>CM061543.1:19451292-20665578 GCA_030864215.1 Capsicum pubescens
TTTGTGTTGTTATTTTAATGAGATGTATAATGCGCGATCTAAATTAGTCAAGTCTCTAATGCAGACACCAAACATGGATGGAAATAAAAAAAAAATAAAAACTATTTCCCTTTTAGGTTGGTATCAACTGTATTTGTATCCTCCAATTTCAATTGTGTAGAGCAGATATTTAAATTTATATGAAGTTGACAAAAAAATAGGCATATATGTGCCATGTGGTTATTGGCTCATATAGAATATATGTATTTATCTATTTAATTTTATACAAACTTAATTGTCTATTTATGAGGCTAATTAAAGAATACTACTATTATGTATTACTTATAACTTTTAATTTCGAGACATCACTTACCACAATTTTACTAAACATGAAAAGAACAATAGTTCAATTGCATGAAATAAATATTTCTAATTAATGGAGTAAGTCATTTCCTCACCTCTAAGTAGGTAAGGTATGTACACTCTACTGTTTTTCCTCATCGTTCATTAACGTGGTGAAAGCTCATATAATCAATCAAGAAAGTATTTTTAGATGAATGGAGTAATTGTTAGATGCGGAGTATTAAAGGCCCGTTACATATGCATGTGGAACACATTATATTATATGTTGAGGTTTAATTTAATCTTGAGTATACCAAATGCATGGTTAGTCAAACATTAAGGATTTGATTACAGATACAATTTATTTGAAAATTAATGTTTTGTTTATGAAAATCTTAAATCCAAAAGTAAAATTGCATTTCAAATTTGTAAAACAACTTATATAACTTGTTTTCGAACTAACTTTTTATACTTTCAAAGTTAAATTTGTACATCAAACAAAAAAAAATAGGCAGTATCCCGAATATTTTTTGCAAAAGAATTTGATGGAAAAAAAATATTGAACTGTCTCGCTTAATTCCTTTTTATGAATGTAAATAAATACTAAGAGAATATACTTATTCTTGCGCCTAAAAACTTCATTTCATATATGAAAACACACAAGTTGATGGAGCTACTCCTCCCTTAACCAGAGGTCTCGAGTTCGAACGCTGGGTATGAAAAAATCCTTGGTAGGGAGCGCTACCCCGAAATGGGACCCTGCTCGATGCGAATTCGAATTAGTCGGACCCCAATATGGGTACCGGATAGGAAACCAAAAAAGAAAAGACACAAATATTATGGTGAATTGACTGTGTGTCCCAAGTCTAAGTTGTGTTCCAAAAACGACTGATGCGTCGTCTATTTACAAGTGGTTCTTGACATTTATTTAACTTTGGCAACTGCAAATTTAACACATCATTATTGAGTGGCTAAGAATTACTACTATATTAAATTGATTTCATGGCCTTATCAACAGAAATCAATTGATTTGATTTTAAAAATAGACAACAAATATTCTTATTGCATTGAGCTGTTACATTTGACTATCAACATGGAGACAGCTGTTTTTCCTACAACACATAAAATAGTACTAGTACAATATACAGTACTTACTAACAAGTTGTAGCAACAGGGACTTGAACTTGATGGATTCTGAAAGGCAGATTGTGTTACTTTTACTGATGGAAACTCAATCTTGAAGATTTCATGTAGCAACATTGCCCAAAGACTCAGAATAAACAGTATGTGAATTGATCGATGAAACTCGTGGTAAAGAAACATATATGAGTAAGACAAAGGCCAAAGTTAGTTGACTAACTCACACCAGAACAAGATGGCACGAACATAACTCATTGCCCCCACATATCCTTCCATCAAATGCATACTAGCTTTTTAATCCATGAATTTTGATTGCAACGAGGAACCACTGCAGACATTTAACGATGGCTACCAATTGCCAAGTTAAGACCTTTCAACCGGTAAAGATCCTCCGCAGAAGTATGGTTATTGCTCCCTTGGGGACTGTTCCACCACAACTCGTACAGGTTCCACGTTTCCATGAGTCTGATGTGTCAATGCTTCACTGCTGCTATCAGCTGTTCCAGAAGCTGGATCTGCATCATTGCCCAGGCCAGCATCCTGTGTGCGCACAGGACGAAGCAAACCTTGCAATCTCAGAAGGTAGCTCTGGCTGGAGGGTTGAGATCTCACATACCGAGCTGCTGTCACGACATTGGCTGTTGACCCCTCTGAATCAACTCGGATATTGGATAAGGCACTGAGATCAAGATTCGGAAAAACAGAAGAGCGACATCTAGGGCATTTCACGTTTAGACGAAGCCACTCATCAATGCATTCCACATGGAAGTTGTGAGCACAAGGCAGACCACGAACCTGCATATGATCTTGTAGTAAGAAAAAGCGGTACTTGGGCCTACATTGAGCATTTAAGGGAAGTACAATAAAGTTATATGTTTAAAAAGTATGATGGAACAGAAAAGGCTCACCGGAAGTTCTATTTTTTAAAGGGGAGTACAATAAAGTAGCATTTACCCAAAGGAGACAATTACCTCGTTTCCCATGCGGAACTCTTCCAAACAGATAGGGCACTCACTACAGTCAGTAGGAACAGCCTTCAGCCGGAACTTCGGTAGTTCCTGAATGAGTGCTTCAACTGCTTCTGTCTGTATGCCAAATAGAGAGATACCATAATTTAAGATGATACGAAAGAAATCCAGTTGACCGAGTGCAGCATGGAGATTTATGATGACCACTGATTCCAGTTATTGATAGTAAAATGTAAACTGTTACCTGAGCTTGGGTTAAGTAAAGTCCTGGATGATAGGAAGTAGCATCAGGTCCCATTGCTCTCATCTCCTGTCCTGCTGCGGCAAAAGTCCAATCTGGCACTCTGATCATGTCAACCAACACCTGTATTGAGGCAAAGGTTAAGCATGTGACTAGAAACAAATATCTAATTATTATATCATTCTATTGAGAAGCAAAATCACACATCTATCACCGATGTCAAACTATGTGTTCAGAAATATCGACTTCGTATCCAACTCAACTCAAAAAGCTAGTTCATGAGGTGAGGACTGTCCAAAACCAATCAAGTCCAACGTGGGACTTAACACCCCCTACACACCTATTACTGGACGTCTAGAGCATGGATTACATAACATAGAAACCCAACATTGGCTAATCCAACATTAAGGACGGGTCAGGGTTGATACCATATAAAGAAAAATTGGACCTTGAACTTAACTCAGCTCTAAAAACTCGCTCGTAAGGTGAAGATTATCTAAATCCATATAAAGACATTACAGCGATACCCTCAACTAATGTTGGACTCAAAACACTACGAAAGTTCAAACACTAAAACCTAAAAAATTAGATAGAGAGTCCAGCTGCACTCAGCCTCAAAAGAAGAAAAAAAAACAATCTGAACAGCTTAAAGTATTCGAGTTCATTCTTGACATTATTGTAAATCTCTTACTTCCTGAAATTAGTTCACAAAAACAAAATTATTGAAAATGCAGATGAGTTAATAAATTTATTAAATTATATCGTGCCAAAAATCTTACAAACAATACTTCTATTTGTAGATCTCCCAGCAGAAACAATTCATAGCACGTAACCTCGCATAAAGAAATTTGATGTCATTAAAGTGCATTAATCCCCATGAGATATTGTAAAAATGCACCCCACTTTGATTTCCTTTTTAATTTCTATTGTTGGTACTTTTATGCAAGGAGCTGGTGGAAGGGGGTTTAGAAAACTTCAACGCCCAAAATTCTGAATCAAAAGGGAGCACCTTCACGCGAGTCCGAAAGTAAGGCTATCAACACAGGCTACAATCATTATTTTCTCACATCTAAGCCAAGAAAATTTGGGACCTTCAAACTTCGAAGGGCAAAGCAATTTAACATCGAGAGATAGCACAGGTTACAACAAAATTTTAGCAAATAATAATAACGATGACGATGGTAATATAAACAACTATTTGTATATGCATGTCAACATACTAACTTTAATACAATCTAGGTTTTAACGCATACCCCAAATTCTGAAGTAGGAATTCCTTGTTGAGCACGTAACGAATGGGCTTGTCTTCTAGCTAACCACTGCAAAGAGAAATTTGACACTTAATACATGTAGAAATTTGACATCACTTCAGATACATAAAAGTCATTTGTCAGACTATGAACTTCTATGTGTACGGGCGAAAAGATTAGCCCACGAAAGAATAAGAAGTAGGGGCATAATTAAATTACTATCCTTCTTACAGGTCATCTCAACGATTTCTTGGGAGGGAGGAGGCCAACACTGCTGTCGAAATTGAATCAGGTAATCAGTTAAACTTCGTGGACTAGTTTTTTGTTTGGGAAACTAACCTTCCCCATTGATATGCAAGCTATGCCAACGAGTCCACAGTAGCTGAACAGCAACCAAATAAGGAAACCCCACTTTTGACCTTCTTCTGGCAACTGAAAGAATTCAACATCATGTCAACTTTAAGGTTTCAGACCATAACATCTGAAATCAATGAGATCTTACGTAAACTTACACAGTTTCTCGCACGAGTGAACCATAAAGTCCCGATAATGGTCCAAGCCCAAAGAAAAGGATACAGAAACAGGGCAAGGATTGAAAGAACAACTATTCTTCCACGAAAGCGAGTATATCTCTGCTGCCAACCCAAATCCCTAAAATTTAATAACACCTAAACTTCAGTCCTTGTCACACACACACACATATATATATATATATTTGTTGAATTCCATGGTATAATTTTTTCTTTCAACCCCCTTATTTGAATTCTTGGCTCCGCCGCTAACTCTGAAGATCACCAAACCACCTAGGTAAGACTGATACCAAAATTAAAGTCCCCTTAGTGAGGGAAAAACTCCTAAAATTAGCTAGGAACAAAGGAGAAGACAAGTATTGACCTTTTCTAATAAAAAATGAAAATATACTATAGTCCTAGAAAGAAAGCCTTACAATCCCATTCCAGCAGCAAGTCCATTATCAACAAACATCAAGAGCCGAAAAAGAAACACTGTTGTGTAGTCAACCTAGATCAACAAAAGGGAAAACAACTCAATCTTTGCAAAAAAAAAAAAATACTTCACCAATTTCCAGTAAACACTGCACTGCTTTGATACTCACCACGATCCAAATGTGCAACGGGTATATACAAAGATGGTACCGCTTCCAATTTATCGCCACAATGATTCTAAGAAACAACCATTTAAGGAAAGCAAAAAAAAACAAAAAAAAAACACCCCATATAAAACAATTCAAGAAAAGAAACACCAACGATACTAGCTAATTATTTTTTATGACTGTGGTGTCCGGGCTAGCTTGTGCACACCTCAACCAACCACCTTCCACCAGTAATGATACAGTTTCAGATAACTCTGTCTATCAAGGCTAGAATAGATGGAAAGAAATCACCTAGTGTTTTTATCTCTACTAAGAATTGAACTAGAGACCTCATGGTGCTAAACCTAAGTCATTGACCATTAGGCCACACACTTAGGTGCTAAAGATACTATCTAGTTTAACTACATACAAGAACCCAATTCAGCAACAAGGGTAACCCAAAAATCTAAAATTGGGGACATGGAAAGGGAAAATTGGTGAGGTAATTACAAGGTGGAAAATCGAACTCTCACTAATCACATGAGAGTTTAGTAATCAACCAACTGAGCAGCTAAAATTCCGCGAATAATTCCCATTTACTGAAAAAGGATACATACTAGTTGCTAACATTGACAAGAAGAACCCATCATACCTGCAATACAATAAATTGAACACCCAAAATATTCAATAAAGTTGCATATATCCATTAAAAAAAAACTAAAAAAAAACTATGATATTATAGTGAAAATGTAAAAGATTTTTAAAACCCACCATTTAAAATCAGCGCCTTTCATCTTACTACACAACTGGGACGACCAAACTGAGAAAATTTCCAACTTTCTTTACTTGCTGATTCTGTTACAGTTCAAGAATTGATGAGTAGGGACGTGTACGGAGCTGTTGAAAGGGAGAATTGTCGTACGGATTTGAAAAATGTCGTGGAAGAGGTAAAGTGGGAATTGTGTAAACTGGAGATGATTGTCTGCTGTCAACTAATTTATATACTTGTTGACAATTACAAGGGAAAATAAAATTACTATGTAAAATACTACTCTTACGTTTTTAAGCAGTTTATGTGAGTTAGTTTGCTTAAATTTTTTTTTTTTTTTTAAAATGAATTTTTAAAGGTGTAAAATAAGTTTAAGAGTATAATTATAAATTACTTCATTAAGAATAAAATTGATATTTTAAAATCAAATTATTATTAAATATAGAAATATATATATTTTTTAAACTGATTAAGAAGGAAAGTGATTTATATAATTTGAGACAGAGAGGTATTTTGTTTTAATAAAAAAAATTATTTATTTATTTATTTATTTACTTTCCATTTGAATATAACAATTTATTTATTTATTGCAAGTAATACTTGTACCTGATATTACAAGATTTTTATACATTGAGTATTCAAATTGCAAAAGGTGAAAAGGCATTAAATGATCTAAGGGTCGTAGCCGGCTAGAGTCATGCACGTATTAACAATGTAATACTTAGTTATGGAGGAATTATGTATTATGTAGATTTTAATTATTTATGCATTAACTTTATCCCGATCTTTTTGTTTCATTGGGTTAGTACGTGCTTCAATTCTACACTTTGTGTTTCAAGAGTTAACCATCTGTGATCATTAATATATTGAAATAACGACTGTTATCATTTGAAAATAGGTAAGTAATCTCTTTATATTTTTTTAGGGGACAATGGGGTTTTTATTCAACCTGAATAAATCCATAACTATCATCTTTCAATCTGAGTAGCTTCATAAACTAAAGTATCATGATTAGAATGCATAATCATGTTTGGTCCAAAACCTATTCATTTATCTCTTTGCAAGTAAACACATGTTTCTATATTCACAAATCTGATTTAATTATATAATTCCACCTCTCTTTGGTTATAAAAATAGTTGTAAAACAATTACCACATTTCTTTACTAGTATATCTAATACACTTTTTACTGATCAATATACATCAAATATCAACAATTCATGCATTGAGAAGTTATTGGAAATGTATGTATGAAAGAAAATTAGTAGCCAGCCATTTGGTCATGAAAAGTTTTTACTTTTTTTTTTCGAAAAATTATTTTAATTTAGTGGAAAAAGTGTAAACTGTAAGTGTTTGTTTGGCCATGAGAATTTCAAATACAATTTCGGAAATATATTTGGAAAAGTGTTTTCACTTTTTTCACTCATACTCCTCTTATAAAATTTCAAAAACAACTTTAATTTATATTCATGAATTCCAACTCCAACTCCAAAAATTATAATTTTCATGGCTAAACAGCGCCTTAGATGAACTTCGATTGCCTTAAGTCAATGTTTTGTATCATATGTTCATGGGGAACTACTTGTTATCATGCCTCCAAAATCACATTCGAGTAATTACTTTAATCTTTGTCCAAATTTATTAGGTGGATGTCCTCAAACTAGGGGTATTGTGGCTAATGCATGTCACATTCCAAGTCCACTTATGTAGACAC
Source organism: Capsicum pubescens (assembly GCA_030864215.1). Taxonomy (NCBI): domain Eukaryota; kingdom Viridiplantae; phylum Streptophyta; class Magnoliopsida; order Solanales; family Solanaceae; genus Capsicum; species Capsicum pubescens. The sequence goes on from CM061543.1 coordinate 19,458,785, forward strand.
CTAATTTTGTCCCTCTGCAATATTATTTTTACTCATTTTTACTTTATCCTACCGTGTACCCTCAATCATGTAATTATCCCTCCATAAAATGACAAAAAAATAACAAAACTTTAATAAATCCCTAAAAAATTAAATTTCTAATATTCTCTTATCCTAACAAACCTTATCTCAACCAACCCACCCTACCCCACCTATCCTATACCCTTACCCTTATCCCACCCTCTCTCCACGTGACCCCTTCCCGATATTTCTTTTCCACAAAGTAAAAGGAATATACATACACAGATCTTCTTCTCCATTTTTCTGATATAGACAAGAGAAAACACATATACACCATAGGAGGCAGAAAACCGGATCAAAAGAAGAAAAAAAAAAGAAGCTCACAGCTTCTTCTTCCATATACACGGTGAGACTTTAATTTTTCGATGAGCTTTCATTTTTCTCCAAAGAACACACACACAACTCACGATTCCACAACCGATATACACACACACTTCCATCGTCACTGACCTCACGAGATCCACACACGCATACAGATCGAAGGGGGGGATCGGGCAAAGAAAACAATGGGAGTTTGATTAGAAGTTTGAGAGAGAGATCGACACGGGAGAGTGTCACACCCCTTTTTCGACTCCGAAAAAAGATATGTATTTTAAGGTTTGAAAGGTTTTTTTTTTATTAAAGTGACAAAATGAAGATTGGTTCCGAAAAAAGATTGTTTTTACATTCAAAATCAGAGTCGCCACTTGGCATAATCTGGTGTGCCAAGTCACCATTGGAAAATCCTTTTCGAAACCATTTGACTTTTTAAACCGGTTTACGAACAGAGATTCCGGCTAAGGAATTCTGTTGACCGAGGGAAGGTGTTAGGCACCCCTCGATCCCGTGGTTCGACCACGGTCGCTTGGTGGAGCGTATCGGCTAATTTGACATTACAAATGTACAAACCACATAAACACACAAAACAAGCAAACAAATAAATCACACAAAATTCAAAACAAACAAAAATAATGTTCAGTCCAAATTATACAATCCAAAATAAAAGAGGTGCTGAAATATAAAACCTATTCTATTCTAAACTAATCCTAAACTAAACTCCACCCGACGTTTCGGGCCTTGATCACGAGCCTCCTTTGCGTACATGCTACTTCAGGGCATTCCCCGGATAAATCAATACAAATCCTTCGGGGCATTCCCCGGCCAAATGAGTACATTTAAACTTTTCGTGCAATAAAGTAGAAAGTACCATTCACGCACATATTCAAACACTCCAATAAATCGTTATTCCTAAATTTGCCTAACCGGCCTACGTTTGCCTACCAAGTTCAACATATCACAATTCTATCATGTTTAACATTATCAATACATCAAAATTAATCAATATTCATTTTCCTCCATTTTTAATCCCCACCTTAATTCATTTTTAACCACGTGATTAACCCATTTCAATACACAATCCACCAATCGAGAATAACGAAAATTCACCAATCATGCTTAGCACATCACACACCCAAATGTCACCAACAGTTCACATCAACAAACAAACCACGGTATCGAATCACACGCAATCACAATCACAATCACATAAGAATTAAATAAAAGAGAAGAAAGAATTGGACCTTAAATTTGAAGCTTTCAAACTCAATGTTATTCGAATAAAGAGAGTCCGCACTCGGAAACCTCGAGCCGAACCTTAACACCAACAATCCAACTCGACAAATAATGGCCCGTTCACCGTCACTTTTTACGCCGTCACTGTTCACCGGTCACTGTTCATCGGTCACTGTTCACCGGTTACTGTTCACCGGTCACTTTTTTTTTTCGTTGTTGTTCTTGTTCTTGTGAGAAAGATTATTTGGTGATTCTTGTTATTGTGGAGAAGATGATGATCAAAGAATGAGCCCCCTTTTTCTTCTTAGAATTTTTATTTTATAATGAGCATGGATTTATTATGATGTGGGAATTTTGGTGGGTTCCCCATATATTCTTTCTTTGTGGACAAGAAAAATGAGGGGGGATCATATGGGTAGTTAGGGTAGGTGGAAGCTTTTGATTGGGTAGGTTGTTAGGATAAGATAAATTAGTTAGAGGTATTTTTTTTGTTTATTTTTGTATTTTTGTGGGATATAATTACATGGGGTTGGACACATGGTAAGGTGAACTAAAAATGAATAAAATTAGACTTCAGGAGGTACAAAATTAGGTGTCTACATCATGCCCCCTTTGAATGTAAACACAAAGTATTTTCAGACAAAGAAGTTGACAGCGAGACCAAATTTTGACCCGACCATTATTCAAAGAAAGAAACAGAAGGAAGAAGGACAACCGGGTCTTGACTTAAGACATCCCACCTACTCACATTATGAGAGGATCGAGTGACAAGTATCTCAACTTTTGTAGGAAGATGGACTATACCGAGTTGGAGAGTCGAGTGAGGTTCCATCGAGGTTCCGGTCTGCGGCTCCGTCATTACATAAAAAAAATGAAAATTACAAGTTAAAACATAAATGAAATTACAAAAATCCTATCTATACAGCTTCTATTGGTTCTTGACTCGACTTTCATCACCCTATTCTTCAGGCGGGCTCCTGACTTGCTATTTCTTTAACTTGTTGCTTGCCTTTCAATTTCTTCACCCTGTTCTCCAGGCGGGTTCCTGACTTGCTATTTCATCAACTTGTTTCCATGCTTTCAACTTCTGCACCCTGTTCTGCAGGCGGGCTCCTGACTTGCTATTTCATCAACTTGTTGTTATGCTTTCAATTTCTTCACCCTGTTCTCCAGGCGGGTTCCTGACTTGTTATTTCATCAACTTGCTGCCATGCTTTCAACTTCTGCACCCAGTTCTGCAGGCGGGCTCCTGACTTGCTATTTTAATCAACTTGTTGCTATGCTTTCAATTTCTTCACCCTGTTCTTCAGGCGGGCTCCTGACATGCTAGTTCATCAACTTGTTGCTATGCTTTCAATTTCTTCACCCTGTTCTACAGGCGGGCTCCTGACTTGCTATTTTTCAATCTGTTTAACTTTCAATATCTTCACCTTGCTGCTTGGTTTTCCATTTATTAGCCCTGTGCTTCGGGCATGCTCCTGAAATCACATCAAAACTGAAAAGAAAATTATCCCAAATAAATAAATGCAATTTCTATGAGTTAATTGGAATGACTCGACTAAAAGGTACGTCTTATAGGAATCCAGGGGGATGACTCGACTAAAAGGTACGTCTTCTAGGAATCAAGGGAAATGAGTCGACTAAAAGGTACGTCTTCTAGGAATCAAGGGAAATGACTCGACTATAAGGTACGTCTTATAGGAATCAAATGGGATGACTCGACTAAAAGGTACGTCTTATAGGAATCATAGGGGATGACTCGACTAAAAGGTACGTCTTATAGGGGTCAAAGGGGATGACTCGACTAAAAGGTACGTCTTATATGAATCAAGGGAAATGACTCGACTAAAAGGTACGTTTTCTAGAAATCAAGGGGGATGACTCGACTAAAAGGTACGTCTTATAGGAATCAAAGGGGATGACTCGACTAAAAGGTACGTCTTATAGGAATCAAGGCAAATGACTCGACTAAAAGGTACGTCTTCTAGGAATCAAAGGGGATGACTCAACTAAAAGGTACGTCTTATAGGAATCAAGGGAAATGACTCGACTAAAAGGTACGTCTTCTAGGAATCAAAGGGGATGACTCGACTAAAATGTACGTTTTCTAGGGGTCAAAGGGGATGACTCGACTAAAAGGTACGTCTTATAGGGGTCAAAGGGGATGACTCGACTAAAAGGTACGTCTTATAGGGGTCAAAGGGGATGACTCGACTAAAAGGTACGTCTTATAGGAATCAAGGGAAATGACTCGACTAAAAGGTACGTTTTCTAGGAATCAAGGGGGATGACTCGACTAAAAGGTACGTCTTATAGGAATCAAAGGGGATGACTCGACTAAAAGGTACGTCTTATAGGAATCAAGGGAAATGACTCGACTAAAAGGTATGTCTTCTAGGAATCAAAGGGGATGACTCGACTAAAAGGTACGTCTTATAAGAATCAAAGGGGATGACTCAACTAAAAGGTACGTCTTATAGGAATAAAGGGAAATGACTCGACTAAAAGGTACGTCTTCTAGGAATCAAAGGGGATGACTCGACTAAAAGGTACGTCTTCTAGGGGTCAAAGGGGATGACTCGACTAAAAGGTACGTCTTATAGGAATCAAAGGGGATGACTCGACTAAAAGGTACGTCTTATAGGAATCAAGGGATGACTCGACTAAAAGGTACGTCTTATAGGAATCAATGGTGATGACTCGACTAAAAGGTACGTCTTATAAGAATCAAGGGAAATGACTCGACTAAAAGGTACGTCTTATAGGAATCAAAGGGGATGACTTGACTAAAAGGTACGTCTTATAGGAATCATAGGGGATGACTCGACTAAAAGGTACGTCTTCTAGGGGTCAAAGGGGATGACTCGACTAAAAGGTACGTCTTATAGGAATCAAAGGGGATGACTCAACTAAAAGGTACGTCTTATAGGAATCAAGGGAAATGACTCGACTAAAAGGTACGTCTTCTAGGAATCAAAGGGGATGACTCGACTAAAAGGTACGTCTTCTAGGGGTCAATGGGGATGACTCGACTAAAAGGTACGTCTTATAGGAATCAAAAGGGATGACTCGACTAAAAGATACGTCTTATAGGAATCAAGGAATGACTCGACTAAAAGGTACGTCTTATAGGAATCAAAGGGGATGACTCGACTAAAAGGTACGTCTTATAGGAATCAAGGGGGATGACTCGACTAAAAGGTACGTCTTATAGGAATCAAAGGGGATGACTCGACTAAAAGGTATGTCTTATAGGAATCAAAAGGGATGACTCGACTAAAAGGTACGTCTTATAGGAATCAAAGGGGATGACTCGACTAAAAGGTACGTCTTATAGGAATCAAGGGAAATGACTCGACTAAAAGATACGTCTTATAGGAACCAAAAGGATGACTCAACTAAAAGGTACGTCTTATAGGAATCAAAAGGGATGACTCGACTAAAAGGTACGTCTTATAGGAATCAAAGGGGATGACTCGACTAAAAGGTACGTCTTATAGGAATCAAGGGAAATGACTCGACTAAAAGGTACGTCTTCTAGGAATCAAGACTTAAGTTAGGAAGTTCATTACCTAAGAAGCAAAATTCAAATTACCCAATCAAGGGAGTGTGTTTCCTTATCAATTTTGTTGGAATTATCAAAACAATGAAGTGCGTCTCCTTACCAAAGTTGCTTGAATTACCAAAACAAGGAAGTGCGTCTCCTAGAGATCTTGAATTATGAGTTTTACCATGGTTTTGATTACCAAACCTGTGCAGCAACATTGCCTCTTGCATTTGTTGAGGTGAGAAATTACGTCTTTTGATGTTTAGGCTCTGAAATCCTTGATCTGAATGCAACATATATTCCTATTACATACAAAGAAAACTTGTGAGTTTAAAAACATGGTGGCTAGTTTGTGGCTTTGGCTTTTGAGGCAATTGCTCCTTCCCCCGTCACATTTAGCTTTGCTTCCAACCATTAGCATATGTCATTGACTTGCTGTATCATTGACTCAAACTCAGCTTATTAAGAGTGACTCTGAAACAAACACAGTATTTCTGCTTTGTCGTGTTTCTCAAATAAACCCTTTAAACCTTGGTATTTCCATGAGTTCCCCGACTTCTCTGTTGACAAAACTTCTTGCATGCTTTTTTTGGGCTCACAATCATGTCTCTTTCATGTGCTAGCTTTTTCTTGCTTTGTGCAATTAAAGAAGCTAGTAGCCAGTTTTGAAATCTTTTCTCACTTATTTTGACACAGACTTGACTCAAAGACAAGAAACAATAAAAACAACAAACAAACAAAAAAAAATGACAATTTTTGTTTTGATAACTGACTTAAGAAAGATAAAATTAAAATAAAGAGAAGAAAGAAAAGACAATGAATATCCCCTTTTAAAACAATGAAACAAAAAATTCATCTAAAAATGACAGTCAACACTAATGATTATGCCATGCATTTTGGATTAAGCACCTTGATCTTTTCATCCAAACTTTCTACCCACTGTTGTTGAGTTAATGACCTTGAAACTGAGTTGCTTTCTTAGGTCAATTGCATTTAAGACCCCATTAGGCTAGTGGCGCCTTGAAGGGTTTTCTCCAACAAGCTTCTTTCATTTTCTCTCGGTTCACTATCGTCTTATGGTGCCCGTGAGGATTTTCACTAATAAGACTCTCTCATTTTTATTTCTCTCAACTTACCATCGTCTTATGGTGCCCGTAAGGGTTTTCACCAATAAGACTCTCTCATTCTATTTCTCTCTTGATTTCTTATGCTGAGGAAGACAAGAAGTTCCCAAATGCATCATCATATCCCTTGCATACTGTAACACCCCGTACTTAATTACGTGCATTAGCCATGGTTATATGTGTTGGAGTATATGTATAGATCATAAGTTAGGTATATATGAGTTTAAGTATGAGTATTGATTATTTTGAGATGGTTTCAAGTGTATAGTTTGATTATATGTGTATAGGAATCGACTTTATTTATACCGGAATTTGCTCGTCGAAGTTTCTATGCGAAGTTTATCGAGTTAGCTTTCCAATGATATAAAGATTTCTGAAAACAGATGAGTACCGGATATAAGCGAGCATGTTCGAAACTTGAAAACGGTGGACGCAATGAACAATAAATGTGCAGAAATTTTCTGCACACAAAAGTACTGCAGCCAAACAGATTTTTGGGTCGACTTTAAATGATCATAACTCCTTGTACAAAATGAACTGTGTGAGCTGCTATATATAGATGAGAATCCCCAAGAGTCTTCTTTCTAATGCAATTGGTTTCACCCAAATCCATTATCTGAGCAAAGAGTTATGGTCGATTTACTTTAGACTATCAAAACAGTCCACCATGGACAGATTCGAATTTACTTAAATTTTAAGGGCAATATGGTCATTTTTCATCACCTCATGGACGAAAATTGGTCATTATATACATATAATTGGCCTCATATACATCATTTATCATCTAAATTATTGAAGAATAAGAAATCCTAGCCTAATTTCAAATCCAATTATCTTGTGATTCAACCGTAGAAAATCCAAATTGATTCCGTAGTTGTGTTCACCGTCTCGAGGGCTTCGAGAAGCACCCCTTATTTGTGCCAACAGGACTTCAAAATCAAAAGGGCCATTTTATGGTAAGGATGTAAATTATGTTGGTGTTATTTATATGGATATGTATATATATGCATGTGAGCATAAGAAGTATGTTATTTGATTGTTGTTGAAAGATGATTGGAAATGATGTTGGATTATTCTTGTGCATGGTTGGATTATGTTGAATTGTGAAGGGATTTGGTGTGATGATGTGGTATTGAAATGATGATTATATATATATATATATATACACATAAACCTATTGTTCAAGTTGGTTTTTGGAATGCTTTGCAAATATTGGTTGTATGGAATTATGGAAGAGAATTGTGGTGTTGGGTTGCTAATACTAGATGCCAAACATTTCATTGTAGATAAGTGATTTGTAAAGGCGGGAAGTTGTGTTGAATTGGTATCCGAATCTACAACGAGGTATGTAAAGCATACTCTAACGATGTTCTTTGGCATGAAAACACCAATGTTCCATCAAGTAAGATTCCGAGGTTGTCCAAAAAATATGTATTGTTCTACGTTACCAACGAAGTTGTTTCCATTATAAAAGTGTCAAAATGTTTCATTGATATACCAAAAGGCTCCTATTTCATTATTGTGATATTGATGATTCTGAAATACATTGTTGATATACCAATGAGTCTTTATTACATCGTTATTGTATAGAAGGTCTATTACTTGGTTCCTATTGATGTATCATTGTTCCAAAGGTACTCTATTGGCATGAACACTAATGTAATAATCTCAAAAGCTTTTGAACTAAGTTATTGGAAAGATCTCTTATGTGTGTTACTTGATATACGTGTGGGTGGTAGCTCAGGGGCTTAAGCCTAGCATGGGCCGATCCCGATACTTGGTATGATTACAGTTGATATGTACTGGGGGCAGCCTAATGGTCACAGTACGGTACAGTATTGGTTATTGTTAGGTGGTTGGAGGTTCGGGAGGAGGAGGTAATGACGAATGATAATTGTAAAGAATGAAATGAACGAAGGTATACCGTTCCACAAATGTGTTTGAATTCAAGAACCCAATTCAGATTAATGATAATGTACATGATCCTAAAAGTGTTTATGAAGTGTGGTTCACTTCTATTATAATTTATTCACTTGTGTCTGATTTTCTTGATCCCCCATATCACATATGATTATTTACAGCTTTACATACTCAGTACATATTTCGTACTAACGTCCCTCACGGGGGACCTGCATTTCATGTTGCAGGCACAGGTGCTTCAGCTCATATACAACATAGATAGGAGCCAGGTCATACAACTATTGTTGGTGAGCTCCAGTTTGCTTCGGAGCTTTCCGAGTCGGTTCCTTATGTTTTGTTATTGTACAGGAGTCATGTGTGGGCGGGAGGTTTGTCCCGACCCTAGTTATGTCATGTATATCCTAGAGGCTTTGTAGACATAAGGAAGGGTAAAGTCATGAAAGTTTATATAGTGATGTTATATTTGTATATGTGGTGGCCCCGACGTCCAAGTATTATATATATATATATATTTGTGCGTGTTGTGCTGATACAGGTATCTAGACCTTTCTCTATGCAACGAAGTGCTGTCCAAATTTTGGGTGACATGTAAGTGAAAGTACAGGTATTTGAACGGGTTCTCCCAGGCCTTCTCGGCTTCGGGTGCCAGTCCGGCCCGATGGGATTTTGGGGCGTGATACATACTTAGCCTTAACATCCTCAAAGATTGATCTGAAGGTCTTTCTTTGGTTGTAACTTGGATTTTGGATAGGGTTGGAAAGAAAGGATGGCATGAGGACCAAACGACACTTAAAGTGGGTTAGGACTTACAACTTTTGGAATCGACTCAAACAATGAGGATTAACTTATGCCCCAGTTTCTTTTGACTGGGTGACTCTAAATTGTTTATTTGGTTGGACCGAGCCCTAAGTAGGCCAGCCTACGTATATCACCCTCGAGAGAGGAGAATCAGGTCATGCGTAGTTCTGGCAGCTTATTTTGCTTGATTCTGATTTCTTTTTTTTCTTTTTCTTTTTTTTTGGGGATTTTTCTGACTCTATTTTTCTTCACACTCTTTTTTTTTTTTTTTTTTTGACACATTTTTTTTTCTTTTTTTTTTGAACTTTTCTGACTATTGTTTTGCTCGACATTTTTCTTTCGAGCTTTGCTGACTATATTGATTCCAAAAGAGGTGTATGAAAGAAAATAAGACTAAAGCTCAAATGGGGTAAACAAAGGATGACACGATGTTTGGATGGCAGAATGAAATGCCTTCGTCATATCAATCTTTGAAAATGCAAGTACATATCATGCAATATGAAAGTGAAAGATGAAGATCTTTTGACATCTTTTACAACATTAACTTTGACTGAGTCTGTGCATCACTATTTCTTCTGCGTTTATATGGCATACAACTCCACTTCTGTTGCACATTCCTCACATTGAATGACTCATGATTTTGTGAAACTGATTTTCTTTCTGTTCACGCGGCCACTATTTGATCTAATTGAGACATGTATTTTAATTGATGACCAAGTTATTCTTGTGATTCTCAAAATAAGTGCCTTAATTTTCAAAGAAGGTTTCAACTTGATCACCAAATGCCACAACACTCTATCTATTTCCTCAGATGCTCTCTTTTTCTAACTTTAACCCTCTGATTCAATGTTCATTCTTAAACTGGATGTTAAGATCTAGTTGTAAATTTCACTAGCATATCATATCACTAGAGTCAACATAAAATGTACTATGTAAAACAAAACACATATTTAAAACACAAAGAAAAAGGGGACACTCCATTTAATAAAAATAAAAGATAGAAGGGTTTGAACATAAACGACAAAGGGAAAAAACAAGATAAATCCCGAACTACAACCCTGAAATAATTTGGAGAACAGAAAATAAAACAAAACAAGCTACCAAACCCCTTCCTGGTAAGGAGAGGGGTGACTTCTCCATTGCTCAGTCTGACATCTTAGCCACTGGTTTGCATATCAGCATGACTAGAGTTTCCCTCACTATCAATGTTCTGCACCATAATTGATCCATCATGAATCATCTTTTCAATTTCTTTTTTCAAATCTCGACAATCTTCAATACTATGACCCTGAGCCTCAGAATGATATGCACATCATGCGTTAGGATCAAAATTTCTTAAACGCCGATTAAGGGTATGCCCAAGGAGAGGAATGATCATTCCTTCCTATACCAATCTCTGAAATAAACTGGCATATGACTCTCCAATTGGTGTGAAGCTATCTCTCGACTTTTGCCTCATTTCATTGTTTGGCTTGGATAGAAAATCTGGCTTAAAAGGGTTTTGGTATGTTTGTGGAGTTAGAGGATGACTCTGGGGCGTTGGGGTATGCCATTGTGGGTAAGATGAGGGTTGAATTTGTGGTTGTGCATTATACACTGGATATGGATGTGGAGGAACAGAGTATAATGGATTTTGGGAGTAATTATGTGGAGCCTGGGCATAAACTTGAGCTTGAACCTGAGATCGACGACGACGTGGTCTTCTTGACCTTTCTTGCTGTCCAACTATAATAGCAGACGCATCTTCCTCACTCTTTTTCTCCCCAAAATTTCCTGAACCCTTTTGAATTACTTGAGTAGTCGCTTTCAATGTTGCAAAACTCACAATGCGCCCAGTCTTAATTCCCTCTTCTATCATCTCCCCCATTTTAAGGACCTCAATGAATGGCTTGCCTAATGCAGGTAACAAGTGTTGATAATATGTTTCGTCCTGCGCTTAAATAAACACCTTCACTATTTTTCTTTCTTTCATTGGCGGTTTTACTCTGGCAGCTTGTTCGCGCCATCTAATTGCATACTCCCTGAAATTCTCAGTATTTTTCTTTGTTATACTAGTTAGGGATTTTTCATCAGGGATCAACTCTACATTGTATTGAAATTGTTACACAAGTTCGTTAGCTAGGTCATCCCAACTAATCCATTTGTCAATGTCTTGGTCAACAAACCATTCTGAAGCTAGACCTGAAAGATTCTCACCGAAATATGCCATGAGTAATTCTTCCTTCCCTCCAGCGCCCCTTAGCTGGTTGCAATAGTGTCTCAAATGTGCTACAGGATCGCCATGTCCATCATACTTCTCAAACATCGGTATTTTAAAACCAAGAGGAAGATGTACACCAGGAAACATACACAGATCTTTATATGAGACACTTTTGTACCCCCCAAGTCCTTGCAAGTTTTTCATAGTCAGTTCCAACCTTCTCAATTTTCTAGCTATTTCCTCTTGTTCTTCTGTCATAACATGCTTCTCAGTGTTAGGAGGAAATTCAAGAGGTTGAGGGCAATCGTAAGGACCAGTCGACTTAAATGTAGGCTCGAGAGCATAATGTTGATCACTAAAAATATTCAATGCAGGCTCTCTTGTAGAGTAGGGAGGCACAACTTGTGGATGAATATCAAAAGTAGGAGGTGAGGGTGGCGCCGCAAAAGCATGAACAATAGCTGGAGCCGAGTATGTGGTAGTCTTGGATTGGGGAGTGAGGAAATGAACATTGGAAGTGGTTGGATATTGTTGCCCCGGAGTCGATCCTGATGCCTGTTGTGCCATATCAACAAAAATGGAAAATTGTGCATGTGACACGGGAGGCAAGCTAGAAAGATATTCCAGATTATCCGTGGGAACTGGAGGAGGCGGCAACCCATTAGCCCAAGCTCGATGCATTTCTATTATTTGCCGCCTTAATTTCTGAATCTCTTCATTATCTCCTACATTCTCATTCCCCGAACTCTCTATCTGATTAATGACAACTAACTCAGTATCCTTGTTGGCCATAACTTCCTCTGTGACTTGGAGCAATATGGAGGACCAGCCAAAATACCACCAACCAACCACCTTAAACTAGCTGGACAAGAGATAGCAAATGGTTAGAGTTCAACAGTTTTTCAAAACCTTTTTTTTCTTGAAAAGATCACCGAACCCAAGAAGGGTGCCTACGTATCTCACTCCCGAGAGAGGAGAATCAGGTGTGCGTAGTTCGTGAAGTTTTGCCAAAATGGCTAATTAAACTCTTTTTTTCTTTCTTGAAACAAAGTGTCAAAACAATTGACGAATTTTTTTTTATTTTTTTTTTTTAGTTTTAAATCTCTATACAAAATGAAAGCTGTGATTACCAAAGAAAAAATCTTTTTGAGTTTTCGATTTTTGAATTTCATGTGAAAATGAAACTTGAACCTATTAAAAAAAATATTTTTTTTTGCTTTCTTTTAAAGATGTACATGAGACACCTACTCTAAATGAAGAGTGAAGAAAATCTTTTTTGAATTTTTGAAATAAGATCCCCAAACCTAAAATAGGTTGCCTACGTATCTCACTCCCGAGAGAGGAGAATCAGGGGTGCGTAGTTCGTCCAGATTGGACAATTAACGATTAACTAACAGATTGACCCTAACTTAAGGGCACAACCAAAGACAAACGAATAAAATCTTTTTGAGGTTATTTTTTCTTCTTTTAATTAGACACTTCAACTAAACTGACACCAATAATTATGAAGGAAAAAAAAATCTTTTTGGTATTTTCATTACATGAAATGTACAAATTTCTACCATTTTTTGCATTTTCTTTTATAAAAACTGCTAAAAAAAATTCTTTTTTTTTTGAAAATTTCGAATTATGAATGCATGCTAAAGGAGACAAATGAAAAATCTTTTTGATATTTTCGTTTTGGAGAAATGAGTGCAAAAGGTAATTTTTTTTTTTTGAATTTTTGGATTGTGAAGAACAAAAGCCATAAAAAACACTAAAAGCTACGATACTCTTTTTTTTTTCTTCTTTTCGACTCACTTCACTTTTTTTCTCTATTTTTTTCAACAGTTCTTGCCTACGCACCTTACTTCTAACACATGTTTTCACCAAATCAGTCCGTCAAATGACCCCATTACCCTCAAAGATGCAACATTTAGCACGTAGAAATGCGTTAGAGGTGAGTCTCCTACAAAGGACCAAGTGGGCCCCGCTAGGTCTCAATATGATGCACATAAGCATTACCTAAAGGCTGACCTACGTTGTGGTTTACTAACAAGGACGTTCGGGGGAGCATATGGTCGATAGTGGCTGCTTTGCTTTCCACCTACTCCATACATCCAACGGCTCCCCCCCTAAAATAAAGGTGACTCAACTAGAGTTCGTGTGCACGACGTGCGCTCCGAGACTTGTTGCGGAAAGAATTGACTCGGGTTATGCAAATGATGCCAGATATAAAGCGGTAACATATAGGATAAATACTGTAAACAAAGAGCACGAAAATGCACAAAAGTGAAAACACAAACAAAAATCACAAACAATGCTTATACACTCGTAATGCCAAACAAAGCCTATACGACTCCAAAAAAATCCCGGATTCTGAAATAGTCCCCAGCAGAGTCGCCAGAGCTGTCACACCCCTTTTTCGACTCCAAAAAAAGATATGTATTTTAAGGTTTAAAAGGTTTTTTTTATTAAAGTGACAAAATGAAGATTGGTTCCGAAAAAAGATTGTTTTTACATTCAAAATCAGAGTCGCCACTTGGCATAATCTGGTGTGCCAAGTCACCATTGGAAAATCCTTTTCGAAACCATTTGACTCTTTAAACCGGTTTACAAACAGAGATTCCGGCTAAGGAATTCTGTTGACCGAGGGGAAGGTGTTAGGCACCCCTCGATCCCGTGGTTCGACCACGGTCGCTTGGTGGAGCGTATCGGCTAATTTGACATTACAAATGTACAAACCACATAAACACACAAAACAAGCAAACAAATAAATCACACAAAATTCAAAACAAACAAAAATAATGTTCAGTCCAAATTATACAATCCAAAATAAAAGAGGTGCTGAAATATAAAACTTATTCTATTCTAAACTAATCCTAAACTAAACTCCACCCGACGTTTCGGGCCTTGATCACGAGCCTCCTTTGCGTACATGCTACTTCAGGGCATTCCCCGGATAAATCAATACAAATCCTTCGGGGCATTCCCCGGCCAAATGAGTACATTTAAACTTTTCGTGCAATAAAGTAGAAAGTACCATTCACGCACATATTCAAACACTCCAATAAATCGTTATTCCTAAATTTGTCTAACCGGCCTACGTTTGCCTACCAAGTTCAACATATCACAATTCTATCATGTTTAACATTATCAATACATCAAAATTAATCAATATTCATTTTCCTCCATTTTTAATCCCCACCTTAATTCATTTTTAACCACGTGATTAACCCATTTCAATACACAATCCACCAATCGAGAATAACGAAAATTCACCAATCATGCTTAGCACATCACACACCCAAATGTCACCAACAGTTCACATCAACAAACAAACCACAGTATCAAATCACACGCAATCACAATCACAATCACAATCACAATCACAATCACAATCACATAAGAATTAAATAAAAGAGAAGAAAGAATTGGACCTTAAATTTGAAGCTTTCAAACTCAATGTTATTCGAATAAAGAGAGTCCGCACCCGGAAACCTCGAGCCGAACCTTAACACCAACAATCCAACTCGACAAATAATGGCCCGTTCACCGTCACTTTTTACGCCGTCACTGTTCACCGCTCACTGGTACTGTTCATCGGTTACTGTTCACCGGTCACTTTTTTTTTTTCGTTGTTGTTCTTATTCTTGTTCTTGTTCTTGTGAGGAAGATTATTTGATGATTCTTGTTATTGTGGAGAAGATGATGATCAAAGAATGAGCCCCCTTTTTCTTGTTAGAATTTTTCTTTTATAATGAGCATGAATTTATTATGATGTGGAATTTTGGTGGGTACCCCATATATTCTTTCTTTGTGGACAAAAAAAAGGAGGGGGGATCATATGGGTAGTTAGGGTAGGTGAAAGTTTTTGATTGGGTAGGTTGTTAGGATAAGATAAATTAATTAGAGGTATTTTTTTTGTTTATTTTTGTATTTTTTGTGGGATATAATTACATGGGGTTGGACACATGATAAGGTGAACTAAAAATGAATAAAATTAGACTTCGGGAGGTACAAAATTAGGTGTCTACAGAGAGAAAAATGAGAGAGAGAGAAGAGAAACAACAGCTCGTTCACGCTACTGTTCCGGTGACCTTCCGTCGCCGAAAAACGACGTCTCCTCGTCGGATTCGAACACAGCTGACCCATAGCTCGCACCCCACGACGTAGAAACACCCAAATCAGCTGTCAAGCTAGCTGAAATCAGCCTGCTCAACTTGATTCCGGTGACCGGCCCATCGGGTTTTGAACTCACCGACCTTCTTCGTCTTCTCCGCGCGATTTCGGAATACTGATTTGTGGTGTTTGTCGTTGGGGTTCCCATTCGAGGATCTCGGTCTTGGATTTCTTTATTATCAACGATAACGAGTTCTATTAAGGTCCATCTCTTTAACTCTACTCTTTCATTTTCTCGGATTTTGGTTAATGCCGTGATTTTGTGGTTGTTGAATTTTTAGTAAATTATTGATCGTTGTTGTGGATTCGTAGGAGTGGTGTGCTTAAATGCTTGAATTTTCGTTGGATGTGTATGTTTGATGTTGATTTTAGATTTTAAAAAGTGGTTTGATATTCGAAAAATTTGTTAATCATGGCTTGAGGATTAAACTTGTTGATTTGGGGGTCGGGATAAAGAATTGATAATCGAATAAGTTGAAGTTTTTTTTTATTCATTACTGAATATTGTCGAATTGGATAGTATCATGATAGGTCGAGTGGGTAGGCAACCGTAGGTTCTAATAGGCGAAATTTAGGAATAAGTGTTTCGTTGGATGTTTGAATGTGGAGTTATGTGTTGAATGTTTTCTACTTTATCGCATTCGAAAAGTGTATTTATTTAACCGGGGAATGCCCCGAGGTCATTTGTATTTACTCACCGGGGAATGCTCCGAAGAATTTTGTACGCAAAGGATGCTCGTGATCAAGGCCCGAGGCGTCGGGTAAAGCATAGTTTAGGACTAGTGTAGGTTAT
Organism: Capsicum pubescens; assembly: GCA_030864215.1. Lineage (NCBI taxonomy): Eukaryota > Viridiplantae > Streptophyta > Magnoliopsida > Solanales > Solanaceae > Capsicum > Capsicum pubescens. Next base: position 19,474,939 of record CM061543.1, read on the forward strand.
TTCAGTATTTTTATTTCGGGACTGTATAACTCGGACTGGACACTATATTTCGGATCCCTTTTGTTTTTATTTATTTGTTTGATTGTTTTACATGTTTTTTGTATGGTTTGTACGTTGTAGTGTCAATTTAGCCGATACGCTCCACCAAGCGACCGTGGTTGAACCACGGGATCGAGGGGTGCCCAACACCTTCCCCTCGGTCAACAGAATTCCTTAGCTGGAATCTCTGTTCGCAAACCAGTTTAAAGAGTCAAATGATTTTGAAAAGGATTTTCTAATGGTGACTTGGCACACCAGATTATGCCAAGTGGCGACTCTGAGTTTTTAAATATAATGAATCATTTTTGAAATAAATTTTCATTTTTGGTCCCTTTAATAATTAAAACCCTTTCGAACCTTAAAACGAATCTTTTTGGAGTGCGAAAAAAGGGGTGTGACAGCTCTGGCGACTCTGCTGGGGAAGACAAATTTGTCAGAATTCGAGCTATTTTTGGAGTCGTATCGGCTTTGTTTGGCATTACGAGTGTATAAGCATTGTTTGTGTTATTGTTTTCACTTTTGTGCATTTTTCGTGCTCTTTGTTTATAGTATTTATTCTATATGTTACCGCTTTTATATCTGTCATCATGTGTCTACCCCCAGACCTTCTTTCTGCAACAAGTCCGTAGTACACGTGTTGTACACGACCTCTAGTTGAGTCACCCTTATTTTAGGGGGGGAGCCGTCGGTGTTATGGAGTAGGTGGAAAGCAAAGTAGCCACTATCGACCATACGCTCCCCCGAACAGCCTTGTTAGTGAACCACAACCTAGGTCAACCTTTAGGTCATTCTTATGTGCATCATACTTAGACCTAGCGGGACCCACATGACCCTTTGTAGGAGACTCACCTTTAAAGCATCACTACGTGCTAACTGTTGCATCTTTTAAGGGTAACGTGGTCATTTGACGGACTGATTTGAAAAAAAAACATTTTTTAGGAGTAAGGTGCGTGAAAAAAAAACGAAAAAAAAAGAGAATTTTTTTTAGAAAAAGTGAGTCAAAAAGAATGAATCAAAAGGAATTGTCGTAGTTTATTTTAGAGTTCTTTCTGGCTTTTGTTCTTCATGATCCAAAAACTCAAAAAGATTTTTTTTATGTTTTGCATTTATCTTCTCAAAGTACCGTAAGTTCAACAAAATAAAAAAAAAATGAAATGAAAAAAAGAGAGGGTTTTGGTGGTGTCAAAAGTTTTTTGTCAAAAGAAAAAATACCAAAAAAGTTTTTTCTTCATAATTGGTGGTGTCAGTCTTAGTTGAAGTGTCTAGTTGAAAATCCAAAAAGTTTTTATTCGTTTGTTTTTGGTTGTGTCTCTTAAGTTAGAGTCAATTTATTAGTTAATCGTTAATTGTCCAATCTGGACGAACTACGCACCCCTGATTCTCCTCTTTCGGGAGTGAGATACGTAGGCAGCCTATTGTTGGTTCGGGGATCTTATTTAAAAAAATTCAAAAAAAAAATTTCTTCATTCTTTATTTAGAGTAGGTGTTTCATACATACTTGAAAAGAAAAATACAAAAAAAAAGGATTTTCCTCAATAGTCGTAGGTTTCATTTTTGGTTGATCTTATTTCAAAAATTCAAAAAGATTTTCTTCACTTTTTATTTAGAGTAAGTGCTTCATATACATCTTTAAAAGAAAACTACAAAAAAAAAATTCTTTAATAGGTTCAAGTTTTGTTTTCATATGAAATTCAAAATCAAAACCCAAAAAGATTTTCTTTGGTAATCATAGGTTTCATTTTGTATAGGGATGTTAAAGCCGAAGAATTCAAAAATATTTTCGTCATTTCTTTTGACAATTTTTTATTTTTCTTTTCTTTTTAAAGTTTCAAGAAAAAGAAAAAAAGAAAGAAAAAGAGTTTAATCAACCATTTTGGCAAGACTTCACGAACTACGCACACCTGATTCTCCCCTTTCGGGAGTGAGATACGTAGGCGCCCTTCTTGGGTTCGGTGATCTTTTCAAGAAAAAAAAAAGAGGTTTTGAAAAACTGTTGAACTCTAACCATTTGCTATCTCTTGTCCAGCTAGTTTAAGGTGGTTGGTTTGTGGCATTTTGGCTGGTCCTCCATATTGCTCCAAGTCACAGAGGAAGTTATGGCTGACAAGGATACCGAGTTAGTTGTCACTAATCAAATAGGGTGTTCGGGGAATGAGAATGTAGGAAATAATGAAGAGATTCGGAAATTAAGGCGGCAAATAATAGAAATGCATCGAGCTTGGGCTAATGGGTTGCCGCCTCCTCCAGTTCTCATGGATAATCTGGAATATCTTTCTAGCTTGCCTCCCATGTCACATGCACAATTTCCCATTTTTGTTGATATGACACAACATGCATCAGGATCGACTTCGGGGCAACAATATCCAATCACTTCCAATGTTCATTTCCTCACTCCCCAATCCAAGACTACCATATACTCGGCTCCAGTTGTTGTTCATGCTTTTGCGGCGCCCCCCCCACCTCCTACTTTTGATGCTCATCCATAAGTTGTGTCTCCCTACTCTACAAGAGAGCCTGCATTGAATATTTTTAGTGATCAGCATTATGCTCTCGAGCCTACATTTAAATCGACTGGTCCTTACGATTGCCCTCAACCTCCTGAATTTTCTCCTAACACTGAGAAGCCTGTTATGACAGAAGAACAAGAGGAAATAGCCAGAAAATTGAGAAGTTTGGAACTGGCTATGAAAAACTTGCAAGGACTTGGGGGGTACAAAAGTGTCTCATATAAAGATCTGTGCATGTTTCCTGGTGTATATCTTCCTCTTGGTTTTAAAATGCTGAAGTTTAAGAAGTATGATGGACATGGCGATCCTGTAGCACATTTGAGACGCTATTGCAACCAGCTAAGGGGCGCTGGAGGGAAGGAAGAATTACTCATGGCATATTTCGGTGAGAGTCTTTCAGGTCTAGCTTCAGAATGGTTTGTTGACCAAGACATTGACAAATGGATTAGTTGGGATGACCTAGCTAACGAATTTGTGCAACAATTTCAATACAACGTGGAGTTGTTCCCTGATGAAAAATCCCTAACTAGTATAACAAAGAAAAATACTGAGAGTTTCAGGAAGTATGCAATTAGATGGCGTGAACAAGCTGCTAGAGTAAAACCGCCAATGAAAGAAAGCAAAATAGTGGAGGTGTTTATTCAAGCGCAGGACGAAACATATTATCAACACTTGTTACCTGCATTAGGCAAGCCGTTCATTGAGGTCCTTAAAATGAGGGAGATGATAGAAGAGGGAATTAAGACTGGTCGCATTGTGAGTTTTGCAACATTGAAAGCAACTACTCAAGTAATTCAAAAGGGTCCAGGAAGTGTTGGGGAGGAAAAAAATGAGGAAGATGCATCTGCAATTATAGTTGGACAGCAAGAAAGGTCAAGAAGACCACGTTGTCGTCGATCTTAGGCTCAAGCTCAAGTTTATGCCCAGGCTCCACATAATCACTCCCAAAATCCATTATACTTTGTTCCTCCACATCCATATCCAGTGTATAATGCACAACCACATGTTCAACCCTCATCCTACCCACAATGGCATATCCCAACGTACCAAAGTCATCCTCTAACTCCAAAAACATACCAAAACCCTTCTAAGCCAGATTTTATATCCAAGCCAAATAATGAAATGAGGCAAAAGTTGAGAGATAGCCTCACACTAATTGGAGAGTCATATGCCAGTTTATTTCAGAGATTGGTACAGGAAGAAATGATCACTCCTCTCCTTGGGCACACCCTTAATCGGCGTTCAAGAAATTTTGATCCTAACGCATGATGTGCATATCATTCTGAGGCTCAGGGGCATAGTATTGAAGATTGTCAAGATTTGAAAAGAGAAATTGAAAAGATGATTCATGATGGATCAATTATGGTGCAGAACATTGATAGCGAGGGAAACTCTAGTCATGCTGCTATGCAAACTAGTGGTTAAGATGTCAGGCTGAGCAATTGAGAAGTCACCCCTCTCCTTACCAGAAAAGGGTTTGGTAGTTTGTTTTGTTTTATTTTTTGTTCTCCAAATTATTTTAGGGTTGTCGTTCGGGATCTGTCTTGTTTTGTCCTTTTGTTGTTTATGTCCAAACTCTTCTATCTTTTGTTTCGACTAAATGAAGTGTCTTATTTTCCTTTGTGTTTAAATATGTGTTGTTTGTTTTCTTTACATAGTACATTTTGTGTTGACTCTAGTGATATGACATGCTAGTGAAATTTTCAGCCAAATCTTAAAATCCAGTTTAAGCGTGAACATTGAATCAGAGGGTTAAAGTTAGAAAAAAAGAGCATATGAGAAAATAGATAGAGTGCTTAGATATTTGGTGACAAGTTAAGGCAATTATTTTGAGAATCACAAGAACAACTTGGTCATCGATCGAAAGGCAAGTCCCAATTAGGTCAAATAGTGGATGTGTGATCGTTATATCAAGAGAAACAAGAAGATAAGCAGCTCCACGAAAGCATGAGTCATTTGATGTGAGGAATGTACAACAAAGGCTGAGTTTATAGAAGAAGTAGTGACACACAGACTCAATCTGCTTAAAAAGATGTCGCAAATGATCTTCATCTCTCACTTCCAATTGCATGTTATGTACTTGCATTCTCAAGGATTGATATGATGAAGGCATTTCATTCTGCTATCCAAACATTGTGTCATCCTCTGTTTACCCAATTTGAGCCTTAGTGTTATTTTCTTTCATACCCCTTTTTTGGAATTAAGATAGAGTAAGCAAAGTTCAAAGAATAGTGTCGAGCAAAAAGATAAAGTCAAAAGTTACAAAAAAGAGACAAAAATGTTTCCAAAAAAGAGTATCAAGAAAAATAGAGTTAGAAAAAAAGAATCACAAAGTGAAAAGAGCGAATAAAAAAAATCAGATCAAAGCAAAAGGACAAGCTGCTAGAACTACACATGACCTGATTCTCCTCTCTCGAGGGTGAGATACGTAGGCTGCCCCACTCAGGGCTCGGTCCAACCAAATAAACAATTTAGAGTCACCCAGTCAAAAGAAACTGGGGAATGAGTTAATCCTCATTGTTTGAGTCGATTCCAAAAGTTGTAAGTCCTACCCCATTTCAAGTGTCGTTTGGGCCCCATGCTATCCTTTCTTTCTAACCTTATCCAAAAGCCAAGTTACAACCAAAGAAAGACCTTCAGATTAATCTTTGAGGATGTTAAGGCGGAGCATGCAAGGGATATGATGATGCATTTGGGAACTATTTGTCTTCCTCAGCATAGGAAATCAAGAGAGAAATAAAAATGAGAGAGTCTTATTGGTGAAAACCCTTACGGGCACCATAAGGCGATGGTAAGTTGAGAGAAATAAAAATGAGAGTCTTATTGGTGAAAACCCTCACGGGCACCATAAGGCGATAGTGAGACGAGAGAAAATGAAAGAAGCTTGTTGGCGAGAACCCTTCAAGGCGCCACTAGCCGAATGGGGTCTTAAATGCAATTGACCTAAGAAAGAAACTCAGTTTCAAGGCCATTAACTCAACAACAATGGGTAGAAAATTTGGATGAAAAGATCAAGCTGCTTAATCTAAAATGCATGGCATAATCATTAGTGTTAACTGTCATTTTTAGATGAATTTTTTGTTTCTTTGTTTTAAAAGGGGATATTCATTGTCTTTTCTTTCTTCTCTTTATTTTAATTTTATCTTTCTTAAGTCAGTTATCAAAACAAAAATTGTCATTCTTTTTTTGTTTCTTGTCTTTGAGTCAAGTCCGTATCAAAACAAGTGAGAAAAGATTTCAAAACTGGCTACTAGCTTCTTTAATTGCACAAAGCAAGAAAAAAGCTAGCACATGAAAGAGACATGATTGTGAGCCCAAAAAAAGACATGCAGGAAGTTTTGTCAACAGAGAAGTCGGGGAACTCATGGAAATACCAAGGTTCAAAGGGTTTATTTGAGAAACACGACAAAACAGAAATACTGTGTTTGTTTCAGAGTCACTCTTAATAAGCTGAGTTTGAGTCAATGATACAACAAGTCAATGACATATGCTAATGGTTGGAAGCAAAGCTAAATGTGACGGGGGCAGGAGCAATTGCCTCAAAACCCAAAGCCACAAACTAGCCACCATGTTTTTAAACTCACAACTTTTAGTCGAGTCATCCCCTTTGATTCCTATAAGACGTACCTTTTAGTCGAGTCATCCCCCTTGATTCCTATAAGACGTACCTTTTTGTCGAGTCATCCTCTTTGATTCCTATAAGACGTACCTTTTAGTCTAGTCATCCCCTTTGATTCCTATAAGACATACTTTTTAGTCGAGTCATCCCCTTTGATTCCTATAAGACGTACCTTTTAGTCGAGTTATCCCCTTTGATTCCTATAAGACGTACCTTTTAGTCGAGTCATCCCCTTTGACCCCTAGAAGACGTACCTTTTAGTCAAGTCATTTCCTTTGATTCCTATAAGACATACCTTTTAGTCGAGTCATCCCCTTTGATTCCTATAAGACGTACCTTTTAGTCGAGTCATCCCCTTTGACCCCTAGAAGACGTACCTTTTAGTAGAGTTATTTCCCTTGATTCCTATAAGACGTACCTTTTAGTCGAGTCATCCCCTTTGATTCCTATAAGACGTACCTTTTAGTTGAGTCATCCCCTTTGATTCCTATAAGACGTACCTTTTAGTCGAGTCATCCCCTTTGATTCCTATAAGACGTACCTTTTAGTTTGATTCCTATAAGACGTACCTTTTAGTCGAGTCATCCCCTTTGATTCCTATAAGACGTACCTTTTAGTCGAGTCATTCCCTTTGATTCCTATAAGACGTACCTTTTAGTCGAGTCATCCCCTTTGACCCCTAGAAGACGTACCTTTTAGTCGAGTCATCCCCTTTGATTCCTATAAGACGTACCTTTTAGTCGAGTCATCCTCTTTGATTTCTATAAGACATACCTTTTAGTCGAGTCATCCCCTTTGATTCCTATAAGACGTACCTTTTAGTCGAGTCATCCCCTTTGATTCCTATAAGACGTACCTTTTAGTCGAGTCATCCCCCTGGATTCCTATAAGACGTACCTTTTAGTCGAGTCATCCCCCTTGATTCCTAAAAGACATACCTTTTAGTCGAGTCATTCCAATTAACTCATAGAAATTACATTTCTTTATTTGGGATAATTTTTTTTCAGTTTTGATGTGATTTCAGGAGCATGCCCGAAGCACAGGGCGAATAAATGGAAAACCAAGCAACAAGGTGAAGAAATTTAAAGTTAAACAAATTGAAAAATAGCAAGTCAGGAGCCCGTCTGCAGAACAGGGTGAAGACATTGAAAGCATAGCAACAAGTTGATGAAATAGCAAGTCAGGAGCCCGCCTGCAGAACAGGGTGTAGAAATTGAAAGCATAACAACAAGTTGATGAAATAGCAAGTCAGGAGCCCGTCTGCAGAACAGGGTGAAGAAATTGAAAGCATAGCAATACGTTGATAAAAATAGCAAGTCAGGAGCCCGCCTGCAGAACAGGTTGCAGAAGTTGAAAGCATGGCAACAAATTGATAAAATAGCAAGTCAGGAACCCGCCTGGAGAACAGGGTGAAGAAATTGAAAAGCAAGCAACAAGTTAAAGAAATAACAAGTCAGGAGCCCGCCTGAAGAATAGGGTGATGAAACTCAAGTCAAGAGTCCAAAAAAAAAGTTGTATAGATAGGATTTTTGTAATTTCATTTATGCTTTAACTTGTAATTTTCATTTTAATGTAATGACAGAGCCATGGACCGGAACCTCGATGGAACCTCACTCGACTCTCCAACTCGATATAGTCCACTTCTCTTCCAATCCTTTGAAATACCCGTGACTTGATTCTCTCATAACTTCGGTAGGTAGGATGTCTTAAGTCAAGACTCGGTTGTTTTTCTTCCTTCTGTTTCTTTCTTTAAATAATGGTCGGGACAAAATTCAGTCTTGTTGTCTACTTCTTTGTCTGAAAACACTTCGTGTTTACATTCAAAGGGGGCATGATGTAGACACCTAATTTCGTCCCTCCGCAATATCATTTTTACCCATTTTTACCTTATCCTACCATGTACCCTCAATCATGTAATTATCCCTCCATAAAATGACAAAAAAATAACAAAACTTTAATAAATCCCTAACAAATTAAATTTCTAATATTCCCTTATCCTAACAAACCTTATCTCAACCAACCACCCTACCCCACCTATCCTATACCCTCACCCTTATCCCATCCTCTCTCCACGTGACCTCTCCCCGATATTTCTTTTCCACAAAGTAAAAGGAATATACATACACAGATCATCTTCTCCATTTTTCTGATATAGACAAGAGAAAACACATATACACCATAGGAGGCAGAAAACCGGATCAAAAGAAAAAAAAAACTCACAGCTTCTTCTTTCATATACACGGTGAGACTTTAATTTTTTGATGAGCTTTCATTTTTCTCCATAGAACACACACACAACTCACGATTCCACAGCCGATATACAAACACACTTCCATCGTCACTGACCTCACGAGATCCACACACGCATACAGATCGAAGGGGGGGATCGGGCAAAGAAAATAATGGGAGTTTGATTAGAAGTTTGAGAGAGAGATCGACACGAGAGAGAAAAACGAGAGATAAAAACGAGAGAGAGAGGAGAGAAACAACAACTCGTTCACGCTACTATTCCGGCGACCTTTCGTCGCCGAAAAACGGCGTCTCCTCGCCGGATTCGAACACAGCTGACCCATAGCTCGCACCCCACGACGTAGAAACACCCAAATCAGCTGTCAAGCTAGCTGAAATCAGCCCGCTCAACTTGATTCCGGTGACGGGCCCATCGGGTTTCGAACTCACCGACCTTCTTCGTCTTCTCCGCGCGATTTTGGAATACTGATTTATGGTGTTTGTCGTTGGGGTTCCCATTCAAGGATCTCGGTCTTGGATTTCTTTATTATCAACGATAATGAGTTCTATTAATGTCCATCTCTTTAACTCTACTCTTTCATTTTCTCGGATTTTGGTTAATGCCGTGATTTTGTGGTTGGTTGAATTTTTAGTAAAATATTGATCGTTGTTGTGGATTCGTAGGAGTGGTGTGCTTAAATGCTTGAATCTTCGTTGGATGTATATGTTTGATGTTGATTTTAGATTTTAAAAAGTGGTTTGATAATCGAAAAATTTGTTAATCATGGTTTGAGGATTAAACTTGTTGATTTGGGGGTCGGGATAGAAAATTGATAATCGAATAAGTTGAAGGTTGTTTTTTTTTGATTCATTACTGAATATTGTCGAATTGGATAGTATCATGATAGGTCGAGTGGGTAGGCAACCGTAGGTTCGGGTAGGCGAAATTTAGGAATAAGTGTTTCGTTGGATGTTTGAATGTGGAGTTATGTGTTGAATGTTTTCTACTTTATCGCATTCGAAAAGTGTATTTATTTAACCGAGGAATGCCCCGAGGTCATTTGTATTTACTCACCGGGGAATGCTCCGAAGAATTTTGTACGCAAAGGATGCTCGTGATCAAGGCCCGAGGCATCGGGTAAAGCATAGTTTAGGACTAGTGTAGGTTATTTCAGTATTTTTATTTCGGGACTGTATAACTCGGACTGGACACTATATTTCGGATCCCTTTTGTTTTTATTTGTTTGTTTGATTGTTTTACATGTTTTTTGTATGGTTTGTACGTTGTAGTGTCAATTTAGCCGATACGCTCCACCAAGCGACCGTGGTCGAACCACGGGATCGAGGGGTGCCCAACACCTTCCCCTCGGTCAACAGAATTCCTTAGCTGGAATCTCTGTTCGCAAACCAGTTTAAAGAGTCAAATGATTTTGAAAAGGATTTTCTAATGGTGACTTGGCACACCAGATTATGCCAAGTGGCGACTCTGAGTTTTGAAATATAATGAATCCTTTTCGAAATAAATTTTCATTTTTGATCACTTTAATAATTAAAATCCTTTCAAACCTTAAAACGAATCTTTTTGGAGTGCGAAAAAAGGGGTGTGACAACTTACATTTGCACGCATGATATGTTTTGGCTCAAGAGGCTATGAATTGATTATTCAACCTGTCAATATGAATCGTAATACTCTTAATGGTCGATTTTACGAATATACAACATATGAATTTGTATTATATACACGTCTTACAAAGTTTTTCATTTTTTTTTTTATTTCGGTGTGGAGATTGCGTTGTCAGTATCATGCGAAGGGGAGCTTTGAAGTAACTGGTAAAGTTGTTGTCATGTGACCAGGTGGTCACTAGTTCAAGCCTTGGAAACAACCTCTAACAGAAATACAAGGTAAGACTGCGTACAGTACACCCCTGCGGTGGAGCCCTTCCCCGGACCCTGCACATAGCGGGAGCTTTAATGCATCAGGCTGCCCTTTTATTTCGGTGCGGAGATTCCTTCGCCGAATACATCATGTACCCATTTTTTGAAAAAATTAGTTAGCTTAATTAAAAGTACGTTAGTCTTTCTCTTTGATCCGCTCTCGTCGGCCCACCCTCCAAGGAAAGTAAGCTGCTAGAGGACCAGAACCAATGTTGTGCTTGTGATTTATGAATTGTAAAGTCAAAAGAAGTAGGCTTCACATGCAGACTGAATTTTCAACCCTTTTGTACTTCTTAATTATTAATACAACATAGTTTCTAAGTCATGACTTGTGACATCAATTGTCTAGTAGTAGATACATACACAGTTGAAACTTGAAAGGATGTTAGTCGGTTCGGAGAACTTACTTTATAGTCCCAAGAAACAAGATCTCAAGTGATTTTGAATGTCGGCCCTAACTTCAGGTCTAATTATGAAAGGCGTAATTGAAATATGCACTTAAAATTAAAATCGTTAGCATGAATAACCAAGGAAAAAAGTCAACGTGAGATTGTATTTTCAATTGATCCCCCTATCCCAATACTAAATGAGTATTATGGTATCAATATATATTTCATTTCATTTATCGAAAAATTCTGAATCCATCTCTAAATACAAGTATGGCGGACTATTGTACAAGTAAAAGTAATGGAAAGAACATTTTCCTTTCTTAATCAAGAAGTGAACATTTCTGACATGAGATGAATATTGCAAAAATAACATTACAAATTCTCTTGATTAGAAACAGTAGGTACTGTTCAATTAATGGCAAAGAAGAATGGTTGTTGAAGAAAAGAAAGGGAAAAGAGATCATTTTCACCCCATACTATACAAGAAAAGTTTAAGTCACATCTAAATTATATAAGTGACCTATTACACACCTTAATTATATAAAAGTGATATTATTACCTCTCCGCGATCCCCATTCTAAGGCGCGTGTGTTACACTTATTTTAGGTGCGTCCAGCCTATTAAATAACAAAAGTAAACGGCTAAAAACATTAAGGGAAAAAGTATTGTTTCCACCCCAAACTATAGTCGAAAAGTCGAATCCACACCTAAACTATATAAGTGACCTATTACACACCTTAACTATAAAAAAATGTTACTTTTTATTGACGTGGTGCTGACGTGACAGCGCATGTAAAACACTACACCACATGCAAGTGGTGGTAGCCTGACAGGGTGTAAATAATTTCACTTTTTTATAGTTTAGGTGTGTAATAGGTCACTAGTATAATTTAGGTGTGACTTCGACTTTTCGGATATAGTTTGGGATGGAAACGATGCCTTTTCCCGAAAAGAAAATCCAAAAATGAACAGTCGAAAGGAAATACTTATCCATGTTGTATATGATGTTTGTTGGGTACACCACATGATGGATCAATCAATTGTTGAGAAAAAGGGCAAAAAGAAAAATTTTAGTAATTTATTATCCATCTGAAAGACTGAATATATGTAAGTAGATTATTATGTGAAAATTGAAATAAGTCGAGTCAGTGACGCGAAGTTATATAATGTATTTTATGTCTTTCTTGGGGCTTCTAATCCGTTTTTTGTTCTATTGGTGATTCGAACTCTCAATCCTAAAACTAAAAATGAAGAGTGTTTTACAGTTTAAATTATTCCTCCGGTATAAATAACCCAGCTATACTTCTTTTGTTTTCGCATGCAAAAAACAAATGACTTGTTTGTTACTCATAAGTCATGATTAAGGAGTGGTTAACGACAAAATTATTAAATAGTATCAATAATATAATTAACCTCTTAACACTCAGCATTAGTCAGTAAACTTATAAAATTAAATAATGGTCAGTCAAATGTAATGACACCTCCTCTTGATCTTGAACTCAATAACGACAACAAAGGTCAACCCCATTTCTCATTTTTAACATTTAAAATAAATTAACTATAATTAATTTTATTAAATTAATCTAATAATGCTTGAAACTCTAAATTTTGATTATTATACTTTATGTAGTTATTTACTTAATACTAAAGGTATAAAGAAAAAAATATATAATAATTTTAGATTATTTTTAATATAAAAGTCAAATATAACGAAACGAGAAATAACAAATTTGAAATTCGAACGAAAACAATAACCTAATACAAAGTGTTAAATTGAATTAGTAATACAAATTTTTATTATATTAAAGATACATATATATGTACCATAAATTTTAAGTGAGTTAAGATTTTGTACACCGTTAATATATAATCTTTTTCATATCATTAGATTAACCTTTATACTATGTCACAGATGATAGTATCTTCTTTATAAAAGATTTTCAAACCTCATGATTTATCTATTTACTAGTACTATATATTTAAAAAAAATTTAAATAAATAAATAACTAGAAGATATGAAAGAGGAGGAGATTTTCTACTTGATATTTGATATCTGAATTTAAGTTTAATTCATTCAGATTCACATTAAGGTAAGACTCATTTAAACATCAGTTTTTTTGTCAAGATTTTTTTTTTAAATTCAGATTTACATCACATAACATTCATTTTGAAGATAATTTGGAGTCCTACATCGGTGGGTTAAAGGGTCCGTGATCTTCTTGTATGGTCATGTACAATCATTTCCTCGTGAGCTAGCTTTTGAGGTTGAGTTAGGCCGAATATCCATTTCTTTATCATGGTATCAAAGTCAAGCCCACCCAGTTCACAATTCATTATTTACGATGTTGGGCTCCCCTTATATGGTCACGGACAATCCTCCTTATGAGTTAACTTTAGTTAGATCCAAAGTCCATTTCATGATCAGGACAATCTTTCTTATGAGTTAATTTTTTGAAGTTGAGTTAGGCCAAAGTCTATTTCTTTATCGTTTTTTATTGCTTTTTTTTTTTTTAATTTAAAACTCAAAATTTGAGACTTTTAATTTAGGAGGAATAGGAGACTTTGTGGGTCAAAGAGCACACATTGTGTTTGAGGCAATTCCATGTGCCCACATGGCATTGCTTTGCTCATAATACTCTCTTTGTCTTCTCTTCTCTTCTCTTCCCACCTTCTTCCATATACATGTTGTTACACCACATACAAACTCTCAACTCTCCTTACACAACAACAAGTACTTCTTTTTGTACCAATTTCATCTACTGTTTTGTGTAAAAATCCAATCTTTACTACTCTGCAAAATCAAGAATTTGCTACAAAATGGAGAAAGGCAGTGATGGATTTGTAAGAGCAGATCAAATTGATTTGAAGAGCTTAGATGAACAACTAGAAAGGCACCTTATCAGAGCAAGAACTATGGAGAAGAGCAAGAAGAAACCACAAGATGATTCTTGCATTAGCTACAACACTTCTAGTATACTGTCCAACCAACCTACTACCCCCACCATCAACCCCAACCCCAACCCCAACCCCACCCTTTCTTTGTTTAGTTCTTCTGTTCCTAGGCAAAGATATGACTGGGAAATTGACCCTGCAAATCTTATTATCAAAACTGTTCTTGCTCGTGGCACCTTTGGTACTGTCCACCGTGGGGTTTATGACGGCCAAGATGTTGCTGGTCAGTTCTTGATGTGTTAATCTTTTTAACTACACAATTTCGTTTGTTTTAGCTTTGAAAGGACAGCCGGTTCACTAAAGCTCCCGCCCGCTATGTGCACCGGAGAAGGGCGAGTCTATTGTATGCAACCTTACGTTACATTTGTGTAAGAGATTGTCTCCGCCGCTTGAACCCTGTTACCTCGTGGTCATATGACAGTAACTTTACTAGTTACTGCGAGGCTTCTTAACATAACAAAATGTTAAAAAGAACAAAGTGTTCTTGCAAAAACTCAAGATTTTAGATTTTGGCAAAAAGATTTGATTTTTTTTAAAAAACTTGTGGTGAAATTTTTGTGTTAAGGTCCATCTTTAGTCTCGTGGGGTTCAATTTTAATCTTGTGGGGTTCCTCTGGGCTGCTGGCATAATGATGGTACCTCTTGTTTCTTCGAGGGTTGCTCTGGAGATCACGGATTCCAGCCGTGAAAACAGCCTCTTGCATAAATGCAGGGCAAGGCTGAGTACCATAGACCCTTGTGGTCCGGTCTTTTCCCGGCCCTACGCATAATAGTAGTTTTAATGCACCGAACTGCATCTTTTTTTTTTTAATTGGTGTTTGAGGGCGGAGGGATTTGGATTTTGCAGAATACTGGTTAGTAAATTTGAGCTTTTTGTTATGCAATCCGTGAATAAAGGCACGGGTGTGGGTTGAATATCTTGCAAGTTGCAGATGACGGCATTAACTTGGCTGTGTCTTGAATTTGTTGCTGTATTTCTGTACTTTCATGTGATACAATCTGTTACTCATTTAAGTAATTAAAGTAATCCAAAATTAATGCATGACATCTACAATTCTGGATCTCATTTTACTGTTCCCTCCTTATTAATGTTAGTAATTCTTTTTTTAATTATTATTTTGGTGTTAGTTTTATGGTCATTGTCACTGCTACAGGGAATTAACATTGTCCAGACTTTCTCTTTTCCTGGTTCAATTTACAAAGTTTGGAACTAGTTAAAAGGGCAAAAAAAAGACTAAAGCAACTTTTAGTTAACATGTGAGTTATTTTGTGATAGTTAAACTACTGGACTGGGGGGAAGAGGGCCACAGGACAGAAGCTGAAATAGCGTCCCTACGGGCAGCGTTTACTCAAGAAGTTTCAGTGTGGCATAAACTCGACCATCCCAATGTAACCAAGGTGACGCTAAACCTCTTCAACTTATAGTATGTAGACGTGTGTAAAGCTTGCTGGATATTATTGCTTGTTTTTTAAAATTCGTAGATTTAAAATTCGTAGTTTTTAGAATACTGTCCCATCTTAATGCTTAAACTGTTGTATAGGGGATGTTTTTTTTATGTACTTGAGCCGTCAACATCCCTCATGTGTGCATCGTGATTTCTTTTTTTGGTCCAAGCACTTGACAGTTGACTGTAGAAGATAGAACTATGGAACTCCCACTTCATTTGATCAAGTAACCATTGAATGAACAGATGCCACTGCCACCCCAAAGGGGGGAATGTTCGACCAAATAAATTCAGGACAATAAGACAATATTACAGTTCTTGATTACATATTATTAAGGTCCGCTTGAATTGAAGTTTATATTTTAGCATTAACAGTCACCTACAATATTGTCACTGTGTTCCAATTCTGTCATTATCCTAATAAATTATGAGTTCTTATAGAAGTTGCGAACTCTGAAATTTGCTGCATTTGAGCTGTCACATTACACAGGGATTGCAGAGTTCTTAGTTCTGAAAACATCATTGTGAAGGCTAGATGGTTCTTATACTAATCCTTGTTTACCTGAGACAATTATACACCAATATAGTAGAAACCTACATAAGTGAAGGAAAAAAGCGTGCTCTTTCAGGGACATTAAGAGTTATATGAAGCTTTCTCATGCCTTTATTGGTAGAGAAAGAATTCCAACTCAAAGTTTACATATGTTTTTAATTTACGGGCTACTATTAATCTCTATTCACTATGTTCGGATGATTGGATGCATTACTTTTTAGTAGTTTATACCGCGCATGATTAAAACCATGAGAAATATAGAACTTTATTTTGTCCAGATTCTCATCTCATTTCAACTGCCAATGATTTGCAAGAGGACCACATTTGCACTTATTGTTGCTTAGATGTAGTCATATCTTATTAATAAACTGTTTATCTTACATAATAATATAATCTCTCTCACGTAATACAGTTCATTGGGGCTACCATGGGGGCTTCTGGTCTAAATATACAAACAGAAAATGGTCATATTGGCATGCCTAGTAATATATGTTGCGTTGTTGTGGAATATCTTCCGGGCGGTGCTTTAAAATCTTACCTTATCAAGAACAGAAGAAAGAAGCTAGCATTCAAAGTTGTAGTGCAGATGGCACTTGATTTGGCCAGAGGGTAAGTTGTGCCTTGTTTCTAACGCCGAGGTTTTTATCTAGGATCTGTCATTTATCTGAACCACGTCAATCAATTGAACTTGTAGGTTAAGTTATCTTCACACACAGAAAATTGTGCATAGAGATGTTAAGACGGAGAATATGCTATTGGACAAGACACGTACTGTAAAGATTGCAGACTTTGGGGTTGCACGAGTTGAGGCCTCTAATCCTAATGATATGACCGGGGAGACAGGAACCCTTGGCTATATGGCTCCTGAGGTACACATTTGAACTGGAGTACGGTTTACCTTTCGTACCGATAGATTTTTATGCCTGCCTTCTTGTTCGCTGTCCATTAGACGTTACACTAATCACTTCTAGCGCAGAAAGACATATTTTCTTGCTATCTCAGTGTAGCTGCTATGCACTTAAGCCTGTTGATCCATTGATCCACCATAAAATGAATCTGATAGTGTTAATCCTCTATATTAAATATTTGCTTCAGCATTTTGTTTTGTTTTTTAGCCTAATCCTCCTTTACCACTCCAGGAAGAAGAATTGTAAAGATTAAGGGGTATAGTCACCATTATTAGAGTCAATTAATGAAAGTGTAATACTATAAAATTTGAGTAGGTTTGGATGACCAGCGCCAAGAATAAGGACTGATTTACTGTACACGAAGTCGAGCATTGTTAATATGTATGCTTAAACTACAGGTTCTCAATGGCAACCCATACAACAGAAAATGCGACGTGTACAGTTTTGGCATATGTTTGTGGGAGATATACTGTTGTGACATGCCATATCCTGATCTCAGTTTCTCAGAAGTGACTTCAGCGGTGGTTCGCCAGGTAAAATCTCTCAGTTTATGACTTCATGGATTTCCAAAAGAAACACAACTAGTGATGTTGCCAAGCACATGAAGAATAAATAACACAGAAAGAGAAGAACATATATAATTTCCTCTTGTATTGACTAAGCTTGTCAGAAAATGAAGACGTTTAATACTTCTGCTTTTTTTTTTTGTTGTTGTTTCGAGCTCCCTTTGTTTATTAAGGTTTATGATCTGTCACACAGAATTTGAGGCCAGAAATACCAAGATGTTGCCCAAGTTCCCTTGCTAATGTGATGAAACGATGCTGGGATGCTAATCCTGATAAGCGGCCTGAGATGGATGAGGTAGTATCCATGATAGAGGCTATTGACACATCCAAAGGCGGGGGAATGATCCCCGTTGATCAACAACAGGGCTGTTTCTTTTTCCGGAAGCGCCGTGGACCTTGAACACCCAGAATCCATGCAGATATACATATAAAGAAGTAGGTTAATTCTATCTCAGCTACCAAATATTTCAGAGTACTGAACTTATACAGTGCCAGATGCTCCTGGTGTTTGTGGATATTGGCTGGCAAATTGGGCTGCATTTCTTAATTTAGATGGTGTAAAGCCTATACCTTTCTTTTTATCTTCTTCATTTCACTTGTAGTTGTTTCGTTTTACTTATTTTAAATTTATACTCTTCCCCAACATTTGACATTGGTGGCTTGGATATCAAATGAACTACCACCTTCTTCTATGTAAGATTTACTCAAGGATAATAGTCAAAACAAATTGAGGGAATTTACAACATTCAGTACTTGTCTTGTCGATGCTAAACTCAGTACCTCGCTTCCTTACTAGTACATCTACTAGATCCGTACTCATTACAAATGTATTACCAACCCTCTACTTGGACCGGAAACAATAAGGAAGGAAATTTATGGATGATGTGATATAGAAGTCAGGTACGATAGTTAACTCACTCAGAGTGCAAGTGGTTAGGCAAGATTATTGTTAGACAATAGGAGACGAAGGCAACGTGGACTTGCCATATAGATGTAGCGCTTGCAAGACAATTCATACGAAGTTAGCAAGAGGTAGTCCTAACCAGGTTAGGGAGCTCAATTGGCGCCCATTCTCTATCTTGTATTTTCGTATTTATTTATCTAAAGGATATGGTTGAAGTCTCATCGATGTTTGCCCTTAGTTGAGCTACACTTTTGTTGGATAACGGTGGTATTAAGGCTAACTCATGCTACCTTCTACCAAGAGAATAGTTTTGTCTACCAAAGGTTACCACATGAGTGAGTATAAGTCACCTAACGTTTCATCTTTTTTTGAAATTTGAACCTTGATCTTCCATAATTTTCCGATTTTTTTGAAATAAAACTACTTGCTCAAACTTAAATTACAATGGGAAAGTCGAGAACAAAGGAAAATTGGTAGCCAAGTGTATATATATATATATATATCTCATACAATATAGTTTTGGTAAATAAGCACAATCGGTATTTAAAAAACTCTTCCTGTACAATGAAATAAAGTGAAAACATAAAGTAAATGGACCAAAATAAACTAAGTTAAATCGTATACTTTTTTTATTTTTTTCTCTTTATCACACCATATATATATATATTCACACACTTGGGGAAAAAAAAATTAGTGTGGGAGTTTTAATTTGTCTCTGCCTTTTTGTTTATTAAGCATCTGCCTTCTTGGACTCACTGAGTTCAACTTCTTTTTCATCCTCGTTCCAATTGGTTGTGCTGTAAAATGCTGCAAAGAGGAGTAGCTGCACTAATCCAGACAGTGCTCCCAGTCCATTGGGTATCTGTTTTTTAATCACACAGGATAAAAAGACATGTTAGTGACTTAATACTTGAACGTTTTCACATAAATTGGGACAGAGAGATTAATTCATTTGCGTACCAGGACATAAATATCGAATTTGAGGAGCGCATAGATTGCCCAAACAATGCCATTAGCAAAGTTTGCTAGTGACAAATAGAATGGCATGTATTTTACACTCTTGGTGGTGATCACCTTCTTCTGCTCAATACAAAAGAGATTGTATTAAGTCATGTGTTACACATAAAACATTGTTTTTGCTTATAGCGAGCGAAATGTTGTTGTAGAGAACGTCAAGATGTGACTTAATTGATGAACTTACCATGACGGTCAGTGGTGACGTGTACATGATGATGTTGAAGACTATAGCCACAATTCCTATAAGCATGGATCTATCCTTGGTGCCATGGAGGCATGTTAGTGTAATGGAGATCAAGATTACCATGAAGATTATTTCAATAATCAAAGCAATTATGATCTTGCGCTGCAGGTAAGGTACATGTCATGCGTTATTTAACTTATATATACGTTGACAGTAGTAGAATGCAAGAAGATCGTTTAGTAGTACATACGCGCTTAGCCCAATCGGAGTAGATGAAGAAGATGCCGACATAGAAGAACTCAATCGCCAGACCAAATCCGTTAATGGTGACAATAAGAACGCTGTCTGGGTGAACAAATGGCATACCATAAAACACCCACACTGCACAATTTAGTATTGTTGCTACATAAGGATCCACCTTGAATTCCATCACCGACTTTGCTTTCACAATTTTCACAAATGTTGGCCTACATATTACAATAACAACAACAACAACATACTCAATGATGTGGGTCTGAGGAGGAGGAGGATAGAGTACGTGTGTGTACACACAGAAATTCTTATAGAATTGCAAAAGAGAGATAAATAACATCAACTTACCCCGGGGACAGGAAGAGAAAGAAAGATATGACATTACCTGCATTTTGTTTAATATACACATAATTAGCAAAGATGAATTGATGTTATATGTACAAGTAGAAAACATATACTATAATTAAGAAGGAACTAACCAATAATTCCTACAACGGTTCTAATTGTATTTGTATCCGCCATCTTTGATGTGTATTTTATATGCTAGAAGTACAAAATTTGATTAATTAATTAGTTAAAACACTAGGGAGATGGCAAGTATTATTGATTACTATTAGAAAATTGCAATTAGCATTAATGGAGGCTGTCTTTGTTTTATCTGGAGACAGCCATCCACTAATAAGCAACAATATTTCAAAATGTTTTGCTTAATTCTCTTTTTATAGGCATTTTTTGAGAGGTAAAATGGGTAAATTAATCCTTCATGGTTGATCCTTATTACTTGCCTCTTTTTTCGGTTATCTTCATACACTAAATTAATCCTTCATGGTTGATCCTTATTACTTTCCGCTTTCCCTCTCACTTAAGTGATATGCCTCTTTTTTCGGTTATCTTCATACACTGAATTAATTATTATAACAATGGTCACAATTTCTTTGTTAAACAAAAAAAAAAGCTGAAATCTTAACTATATTACGTGGATGATAATTTGTTTGTAGTGTTCTTTTGTGTCCTTGTTATTGTTATATTTATTTTTCACTGGTTACATCTTATATCTTTCCAATTGGAAAAGCTTGGCAAATGTTTATTTGTCAAGAGATAAGACTGATAATTATTCGACCGTTGTTGGATAAAGGTAAAAACTTACACGTACCGAGTGTATATACCTAACTCAGTTGAGTTAATCATGAATAATAACTATGGTTAGAGTCCTATTTTTAACTAAGAAATTAAACAATTAAAATATATAAAAAAATTCAATAAACTCAGCACGAAACTAAACAATTAAGAAAGAAAGTAAATTAAAGTTAATACTTTTAACCAAGAAATCAAACAACTAAAAAATGAAGGAACATTCAATAACCAAACAGCACTAAATAATTAAAAAAAAGTAAGGAAACTAAAGCTAATAACCTAATTCTAAGGATTGTTGTCATCATTGTAGAGAATGTCAGCATCGATCCAACTTTATTTATGCATTTCTTTTTTAGTGTTGTGGCGGATTCTCATTCGTTCTCCTAGTTTGAAATATCAGAATGTCAATTTTTAATAAGACAAATAAAGTAGAGAGTGACGAAGAATTATTCGAAGATATTAATGCAGAAGATGAAGAGAGAGAAAAAAAATTACAAAATGGAGTTGAGGAAGATGACATAATTGAATTAGAACGGAAAATGAAAAATCGAATTCTTGTGTTAAAGTTGAGACACCCATAGTGGAAGATATTGAGAATGATGAATTTGTAGATAATAAAGATCTAGAACGCTTTAACTATGATGATGTCATAAGCAATCTGCTGGAGGACACAATGCCGTGAAAATTCTGACTCTGCCAATGCTCATTAAAAGGGTGGTAGGAGAAGAAGAAAACTATAAGCTTCTTGTCGAGTAGCAAATATGGATTCTTGTTGAGAATGTTGCTAGTGTTAGTTTTGATATGGACTTAAATCTTGTTCTTCTACTATGTAATTCTATTGATGTTGGCCTTGTCAAAGGAAAATATTTTTATGTTTGGTTGGTCAAAATATTTTTTCTAGAAAAGTAAGCAAAATAAAAAAAATATGACTTTTCTAATGAAGATAGAAAAAACAAGTGACATTTTGATATATGATGATAAATTTATGAAGTAACATGGTTAATTATAGTTAAGTATTAATATTTATATTTAAATAATGTGACAAGTGTCATTTATTTATTTGTTGGGTGTATACATCCGATGCGTGTAAGTTTTTACCGGATATTAATCTATTTATAGATTTTTCTCCACCCTCTTCGTTTACTTTTACTTTATCACTTCTAACATATCTAAGACATGCATGATAAACATACAAGAAATACACTGCACACAGAGACAAAAAACAACCAGACATGCATGGTAAACATGAGACGACCTCAGTTTTTTTCTGCTAAAACTTAAATGTTCATAGAAAACTGCATTACATACCAGTAAGAGCATCCAAATGTATCAGTACAAACGCTTAAAAGGTGAAAACTAAGGTTCATTGCATTTGGTGAAAGAAAGAGTACTACATAATGAGAAACATCTGAACCAGAACTGAAATCTGTTGGTTCAATCTTGAGAAAGAAACAATCCTGTGCAGGTTTGGTTACTTCTTCTCCGCGTTGCTTTCCAATTCCTTTTTCAGTTGTAGAGAGAAGTCGTCATTAACATCATCATCATCCCAATCATCTTCCCACTGCTGGGCAGCTTCTGTTCCTTCCTCTTTCGCCTCCCACTCTGACAGATATAGACGTCAATAGCAGATGTTAATGAAAAGGCAAAGTGGCAAATTGACCAGAAAATCAAAGGAAAAGTGGTCAGAGTCCCAAACTATGTTGCTTGGACACTCCAAAAATACAGCTGCATCCGTGTTGGATCCTCAAAAAATGCACTACTTTGGGAGGATCAGACAAGCAAATGGCGTTTTTGGAGCTCGAGATTTAATAATAAACGTTCCAATTTATACATATAATTAAACAAAAGATTAAAGGAGAATATTTTAGTTTTTAGGGAACAAAATCTAAGATGATTCTTTTGGTGGGTGGAACAAAACCTAAGATGATTAACGCTTCTCCAAATTGAGTAGACTGATGCAAAACAAGCAATACCAACATCACTTGGAACCAAGTGCCAGAATCAGACACAAGGGTTTCTATGAAGTCCTTGCATGACTGAAGTTTTATTTATAACCGAGGAATCCCTAGAGGGCTGTGGCGCATGGTCAAAGCTCGATGGCTAATGAGACCACCCCTTTACCCTTTATCACCTAGCACCAAGAGCTGGGTTCGAAACCATGACATTCTCCTAACTCACATGTTGCACTCTTACCACTAGACCAACGCCCTAGGGACTAGTATTTGCATGACTTAAGATGGGGAGATATAAGAATGAGTGAACTATTAATTACAAAATTGTCACATCTTCAAGAGTTTAGTCTTCCTGCGCATCTTGAACTGAGAGGTTAGAAATAAACTTGCTATCTCCAGGAGTCCTATTAGGAAACTAAACAAGAATAGACCGCTGTTATTCGTGCACCATTCATCTCCATACTAAATAAACTAGGCCAACACACACAAGTACTCACCCTCCCCTACCCCTACCCCCACCCCCTCCAGTTGACATAAAACTTCAGGGTTTAAACCAAACACTTCAATCTCTTAACCTATATGGTGTATTAGACATATGCAATAAACCTAAACAAGTTAATAACGTCAAGAGAAATAAGACAAACAAAATTTCCTATTAATTTGACATGACTGAGTACTGTCCCAAATTTATGCTGTGAGGCAGCTTGAATCAATTAAATGTTGAAACTCGGGATCAACAGCAAAAATATAACTTTGGTGGCAAACACAAGGGATAAAATACCTATTCACCTATTTATATCTTCATTCGCTAACAGAATTTCAGCTGAGCTAGGACACCAAAGACTACTAGTATCATACAAAACAAATTTGAAATTCTCCTAAAAGGTGACACAGCATAACAGGTATATTATTTATTTATTTCTTCTAGCAAGAATATCCTTTTCTTTTTCCTGATGAGGTGAAGTTTTTCTAGCAAGAACCTCTTAATTTTTAGAATCAGCAATATGTTGGAAAATCAAAGTATTGCAGCCAGAGGCGCGCAACACACTGTTCATTCAAAAATCTCCTTTTGAACAGTATTCATAAAAAATAAACAGGGTTTACACAGTTATCAACCAAAAATGGTCGATCGACCCAAACTAGTTTAGAGTCAGCCATATGAATGCTCTTCATCCCGTCAGCTTCACTCAGTATTCAAAGTATTCATCATAGTTTTGACTGTTTTAAAGTTGGATGTTTTAAAAGTTGGCCGTCAACTTATTAAATCCATCCTCCTCTATACAGATTGGTACCAACTATACTTTGCGAAGCTCAAATAGGCAGAGTTTGCACAGTTAAGATAATGAATACTTACAAAAGTATCATGATGCCATTATTCTAAAATCAGACACTCAAAACACACATAAGATTGCAAACTAGAAAAGAAAAACGATGTTAAGCCTCAACTTCAGTAACGAAAATAATTGTTGGAATATAGGCGCACCTTGATATTATGTGGGATAGGGTGGAAGTGGCTTCAGTGGAGGACAAGATATGGAAACCGAAACTGCGATGGTTCAAACATGTGAAGAGGAGATGTCTGCTGGCCATGGATGGTCTCCGGAAAGGCAGAGGTAGACCGAAGTGATTATACAAGACATGGGGCAGTTCCAGCTTACCGGGGACATGACCTTAGATAGAAGGTTGTGGAGGACACATATTATGGTAGAAGGTTAGCACGTAGAAGCGCGTTGTCGTGTTATCCGTCCATACTAGTAGTCGTTGTATTGATCGTGGTCGTTCGATTTTTGTTATTATTTGTTGTCTAGTACTTTGACTATCATATTATTTTGTCGTAGTTATCGTCCTATTATTGTGTTGTTTTTGTTGCTAGCTCTATTTCTTGCACTTCTATTATTATATTCCCCACTTTGCGTGAATATACTGCGTACGTGGTGTTGATAGGAAACAAAAAAGATGGAAGAGGGAGATAGACACCAAGCTCACTTCATATATCACTAGAAAAACACCACTTTTACATAATAACATTACAAGGGGTTTATAGAGGTGCTAAAGGATAATTATAGACATAAAATTACAAAAATAGTTCCACATACACAGAGACTATGAATTTGCCCATATCAAAATCATCATCATCAAGTCCACGCACCTAGATTTCCCAATAGTCAATATGGAGTGATAACATAGAACATATTAACCTAGACATTTGAACATCTAAGCTTAGTATTTTCAACAATAATGAGCAGGAGAAAATTCAAGAACCGTGTTAACTAACCTTGATCAATTTCAAACTCTTCAAATTCGTCATCGTCCTCAAACAGATCCATTTTAACGTCTTCAGTTGCTGCCTTTGGTTGCTCTGTTGCCATTCTGATTCACACTAACAACATCAACAAATAACTCTGAGAAAAAAAACAAACAAAAAGAATTCTGCAAGAAAATTAAGATGCTGAAAAATAAAATGGAACTTACAGTATGTCGTGAAAATTGATGATTAATTGTTGGCTAATTTTGTATTGAGCTATGAAATTAGATACTTTATAGTAAAACCCGCGAGGTTTTCTTGAGAATGTGGCAATATTGAACGACGTCGTGTGGCCTCGCGAATTTTGGCAATGACATCAAATCTATATCTATATCTATAAACTATAATATATTAAAAGTAAACACCCGTAAAAAAATGATTTAAATTTTTTAACCTTCATTAAAAGATTCTTATTTAGATAAAACTGTCTTTTCATTATATTTTTAATTTATTATTTAATTATTTTTATTATATTAACTAGATTTTCCAAAATATATGGGACTCCTAAAATATATGATAGGAAAATTAATTAATATTTTCCTTCCTACTAGGCTTTCTAAAATATATGATACTCCTAAAATATTCCGGTCCAAGAAATCATATTATTCATTATGAACTGTATTGTTTGTCATACAAGTATTCCGGTCACAAATATTTAATTTGCCTAAGATAATCATCCAAATCATTGAATCTATTTGCAAAAGATATTTTATGAAAAAAAATCAATAATTAACAATGGAATTATATATAAAAAGTTGTTCCGTTCTGTCCAAATTTAAAAAAAAAAAAAAAAGACTTCCAAAACCTTACAAATGTTTGAAATATTTTTTTTTATTATATTAACTAGACTTCCTAAAATATACAGGACTTCTAAAATATATGACAGGAGAATTAATTAATATTTTCCTTTCTATTAGACTTTCTAAAATATATGGGACAACTAAAATATATGGTAGGAAAATTAATTAATATTTTTCTTATACTGTCCAATTAGAAAAATACTCTTAAAATAGGACTATCTTAAGAAAATACTTTTATAAATATTGGGATGTACGTTAAATTAGAGAACAAACAGATTTACCTATTAGGAGAATATGATTGATGTTCATTTAACTTGATTCAATTGCATGTCCAGATGGTGGATGTTTGATTTTCTAACCCTCAACTTTTTTACTGTTTTCGTCAGCATAATAGAATTCAACATGTGTGTATATATATATCTTCTTTGTTTTCATTCAAAATCATTCTTTAGGGTCAAAATTTTCGATTGGACAAGAATTAGTTGGATCAAAATCAAAGCTTTATGATCACTATTATAATTTTTGTATAGTTTATAAGTCGTAAATGAATGTCGGTTGACTTTGAAGAATTTCTTGTGTAAAGGTTAGATTTAATTTTATTGTTTTGATATCTTTATTATCTTATTATTTTATTTTAATTTAAAGATGCTAGATGGATGTGGGTCGACTTTGAATTTTTTTTTTAGATAAAAGTTAGGTTTAATTGTATAATCATAATATCTCTATGAGTTTGTTATTTTGTGGTAGTTTACAGTTCGTAGATGAATTCGGCTTCGAGGAATTTTTGTCTGTAAAAATTAGATTTAATTATATTATTTTAATGTCTCTATTATTATATTATTTTATTGCAATTTACAGATGGTAGATGAATGTCGATCGACTTTTAAAAATATTTTGGTAAAAATTAGGTTTAATAAATAAATTCTTCATCTTTACATACTCTAAAGATATTAAATTTAATTATTATATTCATCTTTATTATTTAAACAAATATCTTATTTAATGTAATGTTTTAACTCATTAAAGTGAGGTACACGCGCAAGGCGCGTACACCTAAACTAGTATTCTTAAAAGGAGAGGACAAAGCCTCTCAATTTTAGCCAAGTGAAAGTATTTACAATCGATAAATGTTATTTTATTTAATTAGTTTAGAAATAGTTGTTAATTTAGTTGTTTTTTAAATTTCAAATTCAATTTTTCGGTTTTAGAAAATAGTTGTTACATTATCTGTTTTTAATATTTCAAATTCAAATTTTCAGTATATTTGTATTTTTAAAATTTCAAATGTTGGCATGTTGGTTATAACTGTTACCTTTTACATAATAATATAATACACTATAAAACTACGAACTTCCTACACTATTTTTGATAGAACAAAATTGATTTTTAATTTGTATTGTGTAACTACACTATATTTTTTTTAATTTTTTTTTATGAAAGTAACTAGAGAAAATTGAAGAATAGGTGTTTTTTAAGTCTTGAATAAAGAATTGGTGACATTAACCAACAGATAGGGTCAAACATTATTAGAAAACTTGATCAAGTTAATTGTGGACTTGATTAATATTTTCAAAACTTTCTAATCTTTTCAAAAATACAAATCAACCCAACCCACACCCTCTACAATCCAAATCAACCACTCTCTCCTCTCTCTCGACAACTTCTCTCAACTCTCTCCCAACCAACAGTTCTGCAAAATTTCTCCCTTCAACCCCCGACGACAAATAGTTGGGCTTCGAGTTCCCCTCTTTAATTCAATCTACATGTCTCTCATCCCTCTCTCGACAGCTTCTCTCAACTCTCTCCCAACCAATTGTTCTGCAAATTTCTTATTTCAATCCTCGGCGACTTCAACATCCGACTACAAACAGTTGGGATTCCAGTTCTTTTTCGACTTCAATCGACGTGACAACCTTGCTCTCCGGCCACAACAGCTTCGAATTCTTCATCGGTCCTTTTCTTCTTTCACAAGTAAAAATTTATGGCTTTTTTAGTTTTGAAGAAAACGAGGAACTTGAGCCAACTTCTCTTATAGTATTGGTTAACAATTTCAATATTTGTTGCACTAATTTGAAATGCGGTCTGAATAAAACCCTAATTTCTGGTATTTCTTCTCTTCTCTTCTCTTTTCGAAGTGAATTATGATATTTTGTTGTTTGTTGCATTTTTTTGAAGTTTGATTTTTATTGTTTGTGTTTATAAAAACAAAAGGACAATTTGGTTTGATTTGTTCTGTTCTTGCTCTCGGTAATAATGGTGAAATTGCTGTTTTTTGTTTAACAAAATCGTGCTACTGTTTCCTCTGATAGATTACCCATCTGGTGCAACATATTAACCATCGGATGCAACAGATTCATCATATGATGCAACAGATCAACCATCTGATGCACCAGAGGAACCATCAGATTATAATTCTAATGCAACAGATTAATAATCTAATGCAACAACTTTACCATATGTTGCAACAGATTAAGCTTCGGATAAAAAATCTGATGCAACTAATTAACCATCTGGTGCAATGGAAGAACCATCAGATTAATGATCTGATGCAACAGATGAACCTCCTGTTGGATAAAATCCTACCAACTCTTCCTACAGGAAAAGTCAAAGACTTGATTTTTCCAACTGATCATTCATCTGTCGCGATAGACGACCCTATGTTGGAAGAAATCTAAATAATATTGACTGTTGATAACTGTTCCAACATATCACTCATGTGTTGCAACAGATGTGTGACCTATTGCACAGACCATTCATCTTTCTCAACAGATGAGTGATATGTTTTGTATTGTCGCAATAGATTACTCAGCCGTTGCTACGAATTATATAACTGTTCCAACATATCACTCATATGTTGCAACAGATGATGTCACAACAGTTGTGTGATCTGTTGAACATACCATTCATCTGTCTTAAAAGATGAGTGGTATATTTTATATTATTGCAACAGATTACTCATCCGCTGCAACAGTTTGGTTATATGCTGCAACAAATATACTACCTGGTGCAATAGATTGGTGATCTGTTCCAATTGTTATTTTACTGTTTTGCTTGTTTGATTTACTGTTATCCCTTTTTAATGATGCATTAATCAATAATAATATATTATTTTATGTTTCTGTTAATTTTAGATAATATGGTTCTCAAAAGAACAGAAACCGAATCAAGTCCAAGTAAAGAAACAAGTGAAGCAGCTAGGCTACATCCACCACTCTATGAGCTTGCTTTACAAGCGTTATCTCAATCGGGAGCAGGGGAGGAAGAATGTTTCAAAAGAGATGATGCAAATGCTAATAGCCCTTCCACCAAAGAGCTGGTCAAAGACTTCAGCATTAATCATTATCCTGTGAGAATACAGTGCGATGGTGCCGCAGATTTAATGGGTGATTTCGTGGTTAAGTCAGCCATGGAAAAATCTTTTGATGCCTTCAGAAAAATACTTCGAGAACAAAAATTGGATGCTTATTTCAGGGACAACTGCTTTGGTAAATATCTTGATTTTCCGGAGGACAACACTGCTCGTTTCCAAATAAAAATGGTATATGAACTTCTCAAGTGTAGGTTTATGTATGAAAATAAAGATAAGAAGGATAAGGTGTGGATAAATCACTGTGGCATGCCTATTTGTTTTGGTTGGAAGGAGTTTGCCATAGTTACTGGACTAAAATATTATCCTCCTTTTCAAGCTATACCTATTCTAACCCCAAAAAAGTATCCCACACACCCAAAAAAAGCAAAGGAAATTCGTGTGATCGTGATGACCTGGTGTCCATTGTTGGTCCAAGCTTCAAAAACAAAAATTTGATAGAAGCGTTGAAAGGTAAAGGACTTTCAAAGAAGCACAAACAGTCATTGTGCTTGGTTTGGTTTGTATATAATATTCTTTGGGCGAGAGACGTTAACAACAACATAAGCCTCGATTTAATAAAGCTCTCCGAGGATCTTGAGGCGTTTAACAGCTATCCATGGGGGTATGACAACTTCAAAATGACTGTCAAATATTTGTTGACTCCGTTAGCGCCAAAGACTGTCAACTTATATGGCTTCCCATGGGCATTCATGGTAAATGTTTCTTTCTTCTATTATGATATCATTCATTTTTTTCTCTCAATAATGGTTTTGATTTATTAGCGTTATTTTATAGGCTTGGGCGTTTGAAGTCATTCCTTATTTGAGACAACAAGTGAACTACCAGGAAGGAGTTTTCTGTCCAAGAATCTTGAGATGGTTGCGGCCAAAACTCATAAAAATGTAAAATTTCTTGATCTCTTCAACCCCCCGAAGGATGCAGTAAGTATAATTAATTTTTTCTTTTAATGAATGTTTTTTTTGAATGATCTAATCATCATTCTAATATATGTAATGATTTATGTTAGAATGTGCATCCGTCGCTAGTTCCGACCAATCGAGAGTTGAAGATGCCATTTTTTCTTACTTTACGATCTGTGCAAACTTTATCGGACCCTAAGATCATCGACAGAATAAAAATAGAATTGTTTGGAGCAACAACCATTACAAGAAAAACAATTCTAGAGGATGGGCTTGTTGTTGTTGATGGAACTGTTGGTGGTGGTAGTGGTGCTGTTGTTGGTGCTAATGATGCTCCTCTTACAGTATTTAAAGCAAACCATTATGAGTATGATCATACTGGTCATACAGATTTTGCCTCTCCCAGCGAATGTTCTGCATGCAAATGCCAAGACTGTAGGGCGAAACATGATGTAGTGATTAATGCTATTAATGCATTAACTGCTTCTGTAAAGGAATTAACATCTAGGAGGGGTCTTATTCCATCAAAGAGGATTTTATTTCCATCCGCTCCATTAGAGATTAGGGCTAAGAGGAGAAGGAAAGTGATTTTCAGGGCATTATCAGGCATCCAAAAAAGCGAAATTGCAACTCCTCTGTCTGCGTGTTCACTGAGCAACGTACAATATCCAAAGGAGAGCAGCAGGAGCTGAAGAAGGTGAATATATTATATGTCTTCCAACTGACAAAACAAACAGACACATATCTGTTTCAACAGATGGCACATCTGCTGAAAATTATCAAACAGATATATACATCTGTTGCAACAGTTGACTAACCTGTTGCACCAGATACTTTATCTGGTGCAACATATGTCTCGTCTGTTTTAGCAAATCAAACAGCTCTTTGTACAATTTTTATTTATACCAACAGACGACCTATCTGCTGTAACAGATGATTCATATGTTACAACGGATGGTTCATCCGTTGGAAATTATCACACAGGGTCTTCCTCATGTAGAAATTTGTCCCAACAGTTGATTAATTGTTGCAACAGAAATATAATATGTTTGGGACAATTTAAAATGGGTGGAAGACCTGTTTGATTTGCTAGAAGAGATGAGTTATCCTTTTCCATTTTGTTGTATCTCCGTGATTAGCATTGACTAATTCTAGCTTTCCAGGTAGATGTAGAAGAAGCTACTGCTGAACAACATTGACAATATGCTACTCTTTTTATGGAAATACGGAGAACAGAAAGCACAAAAATCGTACGCAAGCGACAATGAAGATCCACGACGAGCAAAGCCGAATTCCATAGCACCGGATGAAGAACAACTTGTCCATACTGAGTAGACCTTTATAGCTTGAGCCTGTCAAACCAATCCTTGGCAGTATACTTAAATTTTTGTTGATGTATTTTTTGAGATCTGTACCCATAACAATTTTTTTACATTTCATTTATTCGTTGACTTATTTCAGTTAATTTATGAAGGCTTCGATTTATTTTATTTTGTCTACGAATTTTATTTATTCCTTAGATTTGAACTTATTAATGGAAAAGGAATACTATATTCAAATATTGCAACAGATAATGTATCTGTTGCAACAGACGACACATCTATTAGAAAATTCGAACAAATTTAGACATATGTTGCAACAGGTAGGTGATCTGTTGGAATTTATCAAACAGGTCTTCCCACTGTTACAACAGATGGACTTTAGATAAAAAACATCAAGATAATGCAACAGATGACACATCTATTGAAAAAAAAGAACAGATTTAGACATATGTTGCAACAGATGGACTTTATCTGTTGCAACAGACGACACATCTATTGGAATAATCGAACAGATTTATACATATATTGCAACAGGTAGGTTATCTGTTGGAATTTATCAAACATGTCTTCCCACTGTTGCAACAGATGAACTTTAGATAAAAACATCGAGATAATGCAACAGATGACTAACCTATTGCAACAGATAAACTATATGTCAGAACAGGTAGGATAACTGTTATAACGGATGGAGAATCTGTTGCATTATAAAAATTCAACTTTTGTTGGACATAAAAAATTATCACTACGTTTAAAAAGGTTAAAGTGAATTGAAATAAAAAAGGCGCAACCCATCAACGGTGTTCAGTTCAAACACCTAAAATAAAATAGGCATCAAGTAGACATGTTCATTTTAAAGACGTAAAATAAAATAGGTATCAAATGTGTTAGTGTCAGTCCTGACACATTTCGCTGACTTGCCATCACTTGCCCCCCAACGGTCATTCCCCCCCCATTGTCTTATATATTCATCTTCCTCCTAAAATTTAACCCTAAATTCCTAAATCTTCTTCTTCATCGTCATCTTCTTTTATCTATCCAAATTCTTCAAATTATTAGTTTTATTTTTTTCAACTGACCTTGACAATGTCGAGCGCATCTTTCACTATTTTTTGTAATAAAGATTTTCGATATTGTAAGTGCGGTCATGAAGCTCTGCTAAAGACTTCTTGAACTCAACAAAATTCGGGTCGTAGATTTTTTACTTGTAAGATTTCAAAGGTAATATTTTTTTTATTTAATTAATTGATTAATTATTGACTTGTAATTATTTTGTAATTGTGTTCTCTTTTTTATAGAAATTGGGTGGATGAGATTACTTTGATAGGTATGAAGAACGACACTCTTCACAAGCAAATCGTGTAATCTGGGGTTTGTTGAACAAAGTCAAGGCTTCTGAAGAGAAACAAAATCGACCAAGAAGATACTACATTATTGTCGTTATTGCTACTGGTTTGGTGTTGTTGGGCACATGGATATTGATGCCTAATTGCTGAAATTTTCATGGTGGTGTGTGTATTTGCTACTGGTTTGTTGTCGACGAGAACATGGATATTCAAGCGTAACTGTTGAAAAATATAAAAAAGATTTAGGCATATGTTGTAAAATTTAGGTCATCTGTGGAAATTATCAAACAGGTCTTCCCAGTGTTGCAACAAATTAGACTTAGATTATTAGATTATTCATAGAAATTATAAAACAGGTATTCCCACTGTTGCAACAGATTAGACTTAGATTATTAGATTATTCAAACAGGTCTTCCCACTGTTGCAATAGATTGACAATATAATCTATTGCATTATAAAAAGTTCAACTTTCATCAAAAAAAAATTATTTTCACTACATGTACATGTAATAAAGTGAAGGGTGACTTGAAATTAAAATTTTCTATTTCACAAGCTCTTCTATATACACAGGCTTCAAGCGTCCAGTTAGTACCCCATAAGCCCAGACCTCTTGCAGGTTTGCCACAGCGTTGTCGCACAGAAAAGTCGTTGGCTCAGCCATTTCTGTGCCGGTCAGCAAACATTCGATGTGTGCAAGAGCGTGCGAGCCGCTCGCTTTAGCGGCATTATCTTTTGGAAGGATCATTCCCCTGTTTCGACCTTCAAAATCCTATTATTTCTTCATCAACACTTCCTTTGGCAAATGATTCATCAGTTTACTCTCCCTCAACAAGATGGGCAACAACACCATCAGTGTCTCCACGAGGAGAAAAAAATCGAAATCGTCGATGAGAGGTACGTTGGAGTCATAAACATTGATCTTTTCCTCCCCAAGTAGAATCTCAACAGCCCGATAATGCATGTCGTTCACGCTAATGACTGCAAGAATCCTTTTTGCCTCTGTCCAGCTCTTGCCGTGTGGATTTGACCTGTCCCTTCTAACATATCTTAAAGTTTCTTCTTCATCCAAGACCAACGTAGAAACTAGGAAATCAAGTCCCATGCCAAGGGCCGACGCCTCTCCATTGAGTTGATCGTACCTATCCTTGAGCTTCTTGCAGAAGTCGAGGTCCATCATCCTATCGGCAGCATCATAAGCTTCCCGGTATATTAATTGCCTTTTCCTCATGAGGTAGAGAATTATGTCAACATGCTGTGAGATAAGAAGTCAATTTTTAAAGAAGTCAATTTTTAAATAGGTTAGTAATTGTAAATATGCAACGGATGCACAACCTATTTTTAACTCCACCGTTTGGTCTGCAATAGTATCAATATGACCAAGAGTAATATAAGAAGTCATCACCGACTCCTCCTCAGTAGGCACAATCCATGGATGCACAACCTATAAAAAAGAAAAAAAAAGGCAGATGCTTTTAAATCATATAATATAATAATTTTAACAGTTGGGCTACATTTAAAAAAAAAAGACCCATCTGTTGCATAGTTTGCAGTATATGGTTAAAATCCGTTTGAGTTTGGTTAAGAGAAACAGAGCAACACATGGATAATCTGATGCAAAATATCAATCATTTGTTGCAACAACTGCACAAGACGGGTAATCTGTTATGCAACAAATGATATGTACGTCGCAACAGATGAACGATATATTATCAGATTAAACATCTGTTGCATAATTTGCATTATATGGTTAATCTTTTAGGAGTCGGGTTCAGAGAACCAAAGCCACAGATGGGTAATCTGATGCAAGATATACCCCGTCGCAACAGATGTCCCATCTGGTGTATCGGATATAACATCTCATGCACCAGATATAACATCTGTTCAATATCTTTCTTATCTTTGAGTAGAATTATTTTACTTGAAGAAGACACATTGCATCATCCGGAGGGTTAAAGAGATCAGCCTCCTTAATATTGGTGTTTCTCTTTGCATCCAACCACCTAAACATCCTTGGATGAGAAACCTCATCCGGGTAATCCATTAACTGTGTTCGGATGGGAGGAATGACATCAAATACCCAAGCCTAAAAAGTGTAAACAGGAAGCAAGCAAAGAAAAAATCATAATAACTATATTCAATATAAATTAGTGGATGAGTAAAATTAGTGATTAATTTTACCATGAAATCCCAAGGAAAGCCGTATAATGTGGTCCTCTTTCTCTTTATGACTCTTCAATTCCTCCTCTTTCTCACTTTCATTTTCTTCATCACTATCTATGGACCCTTGTCCACCTCCCTCAACGTTGTTTTCATATCTCTCCTCAGCTTCACTTTTTCCTGACTGAGATTGTTCAGGAAGCTCCTCCGAATCCCTATGTACTGTAGCCTTTTCTTTTTTAGTGGTCAGACGTTGATCCACTTTCACTTTTTTTTCTTTTGGGAGACATGTTTTACCTACAAACAAAGAAAAACAAAAATTACATTGCAGTTGATGTATGCATAGATTTTAAAAAATACATTACAAACACCACGAATACCGACACACCAACATCCACCACCAACCAATGCCAATAAACAAACAAATACCACGAATACCGACACCACCACAAACACCACCAACCAATGCCACCACCGGTGACACCACGACGACCACAAACACCACCACCACCACCACCACCAACACCATCCAACTATACCACGACAACCAACGGAACACTGTGACGGAAACTAGGGATTCTCGAGTTCTTTCTACGATTTTACCATCAAAACTCAAAATTGTAAACCCATTCTCGAAGATAATACAACTAAAAGTTTTATTTTTCATCATTAACTTAAAAGCCCTTATTTAAAAAAAAAACAAATATAGAGCTCTTCTCGAACTCTGTTGCATACGAAGACAAAGAAAACGACTGATACAAGCAAGAATGATGTCGAAAATAACACCTATGTGGTCATAAATGAGAAGAAAAATAATTTGTTGTGGAGGGTTGAGCAAATTTGTTGAGTAGTTGTTGTCTGTGTTGTATTGTTGAGTGAGAATGAGAGAGAAATAGCTAGACCTCGAGATTTGAAATGATGAAACGTTTTGTATGGGTTGATTTGTATTTTGGAAAAGAATGACAAGTAGTTTTGAAAATGTTAATTTGGTCCGAAATGATATTAATTATTTTTAAAATCATAAAATATATGCGTAATTTTTAAAATCATATAAAAACAATTGAAGTTGTAGTTGACCGAGTACTTGATGATAGGCGAATTTACACGCCTATATCAATATATTTTGCCCATATTTTAGCCTAGTTTTGAGAACAAAGTATATATTTCATGCACTTTTAGTCCTTTTTCCTGTAAATGAGCTAACGAACATGATTAGTAAAGTTTCAGGTATAAATGATGCAGAATTCAGCATTTTATGGCTTACTTGATGCAAAAGAAAGCTCACGAAGGAAGGGAAGGGAGTTTACACGCCTAAGGACCAAAACTGCTCCATGGAAAATCTGTCCCGGGCTAAAACAACATTTCTGAAGACTTTGGGGATTTACAGTAACTTAGTTGGATTTGGACAATGATACATTAACCTAGTACAATTGGGTTATGTATTTCATTAGTTTATTTGGATTATGATAATGTTACATTAACCTAGTACAATTGGGTTAAGTATTACATTAGCCTAGTAGGATTTGGTTAGATATTTTATTTATCTAGTAGGATTAGGATATGAGTATTATAAATACCCTATCATGCTAGAGATTTTTAAGAAGAAGGAGGAGGGAGACCACAATACTTTCTTCCATCCCTCTCATCTTCCACTACAAACAATTCTACAACTCTTCTAATCTTTCCACTAATTCTATTTTTCCTCTTCTACTCTTCTATTCTTAAATTCCACAACAAGAGAATCGTTACTTTGCCTAGGAATTCACGCCTCACGCCTACCACCTAAGCTACACGAAATTACTCAATCTTGTGGTATAACAACAATGTCAATCGTGATCTCCTTCGCATTTATGGGTAACTAAACTTCTCTGTTGGGGTTATGGAAGCCGTATGAGATACTATCTATTGCTGTGAGGTTGTGAGTTCGCGACACGTATACTGCTTATATCATTATTCTCTTCATCTTAGTCTACATTCTTTGTGGTTGCAAACGCAAGAATACGCCAGTATAACATTTAACTTGTTCGAAAGAAAGGTTATTTGTCTGGAAAAGAGATAATGTCAAGGTAGTAGGGTCACCCCCTAAAATTCCCTACTAAAAAGCTAGTGTCGTAACTAGACTAACCTCTTGGAGAATTCATACCGTTAGACACGCTTTAAGCTCGAAAGAGTTAAAGTGAAATAATCCTCGAATAGGTCGAAAGACGCCTGGATTTACCATCGAATACAATTCTCTATAAGCAGTTGCATGTCAGAATTCTACACACTCATAGCCAATAGAGACGTATACCTCAGAAGGTGGACATAACCCCAACGCCTCAATTCTCATTGTTTACAACTTACGTAACAATCTTTCTCTTTTACTTTGCTATTTTCAGCTTTTATTTAATTATTTTGGTGACACATTACAAATCCCCCCTTTTTACGAGACTTGCATCAAAAGTTTAGTAATTTTGCTTACTTGTTGGCCAAGCTATTCCCTGTGGGATCGACACCCAACCCTGTTGGGTTCTATATTTGCTAACGACCGCTTTACACTCCTACGAGAGCTGTAGATTGAGCGTTATCAAAAATTGGCGCCGCTGTCGGGGAATACAAGTGTCGATTAAGTTCGTGATAATTACTAGACCCTTTGGTCAAAGATTCTCGTACTTTTACTTTTAGTTTTTGTTTTTGTTTACTGCAGGTTTTTATTCAGTGCATGCCCCATACTCGAAGTTCTGGTCAACCGTTATTACCAATCAATCCTGAACCACAACGAATTGGCAGAATGGAGGCACAAACGGAAATCGAAAGAATGGTTGCTCAACACGAGTAGGCGAGATTAGCTGCTCTTGCCGCCGCCCAAGTACACCAACAAAACATTGATAACCCTGGGCGAGCAACAAACCCTGACGATGAGGATTTAGGTGATGACGAGTTACTAAACCCAAGACATGATGCTGAAATCACAACACCTGCCAACAGAAGAGATCGTCAAGCTAGGTTTAGGCCTGAACGCCAAGCTATGCAGCCAGCTTTCAACGATGATGATGATGATCTTGATGGTGCCGGAGCCACTGGAGCTATAATTCCACCACCATTAGCACCCGGAGCC
Organism: Capsicum pubescens; assembly: GCA_030864215.1. Taxonomy (NCBI): domain Eukaryota; kingdom Viridiplantae; phylum Streptophyta; class Magnoliopsida; order Solanales; family Solanaceae; genus Capsicum; species Capsicum pubescens. The sequence continues at coordinate 19,512,817 of CM061543.1, forward strand.
AAGTTCAACATCACAAGCACCATGATTCAGTTATTGCAACTCAAGGGATTATTTGGTGGACTAGCAGGCGATGATCCGAATATGCATCTCATCAACTTTATTTCTACATGCAAGTCATTTGGCAATCCTGGTGTTGGTCAGAATACAATTCGATTACGTCTATTTCCATTGTCTCTGTCTGGGGAGGCAACTCTATGGTTGAATGGGCTGACTCCTGATTCTATTACAAATTGGAGGCAATTGAGAGACGTTTTTCTAGAAAGATTCTTTCCGCCATCCAAAAGAGCACAATTGAGAGATGAAATCAGCAACTTTCGTCAGCTTCCCACTGAAGCTCTTCATGAAACATGGGAGAGGTTCAAGACAAAGCTAGCGAGGTGCCCAAACCATCATATGACTAATGTTCACCTAATGGAGATATTATATAGAGCCCTGAATTCAATAACTAAACCAGTGGTGGATAATGCGGCTGGAGGATCATTTATGGATCTCACCTTTGGTCAAGCAAGTAATATGCTAGATCGTATGACGAAACAAAGTAGAGCTTGGCATACCAGGGATGCTGAGGTAGCAAGCCCCACTTTATCTATTGGCATGACTACAGACCAAAGAAGAAGACAAGAAGAACGTGATCAAGATATGGCGCACATGAAAACACAAGTGGATCTTCTTACAAAGCATTTATTATCAGGGAAGACCGAAAAAGTGAAAGCTATTGCGTCAAAAGGAAGAGACGAATCTGATTCGGAAAAGGAAGCCAACTACTTGAACAATCAGGGGGGTTTCCGAGGTAATGCCCAAGGAAACCAAGGTCGGAACTATCATGGTAAATCTGGAAACATGGACCAAGGTAGTTGGAAGAACAAGAATGACAGTAGTGGTTTGTATGTTCCCCCTGGAAGACGTGACGCCACCACATCTAATTCTGGAAGTATGGAAGACATGATGGCTAAATTATTGAAAGGAGTGGAAGCAACGAGCGCGGGAGTTACTGAGGTAATTAATGATTTGTCCTCCATGAAATAACTAGTTGATTCTCATTCCACTTCAATCAAGCAAATAGAGCAGTAATTGAGCCAACTTTCAGCAGCACTCAATCAAAGAAAGGCTGGCACTTTACCTAGCGATACTGTGCAAAACCCAAGGAATGATGGGTCATGCATGGCCATCACTACCAGAAGTGGTAAGGTGTTGGAACCTTCAGCAAAAGGCAAGCAAGTGGTTGACGAAGTTGCGGACATTGATGATAAGGCGAAAGGGGAAGATGCCGCAGCAGTCGATCCTAACGTCCTTAACGTCACGCCCAGCGACGTGCAGCCTGAAAAATGGAAAAACGGAAGCAAGAGGAGAAGAAAACCGTGGAGAGAACACTTCCATACCCACCACCACCTTTTCCCCAAAGACTGAAGAAGGTGGCGGATGACACTAAGTTCAGCAAATTCATGACTATGTTAAAGCAGCTGACCATTAATGTTCCATTGGTGGAGGCACTTGAAAAAATGCCTGGGTATGCGAAGTTTATGAAGGATCTTTTGACAAAGAAGAGGGCAGCAAGTTATGAGTTGAAAGATGATGTCCATCACTGCAGCGCAATCGCTACCCGATCAATAGTTCAGAAGAAGGCTGACCCCGGAGCTTTCACTATTCCTTGCACCGTTGGAGCTTTGAATTTTGCCAAAGCATTATGTGATTTAGGATCCAGCATCAATTTGATGCCATTATCTATCTATAAAAATTTGGGGTTGGGTGATCCTACTCCAACCAATATGAGGCTCGTCATGGCGGATAGGTCGGTAAAACGACCTGTTGGTATTCTATGCGATGTCTTGGTAAAAGTTTCTTCATTTATCTTTCCAGCAGACTTTGTCATCTTGGATTGTGAAGCAGATTCTGAGGTTCCCATAATCTTGGGGCGCCCTTTCCTTGCTACAGGAAGTGTGCTTATTGATTTGAGAGCTAATGAACTTTCATTCCGAATAAATGACGAAGTGGTTCGTTTTGATGTTTGCAAATCAATGAAGCAACCCAAAGATCTTAGTGTATTTTCGGTGGCTGATGTTTTCTTTGATGATGAGAAAGAACTACTTGAAGAAGAGCAAATTATTGATGATCCCTTGGAGGTTGTGCTCATGAATGGAGAGAGTGAAGATGCTGAAAATTTTGAAGAAGCCATTTGTGCTCTATCGGGATTAGGAACATATCGCTATACTCCCAAGAAGCTGGATCTTGATCTCAAGAATTGGCCTACACCACCAGCTAAGCCATCTATTGAAGAGCCACCCACGTTAGAATTGAAGGAGCTGCCAAGTCATTTGAAGTACGCATTCTTAGGAAGCAGAAACACTCTTCCAGTCATTGTGGCAACCGATTTGGGTGAGCTACAAGTTGCAGCTCTTATTGCTATTCTACGCAAGTATATTAGAGCTATTGGATGGACCATTGCGGATATTATTGGTATTCCACCTGGGATTTGTACACATAAAATTCAGCTTCAAGAAAATTGCACACCCACCATTGAGCATCAAAGGCGTCTAAACCCACCTATGCAAGAAGTGGTGAAGAAAGATATCATCAAGTGGTTAGACGCAAGAGTTATGTATCCTATTTCTGATAGTACATGGGTAAGCCCTGTACAATGTGTTCCCAAGAAAGGAGGTATGACGGTGGTCGCGAATGCAAAGAATGAACTTATTCCACTCAGGCCCGTCACTGGATGGAGAGTATGCATGGACTACCGCAAGCTAAATTCTTGGACACTCAAGGATCACTTCCCAATGCCATTTATGGACCAAATGCTAGATCGATTAGCGGGGAAAGGATGGTTTTGCTTCTTGGATGGTTATTCAGGCTATAATCAGATTTGTATTGCACCCGAAGACCAAGAGAAGACAACGTTTACATGCCCATATGGTACGTTTGCCTTCAAACGTATGCCATTCGGGTTATGTAACGCACCAGCCACCTTTCAACGTTGTATGATGTCTATTTTCTCTGATATGGTTGAAGACACTTTGGAGGTATTTATGGACGACTTTTCAGTTGTTGGTGAGTCTTTTGAAGCATGCCTGGCAAACTTGAGCATGGCATTACAAAGATGTGTAGAGTTCAACCTTGTGCTAAATTGGGAGAAGTGCCACTTCATGGTAAAAGAAGGAATCGTTCTTGGGCACAAGATCTCTGAAAGAGGAATAGAGGTTGACCGAGCAAAAATTGAGGTTATTGAGAAGCTACCGCCTCCAATTTCGGTGAAGGGAGTTCGTAGTTTTCTTGGCCATGCTGGTTTCTATCGTAGGTTCATTAAAGACTTCTCCAAAATTGCGAGTCCATTGTGCAAACTATTGGAGAAAGATGCAAAGTTTGACTTCAATGACGATTGCTTAAAGACATTCGAATGTCTTAAAGGAAAACTCATTGAAACCCCTATTATGGTAGCACCAGATTGGACTCTCCCATTTGAAGTCATGTGTGATGCTAGTGGTGTAGCCGTTGGTGCTGTTCTTGGTCAGAGAAAGGAGAAATTATTTCATCCTATCTAGTATGCGAGTAAGGTCCTAAATGAAGCCCAAAGGAACTACACTGTTACTGAACAAGAGCTCCTAGCGGTTGTGTATGCATTTGAGAAGTTTCGTGCCTATCTATTGGGTACTAAGGTGATCGTTCATACAGACCATGCAGCTCTTAGGTATCTAATGACAAAGAAGGATGCAAAACCAAGGTTGATTAGATGGGTATTGCTGCTGCAAGAGTTTGATTTCGAAGTCAAAGATAGACGAGGTTGCGAGAACCAAGTGGCTGATCACCTATCTCGACTTGAGAATGAGCATGTGGCGCAACCTGAAATTCAGATTGATGATGCATTCCCGGACGAAGAGATATTAGCAACAACAATGGAGAAATTACCATGGTATGCCGACTTTGCAAATTTTGTGGTGAGTAATGTGATACCTGCTAATTTATCTTACCACCAAAGGAAGAAGTTTATGCATGACGTACAGCACTACTATTGGGATGAGCCTTATTTGTTTCGACGATGTGCGGATGGTATCATTCGACGATGTATATCCCATGAAGAGGTGTCTACTATCTTGGAAGCATGCCACACTTCACAAGTTAGAGGACATCACGCAGGCAATCGGACGGCCAGAAAAGTATTGCAAAGTGGTTATTATTGGCCTTCGATATTCAGAGATGCCTACGACTATGTTAGAAGGTGTGACCAATGCCAGCGTCAAGGTGCGATTTCAAAACACCATGAAATGCCCATGACCAAAATTCTTGAGGTAGAACTCTTTGATGTGTGGGGTATTGATTTCATGGGTCCATTCGTGAATTCGTTTGGAATAAAGTACATCTTGGTTGCTGTGGATTATGTTTCGAAATGGGTAGAAGCTGTAGCATTGGCCGACAACGAAGGAAAGCGTGTTATAGCGTTCTTAAAGAAGAATATCTTCTCTCGCTTTGGAGTACCACGTACTATCATAAGTGATGGAGGATCTCACTTCTGCAACAAGCTATTCAAATCAGTTTTGGCCAAGTATGGTGTCAAGCAACATAAGGTAGCTACGCCTTATCATCCCCAAACTAGTGGACAAGTAGAAGTTTCCAATCGCGAGATCAAGCAAATCCTTGCAAAGACGGTTAATGCGAATAGGAAGGATTGGTCTCGAAAGCTAGATGAGGCACTATGGGCGTATAGGACTGCATTCAAGACACCCATTGGCATGTCTCCTTATCAACTAGTCTATGGGAAGGCTTGTCATCTACCCATCGAGCTCGAACACAAGGCATTGTGGGCATTGAAGCAATTAAATTTGAATTGGGATGATGTGAAGAATCTGAGGTTGGAGCAGCTGAACGAACTAGATGAATTCTGTCTCCATGCATATGAAAGGTCATACCTATACAAGGAGCGGATAAAAAAGTATCATGATCAGCGGATTGTTCGACGAAACTTCCAAAGGGGTGATATGGTACTTCTCTTCAACTCCAGATTGAAGCTCTTCCCAGGTAAGTTAAAGTCTAAGTGGTCTGGTCCATACAAAGTTATCCAAGTCTACTCGTCTGGAGTAGTCGAATTGGAAGACAATAATGGTGTTGTCTTCAAGGTGAATGGCCAACGTGTTAAGCTGTCACGCCCTAAAATCCCATTGGGCCGGACTGGCACCCGAAGCCGAGAAGGCCCGGGAGAACCCGTTCAAATACCTGTACTTCACTTACATGTCACCAAAAATTTGGACAGCACTTCGTTGCATATAGAAAAATCTAATTACCTGTATCAGCACAACACACACAAATATATATATATAACACTTGGCCGTCGGGGCCACCACATATACAAATATAACATGACTATATAAACTTCCATGACTTTACCCTTCCTTATGTCTACAAAGCCTTTAGGATATACATGACATAACTAGGGTCGGGACAAACCCCCACCCACACATGACTCCTGTACAATAACAAAACATAAAGAGCCGAGTCGGAAAGCTCCGAAGCAAACTGGAGCTCACCAACAATAGTTGTATGACCTGGCTCCTACTTGTGCGGTGTATAAGCTGAGGTACCTGTGCCTGCAGCATGAAATGCAGGTCCCCCGTGGGGGACGTCAGTACGAAATATGTACTGAGTATGTAAAGCTATAGATAATCACATATGATATAGGAGCTCAATAGAAATCAGAAACAAGTGAATAAAGCGTAATAGGAGTGGACCACATTTACTAGAACTTGTGATAACCTGTACATTGCATTTATTCAATCACTTTACCTTCGTTCTTATCGTCTTTGTAATCATTACTGTACTGTACTGTGACCATTAGGCTGCCTCCAGTACATATCAACTGGGCTCGACCCATGCTAGGCTTATGCCCCTGGGATACCACCCATAAACACATAAATAGGGATCGACCCATGCTAAGCTTATGCCCCTGGGATACCACCCGATAAGAGAGAACTTCCATCACTTAGTTCAATTAATCTTTGAGATTGTTATTTCGGTCGCCACCACATTTTTGATACTTTGAAACAATGATACATCAATAGGAGACATATAAATAGACCATCAATGCAATAACAATGGAGTAAGAACTCATTGGCACATCAATGAAGTGTTTTGGAGTCATCAATGTCATAACAATAAAGTAGGAACTTATTGGTATATCAACAATGTGTTTCAGAATCATCAATATCACAACAATAAAATAGGAGCCTTTTGGTATATCAATGAAACATTTTGACACTTTATAGGATGGAAACAACTTCGTTGGTAACGTAGAACAATACATGTTTTTGGACAACCTCGGAATCTTACTTGATGGAACATTGGTGTTTTCATGCCAAAGAACATTGTTAGAGTATGCTTTACATACCTCGTCGTAGATTCGGATACCAATTCAACACAACTTCCCGCCTTTACAAATCACTTATCATAAAATGGCCCTTTTGGTTTCGAAGTCCTGTTGGCACAAATAAGGGGTGCTTCTCGAAGCCCTCGAGACGGTGAACACAACTACGAAATCAATTTGGACTTTCTACGGTTGAATCACAAGATAATTGGAGTTGAAATTAGGCTAGGGTTCCTTATTCTTCAATAATTGGATGATGAATGATGGATACTAGGCTAATTATATGTATATAATGACCAATTTTCGTCCATGAGGTGATGGAAAATGACCATATTGCCCTTAAAAATTTAAGTAAATCCGAATCTGTCCATGATGGACTGTTTTGATAGGCTAAAGTAAATCGACCATAACTCTTTTCTCCAATATCGTATTTGGGTGAAATTGGTATCGTTGGATAGATAATTCAAAGAGATTTCATTTCATATAAAGTAGGCCACCCAGTTTGTCCTGTACAAGGAGTTATGATCGTTTGAAGTTGACCCTCAAAAACTGTTTTGATCGGCTGAAGTAAAACGAGTATAACTCCTTACTCAGATGTTGGATTTGGATGAAACTAATTGCATTGGAAATAAGACTCAAAGATCTTTCTTTTGATATGTGGTAGCTCTCCCAGTTCATTATATTAAGGGAGTTACGATCGTTCAAAGTCGACCCAAAAAACTGGCAGGCCTCAGTAGTTTGTGTGCAGGAAATTTTCCTGCACATTTACTATTCACCATATCCCGGCCACCGTTTTATAGTTTCGAACGTGCTCGATTATATCCAAAACTTATCCATTTTTGGAAATCTTTATATCGTTGGAAAGCTTATTCAATAACCTTCGTATGGAACCATCGACGGGCAAATTCCGGTATAAATAAAATAAAAAATTAATTCCATATAAATAAGACCAATCACGTACTTGAATACGCCAATACATGTACTTAAATACGGGGTGTAACATAAGCCTTATATCGGTCCTCTTGACTCGATGAATTCTATGGCCATCACTTATCTCGACGAAGTCTAAGTACTCGAGGTAACTATGTCGAGCCACGACAATAAAAAAGGCGCTAGATGGGAGGCAACCCATCGTTTTATCGTTTTATCGTTCTTTTTTTACTTGTTTTGCTTTTGATAATGAAAATCCAAAAATAAGAGTCGTGCCACGACCAAAACTAAGGCGCTTGGTGGGAGGCAACCCATCGTACTAATCGTTTTCATTTGGTTTTAAGCAAAAATAGGTGCAAGAGGTATTCAACGAGGAGATTGATTTCAATTGACGATTTGGACGCATTGTATGGTAAAGTTGGTAAGTTAGGAATAGTGATGCATAAGGCTATGGATTGAGCATTGCTCATGCCAAACTAGGCATCGAGGAAGGCTAGGCCTAGGTAAAACTAGGCCACGAACGATGCACAACCTAAGGTCTCGGAATCTAGTGTGCTATACACTATGCGCCGCCCATTCCTAAGTGTGTTTTTGACTATGCGTCGCCTATGCTATAGCATTAGGTCTCAGGATCTCATATGTCATAGACTATGCGGCGCATATGTCCCTAAATGCCATAGACTATGCGCCGCATATACCATGACTATGCTGAGCATTATGCGCCGCATATGTAGCATTTTTGTCTCCAAAACCAATTGTAAATGGGTCAAAAACCGACCCATTCTCTTCCTATATAAAGGGGACTTAGTCTTGAAACATAACCACACTAGAAATTAACCTAAAGGCGCCGCATTCCCTCTCCAAACCATCCCAAAATTTTTCTTTTTGCTCTTCCAATTCACAAAACCATCTCCAAAAGCTTCAAGCAAGTAAGTACTCTCTTATTCTTCATTTATTTCTCGTAAGTACTATGTTGCTATGTCTATTATAAATTGCTACATCGTATAAGATTGATTGGTGATGTTCATGTGTTTTGATCGTTGATACAAAATCATGTGAGTAAACATATACGTAGGAAAATCTTGACTTGTTTCCTACTTGAATTTGGTTTTAATAGCATTGTTATACAATTTGCGTAATTGCTATGGTGACGAACATTGACTATCATGTTATGATCTTGTTACTTGGATACTTACATGCTAGACTATCCCGTTCATCGGGATAAGCCTTATAGTTGCCTAGCGACTTAGGAGGTTGCGATTGTTGAAAACATCCATACCATGTTACAACCCCTATGTAGTAGTGTTGTTATATCTAACATGAAAGTAGTGCAATGGCTGCAAGTAGTAATACATTACTGATTTTCTTTTCGAAATATAATCCTAAAACGTATGTCGACGAAATCTGAGTAATCGACCACTTTCACTTCACTGATTTGTGTCAACAAAACTAAGTGTGGGGTGGTACCCCTACTGCTTGTTTATAGATTGTATCGACTGAGATTGTGCTGCCATTAACACTATTTCTAGTCTCAGGTACAATGGAACCTAAAGCGAGGCAAGGCAAGGAGAAGGCTACCACTTCCCAAAAGGGCAAGAAGAGAGGTAGAAAGGACCAAGGAGAATCATCCTCAACACAACTACCCCACAGAATGTTTGGAATAAAATGGGTTCTTGAGGAGGAAGCCAAAGAATGGTACATGAACAACAAAGAAAGAAGATATGTTCACGTCGACCTGATCAACAAGGACACATTAGCGAAGAAGGAGCCGCGTATGTTGGCGAAAATCATGGCATTGAAGCTGGATTTCATCTTCCGCGATATGGGAGAATGTAATCTTGATTTGACAAGAGAGTTTTACGCCAACTGGTCGCCGAAAACAACAGGCAACGAAGTCAAAATTCGGGGCCAAGTGTTATAGCTCAACGCGGACTGGATCAACTCTTTTCTTGGCTTACCTTCGGTCGACCCAGCACCATTCAAAGAGCTGTACAGCAGGCCTCCTTATAGAGCAATTAGACACACACTTTGTGGAAGTAGATCGATGGCAAGGTGGGGCAGACATAAAGACACAGGACGACACAACACCTTCCCCTATGCTTCACTGAATAGGGAAGCAAGAATCTGGATGCGTATTGTCAACTCATGCCTTATTCCTGGGACTCAATACACCAAGATATCAAGAGATAAAGTGTGTTTGGTCTATGCTTTGATGACGAATGTCCCTATCAACTTTGGGGCAATCATTCGCTCTACCATGAGGAAGGCCAGACTCCACAAAAGGTCCCACTTCACGTTTGGAAATTTGTTGACAGCAATCTTGTGGAAGGAGAATATCGAAGAGGAACCAGCTGACCACAAACTCCCACATAACCCAAAGAAGGTTAACCTTACTAAGGTCAAAGATGCTGAAACAACTCATGGTGTCAACCTAACTACTGCGGAAAGACATGCTCGTGAAGAGATTTTCTTCCGTCATCTTTATGGCATGACACGATTTACTATGATGAGTGGTGGACGTGTTCCAACTGCTGCAGAGCTCCAACAGCTGGACCACAACTATCCCATGAACATGCATGCACGGGAGATGTGTGGAGTGGGCGTATACTTTGAGGAACCTCTAGATGATGATGTGCCGACTGATGACGATCGACGCTTGCCAGACTCTGACGAGGAGGAGAACTCTGACGATGACTCTTATGATGATTCCGACGAAGGGGGTATGACCCCCGACATTGAGGAAGAGTCCGACTAACCAGGTTCCTCATATTTATTTTCCACTGAAGGCAGTGTCCCGTTTAAGTGTGGGGTGGCGGTATCGCATGCTATACTTCTCTATCGCATCTATGTTTGTTTATTTTGTTGTTGTTTTTCGTGTTTTAGTTTTTTGTTTTTGTTGTTTTTTCTAGCTTCGCATGAAATTATTTTGATAGGCAGCATAAGATTATAACAAGAGTATGTGCTACAATTGTGACTATTGAGACGTTTAGGCTCTAGTTGTGACTCATTATGTGATATTGTGTGGTTCAATTCCTTCACTTGTTGGGTCGAGAGTCTATATTACTTCCAAGCAAGTCGACCATGTGCCTTGTGTGTGTGAGATAATCGTTTATTATATGTGTGTGGCTGATGCTAGAACTTGCCTGGTATGAATGCAAAGCGAAAATAAAGAGTGTAAGTTTAGGATATGATTTAGGCATTTCTTTGGCAACCTATATTTGTTTACCTTCAGTTTTACCTACCCATGGACATCATCCTAGTTAAACCCTTTTGAGCCTTTAGCCTATTTTCTTTGACAACCTTGTATGTAAGCCTAATCCATTTTTTTCAAGACCGTAATTTGATCCAAACTCCTAAGTGCTTTAAAGTGAAAAAGTCATGTGACAACATAAGAGAAAATTGGGTGAATATGATGCTATAAATTGTAATGGTGCTTGAATGTGTTATGAAAAAAAAAGTGTTATCATAAGAGGTATGTTGTGAAAAGAAAAAAGAAAAGAAAGCTGAAAAACGAGTTGTGCTTAAAATTGAAAAACAAAAGAGGAGAACAAGGGTGGTAGAATAAAAGAAAGAAAGGTTGAAAGAAAAAAAAAAGTGTCAATGATACAAAGTGATGTATTAAAGCGCTTAGGAACTTAGTCACTATTCCTGGCCAAAATAGTCCTACCCGTCCCTTAGCCTACATTACAACCATCAAAAGACCTACTTGATCCTAAGCTTAGCATTCTGACATTTAGTAGAGTATTACATTAAGGGCAAGCCTATGGACATCAGTTGCTACATAAGAATTCTCTGTGAGAGTGAGAGCAACGACATTTTGATACCCATGTTTGAAAAATATGCTATACTTGTGAGTGATTATGGGTACTATAGTGTGAGACACACATGGTTGATGAGTTTTGGGTAGTTATATATGATTCCTTGTACCTTAACGTTTGCATGCGAGTTGATCACCATCACGAGTCTATGCTAGAAGTTAAATTGTTTCTACCTATAATCGAAAAGCTACTCTTTGTTGATAATTGTTGTGCTTGTCTTGACAAATGTTTTGTGTTGTTGCTGTGAAACCCTAAGTTGATGTTTAGAAGGACATGGTATTTCGTTCGAGGACGAACAAAGCTTCAAGTGTGGGGTGTTGATGATAGGCGAATTTACACGCCTATATCAATATATTTTGCCCATATTTTAGCCTAGTTTTGAGAACAAAGTATATATTTCATGCACTTTTAGTCCTTTTTCCTGTAAATGAGCTAACGAACATGATTAGTAAAGTTTCAGGTATAAATGATGCAGAATTCAGCATTTTATGGCTTACTTGACGCAAAAGAAAGCTCACGAAGAAAGGGAAGGGAGTTTACACGCCTAAGGACCAAAACTGTTGCATGGAAAATCTGTCCCGGGCTAAAACAGCATTTCTGAAGACTTTGGGGATTTGTAGTAACTTAGTTGGATTTGGACAATGATACATTAACCTAGTACAATTGGGTTATGTATTTCATTAGTTTATTTGGATTATGATAATGTTACATTAACCTAGTACAATTGGGTTAAGTATTACATTAGCCTAGTAGGATTTGGTTAGATATTTTATTTATCTAGTAGGATTAGGATATGGGTATTATAAATACCCTATCGTGTTAGAGATTTTTAAGAAGAAGGAGGAGGGAGACCACAATACTTTCTTCCATCCCTCTCATCTTCCACTACAAACAATTCTACAACTCTTCTAATCTTTCCACTAATTCTATTTTTTCTCTTCTACTCTTCTATTCTTAAATTCCACAACAAGAAAATCGTTACTTTGCCTAGGAATTCATGCCTCACGCCTACCACCTAAGCTACACGAAATTACTCAATCTTGTGGTATAACAACAATGTCAATCGTGATCTCCTTCGCATTCATGGGTAACTAAACTTCTCTGTTGGGGTTATGGAAGCCGTATGAGATACTATCTATTGCTGTGAGGTTGTGAGTTCGCGACACGTATACTGCTTATATCATTATTCTCTTCATCTTAGTCTACATTCTTTGTGGTTGCAAACGCAAGAATACGCCAGTATAACATTTAACTTGTTCGAAAGAAAGGTTATTTGTCTGGAAAAGAGATAATGTCAAGGTAGTAGGGTCACCCCCTAAAATTCCCTACTAAAAAGCTAGTGCCGTAACTGGACTAACCTCTTGGAGAATTCATACCGTTAGACACGCTTTAAGCTCGAAATAGTTAAAGTGAAATAATCCTCGAATAGGTCGAAAGACGCCTGGATTTACCATCGAATACAATTCTCTATAAGCAGTTGCATGTCAGAATTCTACACACTCATAGCCAATAGAGACGTATACCTCAGAAGGTGGACATAACCCCAACGCCTCAATTCTCATTGTTTACAACTTACGTAACAATCTTTCTCTTTTACTTTGCTATTTTCAGCTTTTATTTAATTATTTTGGTGACACATTACAAATCCCCCCTTTTACGAGACTTGCACCAAAAGTTTAGTAATTTTGCTTACTTGTTGGTCAAGCTATTCCCTGTGGGATCGACACCCAACCCTGTTGGGTTCTATATTTGCTAACGACCGTTTTACACTCCTACGAGAGCTGTAGATTGAGCGCTATCAGTACTCTAGGAGGTGACCCTGTATAAACTCACCCCTGGTCCTAGATTATTCAATTTAGGAGTCTAACATATGAACTCAATTGAAATTATAAAAAACAAATGTTCAATATGTTGTGTCAGATTTTTCATCTGTTGTAAATTATCAATCAGATTAGGTAACAACAGATTACGAATTTGATGTAAATTATCAAACAGATTAAGTCATCTGTTGCGATAGATTACCCATCTGTTGTAAATTATTAAATGGATTGTCATATGTCACAACAGATTACCCATATATTGTAAATTATCAAATAGGCACTGTCATCTGTTGTGGCTGACCCTATGAGAACTCACCCCTAATCCTAGATTAATCGATAGTTTACCCTATGAGAACTCACACCTAGTCCCATATTATTCAATCAAGGTATTAGCACCCTAGTCCTAGATTAATCAATTAAGGTATTAGTCTAACATATGAGGTAGTAAGAATCGGTTCGGCTCAGAGTGATCGATCGCCGACTCTGATCGGGAGGAACGCAGTATCGTTTCATCATGTAATTGACAAAAGACTCAATTGAAGTTGTAGTTGACCCTATGAGAACTCACATTCAATTAAGGTATTAGTCTATCATATGAACTCAATTGAATTATATATAAACAAATGCTCAACCTGTTGCAACAAATGACTTTTTTGTTGGATCAAATCAAATAGATTATGTAATCTGTTGCAACATATTACACATCTGTTGTAAACTATCAAACATATTAAGTCATCCGTTGTAATAGATTACCCATCTGTTGTAAATTATCAAATGGATTGAGTCATATGCTGCAATAGATTATCCATCTGTTGTAAATTATCAAATAGGCGATGGCATCTATTGTAGTTGACATTATGAGAACTCATCCCTAGTCCTATATTAATCAATTAAGGTATTAGTTGGACGTATGAGGTAGTAAGAATCAGTTCGACTCAGAGTGATCGATCGATGACTCTTGTCGTGAGGAACGCAGTCCCGTCTCATCATGCATTTGCCAAAAGACTCAATTGAAGTTGTAGTTGACCCTATGAGAACTCACCTCTAGTCCCAGATTATTCAATTAAGGTATTAGTTGAACATATGAGGTAGTAAGAATCGATTCATCTCAGAGTGATCGATCGATGACTCTTTTCGGGAGGAATGCAGTATCGTCTCATCATGCAATTGCCAAAAAACTCAATTGAAGTTGTAGTTGACCCTTTGTGCTCATTCATCCATCCCTAATTCTACCTAGATTAATGTAGGTACTATTATTAATCTTAACATTAAGTTAATGAGAACACATTTTAACTCAGAGTGATCGATCGACGACTCGGGTCGGGATGAACGTAATACTAACACCATGCAAATGCAACGACTCAATTGGATTTGTAATTGACCCTATGAGCTCATTCATTCATCCCTCGTTCCACCTAGATCGATGTAGGCACTATTATTAATCTTAACATTAAGTTAATGAGGAGCTCATTCTTTCATCCTTAGTTCATCCTAAATCAATTGCAATGAAATCTGTTGCAACAAATAACTGAGTTGTTGGAGAATTTCAAACAGATAACAATATCTGTTGCAACAGATGATATTTCTTATTATGACGGATGACTGAGGTGTTGGAAATTTTCAAACAGATATTGATATCTGTTGTAACAGATGACGTTTCTGATTTAGTTATCAAATGACATTTTCATATGTTGCACAGATGACTGAGCTGTTGGGATTTCTCAAGAAGATATCTAAATTTGTTGCAACAGACGACATATCTATTTGAAAATCTTTTTGTTTTCTTTTAATTTTAAAGCAAGCTACTGTCCGAGTAGATAAAGTAGTAGTACTACTAAAGGCGGTAAAAAATATTTTTTGGATAACTCAAAAATCTCATTGAGTAGTCTTGTCCTGTCTTTTCAATGTCACCCATTTTCTTCCCCGTGCCCCTCAAATTATTAGTGAATATTAATTAATGAATATTGAAACCCCTAATACTTATTTCTTTTCATATTGACTTGGCACTCCCATCAAGAAAATATTAATTAGGGGTTTATTTTACTACCAAATTAGCCTTATTAATTATGCTTTGTAAATATAAATTTGAATAAATACACTTTGTTTAGTCATTTAATATTAAGGATAATACATCTAGAAATTAGAATCAACTCATCTCTCCCCTCCCCTCCTTCAGCCCTAAATCTCTCATATTTTTTTTCTATCCTCTTTAAGGTTATCACAACCTTTTTTTTCTCCTCTTTCTCAAAAATTTTCGTTCGGATCTAAATCGATCGATATCCATATCTTATATTCCTCGACTGAAATTGTTGTTTTGACCCCCTTTTGACAATGTATGATATGATTCACTATTGCTCTTTCATTCTCGTCTTATTCTTGCAACTTTATTTACATCTTTTTGTTTATTTAATTACCATTTTCCCATATCATATTTATTTAAAAAATTTGAAGAAACTTTTAATTGTTGAATAAACATACCGAGAATTTTTATTATAAGATGCGAAAAAAAGTCATCTGTTGGGAGAAGTTTAAAAGCCTTGTTGGCAGTATCATTTTTTTTATGTATTTTGTTTGTTTCTTTGTTGTTGATGTTGTTATTGATGTTGTTGGTGGGGATGGCATTGTTGGAACTTATGGTGTGGTGTTGTTGGTGGATTTGGCATTATTGGAACTTGTGGTGTGGTGTGGTTTAGACGGTGGGTGCTTCTTAGCTTAAAAATAGTGGAGTCCGAACAATCAACACAAGGAGTAAGGGAGAAAAAAATTAAAAGTTTAAAGTGAATAAGAAGAGAAGAGTTGGTTACCAAAACTTAAAAAATATGTGCTGAGTGGGAATTGAACTCAAGACCAAAAGAAATAAAAGCACCCATAAACAACAACTAGGCTAACCAAACAACTCTTACTATGGGTGCTCACTGATTAGATTATATACGTTTTTTTCTTTATTTCCACATACATATATAAAGTTCGATACAAGTTCAGTCTGTGCTCGCGCACCCGGAAGACTCCATGTGGGTCCGTCCCTTGTTGTTGATGGTGTTGGAACATAGGATGTATGTTTTTTTGTAGTTGATGATGTTGTTGGAACAAATATTGTTGTTTTCTTTGTTGTTGATGTTTTTTATTTGTTGTTTGTAGTTTATGTTGTTGTTGATGTTGCAATAGACGGAGCAACTGATGGAACAAATCAAACCACCAGCAAGGCTGCTATGTATTCCAACAGACTCCATATCTGTTGCATCAGACTCCATATCTGACGCAACAGACTCCACATCTGACGCAAACTATCCGAGATTTATGTGCTGCGTGTGGTGTTACTTAAATAAAACTGGTGACTTTATTAATATGTAAATTAAAAAAAAAAAGATCTAAATACAACATTTTATCTTTTTGTTGTATTTTCGAAAGAAACAGATTGGTAATCTGTTGCAAAATATATTCCACCTGTCAGATAACTTACAACATATGGACAATCTGTTGCAACAAATGTATATATCAGTTTGCTTTTTCATCAGCTATGGCATTTGTTGCAACTTGCTAATCATCTGTTTATTCAATTTCATCGAGAGCAATAGATTTTTCTGAACACTTCTTGGCCAAACTCAATTTTTGCTCTTGGACTGCATCTTTTTTTTTCTTTGCATACTTCAAGCTGGCCTCCAAATTCAATTTTTGCCCTCAATCCAATAGCAAAAATTTAGTTTGGTTGAAGGATGCAAAGAAAAAAAGAGAAGCAATCCAAGAGCAAAAGTTGAATTTGGCCAAGAATTGTTTAGAAAAATCGATTGCTCTCGATGAAATTGAATAAACAGATGACTAGCAAGTTGCAACAGACGTCACAGCTAAAGGAAAAACAAACTGATATATCCATCTATTGCAACAGATTGTCCATATGTTGTAAGTTATCTGACAGGTGGAATATATTTTGCAACAGATTACCAATCTTTATCTTTCAGAAATACAACAAAAAGATAAAATGTTGTATTTAGATTCATTTTTCTTCTAATTTACTTATTAATAAAGTCACCAGTATTATTTAAGTAACACACACAACACATAAATCCCAGATAGTTTCAGCAATATTGCATTAAATCCCGGATAGTTTGCTAATTACATTTTATTCCGAAATTTTGAATTGTGATACATATGTTAAGCAGTGATACATACATATAGCATATGTATCACTAGTAAATATGAATTCGGGATTTTATGTAATTTTTTAAAATATTAAGGGATATTGTGTAATATGGTGTCTTAAATATGGGATTTGTGTAATTTTTTCTTTTAAGGGATATGAACAGTCGTGGCTTTTTGTTTGACTAAGTCCAGTCCCTTCCAATTCTCAATCATTTTATAAATAGGTCCCTCCGGCCTCCTCACTCACTCTCACTCACTCTCGTTCATTCTACTATACTTACAATACTAATATGTCAGATCCAAATTCATACAAGAACGTTCATATCGAGTCCTTGCACAAATTTCAAAGGCAGTTTGATGAACTCCAGAGGGATTTGGCCGACTTCCAAGCAAGGCTGAGGAGGGCCTTGCTACTGAAAATTGTCAGGTTGACAATAATAATAGTAATAATAATAATAATAATAATAATAATAATTAGGTTATGTTTTTTCTTTCTTTTAGCGTATGTATTTCCCTTTTTTATATCCGATCTACCTATAAGGGATTCAAAAAAATCCATGTATATGTTTGGTTTGGTTTGGTCGATTTTGAATTTTTAATTCTTATTCAATATTTAATTATCATTCTATTTATTCCCTATTCAAAACATGTCGGCGGTTGGAGTTAGGGATGCGGTCATTATGAGAAAGTCTCCTAAAAATGGTTCGTTAATAAATAATAAGGAACTAAATGATATTATAATCGTAAAAGAACGATTATTTAATTTAAAAAAGTCACAACATTGGATTAATTTAATTAAGATATATATATGATGATATGATTTTTAAGAAAAAAGTTAATGAATAGTCGTGACTGTGACTTTTGTCTAAACACATTCAACAAACAAACAAAAACAAAAAACGCTTCTGATGCATCAAATTCCTCATCTATTGCGACTTATGAATCAGTTAGAAGAAATAAAAAAAACTCCTTAAACAGATGGTCGATTTATAGCAACAGATGGTATATCTGTTGAAACAGATGGGTTATCTGATGCAACAGATATACAATCTGTTGAAACAGATGGGTTATCTGATGCAACAGATATACAATCTGTTGCCATAACTCAATTAATAAAAATGGTTATTAAAGAAACGGAAAGATTAAGTCACCACCAACTTGATTTAATTAAGTCATTTCTTTTCACAAAAAAGAATAAGAAAATAAATGATAAACACAATTTAAATCGTAAAAAACTCACCAGAAATATTCTTGTTTTTAAATCTTCTTTATTAATTTATATAATTAAAAAATCAAAAAATTTGGATGTCATGAAGATAATTTTTTTTAAAAAAAGATATATATATTATATGTTGCAACAGATATATTATCTAATGCAACAGTTGAACTATTTGTTGCAACGGATGATATATCTATTGTAATAGATTATTTATCTGATGCAACAGATATATAATCTGTTGTGCAACTCAGTGTAAAAAATAAACGGTTGCTGGAAAGAATTAATTATTTTAATAATTATAAAGCTAAGCTTCAAGCTGAAAAGTCATGACCTATCATAATATTGATTAATTTAATTAAGTCATAACTTTTTACAGTAATCAAGAATGTCATTAATAAATGGAGTTGAACAGTTGTGCGTTTAAATCTATTTTATTAATTTATATAATTAAAAATTCAGAAAATTCGGATGTCATGAAGATAATATATTTTTTAAAAAAAATATATATATTATACGTTGCAACAGATATATTATCTGATGCAACAGGTTATCTATTTGTTGCAAATCATGATATATCTGTTGTAACAGATGATTTATCTGATGCAACAGATATATTATCTGTTGTCCAAAATAGTATAAAAAAAATGGTTCCTGGAAAGAACTAATTATTAATAATAATAAAGCTGAAAAGTCATGACTTATCATAATATTGATTAATTTAATTAAGTCATAACTTTTTACAGTAATCAAGAATGTCATTAATAAATGGAGGTGAACAGTTGCGATTTTTTGCCTAACTCACTCAAGTTCAATCCTCTATAAATAGGTCCCTCCTTACTCAATCGTTCGTTCTACTGCACACTATTTATTCCTCGTTCTTGTTACACCTTTAACTACTTTCTCTTCAAGAACTTGATAGCTTTTTCCTATCTCTGGTAAGTTTTTTTCTTGATTTTTGTGTAAATATACGTTGTATTACATTACATTCGAATTCTTTCTTTTCTTTACTTTTGTGTTTACGTGTGTAGTTTGCCAACTTATACGTTTTTTAGATATGGTTGATCCTGTGTGGGATGTCGCTATTTTACGAGACGCCATGAGGAAACTGCAGAAGGAGGTTCATGACCTGCATTGGGAGTTGGTCGCCGTCAGAGTAAGGATGCTGCGGGAGATCCGCAGGCTGCGGAGGGCGCTGCTGCTGCCCTTTAAAGATTGGTCGGCTGGCCATACAAATAATACTGATGTTAATAGTGATGATAATAATAATTAAGCTTTCTTTTTTGTTATCTATGTATTTTTTTTGGTTTTTTTTATAAAAAATTATGTTTGATGCACTTGACTTTTTATTTCTTATTTAATTTTTGTGTTGTCTATTTCTATTTCTTAACGAATGACATGTCTACAATTAAGGAATAATTTGATTCCAGTATCAATAGCAAGAACATATGAGTTATCTGTTAGGTTTTGTGTGTGACAGGAGTTGTATTTTGTTGTTCGAAACATATTAGCAATCTAATGAAACAGATTATTTATCTGTTGAAACATATTACTAATCTGGTGCAACAGAATACCCATCTATTCGATTCATAATCATATTACGGGCACCTAGAACCCTTAAACATGAATCCAACATGAGTCTACTGTTACAACAGAACATTTATCTGGTGCCGCAGATAATGGATCTGTTTAAACAGATTGCTCTTGTATTGCATTTATGTTCGCGTGCAAACTATTGTTGAAAAAACAACACACTAGCAGTTACCCAGATTCAACTAAAAAGCATTATCTGACTTACCAAAGTCTCCTCTCAAGTAAATTTCAAAGTTGAAAGTGATTTACGAAATAAAATTTGACATAAGAATTTGGTTAAAGAGCAGCAGTTGGGGTAACAACAACAAAGGTCAACAAGAAGAATATGAAGTTGATAATGAAGTATAAGATGATGATAATGAATCAGAAGATGATGAATAAAGCAGCAACAACAATGAACAACAAATATCTCGAAGAGAGAGAAAATAACAACGGATGAGGAGAGAGAAAAATACGTCTTTTTTCCCTTCGTTCCCTGTTATATATTAACTAACAATTGAATCAAAGTGTAAATTTAAAAACTTGTGGGTTATTTTGAAATTTTCCAAACTTTCTTAAACCATAATGAAGTAATTGTCACCTCTACGCAATTATTAAGACTTGTGTCATCTACACCTTATTTTAAAACTCTTTGTCACCTGTGGCCCAAACCCCCAAGTAACTACCCAATTATCAATAACAACTTACAAAGGAAAAAATACACTGTTTATTACATCTCTTACTTCACATTCATTAATTCAAAATTTAAATAAAGTCAAATTACATCACATAAACTGCTTATACATTTACTATATTGGTATCACTCCAACCAAATTTATGATGCAACCTCCTCATTGAACTATATGGTATCGTATATAATATTCATCTGCATTGAAATGCAAACAAATCCATATGTTAGTAATTCATTATACATTACTTTAAAAAAAAATTCAAATTTTTTAAATTTAACTAACATAACACTAACGTAGCAAATATAAATAAATTGATAGAGTTAAATTAAAAATTTTAGATGGATATATTATTATAAGTAATTATCATCTAATAAATTTTATCTTTATCAAGTAAGGTACTACAATCTATAAATTATTTAATAATAGGTTACCAAGGCATATTATAACTCTTTTATCACAATTTTATTTATCCAGTAATCAACTGTATCCTACGTATTACACAACTGCAATCCTCCTTATCCTTTATTGTTAACTGTCCTTATTTTTCTTCCCCTACATCTATAAATTCAATACAACTTCTAATGTAACCACTGATTCGTGCGCATAACACTTTCACTCTTAATATCCTTAGCTTTTCTATAGAAAGTTTCAAATACTCATGTAACCATTGATTCCTTTGAAAACAACTTCAATTGTTTTAATCCTTACCACAATCCACGTATACCTACATACTCAAACAAAAATATCAGACTTCATCAACGACATAACAGTCACAAAAATGCATTAAAAGTTAAAAGTCTTGATTGTTCTTTACCATCTCACAACAAAGTAACTCTGTGATGGATGAATTATCAAATGACACTTTACAAGTCAAAACAATTTCTAAATTGTTAGAGATTAGGGAAGTGAGTACACTATTTTTGTAAATTGCAACACTGTTTTTTTTATTTTTCTTCTTCCTGCTGTCATATTTTCATTATCACAATATATTTTTTTTTTAAACCATTATTCTTCCATCCAATGTTTAACTTTTCACTTTTTTATCACTCTTCACTCTCTAATTTTTTACAGTTTATCTTTCTATTTTAGTTGCACAAATGCAACAACAAAATCTGTTACACATCAATAGTCCTATCAGGTCATATTTTTTTCAAATATATCTGTTTAATAATATAGTCCTACACTGACATATTTTCAATCTTTAAACAGGAAGATTCTCATTGTTGCATTGTTGATACTACTTAATTGTTAAACCTATATAATGGGTGGTGTTATTCTAGATACAATAAGTGTCGGAGAAAAACAAAAAAATTGAAAAACACTTATGTTTGCACAAACATAAAATGTAATCATGATTTACAGGTAAATATATATATTTACATTCCATATATATCTATGATTTCAAAAACAAGTTTCAATCATTTATTACATAATATAGATGTCACACTGTCAATATAATATAAAAGAATAATGCAGGCAACAGGCTTTTACTATCAAATTAAATTTTATTAAAATTCTAATGATTTTATATACATATATGTTTAGTGAATGAAAATATTAGGTTCAGTTGAACATAAGTATTATTCAAAAGGTTGCTTTTGCCTCTGACTAAATGCATCATAATTGAATTTAACATGAGGTTAGCATTCAATCTAACATCATTTTTGTTCAAGTACCTAACCACCTAGTGTGCATGGAAATTCTTTTTGTTGATATTTGTTTCTTTGCCCTCTAATGAGCAACAAGTTTCTTTTTCTTTTTCTTCACCTTTTCTTTTATTGTAATAAACATTTTAAAGGATTTCAATATCATGCTAGTTTCTTTTGGAAGACCACAAGTTGCCTTATACTCGTATTGGAAAGTTGATCACCGAGCCCCTAATACCCGGTAGGGGCAAGGTTTCCGTACACTTTACCCTCCCTAAACCGCACTTTATAGGATTACACCGGGTATGTTGTTGTTGATGATGAAAAGAAAGGCTAATGTACATAGTTGAAATTCAAGAGGAGCTCATTCATATTTCAGGTAGCATCTCCAAGTTCTTTATTTCAATGCACAATAAAAGGGCGGCACCATGCTCTAAAAGCGACCGGGGAAGGACCCTTATTTCAATGCACAATGGTGTAAATATGAGCTATAAATTATTTGATCAACAAAACCTGCAACACCTATGTTTTTTTTGGAATAGTACTTTACTAGGACCTACCATACAGTTCAATCTACAACACCAAGAAGAAAAAATGCAGCTCCAAAATCACAATCTCTAACACTTTTTGACCTTGTGGAGCCAGTAAATCAAGGTGAGTTTATGCCCCTAGCTGATGCCAGGAAACCTTAGAGTACCAGATGCTGCAACGAACCGGGCGAGCATCGACTAGTTCAGCTCCCTCTACAAAATGTTGCTGACAAGTGCTTTAATCAATTTTAGCCTTGAGATTTTGTGTGTCACTAGTCACTATGATTTTCATCTAGTCATAAGGGCATAAGTTCTTGGGGATCTCTTGAGTTCATGGATAGAATGCACAGCCAGTGAGGGAGGAAAAAATATATTCCCATAAACACAAGAACTCCGAGATCAGCCTCTTCACCAACAGCTGGCCGACGAGGACGAACCAAGTATATTTGGGTTGCACACCATAAGCAGTATAAGGAAGCAATTACCAACATCAACTTGACAGAATTGATAACCCGTAACTTGAGCAGTTTCAGTGGCTTCACTCTGCAAGATAGTTGCGACCCAAAAATGACATGTTAACAACAGAGCAAGCAACTGAAACGAAAGTAAAATCTCATTGACTAATCCATCGGCAAACACCTGTTGATGTAAATAAAGTCAGCGATCAAGAAGCAACATAAAACGCAAACCACAACAACAGCGTCTGGATTGATTGGTGCGCGACCTTCCCACCACCCTGTGCTCACTATCCAAGTGTACATAGTAGACTTCCCATTTTCCTGTTACGAGAAGAATAAGGAACTCAACAAAAAGTTCTACTGCTGATCTCAAAGAATAGATGCATTTTGTTGTTTAGGAATTTTTTATCCGCATTTATGATTTGCAAAGATAAAATCATTGGATATGTGGTCTCCAAACTAGTCTTAGAAACACCATCAAAACAGGTGATTATGAGATCAATGAGACATTCTTTAAGGAACGTGGATTAAGCCGTATGAACCATCACTTGGAAAGAGGTGAGTTCACTAGTTAAAACAACAACCCATGCTTCAAAATAGAAAGTTTCCTCCTTTGTCCTCGATAATACAAACAGCTCCTAATAGCCACTTCCTTTCTTTAGACCTTTGGAGGTTTTTTCAACAGCATTCCTCGAGGATTTTAACCTATTGCCTTGACAATACACACTAATATAGTTTTTCCCTTTCATCTCACAAGTCACATACAAATATGATGATTAGAGGCAGAAACTATGGTTATGTAAATTCTGAATAAGTCTTCTCTTCTAAGACAAGGTCACATATTCCCAACTATATATGGTCCATGTTTCTCTCACCCTTCCTCATTCTGTGTGTTTTGAAGGTTTACAGACACGAGGATAGTCATTTACATGCCTCTTCCCATGATATAACCGAAGGTATTAACTTGTAGAAGCTAATTTCAAAAGCTAGCTCATCTTAGAACTAAATCTTTCATCGGGAAAAAAAAGTTTGACAAGGAAATATATTTGTATAACTATTCCCCAAACTATCTTTGCCACAAAGAGTTCTCTTCAGCGGCTCAATTATTTAGAGTAGAAAGTGATAGGTCTACTCTTTATTTCTTATCGCACAATAGTATTTATAGAATGTGGACTTACAAAACCTCTCCTCAAGCAATAATTATCAACCAGATTGAGAACCACATTCAGGCCAGTGCAAAGATAAAGACATACTATCAGCATTTGCAAACATATCATAAAATTCTAGTAGCAAACTATTCAATGATCAAAAAATATACAATTATCAGACCTCTTCACAATCTCCTCGTGCCACCTAGTTCAGTAAATCAGGATGACGATCAAATAAAAAGAAGCAAAATATCTCTTTTACGGAAATAGTAGAGGACCTTGATGACTCCACATTAAGCGAGACCAGTACAAAACTTTTCCAAGGCACGTGCAGAACGCTACTTGTGCTAAACCTTATTTGCAGTTCTAATTACACTGCCATTCAATAACACAAATAGCTACCATTTCTCAGGAATTTTATACTATCTATTGCACCAACATCTCATAAAAGGGCCAGACTAAAATATCTCTCACAAGAAACTCAACCGTATATGATCAAACTTGTTACCTCAAACAAATGGTCCAAGAAAAAATGTGATAAAGAACCAGCAGCCACCAGGAAAAGACACTGCTTCCTCGTAAGCGGCGCCTGTTTGCACAGAAAACACAATCAGCTATGAAAGGGGAAGAGAAAAATGAACGAAACAAAGTTAGCCATGTCCTCCTAAAAGCAGTCGCTTTCTCAAAGGGAATATACCAACACAATCAAAATTCACACTTCAAGCAATTTCCATAGACAAAATTGAACTAAAGCTATTAGTAAAAACAAACACATGGATAAGCTGAGAGATTAGGGGCTGATCCAGAAACAAAATGAAGCGTAAAAATACAACCATGTACGGAAGGCGAACATAAAAATGAACAAAACAGGAATACAACCAGGCACGGAAGGCGAACATAAAAATGAACAAAACAGGACTACCCGTGTCCTAAAAACAGTAGTTTTCTCGAAGGGAATACACCAACAACAACAACATACCCAGGAAAACCCATATTTGGAGTCTGAGGAGGATAGAGTATGCGCAGACCTTATCACTACTCGTCAAGGTAGAGAGGTTGTTTCTGGAGGACCCTCAGCTCAAAGACAGCAAATCAAAGTAGATACAGAATGGGGAAATGACAGTGAATAAAACACAACAACAAATAAGGAAACAGAATTAAAATCACAATTCATTCCCAACACAAAATTGCATCAAGAAAGCGAAGCCTGGAGACAAGGGGGCGAAGCCTGGAAAAGGAATCAAGAGTAAGAACACAATCAACTTCGAAAAATCAAAGAAAATGAAAGAAACAAAGCTACCCATGTCCTAAACACAGTAGCTTTCTCAAAAGGAACATAACCACAGAAACAAAATTCACAATTCAATCTATTCCCACACACAAAATTGTATCAAGAAAGCAAATTAGAGAGATAAAGGGGCTAACTCCAGAAACAGAATCAAGCGTAAAAACACAATCAGCCACGAAAATGAAAGAAACAAAGTCACCTATGTCCTAAAAACAGTAGCTTTCTCAAAAATGAATACACAAACAGCATCAAAATTCAAAATTCAATCAATTACCACAAACACAATTGTATCAAGAAAGCATAAAAACACAATCAGCTACAAAAGGGGAACCGAAAAATGAAGGAAACAAAACTACCCACGTCCTAAAAACAGTAGCTTTCTCAAAAATGAATACACAAACAGCATCAAAATTCAAAATTCAATCAATTACCACAAACACAATTGTATCAAGAAAGCATACAAACACAATCAGCTACAAAAGGGGAACCGAAAAATGAAGGAAACAAAACTACCCACGTCCTAAAAACAGTAGCTTTCTCAAAAAGAAAACACCAACAGAACCAAAAACTCAAAATTCAATCAATTCCCACAAACACAATTGTATCACGAAAGCATAAAATCACAATCAGCTACAAAAGGGAAACAGAAAAATGAAGGAAACAAAACTACCCACGTCCTAAAAACAGTAGCTTTCTCAAAAAGAAAACACCAACAGAACCAAAAACTCAAAATTCAATCCATTCCCACACAAAATTGAATTGTATCAAGAAACCAAACCAGAGAGAGAGAAAGAGGACCTAACCCCAGAAACAGAATCAAGAAATCCCTTCTTGAGAAGAAAGTTAGAAACCGAGCTATAAATCATAGACATAGGTATACCAAGAATAAGTATATAATAAAACGGATCATGAATCCACGGCTCAATTGCATAACCCAAAGCACTCCCTAAACCAAGAGTAGAAGTAAGCCACTCAGAAAAAGATCCAATATCGGGTCCAAAGAAAGCATTGATGGAATAAGTAAGACAGTGATGAGGACTAAAACGGCCATTAGATACACTCATAAGTCCTATTCCTGAACCCAATGTGTACATCATGTGTGGTCCTGGCCCTGGCATCTTTGTTGCTTGTTCATATACAGTGAAGCGATTTCCACAAAGCCAAAACCAAAACAAAAAAAAATGAAGTTGAATTTTGCCTGTTTGTTGAAAGGGGTGGTTGCTGTAGAGGCGTATTTGGAACTTACTCCTTTGGGAAAAAGTCTACATAGATTAACTACAGTATCGGAGGATTACATGCATGTAATGTAAGGGGATTTTGGTTTATGGCCGTGTTTTTCGGACTTTGGTCATACTATAATATTATTTTGGTCTTGTTTGGTATTTTCTTGGTTCATTATATCAAAAAAATTTAGTATCTAATTTTAGATAATTTTTTATTATTAAATTTTATTTATTTTTCAATATTTAGATTACTTCTAATTAATGGTGATAATGATGATATCCTCTTATTTATTGCTCTCTCCGTTTCAATTTATTTGACTTATATTCCTTTTAAGTTTGTTCTAAAAAGGATCCTCTTTAATATCTCTACCAAAATAAAACTTTTAAATTTTAACATTTTACTTTGCATGTTTAAGAGAATAAAATAAAAGAATATTTTGATACATTTAAAATATCTTTAATTTAAGATAATAAGATTAAAAATATATACATCTTTAAACTGTATGTCAAGTTAAAATAAGACAAAAAATTCAAAATGAATAGAATGTTTCTTAAGAGATGTGTTAACCAAATATTGATCAGTGAAGATGAAGGATGGAGTAATTGAAAGTTAATTCGATGGGTGTAACATTTTTATGAGTTTTTGAGCCAAATGGTCCCTTGAGTTTGTGTTGTATATGTCCCCCGACTGATTCTATCATAGAGGCCAATGATAGATAATAACTCTCCCGAACACAGCTTACAACTTTCATCGTACTGTTCTCTCCAAAGAGCAACTCTTCTCAAAATCTCACTCAAAAGGTGTTAAGTTGGAATTCCATTCTAACTAAGACTTCTTTTAGTTTCGGAGGATCCAACTACAGGAGAACCAGGAACGGAGGGCCTTTCCCCCGTTCCGCTCGACTCTTTGGTCTTAAGAACACTCTGACTGCCCAATCTGAGAGCGGACAGCTAATGCGTTCCACTTATTGAACAAGGTTCTATGGTCGGTCCGTGACCCCTAGATGCACCGACGTATTCAATGGATTCCACCATGAACCGAGAGCGGGCAAAGACATGCAGTTTTCATTTTCGGGATACATAGTCATGTGCTGAGCAAAGAGGCATATATCACACTCATTTACAAGCGCAAGGTGCGTCATCTACCTGAAAGGGGAAAGTCATTTTGTTATCATTCTAGTTGTTAGTAAAGTGACTGTTGTTGTTGACGTTCGATCATTTAACTCGCAACCAAAGAATGTTCCTGATCTACGAACAGAACCGAAGGAGGTTATCGCGATAGTTCGGGACTCTGAATCGATCAATCGAATGAAAAAACATCTTTCGCTTTCTCTCCACTCCTGCTCCTGTGGTTGTGGCTTCCCTTCCGGGTTCATTTCATGCGACGAGCCTCCTTTTGCCTCTGCCGCAGCAACGGTTGATACGGGGGCAGAGATTTACCAACCCTTACTGCAGGACCCCTTACGGCGGCAGGAACTCAATGACCGCCTCGCCTTCTATTTAGGGGCGGGAAACGTTTATATATTCTTTCTATAAATAAATGCTTATGAATACATTTGTTTTTATAAATGTTCAGTGTTCACTAGTCCAAAAACTCAACAACTATTTGCTTATAGATACCGAAATTATAATCTGATATTTATGAGTTTGGAATTTTAATCATTTTTTTGTTATTGAGTCATGATTTATAATTTGTATATGTTAAATGAATTTCTTAAGATAAATGCGTAATTTGAACTAAAACCTATTAAGTTTTGTTGAATCCGCTACTTATGCTCTTTAACTTTGGCCCTGCTCAAAGACAGATTCATGATTTAAACGTTCGAGTTTGAGTTCGAAGTTCTATCGCAACCTAATTAACTATCTAATTATGAAGTATGTTATTTATATTTTTTAGGCAAAATAGCTCAGTGGACCCTTGTACTTGGTTTGATTTGTAAAGTGGAAACTCATTCTTAGACTTTTATCATCTGAACCCCTCAACCCATCAAAACTCAATATTTTAGGACCCTCTGACCGTTGACCAAACTTATGTGACACAAATCGACTGAGTAGGATGAAATGCGTGAGTGCACGCGCCTGGATCATTATTTTTTGATATTTTTACATTAAAACAATTAAAAAGAAGAAGTAAAAGCCAGCCCCCCCCCTCCCACCCCTAAACCACCATTGCAGCTCCCACAATTAAAAACAAACAGAAGGTAGAGGATTTCAGCAAATGTCCGTCTTCACCACACTTAAGCAACCGCCTCCGCCACCACCGCCTCCGCCGGAGTATCTACCACCACCACCCTGCCTGCAGTCACGAGCTAAGGTCCAGACTCGCCACACTTGAAACAACCACCTCCTCCTCCACCACTGCCTCCACCATCACCACCACATCCAGCCACCCCGTCTCCCATCCCCCACCCAACACCACTACAACAACATCAATCGACCATTTCCACCCTTGTCCTCCATCTTACCCCGCACCACAACCACAACATCATTAGTACCAAGTAAATTATTCAATGTACATAAATTTTCAAGTATTCGAATCGAAGAGAAATTCATGCTCCTTGTAGAAATTCAAGATTTGGGCATAAGAAATTGAAGGGTAAATTGAGGTATTCAAAGAGAAATTTATGCTCCTTATAGGAATTCAAGATTTGGGTATAAGCAATTGAAAGGTAAATTGGATTATTCAGCTCATAAAATGGGTAATTCGATTCGAAAAGAAAGAGAAACTTTTCTTTTTTCATAAAGATTGCTTCTTGATATAGCAAAGATTCAAACTTTTTTTTTTTTTCTAAAATAAGTGTTGAACATCAAGAAAATATTGTGGTGACTATTGAAGCTGATTTCGTTGGAAACACAATGGTGTTTGTTGAACATCTAACAATTTTTTTCCCAGAAAAAAATGATGTGTGTGTGAGAGAGAATTCAACCTTGAAGATGACATTGAAGAAGATGCAGAACAAATGGAAGACAGATTTCTTAGGCAGTGTATTGAATTATTTGGAAAGAGAGGTGGTTAAAATGAATAATTTTAATATTTAATTTATTATGTGACATTTAAAAATGATGTGGAATTTAATGTAGTATTTTAAAATGACGTGGAAGCTGACGTGGAGGTGAGTGTGTTACACACACCGAAATAGAATTTAAAATATTGTTTTTTAGTAGGTTCAAGGATTCAGATGACACATATGTAAGTAGGAGTATCCACGTTACAAATCAGACATAGTACATGGGTCTATCGAGTCATTTTGACTATTTTTTAATAGACTTTTTAGCAACTGGTACATAATTTGAGCCAATATTATTGGGTTTTAAATAAACTTGTCACTTGTCCTCTTGATCCAAGACCACTTGTATGCCTAGAATTGGCTAGGAATTGAAGTGAAGACTTTCAAGTTACTCTTAAGATTTTTTTTAAGGCGTGACTTTGAGGTTACAACTTCATGATTGGCATACTTAGTGCTAATTTCATGGTTAGTTAAGTCCAAACAAGATTTGAGATTTTTGAAATGGAACCATGTCTTTTCTATCACAAGGTATAAATAAAAGAAAAAGAAATGAAGAGGACAAAAAAATTGAAAAGATATTAACTAATTAGATTAGGTGATTAAAAAAACGGCATACATTTGGTTGTTATGGTAAACAGACTGATATCTACTCCTATTATCACATTTGATTAATACTCCTCTCAATGTCAAAGACCAAATGAGATAGGATTAAGGTCATTTTGATGGGCTAACCTAGTTATTTAGAGATTATAATCTTAGAAATTATTTTGTGATAATTAATTTCAAAATTAACTATTCCTGTCATATATATGAGATAACTTATCTCATCAATATGATACAAATAATGAGATAAATAATTTTAAGAGTAACTAACACCTCTAACCCAATACTATTATGAAACTACTATACCTTATGCCTTCCCTACAACTAAAAAACCCCTCGAGGATCAACATCGATGGTGATGCAATCATTAAGATTCTTTCCATTGCATAAATTTTTAACCTTGTTATCGAGAGTTTAATTATTTTTATCTCCCTATTTTTCCTTCACACAAAAAATAAAATTTTCAAACAAAAATTCTGACTTAATTAAATTTCAATACAAATATCGAAAACATAAAAAGGAACCTCAAGGGTCATATCTATCTACTCAAAGGCCCCTGAAAACTTTCATTACATCATTTCCCACCAAATATACCATCAACCAAACTTCTACTATTACAAACGCTACCACTTTTCCTTCTTCT
Organism: Capsicum pubescens; assembly: GCA_030864215.1. Classification (NCBI taxonomy): domain Eukaryota; kingdom Viridiplantae; phylum Streptophyta; class Magnoliopsida; order Solanales; family Solanaceae; genus Capsicum; species Capsicum pubescens. The sequence goes on from CM061543.1 coordinate 19,543,895, forward strand.
CAAATTCATACTCTAATAATAACTTACTGTTAATCAAATTCCAATGGCCGATTCTGAGTTTCCGCACTCATACTCAGTAACACCAACCATCGAGACTCCCGATACGCTATTCCACAAACGACGTCGTTGTTTCTGCTTCCCTTCTACAAACCAATTAGAAAGAACCATTAAGTTTGACTACTGGTGGCACAGGCTCCGTAGCACAGCAGTCAACGAAGGATCTGTGTGGTCTAAAGGAATCAACGCCTTGAAGAAGCTTCGAGAATGGTCGGAGATCGTCGCCGGACCTAGATGGAAGACTTTTATCCGGCGATTCAATCGGAATAAAAGCGCGAGTAGCAGAAGCGCGAAATTCCAATATGATCCTTTGAGTTACTCGCTGAACTTCGATGAAGGGAGAGGCAATAACGGAGAAGAGGAGGAGGAATTGGTACTCAGAAATTTCTCGACGAGATACGCATCGATTCCGGCGTCCGGTAAAGTGAACATGGACGAGGGGCCCGGTTTCGTTTGAGTGATATTTGCCGGTAAGCGAATTAAATTCTCATTGGAGACGGAATGACATAAAAGTATATTAAGTTTACAATAAAATTTACACTGCATTAGATGGACGATATATTACAGTATCATCTATCAAAATGTAGTATAAATTTTATTTTAAATTTAATTCTGAAATATTTCATGTGTATCCATCCAACGAGTGATTAGAAGTGGTGGGGACTAGAAAAACAGACAGGTCATCTCATAAAAGATAAGAAGGTGCGTGCAAGTTTTCTACTTTTTTGTTGGTATAAAAAATTATTTGGGATTGGTGTTGTCTTTTTCTTTGTTTAATATTTTACTGTTTGCTGTATATATTGTTTTTGTCTTTATGGACTGTACATAGGATTTCCAATTTTTTATTTTTTTTTGATGGATGTAAGTTTCTTTAGAAGTTGGTGTGATGATGGTTGATACTTTGTGGTGTTTGAATTTGGAGAATAATATTGAGGATTAATTGTGTGTTTTAAATTAATTCTGAAAAATTGCTTTAAAGAATGTGTGCTAAGTTCAGCAGAAACCCACCCGTAATCTGTGTTAATTTTAGTTACACATAGACCAGAGGTAGTTAGTTTGGTTTAGGAGGAGCGAGTGTTTTTTAAGCACAAAGGTTGCCAAGGTTCATCTCGTATAATTATTGTGGACTTGTACAAGCATACTGAGGACACGGTTGACGTATCAAACTCGACCTCATCTTTCCTAGCATGCATTTCCATCCGTGTCACAATTGATTCGGTAAGTTACATATCCGGTGCACGGAGAATTGCCTTTTTTTTTCATTTGAATCTTTTGAACAGCTGTTTTTAAAAAAAAAATCTAATTCGATGACAAAGAAGCAACGGCTAAATATTAGACAAAAACTTAACAGACAACTAAGTTGCTTGCTCGATAATGAGCCCGAAACTTTGTCAAGGGTAACTAGGTTCGTAGCTCCCTACTACAGATCATTTATTTGAAGTGACACCTTGAAAATGAATACAATCAAATAGGCCGATAACATAATCCATTGAAGTCTCATATGGATCAAATTAAACACTTAAAAAGACATATAAGGGGAATTTAATTAAATTATCAGATGCAACAAACCAACATCCATAAATAAGCAAGCATCCAAAAGAGCGCAACAACTCGTGAAATGACCATCACGCAAACAGCCAACTACACGACCATATAGAAACCAAAATTTGGAGCAGAAGAAAAATTGGCCATCTAGTGAAAATAGCCGGAGCAGGGAAAGACGATATAAACAGACAGAATAGTCATGAGTTGGCCAAGGCTAGGCCACTCTCAGGAATTCCTCGGTCACCAAAGACTATTACAGATTTGACTCGATCATTCGCATCTCCCACTCCGGAAGGGTGCAGCCACGGGGGCAGAAATCACCAGGATGTGTGGACCACAAATAAACCTATGCTCCAAAATCTACACCATTTGGATCCTCAACACAAACTAGAGTATACTTTTTCTAGCGCTCACAAATCATTTTGTACACAAATAATGGCTAGAAGGTACAACACACTTCTTACCACACCACTGACAGTATAACCTTGAAACAGTCTTTATCTGTGAATCAGCCTAAAGCTAAAGTTAAAAATCAAGTGAATTTAAGGTACAATGCAGATGTATCAAATAAACGCATGGAAGATGGACACTTTAGAACCAAAACTTGGTGTCAACCTCTTTATATTTATGTAATTGCTAAAAAAAGAGGAGAGGAGGAGAGAACAGCCATTTTACAAAGAACATAGAAGGCATTCCATTTTACTCGGTCCAGAAATCCAACCTCCACTGACAATATCTTGGTCAAGGATTAGACAACTGATCCCAGTTGCCGGGCATTGCAGATTTCAAGCCTTCCAACAGTTAAAATATTTACAGGGGAAAGACTCATCTCTGTGTCCACCCAGACAATATGGCTGACCAAAATGGTCACAAACCCAATGAAACCCTCCTCCCTTTCATACATTGAAAGAAATGGTGGATGGAGACTGAGCAAATCATTGGTCACATCATACAACCTCAAGAGCATACTAGAAGCTGATACTTTTGAGGAACCCATCACAGTCCATCCTTTGATAACTGCAAGAAGAAATGAAAAAGGAAAGAATCAAACCAAATGCAGAAAATATACTTCACTATTCTTAAAACACTTTAACCAACGTGGTTAATTCGAAATATGGTAATAAGCAGCACACACAATCTCTTAACACGTGAAGCAATATTTCCACTTAAAAACTACACTGTTTAAGGATGACACGTATCCTAACAGCATATTAAAAATCACATTTTCAGGAGGGACAAACACCAAAGTGCAACTTGTTAACAGACAAAGATCCCAAATATATTTCCAAAATTTTGAATATATTCATTTCTTCCTATCTATACAAACTACCATGAAAAGAATATGTGCAGTCAAACACCTTCATAGATCATGCATGCGTACACGACCGGCAGAAGGGACCCCAATTTGAAAAGGAGCAAAACCTACATGGCAAAAGGAATATACACAAACAAACAAGCAGCTCAACCACAGCTCGTCACAAGCAATTTTAACAATGTATTGCACATGCCTAGAATCTAATCACTTTCCAGTGCGTATACAACAGAGTAGACAGAAGACGGTTACAGTCTAATCAAAAAGAAGATGATCATAACCACAAGTAAATGAATCTCATATCACCTTAAAGGTCATGAAGTTGCAGTTTTTTGCATTCCTACTACCACGGTGATTGCTTGAACCTGAAGCTCTCACTGTCCCATCCTCCTTCAGGTTCCTTCCTCTTCAGTAGACTCCCAGCTACAGGAAACATCCTCCCATGCTCGTCCGCAAGGGCCTGTGAGCCAGCAACAGAAAGTTGCCTTGGTACCAATGAAATTGACTCTTCTTTTCCTTCCAAGTCCACAGCTCCAGGACCTGCATTCAGATCCAGACCTTGCCGGCTTCGGCTTCTGTTGTGCTCTGTGGCTCCGTTGCTGTTAGCGTCGGGAAGGGAAACTACATAAGGCCTTGGGTATTGATGTGACACAGCACCTAGCAACTGTGAATTCACAGGTGGAGTAAAAAGCCTTCCCCCAGAGGATGAATCAATATAAGAGGTTGATCCAACTGCATATGTTCCAGAGGGAAGTGGGAAAGTGGTTCCAAAAGGGAACACAGGATACTGGAACGGAGCAGCGGGGAATGGCATAGCAGGTGATGATGACAATACAGAACCCCTGAAAACATCTGGAGTGAAGGGGGAACCAGCAGCAGATGGACCTAACATTCGCGGGGCACCAGGTGGGATTATTGGAAATGCTGGCTGCTCTCCACGATCAGGCAAAATTGATGGAATTGTCATAGTTGAGTAACTGTTCCCAGGAGCAAACCAAGACGATAGGTTTCCCACTTCTGGATTGTTCATTCTGAGGCTAGAAGCATTTAATTGGGAACGCATGTTTCCCTGATGACTCTGGTGGAATAGAGGCTGTTCCGCACTTGAATCATCGACACCAGGCCCATTATTCAAATCAAAGTCCCTCCTTACTTCTACAGTTGGTAAGACACCAGATGATGCACTTGCGGGAAGAACTCCACCCTCTAGTCTATGACTGCTACTCAAGGAGCATTGGACTACATCATTAGGTTCATCAACTCTATTCAAATCAAGATCAAGTCCTCCAAAACTACGAAGAGCTGGAGAACCTGAGCATTTATTTTTTGATGAAACAGAATTAGTTATATGGTCCACCGCAGATCCTATTGCTAGAGCACAATCTTGAGAATTTATGTCCTCAAAAATCCTTTCATCTGCTACATTCAGGTCAATATCTAATGGAGGACGACCATGCTTGCTAGAAGAAGCTTCAGAAACAGAGATGGTCGTGGAACTTGAATGCATGTCAAGGGGTTTTCTAGGCTCAGCAGGGCGAAATGCACTTGTGGCGGCTGATCCTTTCCATCCAAACTCCCCTTTGACTCTCAATAGATCTTCTGGCGGGACAAAAGGTCCTTTGGCAGCAGCAGCCACCGTAATGGAAGCAGGAAGACTACTGGAAACAGATGAGACAGCAAATGTTGATGGGCTCATTATGTGGACATTTGACAAATACCCAGGTCCGGTCGTGTTGATTGGCTCCCCATATTTTCCCTCATCAGAAATGAAACCTTCATTTAAGTCGAACTTCATCTTTGACGCTGAATCTGGAGCAGCAGCAGAAGAGCTTGAAGAAGTTTCCCCTTTGATGGATACGCATTCCTTTGTTCTATCTGCCTCGACACCAGAGTATTTACATTCTCTCGATTCCACATTTTCCACTTCCGCATTAGAAAATCCAGGTGTCTCTTTCTTATTAAATAATCCACTGTCAGAATCATGCTTAATTATATCATTATTTTCAGCACTAGGTTCATCCTTTATCAAATTCCTTCTAGCTAAATTAGATTCCGATATGGCTCTATCCTCAACAAATGAAGTATCAACAGCTTTTTTATCAGAATTTGGCTGTTCTGACTGAATAACATTATTTGCATCTATTTCATCAGAATGTCCACCTTTCCCAGCAATAGAATCTCGACAAGAACCAGTTTGTTGCAGCTCTTCCTTGTCATCACTCTCTGTACGTTCAGATTTTTCCACAACCGAAGGTGGTTTCACCTCTGCACTAGCAACACCTAACACTCTACTCACATCATTTTTGTTGTCGCCCTCAAATTTAGAAGCAGAAACTCCAACTGGTCGTTTCAAATCTTCTACGCTTGCAAGGCCATTAGCGACTTTGTCCTCTCCTACTGAACTACCAAGTCCACCTAATTCACCATCTAGAACACTATCAAACTTCTTAATGGAAACTACTTTTTCCTCATGGAATTGTTTGCTCTGTTCACCATCACTCGCTTTTTCTGATACACTGCAAGGAGCAGCAGCAGACTTTACCATCTCACCCAACTTCACATTAACTTCTGATTTCAAATCTCCAGCAGTCTGCAAATCAGTGCAGGAAGGGTTGCAACACTCTCCAGTGGCTGTTTCTTCAGGAGGAGATGAAGAGGGCCTTCTATCTCTGGTAAACTCCGTCACTGCACTTCTATAAGCATGTAGTTTACCTTCAGACCACGATGTACTAGCAGCAATGGACTGTTTCTCTTTATCTCCATTAGCATCACCATCATTTCGCCCACAATGGTCACCTGAAGAACTATCTACAGGAGATGACTTTGACTTAAGCTCATCACCTGTGCAGGTCTCTCCACCTGAAGGGCTATCTCCTTGTGGAGAAACAGAAGGTGAAACCCTCCCAGACTTGGACATTTCTTCAGTAGCCACACTGGCTAGCAGATTCATTCCAACAGCATCACTTAATGACATGGATGTGTTTGCTTCAGAATATTTTACGCAGCTCTCAATCAATGCATTCATGGACCTGAATGAAGCCTCGTGCAGTTTCCCTGACTTCAGTTCAGTTCCTGATGACGACGAACCAGGTTTGGCAACTTCAGATGATTTCCTGCCCTCACCAGCAGTTTTGCTCCGCTCTTCCTCCAGCACAGTAACAGGTGACGCATCACGCTCATCAGATCCAGTGAGAACATCTTTCAAAACATTGCTCTGCCATGATTCTGCATTCACGTCAAAAGTAGCATTTGATCGACATGCATCATTCTTCTCCTTAGAATTACGATCAAGCTGATCATTCTTTTCAGATAGCACGGGAGAAGAAGCTCGGCTGCTCCTGACGGTAGGGTCTTCACATGATCCTCCACTGACACTACGCGCAGGACTGCGTCCTTTGTTTGATATCTTAACTATCAATTTGTGAGAACTCCCCTCAACAGCTGGCACATCGACTGGTTTTTCACCACTCAATGCAGACTGCAGCGACTTCTCAGTGGTAGGATTCCGGTGCAATGAAGAACTTCTGTTTGTAGAACTTTCTTTTTGACCTGCAGAAACTGATGATCCAGGACCACCGTTTATCGATTTGTGGTGCCGAGAACCACCAGTAGAAATCTTGATGCTGCTCATCGACACAGCAGTTGAACTCCTCGCATCCTCCTTCCCCGAGAAGGACTGACTGTGGTTGTGCGACTGGCTAGAGCTGCTGCTCTTATCTTCCCTTGCTAGAGGAACATCACTGGAACCAAAAGCTGAAACTTTTGGCTGCCCCACTTTTCCGGAAGGAGGAGACGATGCTTGTTTTATTGAGCCTGGGGACGAGCATGCAGACTTCATACTAGTTTCCACTGGTGTAGGCTTAAGTGAGGCTGTCTTGGATGCAGAAAACTGAGTAACTGAGCTCCGTGTTGCATCACAGGAACCACCAGGATTTTTGTTGCCGCTATGAGAAGCCTCAGGCAACCGTGCTTTAGAAGGCCATGTGACAGCTTGATTTGAGCCAGACTTAGAATCAATGATGTTCATTTCAGCTTCGACACGTTTCTTCCATGTGTCAACTAAGCTTCGTGCCTTCCTCTGAATTTCCATGTTTTTATGCTGGCGCAAATGATTAACAGATTTACCAATATTGCACATCTGTAGTGCCTGAAGATTCACAGGAAGCTTATCAAGTGCTCGAAGCAAAACCAAGAGAAACTCCTCAATTGATATATCACCATCCTTACTATTACTGAATTCAACAATCCTCCCTCTATGAACATCTTGAAGCCATCCATCTAACACAGGCAAACCCTTTAACTGTACAAACCTAGCAAGGCAGTCAAACTTGTCGGTCGCAGCAACAACACTTGCAAGCATCGAACGACTAGTCAAATCCATTTTCCTGTCCACTCTATCTGGTTGCATGAGCTGAACAAGCTTAGCAGCCCCTTCACAGTCCACAAGCCCTCCTTCCTCTGTTATTTTAGAAATTTCAGATTTTAATACGCTTTCACTATCATCAGATTTAACTGAACGTTCTCGTTTGACGGATTCAGAACCCTGTTCTCCGCGCTCCCTTTTCTTTCCCTTGACTTGTGAAGGAAAAGAAGCTACACTACTTTGTACATTATCAGAACCAGATTTCAACTGTGACGATGACATAGGGCCATTCATAGGTTTAGGAGAACGACCACCAGGCTGCACTGTTGCATGCATCTCTACTTGTGTCCTGTATAACAGCTGATCTACCTCCTTTTTTTGTAGTTCCTACAGAGGAAAAATAATTTGGTAAGTGAAACATTCTGCGAGGATTACAAAATAATGCCTGAAAGTTTTGCAATTTCTTCCTGTTATCACACCATTTCAAACAATCACCCCACAAAGCAGATAAAACCTTCTTTTCTTTGATGAAAAACATATCCAAGTACTCTCTCATCCTTTTCCGTTCAACATTTCAACCTATTTATCTATTTTATCAGTAAAACAAATCACCTTTACATAGTTTAACAGAGGATTATGAACCATCAAGCAATGAAATGATAACTTACGTTAATACAATTTTGATCAGTTAACCAATATAAGCACTTGTTTGAAATGTCATAAAACCGCCTGCAGACAAATGAGGATATCCCTGTTGGAAGTTCAGCCCCTTTAGGAAGAAATGCAACTTTACACGGATGTAGTAGTGATGCAGCTGGAATCTCATCCCTATGGAAGGAATAAAAGACCTCGTTGGGCGTGGTGTCCAGGACGATGCCCTTGCTAAGCTTCAGCTCAGCAGGACGATAGAGCCAATTAAGACCTAATTGCAAGTTATTATCTTTACACAGTCTTAGTCTACGTATTATTCCAATGAAAGGTGGTGAATCATGCGGTGGTTTGAACAAAGCGCAATCTCCCACACGAATTTTGCGACCATCCTGCAAAAAGAGGATAACATTAACTTCACCACGAAAGCCAGATTATAAAATACCAAAAATAAACTAACAAAATATAAGGAAAGTACAAACTGCATAAAAACATAAGCGAACTACACAGAAGATAAGTACATAAATGAACTAGAAAGCAATAGGGAAAAACACTTATAGAGTAGGAGACATGGAAAAGGGGAAAGCCATTATCCTCTTCATACTGTACAAAAAGTTATGGTAACACACGCTTCCGTAGTTTTTAAGGTACTTTTTGTATTGACTAACACGCGCTTCCGTAGTTTTTAGGTACTTTTTGTATTGACTAACACACGCTTTCGTAGTTCTTAGGTACTTTTTTGTATTGACTTTACTTCATCACGTACAACCAACACTTATCTACCCAGAATTTGGAGAACACCAGCTTAAGGCATATTTGCAATTTAACTGCTTGCTTTATCTTATCCCAGTATCTCCACCCAACAAGACAAAATAACCAAGCAATGTCAACAACCATACACGACCATGACAAAGCTTGTAGGAGGCATAACTGTGGATGGAGAATAAATAAAAAGGTAGCATAACAAAGAAAGCTTCCGACTTACTAAGTACCTCATTATACACCTCTCTGCAAAATATAACCAAACACAAGCTACTCATGAATTTGCAAAGTAAAAACATGAGCATATACATCACATGACGCCATGAGAAGCTTCTAAGCTAAAATGATACAACCTCCCAAAAAATACTCGAACCGGACAAAAAAACACATACAAACTAAAAAAGTTATAAATGAGCATATACATCACATGACGCCACGAGAAGCTTCTACGCTAAAATGATAAAATCTCCCAAAAAATACTCGAACCCAACAAAAACCACATACAAACTAAGAAAGTTATAAATGAGCATATACATCACATGACGCCACGAAAAGCTTCTAAGCTAAAATGATACAACCTCCCAAAAAATACTCGAACCGGACAAATAACCAACTAAAAAAGTTATAAATGAGCATATACATCACATAGCACCACGAAACGCTTGATACAACCTCCCAAAAAATACTCAAACCGGACAAATAAACAAATACAAACTAAAAAGGTTATAAATGAGCATGTACATCACATAGCGCCACGAGAAGCTTCTAAGCTAAAATGATACAACCTCCCAAAACACACTCAACCCGGACAAAAAATCACATAAAAACTAAAAAGTTAAAAATGAGCATATATATGACATAGCGCCACATGAAGCTTCTATGCTAAGATGATACAACCTCCAAGTAATACTCTAACCAGGACAAAAATCGCATACAAACTAAAAATTTATGAATGGGCATATATACCACATAGCGCCGCGAGAAGCTTCTAAGCTAAAACGACATAACCTCCCAAAGAAAGTCCAAACGCGACAAAAAATAACACAAAAACTAAAGAAGTTATCCGCTTTATAACCAAACACAAGCTACTCGTGAATTTGCAATGTAAGTAAATGAGCATATATATCACATGGCACCACGAGAAGCTTCTAAGCTAAAACAATACAACCTCCACGAAATACTCGAACCAAGCCAAAATCACATACAAACTAAAAAAGCTATCGCCTTTATGCACCAAAAATCAGTATATAAGAACAGGTAGCACTACACACACTTGATTCAAATCACCCATCACTATAAAAAACAACAAAGACAATACCTTGCAGAAAGAATCAGCAGTAACAGTAGAAACAACAGTAGATTCACCGACGGCTACAGTCCTCCTTGTAGTCGTCGCCGGCATGTGTTGACCACCACCACCAATACCACTCCCCAACCGTTTACAAACTTGTCCTTCTTCCCTTTGTATCCTCCCATGCATAATAAAACTCCCCTTGCATTTTCCCCAATTATCCCCCCTTCAACCATCAATTATTCTCAACAAATTCACAAAATCCCCAATTTTACTCAACCCTAGAACCCAAAAAAAGACCTCGATCGCCCATAAAACATACCCAAAACTCACAAACCCTAACTTCCTTCACTCAATTTCAACTCCAAATCATCAATTCACCGATCTGTAAACAATCAATTTGTAGATCCGATTAAATCATACTCCTACAACACAACAGCAACAACAACAACAACAACAACAACAAAAACCATAAAAGTACTCGACAAACAAAAAATACAAACCTTAATTTTTAGGAACTGAAGGAAAAAAACCAGTGGAAAGAGAGAAAATGGAAATAGCGAAGAGGTGTGAAGAGGTGTGAAGAGGTGAGAAAAGGAAAGTTGGGAACTTTGGGGTTGTAGTATATTAGTAGTATAGAGAGATTAGAAGAGGGGAAACGGGCAGGGGGTGAGCGGGCAGATTGGGCAGTGTGGGGCAGGGTGCATTGATAACGCTAGGTAAGGTACCCCACGGGAGTGAATTAAAAAGACATGAAAAATGTTAGTATTATTATTTGTGACTGACTGACTGCGAGGAGTAAGTAGTACTACTTTGATTGAGATGATGTGGTGGGTTTGGAATGTGACTGCACTTAAACTTACTTGTCTGGCATCGCATCGAGTCCCCCGCACGCACGAATGACGAATGCAAGGTTGGGGTTTTGTTTTTCTTCATATTAAATAGTATCGGAGGAGTTTTTGACGATTTGTAAAAAAAAATATTTTTTTTATTATTATCGTTGTGTTTGTGGAGAGTTGTTTAGGGATTTGAGGAGTTTAGCAGCGATTTGAGGTAGATTAGCATCGGATAATCATAATATAGGAGTGATGAATTGGACAGTGTTTTTTAGATTCGAACTGAAAGACATATGTTGTTGCGTTTGTGGAGAGTTGTTTGATGAGTTTAATAGTGATTTGAGTTGAATTAGTATCAGATAATATAGAACTGATGAGTTGGTCAGTGTTTTTTAAATTCAAACTGAAAGGCATATATTGTTGTGTTTGTGGAGAATTGTGTAAGGATTTGAGGAGTTTACTAGTGATTTGAGCTGGATTAGTATCGGATAATATAGGAGTGATGAGTTGGTTAGTATTTTTTAAATCCGAACGGAAGGATGTATTGATTCGGAAGGATTATTGGGTGTTACTTCATATCCTAAGGAAGTATCGGTTTATAATTTTTCGTTTTTTTAGTATTAGGTTTGTGTTGGATTGTATAAGGATTTGACGAATTTAATAGTGATTTGAGTTGAATTGATAACGAATAATATAAGAGTGATGAGATGATCGGTGTTTTTCAGATCAAAACTGAAAGACGTGTTTCCATTTCGTTTTTGCTTTAATCTTCATAGAATAAATAGAGTTAGCAGTTGTTATAAAGGGCTTCTCATGGTATACGTTGGAGTTGGCATGCTTGAGTATGTAAACTACACTAATAAATAAGTTTTCTATGTCAATCAGTTCTTCCATGAGAGGCTTCGATGAAAATCTTTTTTAGTTTTCCGCTCATTAGACCGACCGACTCAGCCCCCTTAATTGTTCCTGATAAAAATCGAAATAAAATCTGCTTTCATTTAAAGTCTGTTCACTCTAAGGAAAGAAGAGCTTTACGGAAATTTAGAAAGAAATTGAGTGAGTTCTCGCCTAATAGTTGTGATTTAAAATAATGCATTTAGAATCATGCATTGTTTCTATTCACATTAAATACAAGTGAGGATGTTTAGCAATTTATAATTTTTTTTCTTTTTTCAATATCGTTATATTTGTGTCAAATTAATCAAGAATTTGACAATTTGGTATGAGTGTAATTCGAGCCAAAACAGTATCAGACAAATATAAGAGTGTTTTTGAAGAATTATCGAGCATTTCCTCATATCGGAAGGAGGCACTAGTTGGAGGAGAAGAAATGAATTGATTATAAAGACTTCTTATTATAAACGATGGAGTCAGTCAATCAGAGTATGTAAGGTATGTGATGAAAACGATAACAAATAAGTCTTCTGCATTAGTCAGCTAGATATTGGAGTCTGTGCCAGCACTGCCCCAATGTGCTACTTTTCAGATATTATATGTTGTTTTTTTATTTAAATTTATATGAAACTAATTAATATTTGTTATTTTTTTATTTAAATTTATACGACACTGATTAATATTTGTGAAAGTCAATTAGATTTGTTATATATAGTTTTAGATATTTTAAGTTGTTAATTATATTATGATTTATACGACTTTCAACGTAGTTTTCAAGTAATATCCCTCCATCCTAATTAATATGACTTCGATAACTATTGTAATCTATAATACTTTTTCGACATTGTAATTTACTATTTTAAGTTATTTGCTATTGCAATTTATAATACTATTCTTATTTAAACTTTTCGTGGTATTAATAGTGAACTTAGACTTTCAAAGTAATTTAAGTTTTTAATTATTGTAATTTAAATTTATACGACTTTCAACGTAATTTTCAAATAATATCTCTTTATCCTAATTAATATGACATCGCTAAAAATTATAATTTATAGTACTTTTTCGCCGTTGTAATTTACTATTTTAAATTGTTTGCTATTGCAATTATAATACTCTTCTTCTTTAAACTTTTATGGTATTGATGGTGAATTTAGACTTTTAAAGTAATTTAAGTTTTTAATTATTGTAATTTATAATATTTTTAATTTAAGTAATTAAATACTATTATTTTTTTAATAAGTAAATGTCATATAATAATTACTCAGGAACGATATAGTAAAATCACGGAGCAAACAGGCAGCTGGAAGCAGGCATGTCGAAGGCCAGCTGCCTGCCACTGACGCTTATATATAGTAGCAATTCTTTTTTCACGAGGGACTTCATCAATAAAGCGACGCTTTTTGATTTCATGTACATTGTATCGACCGACTCAAATATTATATCCATTCTCTATGAAACTCGGGATAAAACATGCATTCATTTAAAATCAACTCACTCTAAGGAAAGAAGAATTTTGCAAAAAAAATAAGTAGAAAGTAAGCTCCCGTCTAAAAGAAGAGTTTAGTAAAGCAAACATTGAACACTAGGGGTTATAGAAAGCGAAATAATGATAAAGAGTTGCATAAAAATCTTCAAAAAAAGGAAGCGACCTATCCCAAAATAATATAGGGGACAACTTTGACCCTGATAAAATAAAATCTGATTTTCCCTTTAACCCAACAACTCATTTTGACGATCTCTTCAGGACCTTAAGGGACTCTAAGAGCTTAATCAAGTGGCCTCACTATACCTAGTTGATAAGAGGTGGTTAAGGGCATCTATGCATTGTAGCGTTGGTAGCACATTTAACATAGAGTTCGAATTCATATGTTTTTTTGAACAACCAACAATGTTTGTAGGTACACAATAATATTTACTAGTTTGAGGTTGGGGTTGGGTCATGAGTGGACAGATGTGGTGAGAGGTATTTGACTTTTATATTGCCTTTCTTTTTCTTATTTTGATTAACATCAGATTCATCACTGACCCCAATTGTCTTTTCTAGTTTCATACGCATGTGGGTGGGTGGGTGGGTGATTGATTGGGGTAGCTTCATTTAGAAGGGCAGAAGGAATAATTACACATCTTGATTAGGGGCATATATGTAATTCGACATTGAGGTTCATAATTTAAGTAAAGTGGAAGGGTTAAATAGCATGTGGTTGGAAGTTAAGGTTGTCTTGTGGTTTACTAACACTAGAATATGTTGGTACTTGGTAGTAGGAGCACATTCAATAAGTGTTGTCCTTTTCAGGAATTTTCCAAATCTTGTTTTACTGGGAATTTATGAACTTATTGATACAGCACATGAAATAAAATACCATCACTAAACGTTCTAAATCATCTAATATCAGAAAGCAAAGAGCAACACGTCTTAACTTAGAAAAAAGTTTTTTTTTTTTCTTTTTTTGTTAATATGTTCTTTTTAATTAGAATATACTTTTTCAATACATTTAATTAATAGTAGTACATACTTTTTTTCACAAAATTTAATGCTTCTTTTGTTTATGGGCGATGAAAAATATTATGTCACGTCGCATTCCTTACATGCTATTACTTGAATGATGTGTGAAATTAATTGTGTCAAGAAATTATATTCGCTTTGGTAAGGATGAAAACAACATCGTTTGCTGTATTACAACATTGGCAAATACAAATCTCATGGCATCCCTAACCATTTAACATGTTACAATATGCTAAACTCACAATTAGCTGCTTTTCTTGTTGTATCTACAAATAGCAAAAGGTTCATACGGTCAAATAGTGAGGTGTTAATTCAACCCCCAACCCCCAAAAAGAGGGCAGTGCCACTGCCAGCAGCTAACCCTCAACCTACGCAAGAAAAAAATAGTACTATAATAAAGGGAAGTTGTTTTGCTTTTGGAAGGACCAACCAAAATCTCCTTCTAGTCAGAAAGATAGTACAAAAGCACTACGTACCTTATGAAAAAAGCTGACTCATACACATGCACTTTCCCATGTCTTTTTAAAGGAGTAATACACACGTTCGGACCAGAATTTGTGCCCAAGAATGGCCACTAATTTAATGAGTGTCACGTTTGTACAACATGAGGGCAACTTAGAAGATCTCATAAGACCATTCTTGTTGGTTTTCACATCTCAGATGCTATAGAAAGAATATAAGAAGCATCTATCCATAAGCTATATCTTGAATCTTGACCTCCTCAGTTCAGCACATCTCTTCCAAAGACTATCAGACTATCACTGGAAAAATAGTTCCAAGTACAATGAAGGTCATCCTGAATGAGCTAGCATGTCATGCTGATGTTTGGAGGAATGTTAATATTGGCAGCAGCATGGGATGTGCACAAACTAGATGGAGAGTCATTTCAGCCATAACGTCTCGCCAAAATGTGCCATGTACCTGAGAGTTTAACAAGATAATAAAGCATATATCATCCAGTTGAAGACTGCCTCTCTATCTACTTTGTCTGAGGTAGTGGTATGGACTGCGTACACTTTACCCTCAGTATATTGTTGTTGCATCTCAGTTGAAGACTTTGGGTGGATGGCTCATAGAACATCTGCACCTGCCTCCAAGGCTGATACAAATACACTACCTATTCTTGGCCTTGAAGGCTTTAATTTTTGTACAAGGGGATGAGCAAAATTATGCTTGCTACAATATCAAATTATCACACACAGACACTGTAATAGTACCAAATATACAATAGAAAACAAGCATTTTTTACCCCTTCTCCCAAGAGGCATGAAAACAGAGAATCTTAGTAGTGGACTAAAATTTTGAATTCATTCCTTCTACTGCCATTGATGAGCATAAGATGCACATACTCTTTGTTCATTCTTTCAACTGCCATTCACGCCGACACATGGGACAATGTGCTTGAGTAGATTGAGAATTCACCCACTTCAAGATATAATGAAGATGAAATGCATGATTGCAAGCACCCCATACTGCAAAGACAAGTAAATTATCAAAGCATTAATAGATTTAAAGAAAGGTGCCAGACTCCAGAGAGGTCATGTCAATACCATCCACAGAAAGATGACGAACCTAACCATATCAAAAAAAACAAAATTTCACTTCTTCCTCATTTTCAAAATCCAGTGACAAGCCTAAATCTGCTCTTTAATTAACATTTAATCAGAATCTGTTAAGAAAGAATCAGAAGAAGGGAAAAATGGGATACAGCAAAATGACATGTGTAGATATTCTTTTGGCAATCATCTTGCCTGCCCCTGGTGTTTTCCAACTTTGGTTGCAAGGTACTTCTGCCATCCGGTATTGCCTGTAAGTAAAAGGCTTCCTTACGGTTAACTTACTACTGCAGACAGAAACTTGAGTATAACATGGCATCTGATGGATTTGCCACTCCCAAATTCGGCTTGCGTGGGCATGTTTCATCCCCTTCATTACCATCCTTGTAGAGGCATGGAGAGACACCAAAGACTACCTTTTTCTCCTTCTTGGTTAAAGGGTGGCCAGGGCCAAGGGCTTGTGTGTTAAGGATGCACGGGTAAGTAAATAATTTACTTTTCGTAAATATTGGAAAATTGTATAAAGAAGGTGATGATTTCACATGGTCTCTGAACAGAGACAACGTCATGATCTTATAACAGTTTGTTTTGTCCTCGTAAGATTGTTAGGAGTTGTAGTAGAGACAACTTTACAATTGAATCTTGTGATACATCTGGAGCTGTCCAGTTATCTCCTTGTCTTCACGAGTAACATCAATGTAGAAATATGTAAACCTCGATAACTAAGGCAGGGCAGTGGGATTCTCCCATTTTGTCAAACACATCGTGAACGCACAATTACATTTTCTTTTTTCTCTTGGCAAGATAACCCAGTAGGCTTATAGCCTCAACTGGAAGGCACAGACGCAAACTCTAAGAATCAAAATATCTGATGCTTGAATTATTTCACCAATCGCATCAACAATGTATCTCAAAGTTGAAAGTGCAAATACATATCAACAATGTACAGACATTTAAGGCACTAACGATATGCAACCTACAAAACATAATATTTTATACATGTAAGTCTATTAGAATTGGTGTAACTCATTGGATATGCAGATACACGAGGTTTACATGAAATTTGATGACACAGTAGCTTACTGAGAAAATTATCAGGCAGAGATAAACAGGCTTACTCAGTGGACAATCATCACCAGGGAGTTTACAATCAGGACAACAACCATCAAAAGCCATCCTGCATATACCACAAGTTTCATCATGAGCATCCCATGTCCACGATGCAACGGCGTGCCATCTGCAACGGGAAGTAAGATGAAGTAATCACAACATGTAGTCTAAAGACAGACAACTATTAAAAAGACCAAATGTCATGTAGAGGACTTACTCTATTCACGATCCCAGCAAAACACACAACAGAATTGGTTAAGGAAAATTTCATGATGTAGTCTATCTCAGAGAAATATGACAACATAGCCTTCTGTCAAAGCATCTAACCAACGTGAAACATAAAGCTTACCATCCATTCAATTAACAAAATCAGAATATGCACTTCTGTACCTCATAAAATGTGAAATAATTAATGGAATATAAATTGAAGTAAATTTGGCTGGCTCACTTGGTGAGCTCCCTTACTTTAACAGTTGAGGTGAAAGGTTCAAACCCATCAGTAGCATTAGCATTCCTTTCCTCCTCTGCCTTCCCTAATAAAAAAGGGCAGCAGCATTAGCATTCCTTTTCCTCTCTCCCTCCCCTAATAAAAAAGGGCAGCCCGATGCACTAAAGCTCCCGCTATGTGCAGGGTCCGAGAAAGGGCCCAGCACAATGGTGTATTGTCCGCAGTCTTACCTTGCATTTCTGCCAGAGGTTGTTTCCAAGGCTTGAACCCACCTCTTGGTCACATGGAAACAACTTTACCAGTTACTCCAAGGTTCCCCTTCCTCCCTCCCCTAATGATAACTTATTTTTAAAAAGTAGAGTTTCAGAGCAAAACGACCAAATGGTTAGACAGAATGCTTCTTTGCAATCCTATAAAAAGTTCAATGGCTCTACATTCTCTAACAAAATACAGAAATCAATGATATTAAAATCTCAAGATCACGTGATAAGGCATATCCAATCACTAATTGCATATCTAGAGCAAAAATTATGCTTTCGTATCAGAATCATTTCGTCACAACAACAACCACCTCCTAGTGTAATCCCACAAGTGGGGTCTGGGGAGGGTAGAAAGTACACAAACCTCACCTCGATAGATCCTCAACTTAACTGGTACCTGCCAAACAGTTGGAAAACGGGATACATATATGGCGGCAATCATAATACAAATTAATCAAAATGGAAAGCACTACACAACAAACAATACAAAGGACAACAATGAAAATGCAATATAAATCAGCACATAAAATACCGGCGAAAGTTGAAAATTGAAGCTCAAGGAACTACACAATCATAGTGCTAATTATACTAAAAACGCAGGAGGTCCAAGAATAACCTCAAAGCCTATCTCACAGGGAAGCAAGAAAACACTTAACTATTAACTAACCTTCTATCGTAATATATGCGAGCTCCAAACTCTTTTACTCTAAGGTCATGTCCTCGGTAAGGTCAATATGAACCATGTCCCGTGTAATCATTTCGTAACATTTGCTATATTTCACTACTTCTTTATCTGCTCTAATGAAATAACATTTCATATTAGTAAAATAACCACAAAAGGATACGCAAAATCTTGACTTTCATTGTTTCGCACTCTGCAAGACTGCAATATCAACACCACAAAAATAAAAAATTGGTAGGGCCACGAAAGTGGGAATTTCTAAATTCTATACTGAATGAAAATTGAAACCTTTTTCGTAGACAAGATTAATTTCCAAATTCTGACTTTACGAGTGAAAATTGAGCTGAAGTGATAGTAGTACTTTTTTATGGCTTTATTTATTTATAGAACTTTGGAAGTGGCAGAAAAACTAGTGAAAAATACATTATGGGCCTACCTCGGAAGCAATTGGCAGAGATAGCCCTCTAAGCCCACACTTAACTAGCGCATACTATTCTTACAAGCACATGGCCCATCATTGATTTTAGGGCTCGTTTGGTGTAAGGGATAAGAGATAATTAATTTTAAGATTAGTTTAGTCGGGATAAAATACATGAGATAACTCATTTTAAAATTATAGTATTTTTTTTTATTCTACCATAAGAAATCGAGATAGCTAATCTCAATATAACTTGTTTCCAAACAAACAAACCTTAAGAGTCTTAAAGAGGGACGATGACCCCCATCTATTTTTGCTAAAAGACTTCCTATATTCACTTGTAATTATTCATTATTTTAAAAATATATTTCACTATTACTTGTCACTTTTAATATATAAGAAAAAAATAAAATTATTTTGTCATATTTTTATTTATTTTTAGTTTCTCATTTGAAGTTCGGTGTTCGCATTGACCTCCGATTAATCTGGAGTCCATTAAGGTGGAAGCGCTCTCAACAGAGTTTTCTCTGTACCCACGGTCGAACCCTCGATCTCTGGTCAAGGATGAAACAGTCCTATCCACTGCACCACAACTCATGTTGGTCATATTCTTATTCTTAATATTAGTTACTTATTCTTTAAATTATTTTTCAAAATCTAATATACTAAATATCAATTAATAGGAACAATTTGATAAAATAATATCAATTATTATTTTTTTAATGGTCATCTCAAATCCACCTATGACAAGTAAAAGGAAATCAATAGAATTAAATTGTGTGTTTGGGAATCTTACATTAACTATCTCTGTTCCTGCATTAAAATCTGTGTTTAATAAAAAATGAGATTATTGTATGAACAAATCCGTCATTAGAATCAATGTCAATCCCCTTTTCGTTCAAGTACAAATAACATAAGGTTAGATTTAATTTTATTTTAATTAAAAAAAAACTTTGTCAGATTATTAATCAAAAAAATAAATAAAAAATTACTGACAAAAGATAAACTATTTTAATTGGAGTACAAATTAGCACGTAAGCTAATCTGAGTGAGGTGGGGTGGAGGTGTTCAAAATTCTTTTGATTAATTTCTATTGAGTGAAAAAAAAGAGAGAGTAGGTAATCATTTCTATTAGCTGCCAATCTTGCTCATACCGTATAATATTCTATGAACTGTTTATAGATTTACTTTTTTGGGAAATGGTCTCCGTTTTGTTTTCGTTAATCCGTTTCATTTTAGTTGATCATATTACTTAAAAAATATATTTTATATTAGTTGATCATTTAGTTTTTTCGTTTGTTTTAATTTATTATAGTGTTACTTGACACATTTATTAAAAAAAATATTAATAACATAGTTATTTTATCACGATATCCTTATTAAATTATGTTTACATTGTATCTTAAAGTTAATTTAGAGAAAAACAATTAATGTTAAGGCTAAAATAGAAAAAAAATTATCTTTTCTTGATACGTCACAAATGACAAATAAAAGTAGAAATACGATTAAGAAATTAATGACAAGAAAAATGAGCGTTGGAAGTACTAAATTAGAATAGAGTTAATTGTTTTTTTCAATTTTACCCTTACATCTAATAGCATACATTACATGTGAACAATTACAATTTCAATATCTATTCATATGCTCAGTAAATATCATTAATATGGATATAATAAAATTTGTTATTCAATTTATGATTTTTTAATTATCATGTAAAATAAAATATGTTCAACTAAAATAGTACGAAATGAGTTCGTTGCCCTCACAATATTGCTTTAAATATGTCTTTATTCATTAATAAAGAAAATTTTTAAACACATGAGTTTTTTTTATGAGCAAAACATATTGCTGATAAAATTAGATATATTTCTAAAAATGGTGAAGTTTTAATTTGGTAATTCAATTGCTCATTGTAATTAGCATTAGAATAATGATCTACTATATAAAATTTAAGGGTAAATTTGAACAATTTCACATAATTTAAGAATAAATTCAATCTTTTTACTTGTAAAAAAACTTATTTATTGAAAAAGCATTAATAACTGATAAATTTAAATCATTTTGAAAGTTCAATGGCAAATTTAATTCTTTTAAAAACTACTCTATCTAGCCTTGGCTTATGCATTTCGTATCGTCTTAAAAAAAATATTCTTTAATGTTTGATAAATTTTGTTAGATGCAAGAAAATCTTGTTAGTTTACTTAATTAATTAACTAAATTTTCATGTTTTTGCTTAGATCTTCTCTCGCATTCACCCTTCTTTACTCTAGTATAATAAAAGAAATAGTTCACTTTTAATTGTTCATTATTTTCAAAATAAATTTCTAGTTTTACTTTATCATTTTTAAGGTATTCTCCCCATTTCGTATTAGTTGTTCTTTTTTTTTAAAAAAAAAATTATTTCAATTTAATTGTTCAAGTTTTAAAACCAAGAGTATTTTATACATATATTTTTCATTTTATCCCTGATAGTAATACTAAATACATTCACAATTTTCAAAATTATTGAATGAGACATAAATGATCTCACTTTTCAAAAGTAAAATTAAATGATTATTACCAATTTCAATTATAAACACTCAATGTTTAATGCATGACATGGAGTAATATATACCAAATTTTAATATTTAAACATTGCATTGATTATTTCACTTTAAAAACATACAAGGATAAATATGTAAAATACATATCTATTTATTGATTTCTTAACGGATATTTCAAATCTATAGAGGCCAACTAATTCGAAATGAAAAAAATATCAAATAAAAATATTTATTTTTACATATTTTACTATTTATTTATAAAACTATTTTTCAAGATCTAATACTGTATTTTGGTTAGTCGAGCCAGGATATTCACTAAGGGGGTTCATAAGTGAACATACGAACTAGCCGAAGGAAGTTCAACATCTAATATATATACATAAAAAAATAATAATTTTAATTATTCATATATAACATATTTTTTTTATCGAAGGAGGTTCGAATAAATTGCTGAGCAAAGGTTAATATAATCATGTCGATTCGTATTATTTTCTTAATGAATTGCAAATATATGTGATAAAGTAAAAAAGAAGAGAGTGATTATTAAATGAAAAACAATTTTGACCAAAAAGGACAAATGTCTTCCTTCCCATTTTCTTTACTTAACAGTTTCATTTTTCTTTAAGGTCCTTTTTTAGTTTTCCTTACTACATTACAGTGAGTGGGTGGTACTTTCTCACTACCATGTGACTTTACTGCTCCATTAATCTCGTCACTCTTCTTCCCTTTTGAGCTCCATTTTTCACTATACTCAGCTTTTTCTGTACTACATTTACCTTTTCTTGTTACTTTCACACTTTCTCTCTAACTTTTCTTGTTTTTGGTTTCTTTCTTGATATTTTTTTGCTCTTCATAGTTTCTGAAGGATTTGCAGATTTGGGTTTTTGCAGTGCTTTACTAAAAGTAGAAAAAGCAATGGCAGGAGGAGGTGGAGGAGGAGCAGCTCCAGCAAAAGCAAGTGAACCAGTACCACATCCACCAAAAGATCAGCTTCCTAATGTTTCGTACTGCATTACTAGTCCACCCCCATGGCGTAAGTTTCTCTTTCTCTTTCCCTTTTCCGTGGGTATCTGTTAGCTTCTTTGAGCAGACTATATTTCTACATTATAGTTGTTTTTAAGCATGAAAAGGGGATGGGTGAGTGGTTCAGATTTCGAATCTTAGGCTGCAAAACTTAATAGTGAGCTTATATGGGCTTGGGGTTGGACCATGTGATGTGAGATAGTAGGCTAAAAGGTGGAATAATCAAGGTGCAGACAAGCTAGTCTAGGTGCATTTGGTTTATGGATCCTGATTCTTGTGAACCCAAACAAATTTTGCCAAAATTTTTTCCCAGAAAGTGCTCTCAAAATCTATGGGCAGATGGGTCCTTTACTGTTTCTTAGTGATTACTTGATGATAACAGGTTGATTAGTCAAGGTGTATGCAAGCTAGTCTAGACCCATATGGTTTGTGGGTCCTGATTCCTGTGACCCCATTTTCTTCTTTCCTGAAGACTTGCTGTTTCTCAGTGAATTACTGCTTGATAACACAATGTGTATTGCCTTACGACGATAGTGAACATCACTTGCTCTGATTTCACATTTTCTTTTTTCTTTTAAGAACTCGTGTTTTGGGTTCCTGGGGTTTATGTTTTTAGCCAGCAAATTGGAATCTAGAAACTGGTCTGATAGCTACTGGTTGTTGAAGCAGCATAGGATTTGTATTACATTCAACAAACTGGGCTAATTTGTCTAATTGTTGGAATGCAGCTGAAGCTATTCTTCTTGGATTTCAACATTATCTTGTTATGCTTGGTACCATAGTTATCATTCCTACAGCTCTAGTTCCTCAAATGGGAGGTGGAAACGTGAGCCCTCTAGACACATTGATCTGCTTAAATACTTAAATTATGAGTTTCTTTTGACATCAAGTAGTGTCGTACGTTTTAACTGGAAGAATACCTTCCCGGTGCAGGAGGAAAAAGCCCAAGTCATTCAGACATCACTATTTGTTGCTGGTTTGAACACCTTGTTGCAGTCTATCTTTGGGACTAGACTGCCTGCTGTGATTGGAGGGTCTTATACCTATGTTGCACCTACAATCTCGATTATCCTTTCTGGACAATGGAACGACGAAGACCCTGTGACGGTTAGTGTCCTTAAACACTAACTCATTTTCTCTTGTATTCTTTGGATAATCTAGTGAAATTATTTTTTGATTTCCAAGGAAAAAGTTGAGATATTGGTTTAGTTATATAGCTTTTCCATGGACTTAGTTGGTGAATATATGGGGTTCGCAGTTTAACTTTATTAATCTCATTTAGTTAGGATGTGGGGACACCAGTTGGAGTTGGTTTAAGGTTTGATTTCAAACCAAAAGCAATGAATCTGGTGGCGACCCGTAACAGGTGAATGACGATTGACGTGGCACTCGAGGAGTTTCCATTTACTGTTGTTTGGTTTTAATGTATACTCTGCAGGTGGAACATATTTTTGTTATCTATTGACTATTCATAGATATGTTTAGTCAATTTTTTCTCATAAGTTCAGCAATACATCTACGTTAGTTTTTTAATGATATTTCTTCAAACATTTGAATGAAAATCATAAGTTCTAAATTTTGTAT
Source organism: Capsicum pubescens (assembly GCA_030864215.1). Lineage (NCBI taxonomy): Eukaryota > Viridiplantae > Streptophyta > Magnoliopsida > Solanales > Solanaceae > Capsicum > Capsicum pubescens. The sequence goes on from CM061543.1 coordinate 19,567,730, forward strand.
AACAAATCCAAGTACCCATTTTCTCCAGTAACCAAATCCAAATACTAACAATAATTTTTCATAGTGTCATTTTGAGAAAACAAATTTAAATACCATCTAAGCGTCAAAAGAGAGTGATGCATAATTAAGCCTTTTTGGAGTAATGTGGGTCATGCCAGGAGATGTGAAGAGTATTACTACATAGCATGGTTGAAGGGTTGATAAAAGACTGAATTATGGAAGACAGTTCCTATACGTATTTTGAAGGGGAGCCTTGGAGTAATTGGTAAAGTTGCTTCCATGTGACCAGGAGGTCACGGGTTCAAGCCTTGGAAACAGCCTCTAGCAGAAATGCAAGGTAAGGCTGCATACGATACACCCTTGTGGTGGGGCCCTTCCCCGGACACCGCGCATAACGGAGGCTTTAGTGCACCGGGCTGCCCTTTTTAGTTCCTATACGTATTTTGTGGATTGTTTGGATAGAAAGAAAAAGAGATGTTTTCAGAGAAAGATAGAGCACATTCCTTTTCTTAAAAATAGATGCTTACAAAATTTATACTTATGGTGTAAGGGTTGTATGATATACGGTTTAGCTCCGCTTTTAGACTTTTTGGACAGTATGGGGGCATAGCTGGGATCTGTAGACCCCCTGTTGTTTAGTTTTTTTCTAGTATCTTCTTGGTACTGAGCGATGATCAATTTTACATTACCTTATTCAAAAAAGAAGAAGAAGAAGAAGAAACTGATGCACAAATAGTGTACTTTCAACTTGATGATTCATGTCAGTGCATATTGCTTTAACTTCTTTAATAGTCAGAAATATGCTTAGAGACCCAAAGGGAGTCATCCATTGCATCTTGGTGAGATTGGATCTTAATTTATTGTTGATGTTTTCTCTTTTATTCAGAGATTCAAGAAGATAATGCGGGCCACCCAAGGTGCCCTTATTATTGCTTCAACCCTTCAGATTGTCCTAGGATTTAGTGGTCTTTGGCGCAATGTTACAAGGTTTGTTATATGACCAGATTTCTCCCTGCATTTGAACTAGACTTCTCATATTGTTACCTGCTTCATACTATCAATCAAGTACGTATAAATGTACTTGCCTGCTCTTGGATATTGCTATGCTATACTAGTGATCAATTAATTTCCCTAACAGTCAATTTCTTGTGGTTTGAGGTCTGCTCAATTATGTTGTGTGCTTTGTTTTCATACAGTGTGCTAGCTCTGATTGGCATTTTACTTCATGTGGATTCTTAGGTTTCTGAGTCCACTTTCAGCTGTTCCTTTGGTTTCTCTTGTTGGCTTTGGGCTTTACGAGTTAGGTTTTCCTGGGGTAAGAAGAAACCCACCACACTTTCTCGCATTGATATCCATCCCTTGATGACTGTTGAATCTCTTTCATCTTTGTTTAGGTTGCTAAATGTGTTGAAATTGGGTTGCCAGAGCTAGTCCTTTTAGTCATTTTCTCTCAGGTGGGATGCTTTGTCTTGAAATCATATAGTTCTCTTAAATATTACTTTAAATTCCTAACATAGTAGGATAATAGGTTACTTATTCTTGATAAAATGCTGGTTATTGCAGTATTTGGCCCACATAATACGTCCAGGGAAGAATATATTTGATCGTTTTGCTGTTCTTTTCACGGTGATCATTGTATGGATTTATGCACATCTACTCACTGTGGGTGGGGCTTACAATGGAAAGCCACCGAAGACACAAGCAAGCTGCAGAACTGATCGTGCTGGACTCATTGACGGCGCTCCATGGCAAGTGCTTCTCTCCGACATTTTTCACTTTTCTAATGTTACTGGCATGCGTCTAAATATATATGTGGATACGCACGGAAAATTTGTAGTGTTTTACTAATATATATGTGGTCCCAAAGATATAGAACTCCTTGGTAAAAATTACGACTTTGTAAGTGTAAGAGTGGGTAATGCTTCTATTACTACCATAAATTCAAAAGGATTCTACAGTATGGTATTTAAGTTGTGTTCTAGAGAGGTGGCACATTCGCACGGCATAAAATGGAAAGTAAGATGCTTATGTTTAGGAGATAAGGATTAGTTTCTCATAACCTTTATGGCATTACAATCTCCACTCTTAAATCCTAGATTTTAAGAAATCTTAAGAGTGTCGTGTCCTTTTTGCCTCTCTAAAGTTGACCACTCCAGTAGCTCCTGTGAGCAGTAGTTCTGGAAAAGACTAGAAATTGGTGCATACTTGTCCATTAAACTGACCTTGCATAATTTGATTGAAACGGTAACAAGAAGTAAATAAGAGAGATACATCTAGGTATTTTAGCTATATGATTTTGCGTGGATGATGCTTTGTGCTTTTTCTTTGATCACCAGTTTAGTCACAACTGATCAACTAGTTGTGCTGGTCTGTTATTCCCACATCGAGCATAACTGGCAGATATGGTGATGGTGCTACAGATTGGGAAAAGTAAGCACAATCTTTTAGAGAGGTGTCCCATAGTAACCTATCTGAATCTCATATTGTCAGACTGCATAGATTGTTTGTTGGTCAATTTTGAAAAATGGAGCATTACAAAGTTAAGATTTTGTTCTCCATTTCATCTTCTTTAACTAATGGTCTTATGATTGTGACATGGGTTGCATATTGTTTGAAAATCATTCCATTATGTTCGTTGCTCACAATTCACATAAAGTTGTTTTTGTTAGTTCAGTATTCTTTTTAATTTGTTACTGTAGTCCATTAGGAAAATATTTCTCTAGAGTTACAAGGTAACTTATTATAACTTAAATAATTTTCTCTTTTATCTCTCTGGCATGAATCTGCAGGATTAGTATTCCTTACCCCTTCCAATGGGGACCTCCTTCATTCAATGCGGGTGAAGCATTTGCCATGATGATGGCTAGTTTTGTTGCTCTTGTAGAGGTTTGTTCACCTTTCAGAGCTTGGTCAAAGATACTGAAAAGTTGTGAATGTTTTATTATTTGTTCTGTCTGGTTTTGTAGATATTTTAGTTTCAGGTTGTTTTCTTTTGCTAATTCAACTATAATCCAGATTGTCTTATATTTTGGCCACGTTGGTTGTTGTTAGTATGAAATGTCTGGTTGTTGTTACAGATGTTCTGAGTTGCTTCTCAACCTTCGTCTGCTTTCTCTTAATTTGTGCTGTCCTTTTCTTTTTTAAACCTATATGCATCCTTTCCAATTCTTGTGTGATTTCACACTTCTCTTTTTTGCCATTTTCTGAAGAAAAAAAAACAGATACTTATATGCTCGGTAAGATAGAGGCGTTGAACTAACTTCCTTTCATGCTTGTGCTTTGGTGTTTTCAGTCCACTGGTGCTTTTATTGCAGTTGCAAGATATGCAAGTGCCACTCCCTTGCCACCATCCATACTTAGTCGTGGTGTTGGTTGGCAGGTAAATTGGCTTTCTTTCCTAGAATTTCTCCTCTCCCTATCCCTCTCACCCTCTTGTAAAGTGAAAAGTAAGGAATGTTCTGATGCATTTCACTGAAGTGAAGCTTAACTTTGAATCAAATGCATAGAATCTTTGGGGACGTTTATGTGAAGCTGCAAGTAGATTAGGAGAACGATATAAAGGAAGAGATACATTTTGTAGATTTAACACAGTTCACGAGGAGTGTCATTGTTTATTTTCTCTTCCCCTACCCCTTGCTATTTCTTCATTCCTTCTTGCATTCTTTAATTTTGAAACATTCTGCTTTTACCTCAGGGAGTTGGAATTCTACTATCAGGATTGTTTGGCACCGGGAATGGATCTTCTGTATCTGTGTAAGTCCGGTTAAAACCTTCTGCGGCTTTATAGCGCCTTACTATGATATTTAACCAAGTAGAACTCACTTCCTTTATTTGTGCACATGCAGGGAGAATGCTGGTCTTTTAGCACTGACACGTGTTGGCAGTAGAAGAGTTGTGCAGATATCTGCTGCGTTCATGATTTTCTTTTCAATTCTCGGTAAATCACCACTCTCAACTCTTTTGTCGAGCAATTCTTGTGGGTTATCTTGATATCTCTGTCGATTTGTCTTGACAACCGTATTATCATCAGGGAAATTTGGAGCTGTATTTGCTTCAATTCCAGCACCCATTGTTGGTGCTTTGTATTGCCTTTTCTTCGCTTATGTAGGTATGTACATCTTTAAGGCGAGCACGTGCCCTGGATCACTGCCAAAATCTTTCATATCATTGAAAGCTTGGGAATTGTGTGTTCTTAAGTTGTTCATTGTTTGCAGGCGCTGGAGGCATAGGCTTCCTTCAGTTCTGCAATCTTAATAGTTTCCGCACCAAGTTTATATTAGGTTTCTCCTTCTTTCTGGGCTTGTCCATACCACAGTACTTCAATGAGTATACTGCTGTTGCTGGTTATGGACCTGTTCACACACATGCAAGATGGGTATAATAAATCGGCATCAGTTTATAAATGTCTTAACATTTAACTTGTGGCATTCCAGTCATGTATTAAGAGATCTTGTTGTTTGATATTCTTTCAGTTCAACGACATGGTCAATGTGCCCTTTCAATCAAAAGCTTTTGTGGCGGGTATCGTGGCTTTTTTCCTAGACAACACGATGCACAAAAAGGACGGCCAGACAAGAAAGGACAGAGGCAAGCACTGGTGGGACAAATTCAAGTCCTTCAAGACTGACACAAGAAGTGAGGAATTCTACTCCCTCCCTTTCAATCTGAACAAGTACTTCCCATCTGTGTGATTTCGTGATACCACGGGGACGAGAGGTTCATACTTCCATAGGAGTCTTGCTTTCTCCCTTTCCCACTTAAAGCTGTTTCTTGTGGGAAGGGTATAGGGGAGGGAGGTTGCTGCTGCAACATCAATTTTCTTATATGTACCCTCTTACGTGCGAAAAGAAGTATAATTAGTCTGACCATTTTGAAGAAGCTTAGAACAACAGTTATTAATTCAAGTAGTTCGTAATATTGTAAATTTATGGATATATGGATTTAACTAGCAATAGAGCAAGCAATCCTTTTATGGATTTAATTAGCAGTAAAGCAGACTGGACGATTTGTTACAGAATATCAAAGTGAAAGTTAGCCCGTTGCACCAAAACCTCCCCTATGTGCGGGGCCACAGAAGGGCTTGATCTATTGTATGCAGCCTTATTTTACATTTTTGTAAGAGACTGTTGTCGTGATCTACTTGTCACATGACGACAACTTTATTGATTACTCCAAGATTCCCCTTCAAAACACTAGGACAGTTTTCTGGCTAACGTGGAAAAAGAGAAGATTATGTAACCAAATGGTGAAGGTGTTACTGGTACAGAAGGAGAACAATGAAACAGGACCACTAATTGTCATTCGTTGGATTTGAAGACAAAAAAACAATAAAGAGAATTTGGACCAGCACTGAGATAACTTTTTTCAATCATTCTCTTTTGTTACCCTTATTCCTTTCTAAAATTCAACCACTTTGTCATCTACATAGGGGTTTCATAAATGAGGTACAATTTTGAAGAAACTAATTGGTCAAAACTGGGCATTTCTGATGGCATTATGAAGTCCTCTGAGGCTATTCAAAGCATGAACTGAACGTGGTATATAGTTAGGGGTGGTTTGGTATGGGGGATAAGGATAATAATCTCGTGGGATATCCTTATTTATCCTATCTCGTATACCTAACGACCCGGGTGCACGAGTAATGATTGCCTGAAGACCATGTATTACTGTTTCAAGTACGTAGATTCTCCTTTTGCTGAAAGGGAACTAGCTGATTGATGGAGTATCATTGTACGCAAAGAGTATGAGTAAAGGGTCAAAATCATACATTATCTTTATTTTAGACACAACATAATACATATTCTTTCTACTGATGCACTAATAGTCCTTTTTGTTTAAAAAGTGGTGCATTTTTAGTCATCACCCCAACACTGTTAATTTTTTTTAACATCAGCCAATTACCTTTCTATCACACTATTTTTTTCCCTTCAAAAAAAACTCACCTGCAAAATGTTGCTGACACGGGCTTGAATCAATTTGAGCCTTGAGATTTTCTGTGTCACTAGTCACTGTGATTTTTATTTAGTCATAAGGGCATAAGTTCTTGGGGTTCTCATGAGTTCATGGACTGAATGCACAGTCAATGAGGAGGAAAAAATATATTCCCATAAACACAAAACTCCGAGATCAGCCTCTTCACCAACAGCTGGCCGACGAGGACGAACCAAGTATATTTGGGTTGCACACCATAAGCAGTATAAGGAAGCAATTACCAACATCAGCTTGACAGAGTTGATAACTCGTAACTTGAGCAGTTTCAGTGGCTTCACGCTGCAAGATGGTTGCGACCCAAAAATGACACGTTAACGATAGAGCAAGCAACTGAAACGAAAGTAAAATATCATTGACTAATCCATCAGTAAAACCTATTTTTATGATGATGTTCCAACTAATCCATCAGTAAAACCTACTTTTATGATTATGTTCCTATCCCAAAATCTCTTCAAGTGGAACGTTTCACAAATATGACATTTAATCACCTCAAAGAAGTTAAATCGGAAGGTTTTGTAGTCTAAAAGCCTGAGTTGCAGCATATAAAGCTTCTCTTTAGACAAAATCTTCGATGCTGATGAAAATTCTAACCAACCTCTACTAACCTGCTGAAAATCTGGCATCACCTAACATAGAAGTTGACGTCATCTTTTATCTTCATGAATCTTATCAGACCATGAAATTAATAGATTGAAACAATTATTGATGCAGTGATACAGAGAAGTCTGAATTGTTAATGCAGCGTCGATGCCTCAAGGCTTATTTGATGTGTTTTTGCATTGATTTCCCTTGCCTAATGGCGCTCATGTTTACTTGATATGAACGTGAGGAGGCTGCTATTAAAAAAATGCTCATGTTTACTTGATATGAACGTGAGGAGGCTGCTGTTAAAAAAATTCACAGTGTTAGGGTGATGACTAAAAATGCACTCACTTTTTAAACAAAAAGGACTATTAGTACGCCGATTAAAACAATATGTATTATTTTGTGTCTAAAATAAAGATAATGGATGATTTTGGGCCTTTACTCCAAAGAGTATAGTAAGCAAAATCATGGGAGATCTTTTCCAACATAGACAAAAGAAGAAACTAGATAATTTCGTCCCATTTATTCAGTTTTTGATGGTATTGTTATTCGATACCTTATGCTAGTGGCCGAAAAGTAAGACGTACAAGGTGAAAAAGTAAAATTACACACAAGGCGGAGCTAGCATATAATGAGGGGGTTCATTTGAATTTTATACATGGTTAAGATTATTTAGATGTTGAAACTCCTTCGGTTAGTTCGTATATGCACTTTTGAATCCCTCAATGAAAATCCCGACTCCACTACTAATTAGGTATATAATAATATAAGCAGATTCGGACACCATAAAAAGAAAAATCTTCATTGCACTCACTCAAACCTAGTGATCATTCTCTTCTTGGAAGTTGTAATTGGTTGAGGTAAGCTATCAAATAATAAATGTTTACCTCTTTTCGTCGTGTAATAATTTGGTCAAAACGTTGTCACTCTTTTAAGTTAAAAGGATCAGAAAAAAATTGAGTTCAAGCATATAAGTTTTGAATCTTGAAGATTAATAATCCATATAACTGTTGGGTTGAAGGTGTATATATGAATGAAAAATGGAGGGAAAAATAGTGGAGGAAAAAAGAGACAATAAAATGGAAAGTGTACTTTTTTATGGCAAACTTACTAAATTCTCCCACATTGGTGGGAGAAAGAAGGTTTAATGTGTTTATATTGAGAAACACATCTCTACATGGATAAGTGAGGTAAGAACAAGGTGGTGCCTTGCATCGTAGTCGCTTGGTACCATTATTGTTGGATTGAAAACCGTTCCCTCCTGGGATGAAAATTTCATAACCTCGGGTACAATGAGGGGAATTATTTCTTAAGGAATAAGGACACTCCGTGAAGTCGGAGGACCTGGGATGAAAATTTCATAACCTCGGGTACAATGAGGGGAATTATTTCTTAAGGAATAAGGACACTCCGTGAAGTCGGAGGACTTGAGGCATTCTTGTTATAGACTTGAACTTGTGTAGAAGTTATTGTGTGCCTAAATACCGATTTGTGTATCCGAAAACTTCCAAACTTCACTTTATGAGAATACATTAAGTATGTTGTTGTTTATTTGGAAAACTACCTCAAAAAATATACTATAATTTTGCCAAAGAAAATGCATGGTTAAACAAATGCGCATGCACAGAGACAGAAAGAGGACAAGTTGTTTTCGATGCCCTTTTTGTAAGTCTGTGAGGAAACAGTAATGGATATTAGCTGAGGGGAATATCAGAGGATGTTGGATAAAGGTAAGTACAGAAAAAACAGAATTGTCCCATTTTGCACCAGCCAAGATCTATCTAGAGAATGAAAAAGAATTGAAAAAGAGATTTTTCTATGATGGTTGTTTATGGAGTGATATCTGTGCCATGTTGGTGGAAATGATGTTTGCTTTCCACGCCCTTCTTTGCTCAACCATGCCATAACATCCTTAATTTCTTTTGGTATCAGTTTACGCGCATCTTAACTAGATATAGTAGCAAATATTTTTTCCTAAAAATTTTTTTTTGTTGAAATTTAGATCTTTTCTCTATCGAAAATTATACTAGGCATAAATAGATTAAAAAATTCTCTTTGTTAAATTTCTGACTTCACCGCATCACATCGTAAGTGCCCTAACCTCTTCGTATGAAGTAACGAGACTATGCTTAACTGCACTCAGTGGCGGATCTAGGATTTAGGAATCGTGGGTGTTCGGAAGCTCTGAACTGACATATTGAAGCTCAAAGCTTTATGAAAACTAAAGCGTCATCTACCTTCTTGATTTACTGGGTGCTTTTGTATGTCTTATATCAATTTTAATATATTCTTTTTATATAACTGTACCTAATCTGAGTTGAATTTAACGGGTGCCTGAGCAGCCGCAAATTGACCTTAGTTACGCCCCTGACTGCCGTGTGCAAAAATTTCGACACTCGGTAAGTCACCGGAAAAATATTCAATTTATTTTTACTTGTACATATTTGACCGTAATTAATAAAATGATAAGCTTACTATGCCTCGTAATTTTCCAAACCAGACAACTAAAAATATACATATACATTTAATGTAATTGACAAGTAAAAATGAACCGAGAGAATACTGTAGCTAACAAACCAACTATACCTATACATAAGTGTATTAAACAGTACTCTCCTATGAAAATTTAGGGGGACCAACAGTACACAAAAACAAAAGGGGAAGCAAACTGCAAATATAGAAAGTACCCCCAAATTAGTTGACACTTATATAAAGGTCATAGTCCTGTGTAAAGTACACAACTTAAGAGAGACCAAAATTTTATCTTTCTCCAATATTTAGAGAGAAAAAACTTAAAACATAACCTTACTAAACTTATTAAAGATATGGGGAATTGCCAAGCAATTGATAATGCAGCTTTGCTATTACAACACCCAAATGGCAAAGTAGAGAAGCTCTATTCACCTGTCACTGCTCACCAAATCATGAAAATCAATTCTGGTCATTATGTTGCTCTTCTTCTCACTACCATCACCACCACCACCACCACCAGTAGTAATAACAAGAATAGTAATAATGTGCCAGTGCGAATTCGGCGAATAAAGCTTCTCAAGCCTACTGATTCACTTGTTCTTGGTCAGATTTACAGACTTGTTACTGCTCAAGGTTAGTTGCTTTGGTTCTATATATAGATATGAAAATTTACTTAAGTGAAACAATTTGAGATTTTTGTACTTAATTAGTCGTTTTGCTTGCTTATACAGAGGTAATGAAAGGATTGTGCGCAAAGAAGTATGCGAAGCTGAAGCAGTTAGAATATTCATGTGAAGAAATGACACACAAATCAAGTTTACATTCTAAGGCAGCAGCAAGTGTTACAACATCTGTTCAGGAGAATTCTAAACAGGTGAATATGCAGAACCTGTTTGTTGCTTTAGTTGGAGAGTGAAGGGTCGAAAACGCACTTAAAGTAACCGAATGTTTATCGAGATACACCTCAACTATCAATTGTACAACTTTTTTCCTACGTGTAATGGGTAGATTTGTTTTGATAAGTAGTTAGTGATGGTTCATTTGTGAAAAGTGAACGCACGATAGTTGAGGTATAAAACTCAAAAAATCAGCATAGTTTAGGTGTGTTTTTGACGTTTCAGTCTTTGTTGAACAAATTCTTGATAAAGAAAATTTTGTTTCTTTTTAATTTATGAGGTGATTTTTCTTTTTTTTTTCAGGTTAAACAGGAAAATCATAGAAAATCAACAGGCTCAAGATGCAGAGGATGGCATCCCTCATTGCAGAGCATATCAGAGGGTGCTTGTTGATTTGTGATGCTTCTATTATTTGATTAATTAAATTGTTCTTCTCTATGACATTCTGGAGAAAGTGTTCCTGTTATTCATAATTTTGTCACATGTATAGCAAAGGGGAAAACAAAAAAAAAAAAGATTTCTGAATCATTTGGAGGCATTGGTTCAATTGGAATTACTGATAGGCTTTGTTGTATGCACCAAATTTGTGTACTTGGAAGTACTATTCATTTGATAAATCTAATGGACTTAGGTCCTGTCATGATGGGGTGAATCTGAAGTATCATTTTCTTTTTAATATGAGATGTTTATGTTTTTTTTTCTAATTTGAATTATGATCGGTTATTTATCAAAATACGTCTCGATATTAATGAGTCAGCTGCCTTGTGGATGAAATTTTATAGGCAAAACTAAGTTGTTGTGCACCTTTTGGCGATTGTAGTCAAATACTTTGTCGAGTCAATTTCGACATGTATTTTCATAAATAGTTGATATAAAATATATATATATATATATAAAAAAAAGATACAATGTATTTTTGATCATTAAAAAAAAAAACCTCCTATGATAGAGCTCTGTTTGGGACCCAAGAAAGATTAAAAAGAAAAAAGGAAGGAATTTTCCAACTATGCTTCAAGTCTAAAGGTGAAGAATGTGGTCTACAGTGCACCATTGCACTAATCACCTCTTTTGTTGTAATAATTGGTTCGGATTTAAATAATATGCATATTTTAATCTCATTATAACTATATAATATAAAAACAGCCTATGCATTCGTGCTATGCAAATCCATAACTAATCTAAGTTGAATTGTACGCCTCTTGCAACCTTGCATTTGAACTAAATTGAATAATTTAATCTAAAAGTGAAAATACATATTATTTAACTATTTTCGCTTAATCAATGACTAAAAGATTTAGAGACGAAGAAGTTAATAAGTTGTTAGCATTGAACACGTTATTTATTGCAAATTTTATAAATTTTTACATATAAATTTCTATTCCGCATAGAAAATATCGTATTCAGATGTATCCAATATCATCTGTAATGTGACCTTTGTTTGATTCACTCTTGCTTTGTCAAAGGAAGTTTCTACCAAATACTTGTGGAAGATTATTTTTTGGATTTGTCAAACAAGATTACTACTTATTCAAACAAGTTGCTACTTGTTCAAACAAGTTGCTTCTTGTTCAAACAAAGTTGCTACTTGTCTCCATTTTCATCTCTATAAACAGAGGCATTCATTCTCAATTGTAATACACATCAAATTACAAGAGTTCTCTTTCATTCTCTTGTATTTATTCTTCCTTCCTATTAGAGTATTAAGTTAAGAGAGTTGGTGTTGGGAAATACTTTGTGTGAGCCCTTTCTTTTAGAGTGATCTTGTGAGGTTTTCTCTTGGGATATTTGGGTTAATTAGAGTGACTACTCTGATTTTGTAATGTCTCTATTGTACTCTTGTTGATATAGTGAAGTTGTTCCTCTCCGCTCGTGGACGTAGGTCACACTGACCGAACCACGTTAAATTTGTGTCTCCTTTATTTTTTCTTTAAGTACCGTTACTATCAACTTGTTATTGTCTTTGTTATTGTCATTATAACATTATTTGGCTAAATTTCTCAATAACCGGGTTCTCGATCCTAACAAATTGGTATCAGAGCCGGATCTAACCAGGTTATTTTTCAGTAGCCAAAATGACTATAACAAAGATTTACGTTGAGAAATTTGATCGAAGTGCAAACTTCGGGATGTGGCAATTAAAGATGGAAGCTATCTTAATTCAGGATGGCTTAGATATGGCACTAGAAGGAAAGGAGAAGAAGCCGAAAAAAATGACGGACGAAGAATTTGCCGTCATAGACAAAAAGGCAAAATCATGTATTATTCTAAATCTCTCAAATGAGGTTTTACGTGAAGTATCTGCAGAAACCACAACGAAAGGCATGTGGGAAAAACTAAAAGCCTTGTATATGAAGAGGACAGTGGAAAATACATTTTACCTGAAGCAAAAGCTTTACACATTTCGTGTGGTAGAAGGTACCTCTATACTCTCACATCTTGATGATTTTGATTCTATTCTTATGAATTTGAGTAATATAGACACTGAAGTTAATGACGAAGACCAAACCGTCTTATTACTTATTTCCTTACCCCAATCATTTAAGCATATCAGAGATACTATGCTTTATGAAAAGGATAATATCTCTTACAAAGAAATTAAATCTATCTTAAAAACAAAGGAACAGATAGATAGAGATATTACTGGGGAAAGTAGCGCAGCCCACGGGGAATGATTATTTGTAAGAGGTAGATCTAATAAGAAAGAATCAAATAGTGAGAGGTCTCAATCAAGGTCAAAGTCTAAACCTAGAAATATTGTGTGCAAATACTGTCATAAAAAAGTTCATCTCATTTCTGAATGCTATAAGTTGAAAAACAAAGAAAAGCGTAAGGAAAACAAAAATGAGCCCAAAATGCTGACTCCGCCGAAGCAAGTGTAGCTGCTGATGAGTCTGAAGGAACAATATTCTTAGCAACTAATAATAGTTTTAAATCTAACGATGAGTGAATTTTGGATTCGGGTTGTTCTTATCATATGTGTCCCAATAGGGATTTGTTTAACACATTTGAATCTGTTGGAGGTGGAGTTATCTTGATGGGCAACAATACTCCCTGCAAGGTTTTTGGTAAAGGTACAGTCTGAATTAGAATGCATGATGGTGTGGTGAGAACTCTCACGGATGTTAGATATGTTCCCGACTTGAAGAAAAATCTCATTTCATTGGGCACTCTAGAATCTCTTGGGTGTAAATACACAGGTGAAGGTGGAGTTTTGAAAGTATCTTCAGGAGCTCTTGTGATCATGAAAGCACACAGATCAGGTACGTTGTACACTTTATTGGGATCCACTGTTACAGGTGCTGCTGCAGTTTCCACTTCAAATCAACTTGATCCCAACATCACCAAATTGTGGCATATGCGATTGGAGCATATGAGTGAAAAAGGTCTTTCCATCCTCAGCAAAAGAAGTCTACTGTGTAGACAAAGTATTGGAAAAATGGAGTTCTGCGAACATTGTGTGTTTGGAAAGCATAAAAGAGTCGGCTTCAAATCTCCAGCAGTTCATCGAACAAAAGGTACTTTGGACTACATTCATTCAGATCTTTACTGTCCTTCCCGTACCCCATCAAAAGGTGGTGCCAGGTATATGTTAACTTTCATTGATGATTATTCAAGGAAGGTTTGGGTTTATTTTCTGAAAAATAAAAGTGATGTTTTCTTAACTTTCAAACAATGGAAAGTTTTGATTGAAAAGCAAACAGAAAAACAGGTCAAGTGGCTTAGAATAGATAATGACTTGGAATTTTGTAATGACGAGTTCAATAAATTTTGCAAAAATAAAGGAATTGCTCGACATCGCACTGTGAGGATGACACCTCAATAAAATGGTGTTGCAGAAAGGATGAACAAGACTCTTTTGGAAAGAGCCCGTTGTATGATTTCAAATGCTAGGTTGACAAATGCTTTTTGGGCTGAGGCTATCTCTACAGCTTGTTATATTATCAACCGTGCTCCTTCTGGACCTTTGAACTTCAAGACTCCGGAGGAAATATGGTCAGGTACACCTGCTAATTATTCTGACTTAAAAGTTTTTGGTTGGCCTGCTTACATGCATGTAAATGATGGAAAATTAGAGCCAAGGGATAAAAAATATATTTTCCTTGGTTATGCATCTGGGGTGAATGGATACATACTTTGGTGCCCTGATCCCAAGTCACCAAAATTTATAATTAGCAGAGATGTAACTTTTGATGAATCCTCCATGTTACATTCTAGAAAAGAGTCTTCTAGTTTTTGTACCAAGAACAAAGAGCATGATGTGTATGAACAGGTGGAGGTTGAGCTTGGCATACCTTCTGAGCCAAGCTCATTATCAACTGTGGAACAAAATATAGTTGAAAATCCAGAAGTTGAGCCAGAAGTTGTGACTTCTGAAGTTGAACCAAATTAGTATTCCATAGCAACACATAGACCAAGAAGACAAATTCTCAGACCAGAAAGGTATGAAGATTATGTTGCATTTGCTTTTTCAGTTGCACAGGAAACTGAAGAAATCGGAGAACCATCAAATTATTCAGAAGCAGTTTCTGGTGCTGAATCAGCCAAGTGGCTGATTGCAATGAATGAAGAAATTGAATCTCTTCATAAGAATGGTACTTGGTCTCTTGTGAAGCCGCCGTCAGGAAGTAGAATCATTGGTTGCAAATGGGCCTTCAAGAAAAAAGATGGAATTCCAGGGGTTGAAGATGCAAGGTATAAGGCACGATTAGTTGCAAAGGGCTATAGTCAGGTATAAGGAGTTGATTTTAATGATATTTTTCTCACCCGTTGTTAAACTTAGCTCTATTCGTGTCTTGCTTGCCTTAGTTGCCATGTATGATTTGGAATTAGAACAGCTTGATGTTAAGACAACTTTCTTATATGGCGAACTTGAGGAACAAATACATATGCATCAACCTGAAGGATTTAAAATTGAAGGAAAGGAAGATCATGTTTGCTTGTTAAAGAAATCCTTGTACGGATTAAAACAATCTCCAAGACAGTGGTACAAGAGGTTTGATTCCTTTATGTTGGGTCATGGTTATTCAAGAAGCATGTATGATAGTTGTGTTTACTTTCGAAAGTTAAATGATGGTTCATTCATTTACTTACTATTATATGTTGATGACATGCTTATTGCTGCTAAGGATTTGACAGAAATTCACAATTTGAAAAGTCAGCTGAAAAGTGAATTTGAAATGAAAGATTTGGGAGCAACTAAGAAAATCCTTGGCATGGAGATCAGAAGAGATCGAGAAGCCCGCAGGCTATTTTTGACCCAGAAGAAGTACTTGGAGAGGTTTGGCATGAAAGAAGCTAAACCAGTAAGTACTCCTCTTGCTGCTCATTTTAAGTTATCAGCTGCTCAATCACCGCAGTCAGAGGAAGAAGAAAGTTATATGGCACAGGTACCGTATTCTAGTGCAGTTGACAGTATTATGTACGCAATGGTATGTACACGTCCGGATATTTCACATGTAGTAAGTGTGGTAAGTCGATATATGGCTTATCCTGAAAAAGCACATTGGCAGGCGGTGAAATGGATTCTCAGATACTTGCGTGGTACCTCAAACGCATGTTTGGAATTTGGTAGAAATACTAACACTTTAGTTGGTTTTGTAGACTCAGATTATGCAGGTGATTTTGATAAAAGAAGATCACTGACTGGCTACGTGTTTTGCATTGGTGGTTGTGCTATCAGTTGGAAAGCTACATTACAACACGTAGTAGCTTTATCTACTACCGAAGCAGAATATATGGCAGTGAACAAGGCTATCAAAGAAGCCTTATGGTTGAAGGGTCTATTTGCTGAACTCAGTCCACACCAAGGTGATATTTTATTTTCTGTGATAGTCAAAGTGCCATCCACTTGACTAAAGATCAAATGTATCATGAGAGGACGAAGCATATTGACATCAAGTATCATTTTATTCGGGAATCTATTATTGAAGGAAAGGTCTCTGTTCAGAAGATCAACACTAGAGACAATCCTGCAGACATGTTCACAAAGTCTCTTCCGGTCAGTAAGTTCAAGCTTTGCTTGAGCTTGATTGCCGTTTGTGAAGAATGATTTTGCCCACACGGGCTTTTGCGGAGAGGAAGCAAATTTACTATATTAACCAAACTCAGGCCAATGTGGAGATTTGTAATGTGACTTTTGTTTGATTCACTCTTGCTTTGTCAAAGGAAGTTTCTACCAAAAACTTGTGGAAGATTATTTGTTGGACTTGTCAAACAAGATTGCTACTTGTTCAAACAAGGTTGCTACTTGTTCAAACAAGTTGCTTCTTGTTCAAACAAAGTTGCTACTTGTCTCCATTTTCATCTCTATAAATAGAGGCCTTCTTTCTCAATTGTAATACACATCAAATTACAAGAGTTCTCTTTCATTCTCTTGTATTTATTCTTCCTTCCTATTAGAGTATTAAGTTAAGAGAGTTGGTGTTGGGAAATACTTTGTGTGAGCCCTTTCTTTTAGAGTGATCTTGTGAGGTTTTCTCTTGGGATATTTGGGTTAATTAGAGTGACTACTCTAATTTTGTAATGTCTCTATTGTACTCTTGTTGATATAGTGAAGTTGTTCCTCTCCGCTCGTGGACGTAGGTCACACTGACCGAACCACGTTAAATTTGTGCCTCTTTTATTTTTTCTTTAAGTACCGTTACTATCAACTTGTTATTGTCTTTGTTATTGTCATTATAACATTATTTGGCTAAATTCCGCAATAACCAAGTTCTCGATCCTAACATCATCACTTTACATCTGCCTTTGCACCTTCAACATCAACCGATAAATTGAGGATTTTGAGTCACGCTGAAAGATACCCAATATCATCACTTTACATCTGCCTTTGCACCTCCAACATCAATCGAAAAATTGAGGGTTTGAGTCACGCTGAAAGGTAAGTGAATGCATTATTAATCCTACCATAAAATGAAAGGAAAAAAAAAAACAGGAATTAAGGACAAAAGGAAAACAAATGAAGACAGTAGGAGGCAAAAAGCATCATTTGCATGCTTGCATTATTTGTGTGGGGGAACCTATTCATAATGCTTTTGATTTGCTAAAGGGAATATGGGGCCTCACTAAAAATTCTAGTCAATGTATTCATCACAAACAAACACACATGTCTTCATGAAATGTCATCTAATCATTCTTACTTGGACCAATCAGATTTCTGGATTTGGGGTCCTGCAAGCCTGCAAGGATTCTATTGTGTCTGATTCTTCTTCTGATAAGTGAAACAACAATAATGCTTTTCTGAGTTCATTGGACATGAATTGAGTAATATTTGAAGTTAAATTGAGAAAAAGACATTTCAAAGTTTTTTTTTTACTTTGATTTCGGTTACTATTTCTCGTTTCTTGTACTTCGACCATTGTGGTATTTTCTTGTTGTAGTGTTTTGTCACCATCTGTTGTTTCTTGTACTTTCATTACTTTTTTTCTAGACTGTTCTTCTTGAGCTGAGGGTCTATCGGAAATAGACTCTCTACCTCTGACGTAGGGGTATGATTTGCGTACACGGCACACTCCTCAGACCTCACTTTGTAGGACTACACTGAATATGCTATTATTGTTGAAAATTGAAATTGTATTTGAACATGAACTTCAACTATTGAAGCTTTCTTAGAGAAACTATTTAAACTTAAATAACTAGATTTTTTTTAATTTTTTTTCAAGTTTGGAGTTGCAAAAGAAATATATAAAGACTTTTTTAAAGCCAAAAATAAAGAATGTATCAGCTTCTTCTATATAGCATAAAGTTCCAAGTATTGAACAAATATATCTACCTATGATAGTCTTTGACAGAAAAAGTCATCATGGAAAGTAGCCACCAAAAACTTTAAAGTAAAGTTGGCATGTAAAAATATTTGCTAAATCATTAGCTGGAATACATACATAAAAGCATTCTTTGTGACAGATATAATGAACATGGGACATAACTCAGTAAAGGTTTCCAAATACTTGTAGTCATAATGCCTTGTTCCATTTTGACTTCAAGCAATCATTTCACCCATCTTTGTTGCACTGGAACAAGTAGGGGTAAGTTATCCTACTCTTTTTATAATGTAATGATGGTATTCCAACCAATTTGTGTATATATATATATATATGGGGATTATTTTATCAAAAATTTACTTTCATCAGTATAAGTATCGATAAATTCGCTCATTAAAGCTAACACAGATGAGAAGGTACGAAAATTTAATTATCAACTAAGGGAAGAAAAAAACTCCCCTCATTAAAGCTAAGACAGATGAGAAGGTATGAAAATTTAATTATCAACTAGGGGAAGAAAAAAACTCCCCTCATAAAAATCCATGAGAATTTTCAGAATGTAAAATTAAATCTTGAGCCTAACTAATACTCCAAAAGCTAACTCAAAGAGAGGAGGATTGCCTAAACTTTTTCATTCTTCAAGACCTCACCTCACGGTAAGGACAACATCTGGTGTGTGGGCAATTTTTAATCCTACTCTGATACCACGTGAAATTAGATCTTGAACCTAACTCACCCCAAAAACTAGCTCGAAAGGAGGAGAAAATGCCCAAGCTAAGGAGATCATCCATCTCATTAACCATCAATATAGGACTTTTTTTCATTCTTCAACACAGAACACAGAACAAGCACGCGCAGCAATTACAGTGCGTTTGGTAGAAAAAAACTTAAACTGGACCATTGGTGGCATTAAAGCACAAACCAATAGACCTAAGAAGACAAAATGAAGGAAACTCTTCTTTTGAAGATGTCATATATAGAGATATATCATATATGTGATAAGGTCTTGAATTGTATGCATGAACTGGTTCAACTCTCGACTGAAAGCCGATTACTCTTTATATTTCAAACTCAAACTCAAAATGAAAACGTTCACAGAAATGCTCATGCTATTTGTGCTCTCAGTCACCCCTTCAGTTTTTCTCATGATCTTCCATTTGGCTGAAGTTACCTCTCTCCTTGAAGAGTTGGTTGTGATGGTGCCTACAATACAACTTATGCTCATGAGCTACATAGTTTGATGGACTGATCGTGCAACCCCCGTGGCTGCATTTGAAACAAGCCCTGTGGTATGAAGTGCCATCCACTGCTACCTATAAAACCAGCAGTGACATTAATCTAAAAGCTTGATATAAGAAGAAAATAGCACTTCAGTGGGCACGATAAGAATACAAATGTGATTATATACCGAGTTAGAGGCACTCATCCACGGGCTCCTAAGAGAGTTCAACTTTCAGGTATGTACTAAAGTTTATTGAAATAACCTCTCTGTCTAGTTTGTGGCTTTTCCAATTAGATACCATTGGACAACGAAAAAAAATTGTCAATACCTTTTCCAGGGGGTAAACAGTTTTCTTGCAAGCAACACATTTATCTTGAGTTCCGCCAAACAAACTTGAAACCTTACTGTTTGATCCCTGGGAGATTAATATGAGACAATTAAGTATAAGATCAGCAAGCAAACTGAAATTGACAATAATGTATGCTGTAAAATGCTAGAGGATGACTTTCAAAATAGTAATCTTGTATCATCTTGAAACTAGAAAATCAAATAGTACCTGATCAACAGAACGTTCCCGGACTATTTTTGGAGCCCCTAAAAAAAAGAAAAAACAAGCAAGAAGAAACTAACTTTAGAAGGAGGAGCAATGAAAAACTAGAATAGAAGAAATATCATCTTGCCAACTCTATATAACTACCTTCAAAGCTCTTATCCAGACTTCCTGTCATTTTGAATAGCTGATCAAAGTGAGGCCGGCAGTACAAAACTCCTTCGAAGGAGTTATAATTACTCAGCTAAAAACATTAAAAATGACAAGGAAAATAAGATTAAGACATCATAAAATTAACCACGTGAAAACAAGGTGCTACAAAGATGCTAAACATAAGAAGGAGAAAATGGAGATTCTATATACTGCGAAAGTGCGAATACTAAATCCATCTAAGAAGTTTACACTTGATTTTGTACTTTCAGTTGATAGAGCAAGATATCTTCATCTGTACAACTAACTCAATAGCACTTTCATGATAGATTACCATGCTTCTGAATAAAAAGTCTCACGGCCTCCCCAAATTAGAGTTGAACAACCATTACAGTAGCTAGGCAGAGTCACATAACATAACATACCCAGTATATTCCCACAAAGTGGGGTATGGGGACGGTAAGTATACACAGTCCATACCAGT
Source organism: Capsicum pubescens (assembly GCA_030864215.1). Classification (NCBI taxonomy): domain Eukaryota; kingdom Viridiplantae; phylum Streptophyta; class Magnoliopsida; order Solanales; family Solanaceae; genus Capsicum; species Capsicum pubescens. The sequence continues at coordinate 19,587,840 of CM061543.1, forward strand.
ACCTCAGAGGTGAGATAGAGAGGCTGTTTCCGATAGACCCCCGGCTCAAGACAAAAACAGTTTAGAAAAAATAGTAAAGGGATCAAGAAACAATATGTATTAACACACCAAATAATAACATAAACAAGGCTATCACTAAGTAATACGACAAACGATAACACACTCTGTAATAAGACTAGTACTATGGCCACTAGCACAGATAACAAAACAAAGTCCTCGTACCTACTAGCAAGGACAGTCCTTTCTACTGTCCTTCTACCCTAATTTGCATCCTCCACACCTTTCTATCTAGGGTCATGTCCTCGGTAAGCTGAAGTTGCTCCATCGCAAAGTCAAGTTTCAAAATCAATAAAGTTTGAACAGTAGCTGTTGAACTGAGGTCTGAAATGGGTGAGAGGATGCAATTGTAAATACTCCACTTAACTTCTCAGGTAAAGAGAGAAGGCAAATTTTTACATAAATGATAATTTTGATGGAATGTCTTCCCGTGCTTCTATACATGTCGACATTCTTGCCATCCTAAAAGAAGAAAAAAAGGAACAACGCTCATGTATTCTTCACCCATACTGATGCCACAAGGGAGGGGAAATTCAATGGTTGTTGTTCATTGACAGAAATACGTTTTGCTTCATATGCAACTAAAACCAGGGATGCCCATTTCCTTGCTCATTTATCATATGCCTCCAGCCAATGATTTCATACTCCTATTTGAGGGTCATCAAATTTGTTCACCACTCCTTTTGTACGGGGATGGGGAAGGACATATCGGTAGTCAAGTGGAAGCATCCAAAGAAAAGGCAGCCCTTGAACAATAGAACAATGAATCATAAGATAAGACATTTTGGGTTTTTTTATGTTTAAAAGGTTGGCACTTGGCAGACCTGACTTCATGCTTCAACTAAAAGTGAGAATCTGTGCTACAAAAATAAGGTTTTAGAGTGTAATTTCAGCAAAAGAGGAACCTCATAAAAAATTTAACAGCTTGATTGATTTCTATAATGTGCTTTTCAGATCAATTTGCAGTGGAATATTTTATGACAAAATTCTTTGACAGTAAACAAAAAACCAATGCTTTGGCGAAAAAAAGTTAAAGATACCATTCAAAGGATCGTTAATACAGAAAATAAAAATGATCTGCCAGAGCGTCCATTTGTGACTGTGTATGACCTGAATAAATGTTTTCTTCATTAACATTCCCAATGACCCAACAAAAGTGTTCTTCTTTAATTCGTAGCTGTAATTTGAAACTTTAGCCCTAGCTGGCCGTGAGCAAGAAACCACTGGTTTCACTCTCTTAATATTAAGCATATTTGAATGGGGAATAATGTAAACTAATAAATCTGGACTCTCAAGTTAATCAGTCAAAATCGGTCGGGCATAAAGGTGAAAATGGGAACACACACAACTCTTTGGCTATTGAAATGATACTGACCATGACACATTATGAAAAAGAAACAACTTCTTCCTCTAAATGGCTCGCTTGTTCAAGTGGCAAAGGTTAAAGGATGACCCAGGCCACGGGTTTGAGCCGTGCACCATGCGAACTAAGCCTAGTATTTAAGTGGAGGAGGGTAGAGGAGAAATCCCATTAACCCCGCATTTCGAAAGTTGCAGTTGGTCCTAAGGGCTAGCCTTATGACGGATTTCTTGGTCATAAAGAAAACAGCTTCTTCTTCTATATAGATCATTTAAACTTTTAGCAAATCTCATTTTAATGTTTTTATATGAATATTTAAACCCATAGTTCCCTAGAGTCCAGAGATACCCTCGATAGATGTCTCATTTTCGTCAAGTTACCATCAAATCGGTTACCTTGATATTATCAAACAATTACTCTTCCATAAAAAATGCAGAAAGCTCACATGAGTATCCAATACTCAAACTTTGAAAGAGGCAAATCAAAACAATCTGACAAACATTTTAGTGAAAAAAAACATGATCTTTTGTTGTATATTAGCACTAACACTAATACCTTAATTGAATAGGTCAAGATTAAATTTCTTTATCAAACTGTTCTCTGATTGCTGAAGACATCTCTTTTCAACCGAGGAATAAAACAAGATTATTTCATTCCATTTTTAGTAAACTCAACCATTCCTATCTAAGTAAGAAATTGAAGTTGCCGGCTGCAGATAATTGCAACTTCTTTTGTGCAGATTCAACTACTAAACCCTCGCCTATCGTTGCTTTCCTTGCCCCTCTTCTCTCACAGTTACTTAACTAGAACATGAACAACAACACAACAACAACATACCCAGTGAAATATTACACTACCCAGAAAAAAACTTGAAATATCTAATCTAGAGTAGTAAATAACGTTGCTTTTCCAAAGATCCCTTAGCCAATAATAACACGGAAATCTTAGTAACTCAATTGATTGGTTGGCTACCTGAACATTCACCTCTTCGATTCTCTTAAAATCCCCTCCCTCCTGTTCCCCTGCCCCCAACTTAAACACGTGCACACACACACACACACACACACACCACCCCACACACAAAAGACATTGCTTTGACATATAAATATACACCACAGATGAAATCAAGAAAGCAAAAAACCACAAGCCATATTTAACAAGAAAAAAGAAAAAAAAAAAACATTGCTTTGACATATAAATATAGACCACAGATGAAATCAAGAAAGCAAAAACCACAAGCCATATATAAAAGAAAAGATTTTTAGTAAAAAAGTGTGTATCACCTTGAGAGTACCCTTACAATGGTGGCATCTGAAACAAGCTTTATGATAAACTTTATTGTCAGCAGCAAGTTGATCCACCAAGTACACTGTTTTCTCACAAGCTTTACACTTCTGTGTTGTCCCTCCATAACTTGCCATTTCCTTCTTCTTCCTTTTTTTTTTTTTTTCTCTCTCTGCAGATCTCCACTCAATTCAATGAACAAACAAACAAAAAAAATGACACCTTTTATTCTCTTTCCAATCGCAGAATATATTACCTTTACATCATGGTGTTTAAATTTTGAATTATACTTTATGTCTTATCAAACTTGAGAGAATAATATTAAATTCATAATTGAAAATCCGGAATAAGAAATCTTACTTAAAGATTTTCAAAATTCAATTAATTCATTCCTTGATGCAAAATTTAAGATTTTTTTTGTTGAGATTTACGATCTAAAACACTTTACAAATATTTGTGTAGCTATAAATTACTTAATTAAAAATAAAAAAGAAATAGTAAAAAAAAACTACATTTTTTTCAAAATAAATTTTAAAAAAAAGTGCAACGCATAAATTTGACGGTGCGAGAAATAGTGGAGGCCAGGCAGGCTTTGGATAAATATTAGCTGTCTTAATGAAGGGATATTTTGTCAAAGATTTAAGCTATACAGAGAATAATATAAAGGAAAATTAGTACTGGTGAATACACAGAAGTAGAATTATTAATTACTTTTAAGTAAATAGTAGTACTCATTTAATATTAAATTGAGTTGTGGTATGGCATTGGAGACAAAACATGCATGGTTTTCTGTGGAAATCAATGGGCTTTAAGACGACAGAGAATTTTGGCTTTTCCGAGAGGACAACATCTAAATTCATCCATTTTTTTTACCCCTCTGCTATGTCTGTTTTATAAATTGAACATTTCTATTTACATGTTTATCATCGAACTCCTGAACCTACTAAGAAAAAATATTTTAAACCCTTTTTGGGGGAGTATAACACACTCTCTATCACGTCAGCTGTCACATCTGCTGCCACGTCATCTGTCACGTCATTTAAAAAAAATAATTAATTAAATAAGAAAAAATTGAATAATCATACTTTTAAAATTTGAAAATTTTGAATAATTATTTTTAAAAATAAAAAATAAAAAAAAAGTATTACATTAAAATTAATTAAATGTTAAAATTAATTTAATGAATTTAAATTAGCAAAAAATTAATTAATTAAAATTCTTAACTAATTCATTTATTTAAATTTTAAATTAATTAATTTATCAAATTTAAAATTCTTACCTAATTTAAATAAATTTTACTTAAATAATTAATTAATTTAAATATGATTTACATATTTAAAATATTTAATTTAAATTAATTGTGGGGAGAGGGGCTGGGGTGGGGGGGGTTGGGGGTTGGGGGAGGAGCTGAGTGGAGTGGGGGCTGGGGGGGGGTTGCGTGGGGCTAGGTGGGGTTGGGTAGGGGCCTGGGGGAGGAGTTGGGTGGGGTGGTGGGCTGGAGGAAGGGGGTTGGTTACACTCTCTCTGTCCTAGTCATCATGACCTTGCCGCATAGGCAAGGCAAGGTCAACGGTCAAAAGGTGCGAAATATTGCTTTTTGATGGGTTTCAGGGTCCAGATGACAAACATGTAAGTAGAAGTGTCAAACTTACAAAACTGACATAGTAGAGGGGTCTAGAAGGTCATTTTGCCTTTTTTTTTTATCTAAAAATTACACAAATACACAACTTATGTTTTCAATATTACAAAAAATCCCAACTCCCTAAATATATTACAAAAATCCCAACATATACGCAGAATGCTATGTATATATCGGCTATGTTATGTATATTAATAGGGATAAAGAGTAAAGTAATTAAAAAAATGGAAGAGAGTGTAATTACTTTGAAAAGAGTTGTAATTTATGTTATTTATACTTTATTTTATTAACATAGAGATTAAAAAGTGATACTTCCTCCCTTCAAATGTATCGTGATTTGATCGGACATGGAGTTTAAGAAATAAGGAAAAACTTGGTACTAATATTTATCAAATTATTTTTTATCAAAAAATGTGCTACTATCTTTTTTTCTTACTCCCTCCATTTCGTTTCAATTGACTCTTTTTAAAAAAATATTTGTTTCGATTTACTTGTCCCTTTAATGAAATCAAGATAATTTTATTATGTTCTTCCAATACTATCCTTAATATTAAATGACTAAATAAAGTGTATTTACTCAAATTTATATTTTCAAAACATAATTAATGAGACTAGTTTTGTAAAATAAACCCCCTAATTAATATTTTCTTACTGAATGTGTCAAATTCATAGGTGTCAATTAATATGAAACGGAAGGAATATTAAGAATAAAATGGATAAAATAGATAAATTATTTATTGATTTTTATAAATTGGATAAGTATTATTGGACATCCGAAAATAGAAAAAATGAACAAGTAAAATAGGCCGAGGAAATATTTTTCTCGTTGATCTTTGTCGAGCACAATCACACATCTCTGTCGTAGGCCTTGGATTATGGACTTAGAGATGGTTATGAAAGGGGGATATCCTCCTTCATCCTTTTCAAGTGAAAAGATCACCCTATCTGTTTCTTTTTCCCAGATGGCATCTCAGTCATCATCCCAATGTCGCTCAATTTGTTTCCTGCCATTCTTTATTTTGTTTTTCTTTTCTTTTCTTATTGATATGATCTTTTTTCTGGGGTTTCATCTGTTGTTGAGTACTGGCCGTATTCTGGGTGTGAAGAATAGAATGTGTCGTGCTCAACAGAAGAAAACACACAGTTATGTGAGAGGAAAAAATAAATAACTTTCCGTAGGCCTGAACAGTGATTGAGTCATAGCTTGCTACAGGGCATTGTCTTGAAGACATTCTCCTATGCAAAATGTTTACAACATTGCCACAAATTATCAAAGCGCACAGACTGACACCTTATGCAGCTTGTGTTTGTCTCTCACAGCTGCCAAAGAGCTTCCTCTTTTACTTAATTGTAAGTTGTGTATGATAAGAACACATTCCTTTAAATCTGCTGTCTTATATCCCGAGAAATGTTGAAGGGCCAGACTCTACATAATGGATAGAGTTAATACAACGCTTCCAAAACACGTTTGTCATGTTCGGAGTTCCAAAACAGTGGACCAACGTGATTTTGGCGCGCTGCGTCGCTAATCGTGTTGGTCAACATTTGTACAGGCTGCCAGAGCCAAAACTTCTCAGGCTCGACGCAACGCGTCGCAGCCACCAACGCGTCGCGTCGCTTATAGCGTCGAAAACCCTAACTATCAGGGCATTTTTTCAATTTACTAAGTAGAAAAATAAAAATAAAAACAAATTCCTTTTCTATTTACTTGAATTTATACTTTTCGTAACCTTCATTTTATCATAAATTATATATTTAATTTTTTTAAGTTATACATTATATTAGAAATTACTATTATTTTTAAATAAATTAACATGCACACCAAACTATTACTTTCGGTTTCATTTTAATCGATTCTTGATTTGACATATCAGTGTTGGGAGTGTATTTATAGTTACTATTTAATACTAAAGGTAGAAAGGGGAAAATACAACAAAATTATGAAAATAAATTTGACATGATATACTACAGTATGTGAAAATTCAGAATAGATTTGCTCAATTTTTGATATTTAGTTAGCTGGATGATGGGTTCCTTCTACTTACCAAAAAAAAAACAAAGATGATGGGTTCCTTCCAGCTCAAACTTATATTTTTATACAATTGAGAATACAAATTTGAGCTCAATTTTTTTTATATGGGAGGGGATTGATGGTTAATCCACCCTCGATTGGTAGAGATTACTTGGTGATTTACAAAATTCCTTTAATTGTCAAAAAAGGGGGAAAAAATTGGCAAACGTTAAGTAGATTGGACAATGACTCCTTATTTAGGTCACTTTAACCTGTTTAGCTTTAACCTAATATGCACATTTTGTTGGGTTCAAAGTGTAAAGAAAGTGTGCATGGAAAATGGAGAGAAAAATGGTGGAAGGAAAGAGACATTGATTTGGAAAGTGTACTCCCAAAATTGGAAAGTTCACTAAGTCTCCCACACTAAGTCTCCCACATTGGTGGGAGAAGACAACTTTGGAGTGTTTATAATAATGAACACTTACTCCACATGATAAGTGAGGCAAGAAAATAGAGATGCCTCGCGCCGTCGTCGTCGCTCGCTCAGTTTGGATTTGGATAAGATCTATCTTCTTGGACAAACTTTATTTGAATTCCAAAAAATACCAAAGGAAAAATGCAAACGCAGTAAAATTTTGTTCTTTTTCCTGCAGTGTTTCGAACCTCCATTTATACATGCATGCAGAATTCGAAACAGTGTTTCGAACTGATGCAACACTTCATCGAACTGGTGCCACTATTTCGTGAACTGGTACACTGTTTCGTGAACTGGTATGCCTGTTCGGGAAAAGACATGTTCTTTGGATGAACGGACATGAATTTCCAGAAAAGACACACCATTTAATTGAACCAATGCCACCTTTTCAAAGAGGCATGTTATGGCTATATAAACCTGCTTTCATTCACAAGTTTAGATACAAAATTTTCAGAATACAAAATTCTTCCTGACTTCAAAATTACTCTGTGTGATCAATAAAAACGTTTTGTGCGTTCGAAGATATTCCAGTTGTTTGAGGTACCGCTACAATTGGTTTGTTTGGCCATTTTATCCTGGGAGAAAAATTCCGCAACCTCGAGTACAGTGAGGAAAATTATTTTCTTAAGGAAAGTCCGTGAATTCGGGTGACTTGGCCATTTCTATTTTCATCTTGATTTCTAAAATAAAATACACTTTTAAAAACAAGAAAGATCACTTTGATCTTGTGTTGAGTGTATTTTTTGTACTTCAATGAGTTCTTGTTTTAAACTTGAACTAGTTGAAGTTGTTGTTTTGCATATACAGATTCTGCATACCCGTAGAAGAAAACAACAATCCTAAGGAAACAAATTTCAGAATCGGTATAGCTTATTTTTGGAGATTAAAGTTTTAACTTTCTACTCCGCCTGAACTTAACTAGTGATTTGAAGTCATAAAAACTTCATCACAAGTTAAAGATCATTTGGTTGACAATTGGAAGTCATAAAAACTTCATTGTCAACTAGAAACAAGAATAAAAGTTTAAAGTTGCTTAACTTTATAAGTAGTATTCTGAAAATACTAAGTATTTTTTGTCTTGTGGTGACAGAAAAAATGACAAGCGATAGTCAAATCAAGATGCGGCAACGTCTGTGGGGGCAACTAATATTGCCACATCAAGTCGCACAAATGCTCTGCCTACAATGGCACCGGCGGAGAAGCCCGAAAAATTTGCGGCCATTGACTTTAAAACATGACTGCAAAAGATGTTCTTTTACCTCACCACTTTGTGTCTGCAACGGTTCACTAGCGAAGACGCTCCTGAGGTGCCCAATGGAACCTCAGACAAAGAGCGTTTCGTAATTGTAGAAGCTTGGAAACATTCAGACTTCCTTTGCAGGAATTATATTCTGAGTGGTCTCCAAGACGACCTCTACAATGTCTACAGTGAAACTAAGACATCGAAGGAATTGTGGGGGGCACTTGAACGAAAATATAAAACAGAAGATGCGGGAATTAAGAAATTCCTTGTTGCACGGTTCCTGGACTTTAAAATGATAGATAGCAAATCGGTTGTCTCTCAAGTGCAAGAGTTGCAAGTCATCATACATGATCTCCTAGCAGAAGGTATATCTTTGAAAAATACCTTAGTTGAACAAATTAAAAAAGTTCTTAATACTCACATAAACTGTTTTGTAGGTTTGATTGTGAATGATGCATTTCAAGTAGCAGCGATAGTTGAGAAGCTACCACCTTTGTGGAAAGACTTCAAAAACTACTTGAAGCATAAACACAAGGAGATGACTGTCGGAGATCTTATTGTCCGACTGCGTCTTGAAGAGGACAATAAAGTTGCCGAGAGAAGGTCAAAGGGAATTCTACAATTAATGGAGCACATATTGTAGAAGATGACCAAAACAATTCTAAGAAAAGAAAGAAAGCTGAACAAGGAAGAAATCAACCCAAGAAGAAATTCAAGAAAAAATGCTTCAATTGTGGAAAGATTGGCCACAAGTCCATAGATTGTCGTGCCCCAAAGAAAGGCAAGAAAAAGGATCAAGCAAATATGATTGAATCCAACAAAGAATGCGATGATTTGTGTGTTATGTTCTCAAAATGCAACTTGGTGGGGAATCTTCGGGAATGGTGGATGGATTCTGGTGTCACCCGCCATGTATGTGCCAACAAAGAGTTGTTTTCATCATTTTCTCCGGCTTAAGTAGAAGAAATGATCTACATGGCTAACTCCGCTACTGCTAAGGTGGAAGAAACAGGGAAAGTGTTCTTGAAAATGACTTCGGGCAAGGTCTTGACACTTAACAATGTCTTGTATGTTCCAGAATTACGTAGGAACTTAATTTCTGTTTCACTTCTAGATAAGAACGGATTCAAATGTGTAACCGTTTCTGGAAAAATTGTAATTAGCAAAGGAGAAATGTATGTAAGAAAATGCTATCTCACCGAGGGCCTTTATAAGATGAATGTAATGACTGTTGAAATAAATAAAAGTTCCAATTCTTCTTATTTGCTTGAGTCTTATGATTTATGGCATGAACGTTTAGGCCATGTTAATTATAAAACGTTACGAAAACTGATTAACTTAGAAGTTTTGCCAAACTTTGAGTGCAATAAATCAAAGTGTCAAACGTGTGTAGAATCAAAGTATGCAAAGCATCCTTATAAGTCCGTTGAAAGGAATTTCAATCCTTTAGACTTAGTACACACTGACATTTGTGATATGAAGTCAACACCATCACGTGGTGGGAAAAAGTATTTCATAACTTTTATTGACGATTGCACTAGATATTGTTATGTCTATTTGCTAAATAGTAGGGATGAAGCAATAGATGTGTTTAGGCAATATAAAACTGACGTTAAAAATCAGTTAGATAAAAAGATAAAAATGATAAGAAGTGATAGGGGCGCAGAATATGAATCTCCCTTCGCCGAAATATGTGTAGAGAATGGAATCGTCCATCAAACTACGGCCCCGTATTCACCTCAATCTAACGGAATTGCGAAGAAAATGATGAATGTCTTGCTTATAAGTTCCGGTTTACCGCAAAACTTATGAGGGGAGGCTATCCTTACGTCCAATCGTATACTCAATAGAGTTTCCCATAGTAAGACACAATCAATTCCTTATGAAAAATAAAAAGGAAGGAAACCCAACTTGAAATATTTCAAAGTGTGGGGTTGTCTAGCAAAGGTCCAAATTTCTATGCCTAAAAGGGTTAAGAAAGGACCTAAGATAGTGGACTGCGCATTCATAGGATATGCTAAAAGTAGTAAAACATGTTGATTTTTGGTTCATAAATTTGAACATCCGGATATTAATAAAAATACGGTAATTGAATCAGACAATGCTGAATTCTTTGAAAACATTTATCCATATAAAATTAGACATGAACAGTCTAGTGGAGGATCTAAATGACCTCGAGATGAACCAAGTGATAATGCACATAATGAAGAAAATCCAAGACGTAGTATACGTCAAAGAACGTCTACTTTATTTGGATCGGATTTTGTAATATTTCTCTTAGAAAATGAGCCTCAAACATTTAGGGAAGCGATGACATCTTTGGACTCATCCTTTTGGAAAGAGGCAGTCAATAGTGAGATTGATTCAATCTTAAGCAACCATACATGGGTATTGGTTGATCTTCCTCCCGAAAATAAACCTTTAGGTTCTAAATGGATTTTCAAAAGGAAGTTGAAAGCGGATGACACTATTGACAAATACAAGGCAAGACTTGTAGTAAAGGACTTCAAACAAAAAGAAGGCCTTGATTACTTTGATACATACTCGCCAGTAACAAGGATAACATCGATTCGAATGTCAATTGCCTTAGCGGCGGTATATGATCTTCAAATCCTTCAAATAGATGTGAAAATCATTTTCCTAAATGAAGAATTGGAGGAAGAAATATACATGGAACAACCTGAGGGTTTTATGGTTCCAGGAAAGAAAAACAAGGTGTGTAAACTTATCAAGTCATTATATGGACTAAAGCAAGCACCAAAATAATGGCATGCGAAGTTTGACCAAACCATGTTGGCAAACAGATCAAAATAAATGAATGTGATAAATGTGTTTATATTAAAGACACTCCAAATCACCAAGTCATTGTATGTTTAAATGTGGATGATATGTTGATCATCAGTAGAGACATTTCTGACATAAATGCAATAAAATGAATGCTCGAGAGCAGGTTTGATATGAAAGACCTTGGAGTTGCAGATGTAATCTTAGGTATATGAATCCATCGAACTCCACAAGGGTTGGCATTATCACAGTCTCATTATATCGAAAAGGTACTTGACAAGTTCAAGTATATGGAATTTGGTATTGCCAAGACTCCATTGGATGCGAGCTTTGCACTTCAAAAGAATGAAGGTGAAAGTGACTCACAATTGGAGTACGCAAGAGTATTGGGATGTTTAATGTATATAATGAATTGTACACGACCAGACATAGCATGCACTATCAGTAAATTGAGTCGGTACACGAGTAATCCCAACAAAACTCACTGGATGGCAATGAAAAGAGTTTTGGGGTATCTTAAATACACTCAAGATTATGCTTTGCATTATAATAAATATCCTGCGATACTTGAAGGATATAGTGATGCAAATTGAATCACCGAATCGAACGAAATAAAATCCATAAGTGGATATGTATTTACTATCGGTGAAGGAGCAGTCTCTTGGAAATCATCCAAACAGACTTGTATTGCTCGCTCTACAATGGAATCTGAATTTATCGCATTAGATAAAGCCGGTAAAGAAGCAGAATGACTCCGGAATTTCTTAGAAGATATTCCTTATTGGCCCAAGCCAGTGGAACCAGTATGTATACACTGTGATAGCCAAACGATAATAGGTAGGGTAGGGAGCATGATGTACAACGGTATATCTCGTCGCATACGACAGAGACATAATACCATTAGAGAACTTCTCTCTAGTGGAATTATCACTGTAGACTATGTAAAGTCAAAGGATAATATGTCGAATCCACTTACAAAATGCCTATCTAGATAAGGAGTGGAAAGGACATTCAAGGGAATAGGTTTAAGGCCTAGGACAAGTCAACATGGCGGTAACTCTACCTAGCAGACTGGAGATCCCAAGAGCTAGATTCAAGGAGATCAAACAAAGTTGTGTCTGACAGGTTCAATATTATCAATTATCCAATCCTTTCTCATGATGTAGACAATGTATAGTAATCAAGGATAAGACTTAAAGTGAAAATTCTTTTAATGATTATCTAAATTTGACAGATTTGACCAAATAGTTTAATCTATAGGATTGAATGTTTAGAAATCACCTATGTGAGGGTGAAGTGGAAGCCTCTTCAAGGAGAATGTTAGTAAAGGCCTATTCTCTAAGCTCTCATAAAACCGGGACGTGTTCATGGCTGAAAAGAACAAAACCGTGAGAACCATAAACGTTAAAAGGTTGGTTGTGTGACATGTATTGTCTAGGTGTACATTAAAGCTCGACGGTTCAAAGATATCAAATCTACCGATTGACCGAGTGCATCCGATGCATGTTCACTACGAAAAGTTCAAAGGGAAACCCCCTTATCCAGATGCAATCAGTCTTTGCTTGATGATCACATACTTGTCCGTAAAATTTTTACGAAAAATAGTCATTACTCATTCATGTGGGGGATTGTTGGGTTCAAAGTGTGAAGAAAGTGTGAATGGAAAATGGAAAGAAAAATGGTGGAAGGAAGGAGACACTGATTTGGAAAGTGTACTCCCAAAATTAGAAAGTTCACTAAGTCTCCCACATTGGTGGGAGAAGGAAACTTTGGAGTATTTATAATAATGAACACTTACTCTACATGATAAGTGAGGCAAGAAAATAGAGATGCTTTGCACCGTCGTCGTCGTCGCTCGCTCGGCTCAGCTTTGGATTTGGATTTGGATTTGGATTTAGAAAATGATCGATCGATGAGATCTATCTTTTTGGACAAACTTTATTTGAATTCCGAAAAATACCAAAAGAAAACGCAAACGCAATAAAATTTTGTTCTTTTTCCTGCAGGGTTTCGAACCTTATTTCGAACTGATGCAATACTTCATCGAACTGGTGCCACTGTTTTGTGAAATGGTGTCACAGTTTCGTGAACTGGTACACTGTTTCGTGAACTGGTATGCCTGTTCGGAAAAAGACATGTTATTTGGATGAACGGACATGAATTTCCAGAAAAGACACACCATTTAATTGAACCAATGCCATCTTTTCAAAGAGGCATGTTATGGCTATATAAACCTGCTTTCATTCACAGGTTTAGATACGAAATTTTCAGAATACAAAATTCTTCCTGACTTCAAAATTATTCTGTGTGATCAATAAAAACGTTCTGTGCGTTCGAAGATATTCTAGTTGTTTGAGGTACCGCTACAATTGGTTTGTTTGGCCATTTTATCCTGGGAGAAAAATTCCGCAACCTCGGGTACAGTGAGGGAAATTATTTCCTTAAAAAAAGTCTGTGAATTCGGGTGACTTGACCATTTCTATTTTTGTAACACCCCGTATTTAAGTACATGTATTGGCGTATTCAAGTACGTGATTGGTCTTATTTATATGGAATTAATTTTTTATTTTATTTATACCGGAATTTGCCCGTCGATGGTTCCATACGAAGGTTATTGAATAAGCTTTCCAACGATATAAAGATTTCAAAAAATGGATAATTTTTGGATATAATCGAGCACGTTCGAAACTATAAAACGGTGGCCGGAAAATGGTGAATAGTAGTAAATGTGCAGGAAAATTTCCTGCACACAAACTACTGAGGCCTGCCAGTTTTTTGGATCGACTTTGAACGATCATAACTCCCTTAATATAATGAACTGGGAGAGATACCACATATCAAAAGAAAGATCTTTGAGTCTTCTTTCCAATGCAATTGGTTTCATCCAAATCCAACGTCTGAGTAAGGAGTTATACTCGTTTTACTTCAGCCTCTCAAAACAGTTTTTTAGGGTCAACTTCAAACGATCATAACTCCTTGTACAGGATGAACTGGGTGGCCTACTTTATATGAAATGAAATCCCTTTGAATTATCTATCCAACGATACCAATTTCACCCAAATACGATATTGGATCAAAGATTTATGGCCGATTTACTTTAGCCTGTCAAAACAGTCCACCATGGACAGATTCGGATTTACTTAAATTTTTAAGGGCAATATGGTCATTTTCCATCACCTCATGGACGAAAATTGGTCATTATATACATATAATTAGTCTCATATCCATCAATTATCATCAAATTATTGAAAATAAGAAACCCTAGCCTAATTTCAACTCCAATTATCTTGTGATTCAACCGTAGAAAATCCAAATTGATTCTGTAGTTGTGTTCACCGTCTCGAGGGCTTTGAGAAGCACCCCTTATTTGTGCCAACAGGACTTCGAAACCAAAAGGGCCATTTTATGGTAAGGGATGTAAATTATGTTGGTGTTATTTATATGGATATGTATATATATATATATATATATATATATATATATATATATATATATATACATGTGAGCATAAGAAGTATGTTATTTGATTGTTGTTGAAAGATGATTGGAAAATGATGTTGGATTATTCTTGTGCATGGTTGGATTATGTTGAATTGTGAAGGGATTTGGTATTGATGATGTGGTATTGAAATGATGATTATATATATATATATATATATATATATATACACACACACACATAAACCTATTGTTCAAGTTGGTTTTTGGAATGTTTTACAAATATTGGTTGTATGGAATTATGGAAGAGAATTGTGGTGTTGGGTTGCTAATACTAGATGCCAAACATTTCATTGTAGATAAGTGATTTGTAAAGGCGGAAAGTTGTGTTGAATTGGTATCCGAATCTACAACGAGGTATGTAAAGCATACTCTAACAATGTTCTTTGACATGAAAACACCAATGTTCCATCAAATAAGATTCCGAGGTTGTCCAAAAATATGTATTGTTCTACATTACCAACGAAGTTGTTTCCATTCTATAAAGTGTAAAAATGTTTCATTGATATACCAAAAGGCTCCTATTTCATTGTTGTGATATTGATGATTCTGAAACACATTGTTGATGTACCAATGAGTCTTTATAACATCGTTATTGTATAGAAGGTCTATTACTTGATTCCTATTGATGTATCATTGTTCCAAAGGTACTATATTGGCATGAACACTAATGTAATAATCTCAAAAGCTTTTGAACTAAGTTATTGGAAAGATCTCTTATGTGTGTTACTTGATATACGTGTGGGTGGTATCCCAGAGGCATAAGCCTAGCATGGGTCGATCCCAGTTGATATGTACTGGAGGCAGCCTAATGGTCACAGTACGGTACAGTATTGATTATTGTTAGGTGGTTGGAGGTTCGGGAGGAGGAGGTAATGGCGAATGATAATTGTAAAGAATAAAATGAACGAATGTATACCGTTCCACAAATGTGTTTGAATTCAAGAACCCAATTCAGATTAATGATAATGTGCATGATCCTAAAAGTGTTTATGAAGTGTGGTTCACTTCTATTATGATTTATTCACTTGCGTCTGATTTTCTTGATTCCCCATATCACATATGATTATTTACAGCTTTACATACTCAGTACATATTTCGTACTGACGTCCCTTACGGGGGACCTGCATTTCATGCTGCAGGAACAGGTGCTTCAGCTCACTCACAGCATAGATAGGAGCCAGGTCATACAGCTATTGTTGGTGAGCTCCAGTTTGCTTCGGAGCTTTTCGAGCCGGTTCCTTATGTTTTGTCATTGTACAGGAGTCGGGTGTGGGCGGGGGTTTGTCCCGACCCTAGTTATGTCATGTATATCCTAGAGGCTTTGTAGACATAAGGAAGGGTAAAGTCATGGAAGCTTATATAGTCATGTTATATTTGTATATGTGGTGGCCCCGACGACCAAGTGTTATATATATATATATATATATATATATATATATATATATATATATATATATATATATATATATTTGTGCGTGTTGTGCTGATACAGGTAATTAGATTCTTCTATATGCAACGAAGTGCTGTCCAAATTTTTGGTGACATGTAAGTGAAAGTACAGGTATTTGAACGGGTTCTCCCGGGCCTTCTCAGCTTCGGGTGCCAGTCCGGCCCGATGGGATTTTGGGGCGTGACAATTTTCATCTTGATTTCTGAAAATAAAATACACTTCTAAAAACAAGAAAGATCACTTTGATCTTGTGTTGAGGGTATTTTTTGTACTTCATTGAGTTCTTGTTTTAAACTTGAATTAGTTGAAGTTGTTGTTCTGCATATACAGATTCTGCGTACCCGTAGAAGGAAATAACACATTTGACGCCG
This sequence comes from Capsicum pubescens, assembly GCA_030864215.1. Taxonomy (NCBI): domain Eukaryota; kingdom Viridiplantae; phylum Streptophyta; class Magnoliopsida; order Solanales; family Solanaceae; genus Capsicum; species Capsicum pubescens. The sequence continues at coordinate 19,604,015 of CM061543.1, forward strand.
AAAAATATATGAATTAATATGCATCTCTTTTTCAAATTCTTGTTTGAAAAATTCACACATAAAAATTGCAGAGATAATAATCATGGTCCGATTAAGTATATATAGGAATATAAATTGTGTACTTACTTGGATCCAACATGATTTTAGGAGTTGGTGAGTTGCATCAATTAATGCATCTTATGACTAATAATATTAATTCTCAATGAGAAAATGACTAAAAACCCCTAACCTTAATCCTAAATCTCAACTACACATCTATACTTTATGGGAGTCCTATGATCGCCTGAACTATTTAAATTTTTTTTTATAACTCTCCTAAAAGGCCACAACCACATTTATGTTGAGGGGTGAGATACACACATTTTGACACGTGTAGAATATATTTAATTTTTTTAATCAATTTTTTATTCATTTCCTCTACAACTGGTGAAAATATCTGTGCTTCGCGCAATTATAAAATATATTATTTTTACAGTTATGAAATAATTTCTAAATAACCTTATAATTTATTTCGAGTGTAATTTTATGCTTTAAGAACTTCTATAGAATTTTCTCTTTCTATAGTGGTACTTGGCTAGCTACTCATTCATATAATATTCATATTTCAGGCATACTAATTTTTACACATTAATAATTATTTTAAAAAAGATCTTTTGACATTAAGATTAAGACAGTTAAAGAATATACAAAATACAGTGTCATAATAAAGGCTAAATCTAAAATATGTTTGAAAGAAATGGTAGAAAAATAGAAAAGCTAATTAAAGAATAATAAATACATGTGTGAAGAACTAATTACTTCCTATATATTCATGTAATGTAATGTATAATTATGTTACCTGTTATGGTCATTAATTGTCTAATTGAATTACACTAAATGCTATAAGCAAATGAAAATTTCATCTCAAAAAGGTTTTAAAATGAGAAAGTAAGGATATAGCAAGTAAAAAGTATAAAAATGAGAGTTGAAATATTAAATTGAATTCTTAATACATTTTCAAAATGAATAATTTGAGTTGCATGAGTAATATTAAACATGCGTTTTTCTTTTATTTTTTTTGTTCAATTTTTATCCTAATTTCTTCCCACTTTTCAGTCTTCCCCAATAATATACCTTTTGTGATAAGTTGTGCTTACTAATTAAATACATGTTAAAGAATAAATTTTAAAAAATAAAATATCCAACATATACTTACAAAATAATTTCTTATACATATTCATCAACCTAAGAGGGAGGTGATAGTGTCAAGTGACTCAGAAGTCCTAGCATGCATGCTGGAATAAAATTTCAAGAATTCAAATTTATGTATAATTTAAATATTAACTTTTGATATGATGATATTAAGTTCCCTAAGTTAAACAACATAAACTTCATCCCTACTCACACATCATATAGAACAAGACCTAAAACTTTAGAAAATATTATATTAGTCCAAATCATTGTTATCCTTTTGCTATCAACTTTTCAAACATTCTAGACTTTTTATCTCTAATCACAAGCTAGAAGTTGAATCTCATCATTGTTATGAGACGATATAGAAACATATCTTTTTTTGAAGAAATATCAAACATTGTTAATTATGTACCTCGCCTTGGAAGTACCAAAGGTACCATGATGTCTTGATTGGTGTCTTAATTTTGTCTATGACTTACTTGTTGTAACTGATACTACATAATCTGTATCTCTTCTGCAGTCATAATATTATAATTTCAGAAACATATCAATTAATTACTCATAAATTAGTACGTACTTTCTTTCTTTCAATTTATGTGAATCTATTATTCTATTTAACGGGAAAAAATATATTTAAAAAATAAATAATAAAGATTTTGAAACCTAAGATCATAAACAGATAAACATGTCATACACTTGTGATTTATGTTACAATAATTGTTTAATTCTCATTAAGGATAAAAAATGTATTCTAATCTAATTAAGTTTTTGATCAGCATAGACCAACTCAACTATATATCCAAACTCTAATTCCACTTTCATAAGCTTTTGAAAGATTGGCAAAATTGTGCCAGGTGAATCTTGCCAATTTGCATGTATAGATGCACTGAATGGTAAAGTCGTATTAACAAAATTATGATTGAAATCTAAATTAATTATTCCTACTAATTAAACTGCTCAAAGTGAAAATAATTACTTGCAAGGACCACATTGTTGGGGTATTCCTCTAACATGGAGTGCTTCTTGCACTTCTGCAGTATTCAAGTATGAATCAACATAGTCTCTTGTCCACAGGTCGTACCACTCCAACTTGAGTGTCCTCACAATTGTAACATTGACACAAGTTAAGAATTCAAATAGATGGAAACTTCATTATAATTACTTCTTTTGATGAGACAAACTACAATTATAATATGAAGAAAGAACTTGTTTTGATCATAAATAAAGAAATAATACTATGAAACAACAAATTATTATATATATAAATTACTAATATATTTTTTATGAGAAGAATTACTATTATAATATGACGAAAGAACTTGTTTTGATCATAATCAAAGAAAATAACACTACAAAATAATAAATATTTTTCATATTTCGGACAACTTTTGGGATCACTAATGGAAGAAGAATTATATATATAGAAGGGAAGATGAAAAGTGTAGAGTTAACATTAGTTAATGATATTTCGCAATTACATGGCCTAATAAAAAGAAGAGTTACAATCATTCATTCTTATATTAGTAAATGCTAATTAAATGAAATAGATAATTAATAGATAAGTTTTAAAAGTAGAAAAAAAACTCAAAAAATTGACAAAAAAATAAATAGGAATACTTGCTTGTGAGACATGCCACATAGAATTGGTTATTGATCTTATATATATAAATATTAATTATTACTCCATTATTTTATTCTTCATTTCTCTTTCTCTTTCTCTTTCTCCTTTCTCTTCATCTTCTTTTCTTCAATCTCAAAAGCCATAATGAAAATACTCATGAAATTTTCTTTCCTTTATCTTTTTATCATTTTCTCCAAATCAAAAAATATTTTGAGAAATGATTTAAAGATTTCTACCATTCACTTTCTTTTTCATTGGATTTAATTTCTTGATTCCACTCTATATTTGGTAAAAAGGGTGGGAGTAGGGGTGGGGTGGCGGTGGCGATTTGCATTTAATTTCTTAATTCCACTTCAAATTTGCATTTACTCTCATTTGATATTTGCCTGCAGATTTGTAATGCTTAATTCAGGGGCTCGCGAATACAACAACAGATTCATTTGTTTTATTTAGCTGATGCTCGTCTTTCTTCAAGTCGATTTTGGTCCAACAACCATCTTGAAACATCTTATACAGTTACGAAAAGGAGTACAAATGAAAGGGACAAATCAGATTGTGAGCATAGACGAAAAAACTAATTACTAGCAGGGTAAAATTTAGTCGAATCAAATCAAACATGGCTTGAATCTAAGAATTTTTTTTTCTAATTTACATGTAAATAAGTCTTCTAATTGATGAATTTCAAATTATGGTGGAAATTTTTTGGATACGGTGATAGGAAGAATTTTTTGATTTCCATCATCTCTGTGTGTATATGTAGCGGTGAGGTGTGTGTGTGTATCGGTGGGTCTCTCTTTATTCGATGGCGTGCGTTCTCCGGCAAGCATATGTGTAAGTTCTGATATGTTTGTGTATTTTTTATGTGAGTGTATGTATGGGGTCAATGTTTGTGTATTTCCCACAGATGAGGATGGGTGATTTTTTTTCTTTCTGTTCTTGTGAAGATGATGGCGTGTGTATTGTGTGATGGTGTATGTATGGTGTTTAATCTTTGGTGGTGTGATAGTGTATTGAAGGAGGAGCGTGTGTGTCAATTAAGGTCAAAGAAATTAATGTGTATATATATATATATCACTCTCTTAAAGAGAGTAAAACACACTCTCTTAAAGAGAGTAAAACACACTCTCTGGCCATGTCAGCTTTTACGGATATCATAATTTCAGTTTTAAATAGTTCAGAGGGTTATAGACCCCCCGCAAAGTATAGATGTGTATTTGGAATTTGGGGTAAAGGTTGGGGGGCTTTTGACCATTTTCTTATTCTCAATTAATTAAAAAAATATTTTTAAAATGGTCGATCTTAATTGATACCACCACCTTCATTTTAAACTTTATCAATAATTTCATCTTCAATATTTAAAATATTTTATCGTTAATTTCAAAAACAAGATAAAATTATCCATAAAAAATCTATTAAATTCATAAAAAGGTAATTAGAAAATATTAAAAATCATTCTCAATTCATCAGAAATAACTATAACCTTATATAATTAGCTAAAAGATTTGTCGTTTAATTAAACAACAGAAAAATCTGAATAATTCAATTGATTGTCAGCCTCAACTCTCACCTAATTGGTGAAAGTTTGATTCTCCATTTATTATTTTCTCTCTATTTTTTATTTTTTAAAATTAGTTAAACAATTAAAAATTCAAGAAAAACTCAATATGATTTCTCATATTATGACACAGTACATACAAAGTTTCATTTGGCAAATCAAGAAGGCAAAATAGTTTGGTGGACCCTTGTACTATGTCCGTTTTGTAATGTGGGTACTCCTACTTACATGTTTGTCATCTGCACCCTTGAAAAATAATATTTTAAATTCCTTTGATGGTGTGTGTAACACAATCATCCCACGTCAGCTGCCACGTCACTTTTGAGTATTACATTAAATTTAATACCCACGTCAGCTGCCACATCAGTCACCACATCATTTTTAAGTATTACATTAAATTTTATGTTATTTTTAAAATGCTACATAAGAAATTAAATATCAAAATAAATTTAATTAAATAAATTCTTTTTATAAATTGTAGAAATTCTAAAACACAAACACAATAAATTTTTAATTTAAATTTTCAACTATAAATTCTCGGCAAAATGACCTTCTGGACCCTTGTACTATGTTGGTTTTGTAAGTTGGATGCTTTTACTTACATGTTTATCATCTGGACCCCTGAACCCACTAAAAAATAATATTTTAAATCCTTTTTTGGTGAGTGTAACACACTCTCCCCACGTCAGCTGCCACGTCCCACGTCAGCCTCATCTGCCACGTCATCTTAAAAAAAAGAAAAAAAAGTATTACATTAAATCCAAGTCATTTTTAAAATACTAAATAACAAATTTAATATTAAAATTAATGTAATTAAATAAGAAAAAAATTTATAATTGTAATTTTTTTATATAATCATGTTTTTATTTTTGCTCACAAATTAAACATCAAATTCATTCCAAATAATTAAAATTCTTCTCCAACTAATTTAAATTTTTAACTATAAATTCATATATACAAACATAATAAATTTTTTATTTTTCAATTTGAATATCTTTAAAAAATTCACAAAAAGTTTAATTTTTTTCAAGCGAAATTCACTAATTTTTTTCAATATTCACTATCACTCACTTTCAATTCAAATTTAAATTTTAATCCAAAAAATAAAAAATCAATTTAAATTTAAATTTTTATTCAAAAAAAATGAAAAGAATTGAATTGAGGGAAAATTAAAATAAAAACTAAAAAGTGAAGGTGGTGGGGGAGGGGGGCTGGAAGGGGTTGTCGGGCGGGGACGGGGCTGGGAGGGGTGTGGGGGATGGGGTGGGGAGGGGCTGGTGAGGTGTAGGAGATGAGGACAGGGCTGGGGTGGGGTGGAGGGGTTGGGGGTGGGATGGGGCTGGTAGGGTGTGGGGGATGGGGACGGGCTGAGGTGGAGGTGGGGAAGGGTTGGACGGGTGTTGGGGTAGGGGGCTGGGGGCGGAGACAGGCTGGGGTGGGGAGGAAAAAAAATATTTTAAAAATATTTTTTAAATTTAAAAAGATGGAGGGAAAAAAAGATCTTTTTTTTTTATTTTTTAATTTTAATATTATTTTTATTTTTTTAAAAATTATTTTAATGTAAAATTGGCCAAAAATTGATCACCACTCGCACCCCAGGCGAGTGGCTACACTCTCTTTGTCCTAGTCACCGTTTTAATGCCACATAGGCAAGGTCAACGGTCAAAGGGTGCAAAATGTTGCTTTTTAATGGGTTCAAGGGTCCAGATGACAAACATGTACGTAGAAGTGTCCAACTTACAAAACCGACAGAATACAAGGATCCAGAAGATCATTTTGCCTAAATTCTCATATACAAACACAATAAATTTTAGGCCAAATGGTTCAGTGGACCCTTGTACTACGTTCGTTTTGTAATATGGATACTTCTAATTATATGTTTGTCATCTGGACCCTTGAACCCATTAAAAAATAGTATTTTAAATTCTCTAACCGTTGACCAGACCTATGTGACATTAAAATAGCTAACTAGGACAAAGTGCGTGATCACATGCGCGCGAGGATCACTTTTTGATCAATTTTATATTAAAATAATTAGAAAAAAAAAAACCTCAACCCCCCCTCCCACCCCACCCAAATCCTTTCTTCTTTCTTCATTTATCATTTCACTGTTCAAAAGATTTAAAGCATCACTTTTGAGAAAATTTCAGCTTACCCAACATTTAGCATTAATCATATTTAAGAAATTTGTTCCATTAATCATATCAAAGAATCTGTTGTGCTTTATTTTTCACCAAATTGTTATGACTGTTATTATACAAAGATAAAGGCTTCACTAACCAAAGATCTTGTTAGAACCACAATCATAAACAACTTTCTCAATTAAACAAAAAGCAGTGATGCTGAAGCCGTCGGGACAACATCCCAAATTTTGCTAAATGAAATTCCATCATCTCCAACGCAAATTCGTGAACATGTAAGAATAGAAACAGATGGAGGAGATCATTCCACTCATATCATTCAAAGCAATAAAAAATGACACCCGTAACACTGTTTTCCATGCCGGAAAAGTCCGTAACTCTGGCGATGGGAAAAATTTCGGCCAACCTCAAAATTCTCAATAGAATCTGATTTCTAGGAGGTAAGGAGTGTTTTTAATGCAAAAGCCCAATTGATTCAACTCCAAACGATTTTAATTTAAAAATTGGATTTTTGAAACCTAATTTATCAAAATCAGTGAAAAATGAGAAATTAAAGAGTAACTCTCAAAATTTTCACCGTGATTCAATTGAACAAGCATCTGAAAGTGATCAAATGACTAAAGCCCCATCAAAGGTATGCTCTAAGCCATCGAATTTGGTTTTTGATGATCCGGCAGTTGTGAATTTGGTTGAGCATAGTGTTCCGAGTAACGTCAATGAAATTGGTCAAAGTTTAGCCATTAATTCTGATATGGGGAACATGAATTTAAAAATAGAGAGATGAAAATGGAGAAGGGAGAGTGGAGAGATGAAGATGGAGAAGAGAGATAGAGAAAATGCAAATTAAAAATTCACCTCCTTTTAACTTTTTTTATTCTCAATTTAAAATTTTCATTTTTTAATATTTAATTTCTTATGTGGCATGTTAAAAGTGATGTGAAATTTAATGTAGTACTTAAAATGACGTGAAAGCTGACGTGGGGCGAGTGTGCTGTCCAACTAAAAAAGTGTTTAAAATATTATTTTTTAGTGTGTTTAAGGATCCAGATGACAAACATGTAAGTATGAATATTCACATTACAAAACAGACATAGTACAAGGGTCCACTGAACCATTTTGCCTAAATTTAATTAAACATCAAATTTATTTCAAATAATTAAAATTTCTCTTCAATTAATTTTAAATTTTAACTATAAATTCACATACACAAACATAATGAATTTTTAATTTTTATTTAAGTATCTTTAACAATTTGTAAAGTTACAAAATTAATCCTAAACAAAATGAAAAATTTTAATTGAAAAAGTGAATAAAAAAAAATAAAAAGTAAAGCAACAATATTTTTTTTTTTGACAATGAACAACAACAACAATATCAACCACAACGAAGACCTTCTTTAGGGATATATATAATTCTTTTTTTTGACAATGAACAACAACAACAATATCAACCACAACAAAGGCCCTCTTAGGGATATATACAATTTTTTTTTTGACAATGAACAACAACAACAATAAATATCAACCACAACAAAGACCCTCTTCAGGGATATATGATGATGAAGAAAAAGAAGACGAAGAAAGATCTTTGGTGGCTGTGAGGGTGGGGGCGTTAATGGTGATGGTCATGACAACCATGACTGAACGGATGACAGGGAGTGAAGGGTGGGGTGGGGGTAGATAGACGGGGGAGGGGGGCTAAGGGGTGGAGGGGGGCTAAGGGGTGGAGTGAGGGGTGGCTGAACGAGGGATGGGCTCGGAGAAGGGAGACTTTTCTATTTTTTTTTTTAATTTATTATTTTCAAAATTTTAAAAATATTTTTAAATTAAATAAGATGGAGGGAAAAAAGGCCCTTTTTATTTTTTTAAAATTTTAATATTATTTTTTAAAATAATTTTAATATAAAATTGATCAAAAATTGACCCCCACTCGCATCCTAGGCGCGTACCTGCACGCACTCTGTCCTAGTCAGCCATTTTAATGCCACATAGGTCCGGTCAACAGTCAAAGAGTTTGAAATATTATTTTTTAGTGGGTTCAAGGGTCCAGATGACAAACATATAAATAGAAATATCCACATTACAAAACGGACATAGCCGTTGAACCATTTTGCTAATAAAGAAATAAAGTAATTTTATCTATATCAACTACATGTCATAATTTTAGTGAATTAATAAATTTATTAATTAAATAACTCATGGTTGACGTACCTGCTCAACTGCTCCAACTTTGATTTTACTAAATCGTGCCCAATTAATTGTTATAGGTCACTTAAATATTAAAATACTAATAATATTTAATAAAAAGATAAAATAAACACAAAATAATAAATTATTTCATAGTGTGTCTGCTTCAACCGTGATTTTACTATATCACTCCTAATTAATTATTATAGGTCATCTAAATATTAAAATATTAATAATAATTACTAAAAAAGGTAAAATTAGCTCGAAATGATAAATTATTTCATAACGTGTCCGCTTTAGCTATTTCAATCATGATTTTACTATATCACTGCTAATTAAATATTATATGTCATCTAAGTATTAGAAATTAACAACGTTTAATAGAAAAGATAAAACAGACACAAATTGATAAATTATTTCATAATGTTTTAAATTAACTCGACGTATTTCAATCATGATTTTACTATATCACTCTTAATTAATTATAATAAATCATCCAAGTATTAAAAAAATATTAATATTTAATAAAAAAGATACAGACACAAAATAATAAAATATCTCTTAATTTTTTAAATTAACTTGACGTCTTATATGAACTCATCTAAAAAAATTTGACAGATATTTTTTATAATAATCCATATCACTTATAAATAGTTTTTATAAATCATTGAAATATTAGAAAATAAATATTATTTAATAACAAAAATAAAAAATAGACACAAAATGATAAATTTACTATCTATATCTATACTATACTAAAGTGTGAAGAATCTTAGAAATATTCTTTGAATTTTTTGCTCTTCATTAAAGGATCTCGCTTTAAAAAAATTTATCATTTCACCTTTTTAAAAATAAATTATTATTTAATCATATCCATGATATTGAATCTTAATATATATGAAATCAAGACTTTAAAAAATATCAGTAACACTTATTCTAAAATTAGGAGTCCTAAAATATATAATAAGTAGTAAATTGAATAACTTTTTGAAAAACACACGATTTCCACTATTTTTACAAACTTTATGAAAAATACGTGTTTATGTAAAATATGTATTTATGAAATATGTTTTTAGAGAAGTTGTCTTTTCCTCAAATTTAATTTTGTTAATTAATTTATGTCTTTTTTTCCGTGTACATGAAAAAGAAGTCTTAAAATATACGGTCAAAAAAATAAACAAAAGAATAAAAATATAAAAGAAGTAGTACGGGCCTTCATTGAAAAGGAAATAAATAAAAATAATTTTTTAAAATAAAATTATTGACAAGTTTTACTTATTAATTTTCATGTATTGCTTATATTTTCTTTTCTTCAAATTTTTGAAGAATATTGAATTGCCAGAATAATTTTCTTTCAAGGATGAGGATTTTCAATTGTTTAACGAGTGTAACAATTAACAAGTAATTTTATCCTCTAAAATTTTGTGACACGTAGTTATGTTCTATTATTATGTTCAGATATAAAGTAGATTTTTTTTATATATATTTATTGTCAAAAAAAAAAAATTATGAATAAAGCAATGGTATGAAGTATATATCCTTTTGTGAAATCAAAATTTAAAGAAACTGAATCCAAGAAGAGTCTATGAAACAACTTTCAATTAACACTTCATCGAAATTACTTGCAGGAGACTTCTTTTCCGACAAATTTTAGTAACAATTGCTTTAATTTAATAGGGTTGTTAGGTCATTTACAATCAAGGTTTTAATTATTATGGGAGGTAAGCTATCAATTTTTTTAAATCAATAAATTGTCTAAAAATCGATCATAGTATTTTTGTTTCAACTGACTTTTTAAATTGGTTTTGACTTTGGCTTTGTCTGACAAAAGGCAATCATATTCTTAGTGACATGTGAATTTTATCTAGTGAGGGATGGACGTACAATGCACATAGACTAGTTAATATATAAGTGAGGATGAAGTTTTTTTTTTTTTTTTTTTTTTTTTTTTTTTTTGTAAATAAGATGATATTAAACATAAAACAGCAAAAGTTGGAGATGCTAGTTTGGGAGTTCAGTCTGGCTCCATTACAAAAATTGTTTGGCGATAACTTGTTCAGTCTTAGTAAGAAGGAGCCCTATGAGGATAGCATTTTTCTTCTATATTAGTCCAGATTTCATGAATTACAAAATGAGTGGGGTTACAAAAACTTTACAGATATTAAAAAAGGTCATTTTTGCTCCGACATTCGCCATGAGATTATTGAAAGCATGTTGGAACACAAATCTCAACAGGGCACAAGTTGTGCTCCTCAATCAGCAGAAGGCTTTGCCTAAGTGCCATGAGTTCCATGAGATTATTGAAAGCATGTTGGAAACCCTGCATGAAGTCAAGAACCCAGGTGCCCGAATTAATTCTAACCACTCCCCAAGCGAGGATGATTTTTTTCTTTTTTTTTTGAAACTCCAGAAAAATTCGCAGCAGCTACACCCTCTGCCACAGTCTCTGCCCTTCAGGTGACGCACTGGGTAAAACCCTCATTGTGCAATAGCTCGCAAACCATACAGAAGATGTAAACCGCACTAGATAAACCCCGTGCGATGAGCTCGATTGAGAAGACATTATGGGTGGATCGAACCAGCGACCTCCGCTAAGGGAAGTCCTCTCAAACCAACTCAACCACCCCTTGGGGACGTGAGGATGAAGTTACTGATATTAAAAAAATATTAATATTTAATAATAATAGATAATAAGTATTTTAAATTGTCTTATATGAGATCCACTTAAAAAATTTCACAAATATTTTTATAGTAATATTAAAAATATGCAGATAAAATATTTTTCATTAGCAATATCTGTAAATATTTCAAATATAACAAAAATTATAATTAACAAGGTGACTTCTCAAATCTTCTAAAATCAAATTATTTTCTTAAATTTAACAAATGAATATTCTTTTTAAATCGAATTAAAAATAAAAATATACTAACACATAAATAATAGTACTATATAAATATTGGGCACGACGGCGCCAGGCCACTAGTTTTTATATACCCCTACCATAACGCATTTTTCTCATGGACTACAGTCTACAAGATCGTACCATCTTTTCTTCTTCGCCTCCACCACCTCCAACCACCGTCTTCCGCCGGCGAAAATGAAAAACGCAAAAACACTAGCAATTGGGAACAAGAACACAAAAAAGTACCTTTTTTTATACCAAATGTATATAATAAATTTGATTCTATATAGTATATAGCATTGCATATTTCAGATTAAATTTACTCACTTTTTGATATTTACAATTTTCAGATTAGATTTACTAATTTTATGATATTTTTAGTTAAAAGAAGTGGGTTAATTAGCTGAATACTATATTACTGTTACTTCTAGGTTTGGATCTGTGGTATATAGGGTCAAAATTATCTTTTGATGTTCTTTCTGTATTTACTTTCTATATACTTTTTGAACTCTCTCGGTAAAAATCATTTGTCTGTTTTTTTTTTCATTAACAGAACAAGTGTTGCTAGTTAATGATATTGCAACAGCCTAGCAAGAAGATGAATTATATGCGAGAATAAAAAGTAATACTAGTTAAAATTATAAGTCTAATACTTTGTTGTTTATGATATTGCAGCAGCCTAGCAAGAAGATGAAAATGTCAGTACTAAGGAGAAAAATTAATAGTACAGAAAAGGAGGAGGAGGAGAAAGGGACTTATGACTACTTTAATAAGCTACCCGATGACGTTATGACCTCTCTTTTTCTAAGATGCCCCCTCAAGACATTATCCATGTTAAGGTGCACATACAAATCCTGGAATGACTTCATTATTAGTCCGTCCTTCATTCATTCTCACCTCACCCAATCAAAAGAAAATGAGCCCCAGATTCTCTTTTGGCAAACAACAGACACTTTGCATCGGCCAAAAAGGTGTAGGATGCGATTCGTTTCAGTTGACATGGATGGAAGCATGGAGGAGTTATACACTGTTACTGTCCGTGATAATCAACTTCCGTGTAGCACAGTGCAAGTATGCTTTGGTTTGGTTTGCCTTTCAACAAATTGTCGTATTTATTTATGCAATCCTGCCATGCAACAATTGTGTGAACTGCCGAAATATTCACCTTCTATTACCCCTGGATATGATCATTTTGGGTTTGGATATCTTCAATCAAGGAAGGAATACAAAGTGGTGTTTTGATTTTCTCTGTGATATAGCATGAAAATGATTGAAGAAGGTTGTATGTGCTTTAGTGGCTGTTCATGGGTGAAACTTTGATGGTATTACATGGGAGTTGGACTTGTTTAGCCCATGGCTACTTACTGGAAGATTTGTCTGATGTATGTCAAATAGAACAAGTTAAATAGTAATGTTCACATAGGGAAATTTTTACTAGCTCCATGTTCTGAACCGTGGTTACAAAACGTAAATCCAGTTGCTTATTTGAGGCTATTCTCATCTTGATCTGTGATTCCTCTCTGCCAAAATTATGTAGTTGTTTAAATTCTGCTTCTCTGTTTTCCCATCTCTTTTGCTCCTATGCCCTTTAAGGTTTTGTTGCACTGTTTGTGGAGATATATGGTGAGTTTACCTCTTTTTTCTTTGGTTTTCTCGCCATTTGACCTATGTTGCTCGGGTTCTTTGAAAATGCTGGCACACTAGTGTCGGATCCTCCAAAATGCACTATTGCAGAATATCCGACATGCACCTGTTGGCATTTTTAAAGAGTCCGAGCAACACAGCTTTTGACCTGGCCCCGCATAGATAGTTTACACACCACCACTTTATTGTATGTATTGTACTTGACTCTAGAATATAGTAGTAAAAACTAATGTTAGATATTATCTACTTCTTTGGTTGTGGCAGGGGTTTTTAGTAGTATACCTATATGCAGTATAAGAAACATTGCTTGGTTTTAGGCAGAGGAGGACTTAGGGGTTGTTTGGTCGAGAACTAGTGATCCCAGTATTAGTTATCGCACCCACAATATAGGATAAAAATAACAATACAGTCCTGGGAGAATTGATCCTGGGATGATTTATCCATGCATTTTATCCCAACCAAACATGGGATATACCCATCAAAGAATTAATTCCGGGATTGGTTATCCCTTATCCCTTGTACAAAACGAGCCGTTAGTGTATGGAAAAATCTTCAAAGCCATTGAGATTTGTCTTGCTAGGCGGACAACCTCTTTGTGGAACGAGTGGTTCAACATGTTCCTTTTATGATGCACTCACTAGATGAAATTGATCCAACCTTTGAGGATTATCAATATTGCAGGAATGTTTCTGAGAAGGCTAGATGCTGGAGATCAGGGCACTGAAGAAATGAAGCTGAAATAATAATAATAATTACTACTATAAGCTATGTTGTTTGGAATCTGTGAAAGTGCAGATAGGTGTGTTAGATCCTTCGAATGTAGTGTATTTTTTTAAGATCCAATGCAGGTGCAACAACATTTCAGGAAGAGTACGAGTAACGTAGACGATAATCCACAGAGTACACCTTTTATATGTTTCTTTTTATTTTCATAAATAATGTCCCTCGTTTTGGTCTACAGTCCTTGGTCCTAAGCCGGGGGTCTATCGGAAACAGCCTCTCTACCCCCGTCGGGTAGTGGTATGGACTGCGTACATTTTACCCTCCCCAGATCCCACTATGTGGGAATATACTGGGTATGTTGTTGTTGTTGTTGTAATATCCCTCGTTAAGACATAATGGTTCAGTTTATCTTTTGTTCAAGTTATTGTTATTTATTCCTATTTTCAATGTTGGTATTTATAGCATTTTCGGTCCTTTAGTTATGAAAACTTGAGCGTCACTTTTCTTGCGGGATAGGCTTGGTGGTCGTGCTCGGACTTCCTTTCTTACCAGTGCGGTTCTCGTTCTTTGGGCATCACTAGTTTTTTTTTGTGCTTCGAGTATCGGATCTTGGTGTTCATTCCACAATCCACAATATGTTGTGTATTGCTCTTCATTTCACATTATTCCATTGTTATTGCTCTTATTTCTCTATTTCCTTTTTTCAAACGGCTTACATATGCTTCCTTCTTTTTTTTTCTTTTTAAAAAAGATATATCTGTAAGAAACAAGCTCTCTATTTCTAAGGTATGCATACACTCTGCTCTCTCCACACCCCACTTGTGAGGTTACGTTGCATATGTTGTTGTTGGTTATTGGAGAATTCTAGCTTTCTTCCTGGTGATATCTTTCTTCTAACATTCAATTACGTAGAAACGTGCGTGTTTGATCTCTTTATCGTTAATTACCCGTGTTATGTTAAGCTTGTATAAAAAATAGCATATTCTAATTAACTGAACATTAAATCTATTGAATCATACCGTATCAATAGAACCAAAGTTATTGTTTATCAATTACGTATTAAAAATGATATCTCCCTTCAATGTTGACAGGTCGTGATAAAAAAGTTAATTGTTGTTTCTTTCTCTTGAAGATTAATTCTGAATCTATGACAATATCTCCTTGGAAATGGGTACAGTGATGGTGGTAGGGCTTTGTTGTAAGTTGGTTCTCTCTTTTTTTTTTCTTCTTTTTCCCTCCCGTTTAATAATTGTTTAGGGCTCGATTAGTTTGGAGTCGTGATCGTCTCAAATTGAGTTAAAGGCTTAAGAGCATTTATTACCAAAGATGACTCCATTTCTAGAGATCGAATCTAAGAATTCTAGTTAAGGCTTCATTTGTTTGCACTTAATGGAGGTCTGAATCTGAATAGTTCAAACTTCATATCATTAAGTGTGTTTTTTTATTTTTTTTAATCAAGATTTCAACTCTTAATAGGTTTAGAATCAAGTCTTAATATCATTAAGATATATTCTTGTGTTGGATAATATTCACCACCACTCTATCCATAATCATCGGTCATCACTACTAACCACTTCTGTCATCACCATTATTGTCAACCACCACCCACCACCATCAATCGCCAACCGTCCTCACCATCACAATCACCATTGGCAAATATATATCGTTGTCAAGCACTATTGTCAACTGCTACCACATCTGCCACCTCCATTATTCTAATTATATCCACCATCACCATTGCCGCCCACGATACCACCATCATCAACCACTATCAGTCAATCCCTACTATCGATCAACTCATCTATTACAACTAGCACCACAACTAACTACCACTAATACATCATCAACATCCACACATTTTTCGGTCGCCATCACCACCACTGTCACTAGTGTCGCCACCTCTATCACCACTTCAACCACTACCTCGCTACAATTTATCTCTACTAACAACCATCTCCACTATCACAACTAACAACGTCTCCAACTAGCATCAACACATCGTAAGCCATCATGCATCCATTTTTCAGCTATCACAATCAACACCTTCAATTACTAACACCAACCAATTACTTCACATCACAATCACCACCATTACTATCAATCGCCACCATCATATCAATCACTACAATACAACCATCACAACTATCATCACCATCATAATAAACACTACAATACCAACCATCACAACTGTTGGAACCTCGAAGTTTTGATAAATGACAATATGAATGAAACAAGTTGAATTTGATTCAAACACTTGATGATAAGGGAAAGCAAGTTGAGTTGAAAAAAGAGTCCTATGTGAAAAAGGATTTCACTTCTAAGCATATCCTTAAGAGTCCAACGTGTGGAAGGAGAAAGATTCTGAAAATTGAAGAATTCAAAAGAGTTGGAGTTTTACTACAACACTAAGGAGATAAGAGTTGAAATTGAAGAAAGAGTCTCACTTGAAGTAGAACTCTATGCAATGAGAGTTCTAATTAAAGTAGGAGTTTGAAATAAAGAATGACTCTTTGGAGAGTTGTGCTTAAATAAAAGATGCAGCAGCCAGAATAATTTACGCACTTAAAAAAACAGAAAAGCTCAATCGACAGATTGACTTCACGAAGTGCTACTCAATCACTGAAAAAACACGTTGAAGAACCTGGTCCTCAGTACAGAATCCAGCTAAGAATTTTAGCGTTGATTTTTAGAGTTGTTCATTGTGTTTGAGCTATTCGTGTAATATTAGTTTCAGTGTGTTATAAACTGAATTAGGAGCTAGTCTTCAAGTTGGGGAAAACTCAGAGACTTTGGGAACACATACCTTGGGAGGTGTGTGTGTAGTTAGGAATTAGAGTTTATAATTCCTAGTTATTGAGTTATAGGGATTAGAGTTTATAATTCCTAGTTATTGAGTTATAGAGATTAGAGTTTATAATTCCTAGTTGTTGAGTTATAGGAATTAGAGTTTATAATTCCTATTTGTTGGTTACAAGAGTTTTGTAATCAGTCGTTGTTGAGGCTCAGAGTTTTTTTAGTGAAGTTGGGGTTAAATCCCGTAGAGGTGCAGGTCGTGTTTTTTTACACCTTTTGAACCGGGTGTTTTCCACGTAAAAATCATTGTGTTCTTTACTTTCTGTTTACTGCTTCCTTAAAACACGTTAGTGGAACACGTCAGACAACACGTTTCATCGATAACCAAAAGTTAGGCGAAAATAAGAAAATCAACAGGACACGAATTCTTAACAACAACTATCATCACCAACATTACTAATTACTAACATTAATCATTGTCACCGCAATCACCATTACAAACCATTTCCATTATCACTAACAATCATAAATGTTTTTTTTTCAATCAAATAATACCTTTATTGTATTAAATTATATATATTTTTAATATATAATTATTTTTTAATTTGAATTACAGTTTTTATTTATATATACAAATAATTTTTTTTGCCACTTTCAGATGTTGAAAAACATATAATTTTAATCATTCAGTTTTCAGATTTAGAGACAATAACTTAATTATTCAGATGTGCATCCAAATTCTAGCGTCTGGATCTTAATAAAAACAAATACAACCTAAAAATGAAGGAGTATATACTGCTCGATCACCACAACTTTTGATAGTATGTTTGGCGTATATTCTTTTCTAGTCAACTTTGAATTACTGGAAAATATCACATAATATTGGTGAGGAGTTTATTGTTTGAAATAGCTTTTTATTTGACTAGTCTGAAACGTGGGATATCTCATAATGTTTCAAGAGCTAAGCTAGAGTTTGATCATAAATTTTGGATCATATTTTTAAAAATTATCTTCAAATATCTGCTTAATCATAAATTTGGGATCAAATTTTGAAAATCTATGTACAAAAAAAAATTTCAACCCAAAACTAGTAGCTTCCACTCAACAAACTTCATTTTTTTTCAAATACAAATAAAACACATATTCAAACTTCAAATTTCAAAAATCACAATTCAAAATCTCTAATAGTGATGGTGAGGAACTGAGGATGAATGAGATCATTTTACATAATTTGGTGAGAGAAAAGGATGCTAATATGCTTAGTTTGTTGATAAGCTGACTTTGACAGACTATATTGTCTAGACTATTTCAGTTTTGAATAGGCTTGGCTAAATTAATCTATGAAAATATCTAATTTATTCAAATTTGAATGATTTATTGACACACCAACTTATTAATTCAACTTTATTTGATTTGCTTAATTCAATTTATCTAAAATTGGATTGATATTTTCTTTAGTTGAATCCGCTAGATGGGTTATCATATTCTGGTTCAGTAATATAGTTGTGAAGTCAATTTGGATAGACAATTACAGGTTTGTCATATAATGAGCATAAAATCAACTCTGTAAAGTGAACTAGTCGATGAAGTCAAGTATTCTACATGTGATGATTTTATCATATTAATTTACGTAAAAATCTACTCTTTATTTGATTAATTGTTCATTAGTTGTTTTCTTTTAGTTTTAGTTGAGTCAATTCATACATATATTTTTGAGATCTATCGCTTAAATAAATAGTTAATATTATTCTAATTTGATAAATAGTTAATCAACAAAATTATGCGTATGATATTTGAACTTAAAAATTCTATTTTACTTATATAAACGCGTATAAAGCTGTCAATACGGGTTGGTCCAACCCATTCGGGCTAACCCACACGGGCTTTGGAGTTTGACGTGTCAGGCCAGGCTGACCCATCAATATGACAGGTCAGCAAATAGCAAGCCCAACCCATCAAACTGTGGGTTGCGAACCCCAAGGGCCAGCTCATTTTTAAAAATATATAATCTTAATTTTAATTTTAAATTATTAATTATATAAATATTTATAATATAATATTACATAAAATTACTACTTGTTAATCAGCCTCAAATTTACAAGAAAATTCTAATAATCTGTGAATTAAATAACTTTTGACACCAAGTTCAAATCAAATAGAGATGTTGAAAAACAATCGACACTGTTAACGAGTAATAATATAACTTGCTAAATAACAATATTAACATAATTTTATTTTAATTGATCACAATAAAACACAAAGAAATGTCGATGTTTAGTCCATTTAAAGTGAAAATGAACTCCTAAAAAAAAAATCTCATGACAGTTATGAGTTATATTGTGTTCAACATCGCCACATCATCTTCATCAAACATATTTGATTCCTTACAAAATTTAGTATTTTATATTTTAATTATTTGTATATTTTATAAACATACTTAATATTTAAATATCTGTGATGGTCCAAATAGACTTTGAGCTTGGACTCTTTTTTTTTTTTAATTCTTAGTACTTTATTTTATTTGGCCCACAGGTCAGCCCAACCCATATTGCTCAAGCTCCATGGGTCAATGGACTTATACGGGCCGGGCTAAAAAGTCCTGTTCTTAAACGAGCTGAAAAACGTAGCCCAATCCTATCAAATTACAGGCTGAATCGGGTCAGTCCAACGGGCCTAACCCATATTGACGACTCTAATCGCGTATATTTATACTAAAAATTACACAAATGCACAACTTATGTTTTCAATATTACAAAAAATCCCAACTCCCTAAACATATTACAAAAATCCCAACATATACACAGAATTCTATGTATATGTCGACTATGTTATGTATATTAATAAGGAGAGAGAGTAAAGTAATTAAAAAAATGGGAGAGAGTGTAATTACTTTCAAAAGAGTTGATATTTATGTTATTTATACAAAGTTCTAAAAATTACGTATATACACAAGTTAACTTTACCTTATTACATAAAATTTCATATTGGAAAAGAAATTTAAAAAATCCCAAAGTAATTACTTAAATCTCTTAAATTCACTCTTTCTCCCTCATCCCCCTCATACATATCAAAATACCATATTTTGCTCCTATTTTAGTGCACTGATTTTTGCTCCATATATGTGCTCCTTTATTTACGCCTACAATCAAGCTAATGTAATATTAATACTCTCTCATCACCCTCCTATTTGCTTCACTTTTATAATTGGAATTGAAGATGTAAACTTTTAATTCACGTACTAAAGAAAATTGAATCATTCTTTTTCCTTATTATCGTGTAGCCAATGTAATGTTACAATAACACTAAGTTTTTCTTAAAATTATTATAATCTTGTAAATAATTAATGTATAAGGTAAATATTTTATATGTATAGTGTGATATTATACATTTTGAAAGATTATATTTTAATGTATAAGTTATAATATATCTGACATTATACATTAGTTATTTTTGGAAGACTAATATATAATATAATATTATTCTTCTGATATATATTTCATTATGTTATACATTAAGAAGTTCTTGTTGGATTTAAGAGGCATTTTATGTATTATTTGATATTATACAATTAGAAAGTATTAATATTGTATAAAGTTACATTATACCTTCTGATAAGGATAGTATAGTATGACATTATACATTATGAAGATTATCTTTAAATGTATAATGTGCCCACATACATGTACAATTGTTGTATATATAATGTTATCTATTAAATTCCAACTTATTTGTTATTTGCATTGATTCAATAAATACATCACATATCGAATAATAAGACTGAATATATCAACTGTATTTGGATATATATTATTCTCATTTAACTATTTTGTTAACTGATGTTTATTTTTTTCATGGATTTTAAATTATTTATAATAAATTTATATGATTCCGTGCATGAAAGATAATTTCTTTTGTCAAAACATACTTTGAAAATCAAATTTCTAGGAGCTTAATGGATCATATCAGTTTGAACACAAATAATCCATACGTATTAATTACTCCTACTAAAGAAAAGGAAAGAGAATGAAAAATAAATACTCCCACTAGATTTTATATTATTTTATGTTGTTGTTACATAATTTTTAAAAAGGTTTTAATCAAAACTATATTTTATTATTGTTTATGTAATTTATTACTACTAAAAATAGTATAAGAAGGAAATAATAAGACTTTTTTATCTGTTAAAATCAATAACAACATAAAATATTGTAAATGAGAACAATTAATAGTGATGTCTTTTTTTTTTTTTGAATTTCAATTTCAGTTACTATATTTAATCATATACCACCTAATGATAGGTAATTAATTGCGTTAATCAAGGTAGAGAAAGATAGTATCTGATTTCTCTTTTCATAATTTAGGCAAATCTGTTTTTATCATATATTGCAACAATGTATAAGGGTCTATCTAATGTATAAGTACATTTTACAAATTAGGGAGAGAGAAAATTTAACGAAATTATATGTAGATACTTTCACTATAGAAGAGATTTATGTGGTTTATACAAAAAAGTTAGAAGTATTGTTTGATGGAGAATAAAGATATTTTAACTTGTGCCTATAACGTAGAAGTTCAGGTATTTCAAGAAAGTGAACTTACTCAATTAACCACAAAAGTTTTGCCTTATAGGCAGAAGTTAAAATTTATGCAAGACGGATAAAAAAAAAAAATTCACAATGATTTAATTTTTAAATTTTCTTAAAGTAAGAACAAAAATTTAAGATTAGACACTTTTAAAGATACATGATTCTTCCTTCGTGATTTATGACTGACAAATTGAAAAGCAAATTTGAGCCCAAGACATCCATTTTCTTTAGGAAAAAATAAATAGAGCAGAAAATATTAAGTTATTATCAAACCTAGTTAATGTTTAAAATAATTATCAGACGCAATAAAGGTTTAAATTAAATAGTCTAATATATCTTTATTTTGTATTATATATTTTTATATTCTGATGCTCATATGTAAATCTCTAATTTCGCAAAGGTGAGGGAGGGGTGCTCACTAATTTCAGGACTATTTGTATACAAGTAAATTTTGGACTCTTATACAAATCTCTAAAGATTTATATTTGTATACAAATGAATTTCGAGGCTCATACACAAATCTCTAAAGTGAATTTGTATTTATATAATACAATCTCTAATTTATAAATTTAACTACTAAATTGTAACTATGTCTCGTAATTAGGCAAACTTTAATTATTCCTTATTTATTTTCTAAATGTTAGCTATTTAGGAGATTTTGTGTCACGATCCAAATTACTGAACCGTGCGGGCACCTACACTATACTAAGCAGTTAGGAGAACCCTTCTTACCCACTTAAAAATATGCGGAAGACTTCTATTCTAAGGGAATACTAGATTAAATATAATAAGGTAAATTAAATATTAATAAATAAATTTTTTCAAAAACTTCTTACAAGTGTCCTTCACTATCTCAAGACATGGCCAGACATGTACAAGAGCCATCTACTACAGCGTAGACTGACAATAAAATAAATAATACAAAGACTCTAATATCTGCCAATAAGAAAGTGCAAAAGTTAGTGCTGAATGTTCTGTTAGGATTTGTCCTGAATTTCCTACCTTACTTGGATTCTATCAAAATTGTGTTTTACTTCAGAAAAGATTTCTTAGTGAAAAAGATTTCCTAATAGGAAAAGATCCCTTTCCTATTAGATTTCTGTTAGGTTTACTCAAAGGATTTCTTAGTGAAAAAGATTTTCTAATAGGAAAAGATCTCTTTTCTATTAGATTTCTATTAGGTTTACTTTTTCTTAGAAAAGGGTTTTGTAATTCTATAAATACAACAATTCTCTTCTCAAGTCACAACACAGTAGCATCCACAATATAGTCGTTTAAAGAGTCTTGTTTAGGGGGAGATTTCTTCCAATAGGTTTAATGTTTTTCAATATTAGTTTTTAATATGTAGGTCGCTTGACCAAACCATATAAATAATATGCCTTTAGTCTTAGGTTTTTCTTTGTCCTCTGATTTTTTTTTTTTTTTGGTAAGCCTTTGTCCTCTGATTTATCGTCTCATAGTTTGCAACTAGAGGCTTTCACATGACGCCCTCTCGATTTCAAACCCAACAATTCCATCTAATAACTGCAAACTAACCTGCATCCAGTCTACACCCCAAGAAGAAATATAGAAGAGTAGGGTCAGTATAACCACACGTACTAGTAGGCGTCATCGGCCGACCGTGTTAGTCCATATAATCATAAAATAAAATTAAGAAAATAAATCATGACATCTTGAATGAAATATAATTCAACTAAGGTTGTAATAACATTATTACTTTACCTATATAAGTTACATCATCCAACTGCTCTTTCAACTCCATCAATATTATATTCGCTACTAACATACTCTAGCCTCATTAATTCACATCATCAACTACAATCCAACACTAATACATCATTGTTCCTCTTTATTCACTTAATCTTTTTCATTACTCATATTCACAGGAACAAACTCGTAATCATAGACAAACCACACTAAACTCTCGGGCTAACAACCAAATGTTCTTTTATAATAGAGATAATACCCAATTACCCCCCTGAACTATACCCAAAAAGGCTATGACACACCTTAACTTAAAGGGGGTCCTATTACCCCCCTGAACTAATTAAAAGTGTAATTTTGACACCCGTAGTGCCTACGTGGTGCCTACATGGCACATACGTGACACAACACACTGAAGTGTCCACGTAGGCACACGTGTGTTCCACGTACGTGCCATGTAGGCACCACGTAGGCACTAAGAGTGTCAAAATTATACTTTTAATTAGTTCGGGGGGTAATATGACCCCCTTTAAGTTGATGTGTGTCATAGTCTTTTTGGGTATAGTTCAGGGGGGTAATTGAGTATTTTCTCTTTATAATATTAAAGAATGATAACTAGCCATTCCGGTAAGCTACGATGACAACACGTATAAAAATAGTAAGTCAACCAACATATACGTAGGTACAAAGTTTCACTTTTTGAAATACATCACACAATCAATCTCAATTATCAAGGATACAATGAAGTAGGAAATACAAGTCAACTCACATCTCAATAAGACACACCAGAGAACTCAAGTCTCATTAGCAATCTTTAGCATCGGCCACATTGCTACTAACAATCTTTCCATAAGTAACAATTACGTACTTCTAAATCTCATATTAGAACACCATTAGCATGTTATCAACTTATTAAACCACACGATCTTTCAAAATCAACACTAATTTGTACACACATGCTAAGAGACTTATTTTTGCCCAACTAGTCATGACCTGCTGAGGACAATCTAAATTCATGTACCGTACCGGCGTGGTACCCGATCCTTTATAAATAAATATTATCAATATTCATATTCGTACCGGCGCGGTACCCGATCCTCCATAAATAAGTAATATCAATATTCATATTCATACCGGCGCGGTACTCAATCGTTCATAAATAAGTAATATCAATATTCATATTCGTACCGGCGTGATACCCGATCCTCCATAAATAAGTAGTATCAATATTCATATTCGCACCGCGTGGTACCCGATCCTCTATAAGTAAGTAATATTGATATTCATATCTGTACCGGCGTGGTACCCGATCCTCCATAAGTAAGTAATATTGATCTTCATATCCGTACAGGAGTGGTACTCGATCCCCCATAACCATATTATATATATTTTATCAAATTCATACTATCTCTCATGATACAATACAACGTACTAAATTTATACGTGCACTTAAAATCATAAGGTAATTCGATCAAGTTTTTTCATTTATCAACATTTTGATCCTCTCACGGACATTATTTCAATAATTCATCATGATTATCAACAAGTCATTCATAGCATTAATTTAAGGAGTTATCATTATCAAACAAGCCACTCATAGACACAATTCAATAAACCATCATTATCACATTTAGCCTCTCATGAACATCCAATAGATATAGTATTTTTATCAATACCAAAACAAGAATATCATAAAATAAATCACAATTTAATGCTTAAGCATACAAGTCACTATTGAAACTATAATTACTCATTAATTATTAAAAATATCATTACCTTCTTAAATACCGTAACTTGAGTTCTAACATCACCACCTATGAGTAGCACATTCACGCGTATCATTATCCTCTACCTCTTTTCACATAATACAATCATCACACTAATTCAAGTCATCTATCTCTTAGATATTACTATGCTCATCAATATTAGATCTTAGCATAATTCTCCTTATCATATTATTGTACAATACATACAACTTAATACCATTACAATCAAACTAGGTTCATCACTAGAATAACTAAAAAAACATCATAAACACATAATATCATAAATATCACATAATCATGATTTTTGGGATTAAAGTTAAGCCCTCATGTCTTTATCCACCAAAACTTCATGCTTGTAGGCCTAAACATGCTTTCTTCCATTCTAAATTATGAAAATATAAATAACACAATCTTCTACTCATTAAATCTATCCTACCGGACGCCAAACTTCTGGAAGAAGCAAGCTGCAACAAGAATGCTCTTTTCTTTCCTTCATACCTTGAATAATCAATCATCTAAAAATCAAGCAATTATAAGAGTAATTAAATAATTACCCTTCAAACAAATATCTTGGGGGCTCAAACTCACTAATTCTACCCTTAATTCAAGGTCTATATCATTCTCAAGTTCAATTACCCATTAATTGGCTCTTTCAAACCTAACCCATCTCCATTAATGACGAGTTTTTATGCTAAAGGTCTCATCTTTACGAAATTCGAGGTTTCTAACCATCAAAATTCATAATCTAATTTATGAAAATTATGTTAGAAATCTTTAATTTATAATTTAGAACCATCTCTAGGTCATATTAAAAACACCCATGAATTTTCTCCCGAAAAATTCACTATTAAAGGTCTTTCTAAGGACTCTAAGATGTTAAAGGATTAAAAGACGAAGAAAATAATGGAAAAACTTACCTCAATGAAGGATTTTCACCTCTCTAGGGTTGGAGAATGAAATTTGGGATTTTTATACCTAAAATACCACTGAAGCTGATTTAAATACCATCAGATTTTTTTCTACTGCGAAATCCAGCCATTTCAACCCAGACAGTGCTTAGTAAAACAGTCATAACTTTTTATTCCGAATTCGTATTGATGAACGGTTTGTTGTGTTGGAAAGAGGACTCAATGATCTTTAATTTGATAGGTATTGGGTCTCTAACTCTTTTATATTCTACCAGATATGATCGTTTTAAGTTACCCCTAATAGAAATCCATATGGAAACTGTATCGGAAAGAAAGTTTTAAACTTCACTTTGTGTTAGGGATATTGTACGACCTTAATTCATAACTAAATAGCTTTCAAACTAAATTATTGATATTAACACTCATGAATAATTAAATTCATCGAGTTTGAGTCTATCTAGATATATTCGAAGCCTAGAATCTTCACTGAAAAATTTAAGATGATATAATAAATAAAATATTGGTTATTTTGGACTCAAGTTAATATTGAGGAATAAAAATTAAGAATTTATCATGAATAATTTAGTAACGACGAGATGGATCGTTACATTTTTTCTTTTCTTTCCTTAATATTGTGGCATTTATGAAAGTGCCCAACTTGTTAATGCTTGGTAAAAAAAAAATCCAAGGACATATTTTTATGGATTGGAAGTAATTAAACGAGAATTAAATTTCTATGTTATCCCATAAGAGAGTTTCAATTAATATGAGACCAATACTATAAATTAGAGCACGTCAACACAAAGACACACACACAAAAAAAAGAACATCATGGCTTCCCCATTATTTATCATATGTTTTCTAGTTACTATAAGTATTTTGTCAGGCTCAGTTGGTTCACAATTCTCGTACACAATTAATATTGAAAACAAAATTTCAGAAGCAGCTGATGTCCATTGTTTTTTGAGAGGACAACCTGTGTTCCAGATGAAAATACTTGGTGGTCCACATAACATTGAAGTCCCTGTAATTGTTGGAGGAGATAATCGTCTCATTTGTGATATTGCTTTAACTGTTTTTCTGAAAAAACAAGGTCGTTTTCAGTTGTTTGATTTTGAAACAGATAAGAATAGGTGTCATATTGCTGAACGTTCTTGTCATTGGGAAATACAAGATAGAGGAATGTGTATGGGATATCGATATTCTTGTAATCCTTTCTTACCATGGAATGAAGTGATTAATGAACAATTATATTGAATAAAACAAGTTGTGAATTATTAATAGTTGAGTTTTTTCATTTGAATTGACTAAATTACTTTATTACCTGTTGTTTTATTGATTGACATGATTAATGTTGCTAGTAAGAATATCTCAAGTGCCTATTCAAATCGACTTAACATTTACATATGTGATTGATATTAGTTATTTATTTCTAAAAAATCCCTGGTGATTGGCAGATGCATGACACACTATATCTAGTAGTTTTGAAATGCATATCAATTCTGGCAGAAACTGGTCTTAGTAGCTTTCATGGATTAGAATGTACAAAAGTGATGATGCATAGTGGTTGTTAACATTGCTAATATTCTTGGTACTCCCAAGATTAATGTTGCACTGAAGATTCGAACATTATGTCATTCATGTTAACTATAGAGGTCAAATGGATGGGTTGAGCTGAATTTGATAGCTAATACAGATGACCTGAGTTAATGAATTGGCAGGACGACATAGACACACTCAAAAGTTGCTTGGGAAAAAATGCCAGTCACAACCAACCTGCCCAACTCTTAATAAGTTTCAATTATTTTACTCGTTTTTTTTTTATAATTTCTTAATACCTTATAAAATCATTATTTTTTGTTATTACGACTACATATAACATCTCAAATTAAAAAAAAAATCTTCCTAAAAAATTTCTCATGGATCAATTTGGACTAGATATCATCCCAAACTTCGATGAGCTGAAATAAGCTAATAAATGGACGAGTCAATAATCAACCAACTTAGGCCCAAGACATGCATTTTCTTTACTTTATATTTTTATATGGGCAATTTTCATAAATCCCACTATTTTGCTCCTTCATTATCCTTTCTTTCGGTCTTTTTAATAAATTTTCTCTCTCTCGAATTTTAATTATTCATATACATAACTGAACACTGATATACATTAGTATCTTATGTATCAGATATAACTATTAAAGTGATATTTAAGGAAATAACGAATCTTCCTTTAATGAATAACATAATTAACACCATATCCATTAATGTGTGATTAATGAAACCCATAAATTCAGTAACCGTACTTCAATTTCAAAAACTTTAAATACCAAATCAATTAGCACGATCAGAAAATCTCAATTCGGATGATTCAAGCTCTGGTTTCCTAAGCTCTTTTTTTTTCCAAATTTTTGAAGCTTTGTTTTTCGTCAAATTAAATCAAGAAGATGAGCATTGCTATTCTCTTGGGACATTCCAATGTCCCAAATTCACGGTTGCATGAACTATTGATATGCAAAGAATGAGGTGGATCTTTTTTGATTCGATATTTCATCCCCTGAAAAGTTTCTACAATACATACCAATATGAATTAAAACTAAAAGCAAAGTTAATCATTTAAGGAGCAAAATAAACTGACTTGTTCATAAGTATGTCTGGTATACATTACATAACTATGCTATGTATCAGATTTGAAATAACATCAATTATTCCATTCTTATACATAATATTGTTATGTATCAGGAGTAGAATAACTGTAGTTATGTCAAATCTGATACATAACATCGTTACGTATATAGATACTCATATATATATATAGCAAAGTTATGTAACAGAAGTGATAAAACATCATGACAACAGGAAACCCCCAATCAATCTACATAACTATGATATGTATCAGATTTGAAGTAATTCATTCATATACATCACATTGTTATGTATAAAGGGTGAAATAACAACAAATCTCAAACGACGTTTGCAATCCTAGACATAACTAATCTATGTATTAGGGTTAAAATAACAACAACTGATATTTTATAACTATGTTTAAGAATATGAAAATTGACAAAAATATGTAAATTCAGCAACAAAGTTCTTTACCTTTGGAAGACGGGTCTAAATCAAACATATACATAATATCGAAAAAGCATCTGAACAACATTGTAAACATGTAACTTATGAAACTGAAACGTTGAAATTTGATATTGAAGGTTTGAAAAAAGTTGAAATTGATGGAGCAAAGGGAACTTTGAGTATAATTGGCGATGCTGACCCATATGAAGTTGTTGTGGGATTAAGGAAAACATTGAAAGGAAGGAAAGAAAAATGGGAAACAAGATGGCTCATCGCTGATGACAGTTATGGCGAACATGATGTCGTCGACTTTAGGGACGATGAATTTAGAAGAAAGAATGCGGATTTGGGAGGAATCCGACGAAGGATTTTGGTTGGAAGTTTGGGAATTAGGATTTTGTGGTAGAGAGGTTGAAGTTCTCTGCAGCCTCTTTTGTAAATTTAAAATTGAGTAAATACATAAAGACCCCCTGATCTTGTCCGAGTTTTTCAAAAAGACACTTAAACTTTACTTTCAATCTATTACCCCATAATTCTTATTTAATCTATTGTAAATACACCATTTTTTGCTGAATTCCAGTTACAAAAAAGAGAATGAATGCACGCACCAATCAAATGCCGTCACGTGTAAATACATTTAATTTTATATTTAATTTATATTTTTTAATAAATTATTTAATTTTATATTTAATTTATATTTTTTAATAAATTATTTTATTTTATTTTATTTATCACCCTACCCCACCCCCCTCTCCCCCCACTCCTCACCCCCTCGTCCAGTATCTCCCCCCCTCCCCCCCAACCCAACATCTCCCCTTATCCCCCCACCCCCAATTATCTTCTTCAACACCTCTTTTAAAGTTTTTTTTTTTTTTTTGAAATAATCATTTAACTATTTTTATTAAGAATCATAAAACTCCATTAAAGCTATTTTTTGAAGCTCCATTTTTAAAATACCATTAAAGCTCCCTTGTCTTCTTCAACACCATTCTACTTGAATCATAAAACCCCATTAATGGAGCTTTAATGGAGTTTTATTATTCTTAATAAAAATAGTTAAATTATTATTTAAAAAAAAAAGATTTAATGGAGGTGTTGAAGAAGACAATGGGGGGTGTTGCGCGGGGGAGGGGGGTATGGGATAATTTTAAAAAGTAAATAAATATATTTTTTTTTTTTTAAAAAGAAGATAAATTATATATCAAATTATTTAGACGTGACAACTTTTAATCGGTCAATAATGTCAATTTTGAGCCTTTCACGCGTCTGTTGTGCGTGTATACACGCAGAGGGTCAAAATAGTGTATTTGCAACGATTTAAGTAAGATTTGTGAAGTAATAGGTCGAAAATATAGTTTAGGTGTCATTTTGAAAAAGGCGACCAACATAGGAGGGACTTTATGTATTTTCTCTTTAAAATTTGAATATGAATAATTGAGATTCCTTAATTTAGACACTGTTTGATGAGCATTAAGCGTAAGATATATGAAGTGTGGAAAGAGAAAGTGCTAAAAAGGAGATTTTTATAATTACTTTTGTTAGTTGAGATTTAATTTTGACATTTATGAAGTGCCCAATTTGTTAATATTTGGTCAAGATTCGATGACATGTTAAGAAAGAAAATAACTAAATAAGATTTGGTGAATCTCAAGTAACATGAGACCAACTACTATAAATTAGAGCCACATCAACACAAAAGACACACACAAAAAGAACATCATGGCTTCCCCTTTATTCATCATATGTTTTCTAGTTACTATAAGTATTTTGTCAGGCTCAGTTAGTTCACAATTCTCATACACAATTGATATTGAAAACAAAGTTTCAGAAGCAGCTGATGTCCATTGTTTTTTGAGAGGACAACCTGTGTTCCAGATGAAAATACTTGGTGGTCCACATAACATCGATGTCCCTGTAATTGTTGGAGGAGATAATCGTCTCATTTGTGATATTGCTTTAACTGTTTTTCTGAAAAAACAAGGACATTTTCAATTGTTTGATTTTGAAACAGATAAGGATAGGTGTAATACTGCTCAACGTTCATGTCGTTGGGAGATACAAGATGGAGGAATGTGTATGGGATCTGGAACTGCTTGTAATCCTTTCTTAACATGGAATAGGTGATTAATGAACTATTATATTAATTAAAAAAAATATTAATTATTAATAGTTTTTTTTTTTTCATTCGGATTGACTAATTAGTTCATTATCTGTTGTTTTGTTGATTGAAATGTTGATAATAAGAATCTCTCAAGTGCCTATTCAAATCAACTTAACATTTACAACGAGATCTCTCTTAATTCCTGTAGTATAAATGTAAAAAAAGTAATTATCATGAATATACTATATATCTACATGGTTAAATTTGGTAGTATGGCAGATGACACACTATATTTAGTAAGTTTTGAAATTCTTATTAATTCAGGAACTTGCCGTTTATAGCTTCGCAAGGATTAAAATATTTAGGAGTGATGATGCATAATTGAACATTGTTCTTGGTACACCCAAGATTAGTGTTGCACTGAGGATTATGTCATTCATGTAAACTATAGGTGGCAAATATGGACAAGTTAGACTGAATTTGAGCGGGTAAGATGTGTTGAGTTAATAAATAAGTAGGTTGTCGACACTCAAAAGTTGTTTGGGCTAAATTAAAATGGCCTAAAATGCGGGTAGACTAGCCCGCCCAACTCTTAATAAATGTAAATTGCTTAATTTGTTCTTTTAAAAATTATTATTTTGTGTTATTATGGCTATATCTAACGTATCAAATAAAAAAATTAAAAAAAAAAAAGTCTTTTTTGAAGATATTTCTCATGGATCAATTTGAACTAGATATCATCCCAAATTTTGATAGGCAGAAATAAGATGAGCCAATAAATTAGGAAGTCAATAATCAGCCAAAACTAAAAAAATTGAACGAATTATGATTTCATGAGCTAATTTGGACACATCTTATGTCAAACTTTATTTTGGATACTCAGAAGTATACTTCATTTATGTAGGGGGACAAATAGGGAGAAGAAAGTAGAGAAAATTGAAGGAAAGGTTCTTTTAAGTCTTGAATAAAGGATTAGTGACATTGACTAACTTAAAGGGTTAAACATCATTAGAAAACTTGATTAAGTTAATTGTGGACTTGATTAATATTTTTAAAACTTTCTAATCTTTTCAAAAATACAAATCAACCCAACTCACTCCCCTTTTCAATCCAAATCAATCACTCTCTCTTTCGACAGCTTTTCTCAACTCTCTCCCAACCAACAGTTCTGCAAAATTTCTCCCTTCAACCTCCGGCGACAAATAGTCAGGCGAGTTTCTTTTCAACTTTCAACCGTCAATCGACGTGAATACTTCTCCGGAGACAACAATTTTGAGTTCTTCGTCGTTCCATTTCTTTTTTCACAGGTAAAAAATTATGAAGAAATAGAGGAACTTGAGCCAACTACTCTTCTAGTATTAAAATGTGGACTGAATAAAATCCTAATTTCTGGCATTTCTTCTTCTTGTTGTCGTACTGTTGATTCGAATTTGTTGGTGATTTTTTATCACAGTTGATGTTCTTAGTGTGTGTGTGTGTGATGTGTTGGTGTTGCTGGGTTGATTTGTTGTTTGTTTTGGTAAAAATGGTGTTGCAACCAATGAAACATCTGATGTAACAAATAAAACATCTGATGTAACAGATGAAACATTTGATATGATAGATAAATACATCTGATGCAACAGATGGAAACATCTGATGCAACAGATGAAAATTTGATGCAACTATAAAAATCTAATGCAACAGGTGAAAAATCTAACAGATCATTCATCTGTTGCGACAGACGACTCTTCTGTTTGGAAGAAATCTAAACAATATTGATCCAACAGATAACTGATTAGTGATCTATTTTTATTCTTTCCAACAATTTTCTCTTCATTTTGCAACAGATTAGTGACTGTTTTTATTCTTTCCAACGGTTTACTCATCCGTTGCAATTGGTCGGTTATATGTTGCAACAGATAACATACCTGGTGCAACAGATTAGTGATCTATTTTTATGATTTTCAATGGATTACTCATCCGTTGCAACAAGTTGGTTATATGTTGCAACAGATAAACTATCTGGTGCAACAGATAAACTATCTGGTGCAACAGATTAGTGATCTATTTTTATTCTTTCCAATGGCTTACTCATCCGTTGCAACAGGTCGGTTATATATTTCAACAGATAACATACCTAGTGCAACAGATTAATGATCTATTTTTATGGTTTCCAACGAATTACTCATCCGTTGCAACGGGTCGGTTATATGTTGCATCAGATAAAATACCAAATGCAACAAATTAGTGATCTGTTTTTATGGTTCCCATGGATTACTCATCCATTGAAACGAGTCGATTATATGTTGCATCAGATAAAATACCAGGTGCAACAGATTAGTGATTTATTTTTATGATTTCCACAGATTACTCATCCGTTGCAACAGGTCGGTTATATGTTGCAACAGATAACATACCTGGTGCAACAGATTAGTGGTCTGTTGGAACTGTTATATTACTGTTATGCATTAATCAATTATAATCTATGTTATGTTTCTGTTAATTTAAGATAATATGACTCCCAAAAGAAAATAAATCGAATCAAGTCCAAGTAAAGGAACAAGTGCAGCAGCTCGGCTACATCCACCACTCTATGAGCTTGCTTTACAAACGTTATCTCAATCAGGAGCAGAAAATAATGAACACGGGGAGGAGAAATCTTTCAAAAGAGATGATCCAAACGCTAATAGCCCTTTCGTCTAAGAGTTGGTCAAAACTTTCAGCATTGATCGTTATCTTGTGAGAATGCAGTGCGATGGTGCCACAGATTTAACGGGTGATCTCGTGGTTAAGTCAGTTATAGGAAAATCTTTCGACGCCTTCAGAAAAATACTTCGAGAATAAAAATTGGATTCTTATTTCAGGGAAAGTTGCTTTGGGCAATATCATGATTTTCCAGAGGACAACAATAATCGTTTCCAGATGAAAATGGTATATGATCTTCTCAAACGCAGGTTTATGTATGAAAAAAAAGATAAGATGGATGAGGTGTGGATAAATTACTGTGGCATGCCTATTTGTTTTGGTTGGAAGGAGTTTGCCACAGTTATCGGACTAAAATATTATCCTCCTTCTCCTTCTCAAGTTATACCTACTCTGACCCAAAAAAAGCACCCCGCACACCCAAAAAAGGCAAAGGTAAGTCGAGTGATCGTGATGACCTGGTGTCCATTGTTGGTCCAAGCTTCAAAAATAAAAATCTGATAGAAGCGTTGAAAGGTAAAAGACTTTTAAAGAAGCACAAACAATCATTGTGCTTGGTTTGGTTTGTACATAATATTCTTTGGGCGAGAGACGTTAACAACAACATAAGTCTCGATTTAATAAATCTCTCCAAGGATCTTGAGGCATTTAACAGCTATCCTTGAGGTTATGAAAGCTTCAAAATGACTGTTGAATATTTGTTGACTCCATTAACGCCAAAAACAGTCAACTTATATGGCTTTCCATGGGCCTTCATGGTAAATATTTCTTTTATCATGATATGATTCATCATTTTTTTATTCAATAATGCTTTTGATTTATTGGCGTTATGTTATAGGTTTAGGCATTTGAAGTAATTCCTTATTTGAGACAACAAGTGAACTACCAGGAAGAAGTTTCCTGTCCAAGAATTCTGAGATGGTTGTCGGCCAAAACCGATAAAAATGCAAAATTTCTTGATCTTTTCAACCCCCCAAGGAAGCAGTAAGTCCAATTCTAATCAAGTTTTTGTTTTAATTAATGATTAAATGATTTCATCATCATTCTTAATAGATGTACCGATTTATTTTAGATTGTCCATTTGTGGCTTGTTCCGACCAACCGAGAGTTGAAGATATCATTTTTTTTACTTTTGTCTGTGCAAACTTTATCTGACCCTAAGGTCGTTGATGAAATAAAAATAGAATTGTTTGGAGCAACAACCATCACAAAAAAAATAATTTTGGAGGGTGGGGCTAATGATGCTCCTCTTATAGTTTTGAAACAACAAGCCATTATGATTATGATCATAATAGTTGTACAATTTTTTTTCCAGATTTTTCCACATCTAGCGAATGTTCTGCATGCAAATGTCAAGACTGCAAGGCGAAACACGATGGAGTGATTAATTCTATTAATGCACTAACTGCTTTTGTAAAGGAAATGACATCTAAGAGGGGTGTTATTCCATCAAAGAGGATTTTATACCCAGACACTCCACTAAAGATCAAGGCGGCTAAGAGGAGAAGGAAAGACACTTCCAAGGCAACATCAAGCGTAAAAAAAGCAAGATTGTAATGCCTCTGTCTTTGTCTTGCATCGATGTTCAGTGTGCAAGGGCCACAGGAGAGCAGCATGAGCTGAAGAAGGTGAATGTACATCATCTGTTCCAAAAAATAAATAGGGACATATTTGTTTCAACAGATGATACATCTGTTGAAAATTATCAAACAGATATATACATCTGTTGCAACTTTTGTCTAACCTGTTGCATCAGATTCGTTATCTATTTCAATAGATGAGTCATATGTTGCAACATATGGGTTATCTGTTTGAAATTATCGTACTTCTATGATTTACTTATTTGAATTTATCCCAACAGATAATCCATCTGATGCAATGTAAGACTCATCTATTGCAACAGATGGGCAATCTGTTGTATATCTCTACTTAGCATTGACAATTCTGGTTTTCCAGGTGGATGTCACAGTAGAAGCTACTGTTGAAGAACATAATATCACAGTTGATAATCCATCAACTGCTTCCAAAGAAGAAGAAAAAGTAGAGTCTGTCAATTTGGGAGAACAGAAAAATTACCCATTTGAAGGGTTCAACATCTAGGATGAGGCTCCAAAAAACTAACACAGTTGATCAACGACTATTCAGAATGGATTGCCGATGGGCTGTTAAAGCATCATGCCTGCAGGTACATAAATTAATTTTATAGATATTGGTTTATACAATTCTTGTTGTAAGAACCTGACATTAACACATATAAATCATCATGTAGAAAATAAAATGACGAGCGCTACAAAGTGAACTAATCGAGTCTTGGTTTTGATATGTTCGACTTTGTTGTTGCACATTCCGAAATGAAGAATTAGTTCTATTTGATGTCACAGCCCCAAACTTGCTGGAATGATGAGGTTTAAATGCCATACATAGTACTTTATTTAAAAGCCTTGCTGGCAGTATCATTTTTTTGTATGTATTTTGTTTGTTTCTTTATTGTTGGTGCAGTTATTGATGTTGTTGGTGGGGTTGGCGTTGTTGGAACTTGTGGTGTGTTGTTGTTGATGGTTCTGGAATAAAGGATATTATTTCTTTGTTGTTGATGATGTTGTTGGAACAAATATTGTTATTTCTTTGTTGTTGATATTTTTTATTTGTAGTTTATGTTGTTGTTGATGTTGCAACAGGTGGAGAAACTGTTGGAACAAATTAAACCACCGGAAAAGCTAGTTTGATGTATTCCATCAGACTCCACATCTGTTGCAACAGACTTCGCATCTGTTGCAACAGACTCCACATCTGGGGCAACAGACTACACATCTGTTGCAACTGACTCGACATCTGTTGTAACAGACTCCACATCTGATACAACAGACTCTACATCTGTTGCAACAGATAGATAATGTTCTTTTCGTGACATCAATTTTTTCCTCTTCTTTGTAGATATAAGGAACTGACAGTTGATCAACTTTTGTTGGACCATCACAAGAGGCTGCAGTAAAGATGGGTTCGGAGGAATAAGTTGCATGCAGATAGAACCACTTCATAAGTGACAGGTATGTATTACTGATAATGTTATCGTAGAAACACATATACAGTGCACTGATTTTGTGAATATTATTTTTACTGATTAGTCATAGATTATTCAAACAAGATGTCTGCAATTTTACAGTTAAGTTTGGTAAGTCCGAACTAATAAGTCCGAGGGACCATGAATATGGTTATGATATTCTATTAAGATTTAATATCGGTTGTTACTCATGTTTATTTGTCAAGCATTGTGTAGGGATCTAGTTTTGGTGTCATTGTAAAGAGATTCAATAGCGATCGGACTAACTTTTAGGGTGCATTGGACCCTTAGAGGGCCTTCGAAGCTTAGCACTGCATATAACACGAGCGGAAAACCAATATAGTTATTGCCCTAGCCTAAATTTATATGGTTGGGTTGCTCGCTCGGGGTGATGAATATACGCCAGAAGGTGCGGTAGGAGAATGACTTTGAGGAAAAATGGGTGGTTGGTGAAAAACTATATCATCTGAAAGCTAATTGAAGAAGAGACATAGGGTAGAAAGTAACTTCTAGCGAATCTGGCCGATGGAATTATCTAAAAAGATGAGAAATCTGAATCAAATGCAAATATAAAAGTGTATCCGGTAATGTAATTTCGTCTGTTGTCTCTCTGAAAGAAAAATAATGCAGATGGACACTATGCTAGGGAGTTGCGTGGTCGGGATTATCACCTAGATAAAAAATAAGAGAAGACCAACAAAGCAGCCTCACGGGCATCAAGGGTTGAAATGATGTACAACAAGTCTAGAAAACTTACGCCAACAGCAACTGCAGTTAAAATAAGGAATCTAAGCGAAGGCAACAATTTTTGAATTTTAAATTTCATCCCATGCCTTCTTGTATGTGTTTCCGATCAGGTCCACTGTCGTTGACTTGATCGGAACCACAAACGAGATTGAAAGAAAAATTGAGTATCATTGTTCCTTAGCAATATGGATTAATTGATTGTGTTTTCTTGCCTTAGCAGGCATTCAACATTTCTTGGAGATGGTCAGATGCTTGTTGTAGTATGTGAATCTCGATAATTTTTAAGCTTGCCTCCAACTTGCCGATTCTGTATTCAAGATGGTCGTTGCCGTCTTCGAAGTTGGTAAGGAGTTCCTCATCTCTTGTGAGCTCGATCAGGAACACTACCTTCAAAGTTGTGGCATTCTAGAAGCCCTTCAGAACACTTTTTTTAGAAGCCTTAAAGGATACATAGAGGGTCGCTGTGTTTGTTTTAGGTCAAAATGTATTGATCCACGTTGAAGATGTAGTCCCAACAGTTGAACAACACACTTTTATCGAACGTTGCTACATGCATCTTGCTCAACCAATTTGATAAATTAATAAGCAAGGAGTTACATAGCGTGTGATCTAAACTGACTCTACCAAGCCTATCAAACGTTACGTAACTCCAAGCTCATTACCCTATCAAAAAAATATGACCGAGTTAGTGCACAAATCAAATAAGCGCAATCTGTCAGCCTTTCTGCTGATCGCTCTTCTCCAATATAGATGACAAGATATCTGCTATTCAAAAGTATACACTGTCGCCAGACATGCTTGCAAATATCTTGTCATCTATATTGGAGAAGAGCGATCAGCAGAAAGGCTGACAGATTGAGCTTGTTTGATTTGTGCACTAACTCGGTCATATATTTTTGATAGGGTAATGAGCTTGGAGTTACGTAATGTTTGATAGGCTTGGTAGAGTCGGTTTAGATCACACGCTACGTAACTCTATGCTTATTAATTTATCAAATTAGTTGAGCAATATGCATTGAGAAACACTCGATAAAAGTGTGTTGTTCAACTGTATGGACCACATCTTCAACGTGCATCAACACATTTTGACCTGAAACAAACACAGGGACCCTCCATGTATCCTTTAAGGCTTCTGAAGAAAGTGTTCTGAAGGCCTTCTAGAATGCCACAACTTTGAAGGTGGTGTCCCTGATCGAGCTCACAAGAGATGAGGAACTCCTTACCAACTTCAAAGACGGCAACGACCAGCTTGAATACAGAATCAACAAGTTAGAGGCAAGCTTGAAAATTATCGAGATTCACATACTACAACAAGCATCTGATCTTCTCCAAGGAATGTTGAAAGCATGCTAAGGCAAGAAAACACAATCAATTAATCCATATTGCTAAGGAAGCAATGCTACTCAATTTTTCTTTCAATCTCGTTTGTGGTTCTGATCAAGTCAACGACAGTGGACCTGATAAAAAACACAAACAAGAAGGCATGGGATGAAATTCAAAATTCAGAAATTGTCGCCTTCGCTTAGATTCCTTATTTTAACTGCAGTTGTTGTTGGCGTAAGTTTTCTAGACTTGTTGTACATCATTTCAACCCTCGATGCCCGTGAGGCTGCTTTGTTGGTCTTCTCCTATTTTCTATCTAGGTGATAATCCTGACCACACAGCTCCCTAGCAAAGTTTTCATCTGCATTATTTTTCTTTCAGAGAGACAACAGACGAAATTACATTACCGGATACACTTTTATATTTGCACTTGATTCAAATTTCGCATCTTTTAAGATAATTCCATCGTCCAGATTCGTTAGAAGTTACTTTCTACCTTATGTCTCTTCTTCAATTAGCTCTCAGATGATATAGTCTTCCATCAACCGCCCATTTTCCCTCGAAGGCATTCTCCTACCGCACATTCTGGCATATAATCATCACCCCGAGCGAGCAACCCAACCATATAAATTTGAGCCAGGAGAATTTCTATTGGTTTTCCGTTCGTGTTTGATGCAGTGCGAGGCTTCGAAGGTGTTCTCAGAGTCCAATGCACACTTAAAGTTAATTTCAATCGCTATTGGTTCTCTGTAATAACGAAAAATATTGATCCCTTCTCAAAACTTGACACGCATAAACACGAGCAAAAATCGCCAGTAATTCGTAACAGGGTATCTGCACCATCTTCATGAGGTCCTCAGCCTTATCAATTTCGAACCCATCAAACTTAACGGTACAATGCAGGATCTTGTTTGAATGATCAGTGCCTAATCGGTTAAAAACTACATTCACAAAAATATTGTACTTTGTGTGTGTTATCCCGGTGACTTTATCAGTAATACATACTTAACTCCCACACATATGATTGTGGATCCATCTACACACACCTTATTCTTCCTAGCCCATCTATGGCTTAAATTGAATAAACAAATGACTAGCTAGTTGCAACAGATGCCATATCTGTTTATATTGTCAAACAATTGGAGACATCTGTTACGACAAATGATCAACCTGTTGCAACATATGACGTATCTGTTGGAGAAATCAAACAGATATATATATATATGTTGCAAAAGATTGCTAGTATGTTGTAAGTTATCTAACAGAAAGAATATATTTTGCGACAGATACCCATCTGTTAGATTTACTTTAAAGCATTTTTTTTCTTTCTGAGATACAATAATTTATAAATAAGTCCCTCCTTACAAATATGGATGATCCAGATTCGTACAAGAATATTCATATTGAGTCCTTGCATGAACTTCAAAGGCAATATGATGAACTCCAGAGAGATTTGACTGACTTCGGAGCAAGGCTGCCGGGTGAAAAATGTCTGATTGACAATAATAATAATAGTAGTAATAATAATTAGGTAATATTTTTTATTTTAGCGTATGTATTTTCCTCCTTTTGTATATTGGATCTACCCAAGGGATTCAAAAATCTATGTTTCATTTGGTGGTCAACTTTGAATTTTTAATTATTATTTAGTATTTAATAATCATTCTGTTTATTCCTTGTTCTCAACATGTCGACGGTTGGTGGTAGGGATTGAGCAATTTGTATCAACAGAGGTTAATCTGATGCAACAGATCGATCATATGTTGCACCAGACGGTTATTAATAAAAAGGGTTATTGTTGTTATTGAGAGGGTGAAAAAGACATGACTTTTCGATTATTTAATATGAAAAATATTTCGTAAATAAATAATAAACACAATGTATAATCGTAAAAGAACGGTTATTTAATTTTAATAATTGGTCGTGACTTTTCACCATTTTTGTTTTTGAATTTGTTTTTTAAAATTATTTATTATATAATAAAAAAAGTCAAAATATTGGATTAATTAACTTATATGATGATTGTTAAGAAAAATAAGGTGAAGGTCGGTCGTGACTTTTTATCTAAAATAAAAACACATACTTTCAACAGTGTGGTTGATGCATCAAATTCCCCATCTGTTGCGACTGATGTATCAGCTGTTAGAAGAAATTAAAAAAGATATTAATATAGAACACGTCTATTTGTTGCTACAGATGATATATCTGTTGCAACTAATGGTTTATCAGATTCAACAGATATACAATCTGTTGCCAGAAAATATAAATGGTTATTATTTTATTAAAGAATTTGAAAAGGTATTTTTTTTAATTTATAAAATAAAAATAAAAAAGTCAGTAAATTTGGATTAATGATATGATGAGAGTTTTTTTAAAAAAGTAGATTATATATTGCAACAAATATATTATCTGATGCAACAGATTCACTATTGTTGCAACAGATGATATATCTGTTGTTACAGATGATTTATCTGATGCAATCGATATAGAATCTGTTGTCACAACTCAATAAAAGTGGTTCTTGGAAAGAACTAATTAATAATAATAATTTGAAAAGTCATGACTTATCACAATATTTCTTAATTTAATTAAGTCACTACTTTTCACAGTAATCAAAAATGTAATTAATAAATAGAGGTGAACAGTTAGATTATATGTTGCAATAGATAGGTTATTTGATGCAACATATTTTATATTTGTTGCAACAGATGATATATTTGTGATCTGTTGTCACAGATATGTTATCTGATGCAATGGATATAGAATCTGTTGTCACAACTCAATAAAAACGGTTCTTGGAAAGAACTAATTAATAATAATAATAATAGTCTAAAAGTCATGACTTATCACAATATTTATTTTCTTAATTTAACAAAAAATATAATTAATGAATGGAGGTGAACAGTCCCTCCTTTTTGCCTCTCATTCAAATTCAATCCTCTATAAATAGGTACCTCCTTACTCAATCGTTAATTCAACTACACTCTATTTATTTATTGCATCTCGTCTTTCATATTACACTTTAGAAGATTATGGCTGACCCAGTGTAGGATAGTGCTTTTTTACAAGACACCGTGAATGAACTTCGGAATCAAGTTTGTGACCTGCAATGGGAACTGAGAGGAGTTAGAGCAAGAATGCTCTGCGAGATACGCAGGCTGAGGAGGGCCTTGCTACTTCCGGTTGAAGATTGGCCGGATGGCAATGATGATGTTAATAATAATAATAATAATAATAATAATAATAATAATAATAATAATAATAATAATAATAATAATAATAATTAGATTATTATTTTTCTTTTAGTCTATTATATGTATTTTTATATGTTTTTGTTTAATAAAAAAATATGTTTTATCTTTGACGTTTTAATCCATATTTAATTTTCATTCTGGCTATTATCCTCTCAACAAACATGTCGACGATTCGACGTAAAAAGGAATAATTTAGAATCCAGTAGCAATAACAAGATTTATCTGTTCGGTTCGTGGCAGGGGCTGATGTGTTGTTCAAAATAGATTACTTATGTTGCAACAGATAAGAAGTCTGATGCAACTGATAAATAATCTATTTCAACAGATGACTAGTTTGTTGCTTGACTCTGACGTTTTAATTTGTACTCCCTCCATCTCAAATTACCCGTCCCAAATTGAGATGTCACATTGATCAATAAAAATAATTAATAACATGTCTAGTTTACCATAACCAACTGATCAATTGGTGGGACAGTAGACGTGTTTGAAATAACCATGGTTTGCTATTCAATCAAAATTTCATAAGAGAAGAAAACTTTTAATGTCGGTCAGCGTATAGTCCCCCTATTAAATGATGTTTCCATTTTAATTTAAAGAAAAAGTGATTAATGTAAAGGGTAAAACATGATTTTTTTTTAAATCTTTTCTTGATTAATGAAAAAGACAAGTAAAATTAGAAATCGAATTAGAAAATTTGGGATGGGTAATTGGACGTAAGGAATAATTTTGAATCCAGTAGCAATAGCAAGAGTTGAAACATATTGGTTATTTGTTGGGTTTGTCGCAGGGGCTAATTTGTGTTGTTCCAAACAGATTAATTATTCGTTGCAACAGATAATTAGTCTGGTGCAACAGATAAACATTCTGATGCAACAGATAATACGTTTGATGCAACAGATAAATCTTCTTATGCAACAGATTACTCATTTGATGCACCAGATGATTGATCTGTTTAAATTGTGGGCACTTATGTTGGATTCATGATCGGGGTTCTATCCATTGTTGGAAAAACAGAAGTGTACCCAGATGACAAATACGAATAAAAATCATAATTTTACTTGCCAAAGTCACCTATGAAGCAATGTCAAAGTGGAAAGTGATGTAGTAAACAAAATTTGACCTAAGAAATTGGTCAGATAGCAGCAGTAACGTTGTACCAACAACAACAACAACAACAAATGGTCGACAAGAAGAAGATGAAGATGATAATGAAGTAGAAGATGATGATAATGAAGCAGAAGATGCTGAATAAAGCATCAGAAACAATGAACAACAAAAATCGCTAAGAGAGAGAAAACAACAATGGATGAGAAGAGAGAGAAAGACTCATTTTTTTCTCTTCGTTTTCCGTTATTTTAGGTAAATATTGAGATCTAAGTGTAAATTTAAAAACTTGTGAGTTATTTTTAAATTTTCCCAACTTTCTTAATTCATAATAAAGTAATTATCACTTCCAATTAATAATTAAAACTTGTGTCACCTACACCTCATTTTAAAACTCTTTTGTCACCTGTGACCCAAAGCGTCAAGAAAGTAAGGATATTTTTGCTCAAATATTTTCAAAGTCAAAAGAGTATTTATTTTCTAATTTCATTTCAAACAGAACAGACAGTCTAAAATATGCGTCATCTCTCTTAACTTTTACACTGTTATTTAGCTTTATTCTATCAG
Organism: Capsicum pubescens; assembly: GCA_030864215.1. Lineage (NCBI taxonomy): Eukaryota > Viridiplantae > Streptophyta > Magnoliopsida > Solanales > Solanaceae > Capsicum > Capsicum pubescens. The sequence continues at coordinate 19,647,629 of CM061543.1, forward strand.
GTGTTAATTGAGTATTGACTGCCCAATTTGTTAACGCTTGGGAAAGATTCACTTATATTATTTATGGATTAAAAGTCATTGAACTTCTATTTTTAATGGACAAGATTCAATGACTTATATTGTTTATGGATTGGAAATCATTGAATTTCTATTTTTAGTCTATGGTGAGAAAGTCAAATCGAAAAAAGATCTGGACCACACTAATTTAATTGGGTGGTGATTATAATTGCCTAACCAATTTGTTAATTAAATGCTTGGACAAGATTTGATCACTTTATATTTTAATGGACCGAAAATTACTATTCTTCTTTTTTAGCTCATGATAAGCCATGTTGGACATATTTTGGTTCAAACCGGAAAAAATTGAAAAATTAAATCGAAATTTAAGTTTAGATTGGATATTTTTCGATTTTTCGATTTTTTGGATTGGTTTTAGTTTCAAATTTTAGAAATTCGTTAAACGATTTGATTTTCGTTTTTTTTTTTTTTAAAAAATCAATTTAACCAAAAAACGAAACTATATAAATAATATATATATACTAGTTTAGGTGTACGCACCTCGCGCGTGTACCTTACATTATTGAGTTCAAACGTTACACTAAATATGATATTTATTTAAATAATAAAGATGAATACAATAATTAAATTCAATATCTTTTGGAGAATTTATTAAATTAAATCTAACCTTTACCAAAAAAAAAATTCATAGTCAATTAACATTCATCTACCATCTGTAAACTGCAACAAAACAATACGATAATAGGGCCATCAAAAAAATATAATTAAAATCTTATCTTTACACAAAAAATTCCTCAAAATCGTCCGACACTCATCTACCATCTGTAAACTATAACAAAATAATACGACAATAGAGATATCAAAACAATACAACTAAACTTTACCTTTACACAAAAAAATTCTCAAAACAGAGATATAAAAACAATACAATTAAACTTAACCTTTACCTAAAAGAATTCCTCAAAGTCGACCGACATTCATCTACCATCTGTAAATTCAACTACGGTCTGTAAACTACAACAAAATAATAAAATAGTAATCACAAAGCTTCAGTTTTGATGAAAATAATTCTTGTCTGATCGAAAATTTAGACACTAAAGAATGACTTGAGTAAAAACAAAGAAGATATATATATATATATATATATATATATACACACACACACACGTTGAATTTTATTATGTTGACAAAAATAGTGAAGAAGTTGAAGATTAGAAAATTAAGTATCCACCAATCTAGACATGCAACCGAATCAAGTTAGATGAGTATCAATCATATTTTTTCAATAAGTAAACTAGTTTTTTCTGTAGTTTAACGTGCATCTTAATATTTATAGAAGTATTTCCTTAATAGAGTCCTATTTTAGGAGTATTTTTCTAATTGATCAATACAGAGAAAAATATTAATTGATCCTCCTTCCATATATTATAGGAGTCTAGTTAATATAATAAAAATAATAAAATAATAAATTGAAGAAAATAATGAAAAGACAATTTTGTCTAAAGAAGAGTCTTTTAATGAAGAACAAAAAGTTCAAATCAATTTTCTAAGAGGCTTCACACTTTTAATATATTATAGATATAAATATAGATATAGATATAGATATAAATATAATTTATATATATATATATATATATATATATATATTCAGTGTAAATAATATTTTTCGATTATTTTATTTTATTTCATGCATGTTAAGTTATTTATATTTGAGAATGAAAAATAGGTTTGAAAAAAAATTATTTTTCTAACAAAATCACCAATTTTAAATGCCCAGTCAGGACAAAGAAAAACTCACTACTTTAATCTTCAAAGTCGAAATAAAAATCCGAAATGATCGAACCGAATTTTTAGAAATCAAACCAAACCGATTTTATTTTAGTTTGGTTATGGCTGTCATTTTCGTCAATCTAAAAATCAAAAAATCAAATCAATATTAAATAAACAAACACAACAAACCGAATGTCCATCCTATAAAACAAGTCAAGAGAGAAAAAAAATCGTATTAACACGAAAAATATAAGTATAAATTAGAGTCACAACTAATACACAAACAAAGAGAAAAACATCATGGCCTTTCCATTATATATCATTTTATTTTATTTTTGTTTTTTTTAGTTTCTCAAGGTATCTCCATAGCCGGCAATCGTGAGATTAATCCTTCGTTTCATTATCATCGCACTAAGCACATGGAACTGGCCACAGAGTTTTCTCCATTCCCCAGAGGTGGGGATCAAACCTCCAACATCTTACTTAAGGGGTGAGGTACTGAACCACCACACACACCAACCCTTGTGGTTGCTTCTTGGTTAATATAAGTAGTTTGTCAGATTCAGTTAGTCACAAAACTTAATACTACTCAGTTAATATTGAAAATAAAGCTTCAAAAATAGCGAAAATCCATTGCTATTTGAGTGGAATTAACCGTGTTATTACTGCTATTAATTGGCAATACCTTGCAAAAGCTTTTCTAGTATCAATGTGATGTCAATATAAATATCACCATCATACTTCATAGAGGGGCGGAACCACCTGTTAGGGTGGGTGGGGTGCACGTTTTTTGTTTTGTTTTTGTTTTTAATTTTAACAACAATAGTGGTAGTAGAGATTGGAACCTGTGACATCTTGTTTAGGTACTATACCTTTTAACACTGAGCTACTGGACTCATTTATTTCTATGGAGTTGAGGTTTATTTATTACCTTAAAATTCATATTTGGTCTATATATTTGTATTTTTGTCATTGCTTAAGTCTATACCGACCAATCAGTCAGACACGACACTATTCCTCAATTGTATTCTTGACCGCTTATGTCAAGATCATTGATCATTGGAAGAATCTTGACCGCTTATGTCAAGATAATGGTACACCCGCGCTCTTCAAATCCTGAGTTCGCCTCTGACTTCATACTCCAACCATACAATTCAAAAAATACAAAATTAAGATTTGATTTGAACCGTAAAAAAAAATGAAGAAGTTCGACTTTTAATTATGAAAATTAATTTTTTTGATTTGATGTAAGTATGGAGCATGGGAGTAGGTATTTATTACTACCACATAAGATTTCCTTAGTTTCGACGTAACCAAGGAAATATCTAGCAACCCAAGCATTATTGACCACTAAACTTTGATCATAGCCCAGCATTATTGACCACTAAACTTTGATCATAGTACTGAAAATGAAATATCATGACTTATATGAGCATGTGCACCTTGGGTTTTTTCTAATAAAAGGAAATCACGTCTAATACTACATATTTATCAAACTTGGAAAGTATATCACACTATAAAAAATGTTAGTTGCTTGATGTTATTAATCATACATTACCCACTTAAAGGCTTTAGGCACAATTTCCACTTTGGAGCTATCCTTTATTCTCTTTCAGGTAATCTCTCCAAAAGTAGTATTTTTCTTAATTAATTTAAACCAAAAATAATTGTACATTTGTAAATTTGAAAAAATAATTTAATTTATAATCTAAATTTTACTTCTACACTGTTTGGATGGTTGTTACATGTTCATTTATAATATATCGTATTATATTGTGTTGTATTATATTAATAAGTATAACGTTTGGATGGATCCTTATCTCGTTACATAATGTGACACATCAATAATTTGAAGGATGAACATACAGGATAGTGGGACTTAATGATACTAATAATTTTAGCAACAGTTAAAACAAACATAGTAATTAATCACACTAACATTATGGGTTCATCTGAATCTCTTTGGTTGAAAATTACAATGCTTTGAGCTTATTCGTACGGTTATTTCTTGCAGGAACACCCTCTATTTACTACTTACCACAAGTTTTAAAAGTTGCTCTTACTAAGCACTGGAGTCTGCACCATTTTTGCTGTATGGTAGATCAGTTTTCTCTACTTAAAAAGTCTTAAACTCTTAGGTGGTTGCATCGACTATCGAGTTATGGCACTTCATAACGTACCAATCCCAAGTCGACAGCTGTACATCGACGGAGAATGGAGAGAACCAGTCAAGAAGAAGAGGATACCAATAATCAATCCGGCTACTGAAGACATCATCGGTATATTACTAGATGATTAGCATACTATGCTCTTTCTTTGCTTGTAAGTTGATCGCGCTTTTTACATTTTTAGTTGAATGTTCTTTTATGTGTGAGTCTGATTCTTTTTACTCGGGGAAAAGATATCATTTTCATTTCATATTATACAAAGAAAAGTCTAAGCCACGCCTAAATTATATAAGTGATATATTACACACCTTAGCTATATAAAAGTGATATTATTACCTCCCGCGACCCCATTCTAAGGCGCGTATGTTACACTTATTTTAGGCGCGTCCAGCCTATTAAATAACAAAAGTAAACGGCTAAAAACATCAAGGGAAAAGGCATCGTTTTCGCTCCAAACTATAGTCGAAAAGTCGAATCTACACCTAAACTATATAAGTGACCTATTACACACCTTAACTATAAAAAAAATGATACTTTTTACTGATGTGGTGCTGACGTTGCAGCGCGTGTAAAACACTACACTACATGCAAGTTGTGGTAGCTTGACATGGTGTAAATAGTTTCATTTTTTTATAGTTTAGGTGCGTAATAGGTCACTAGTATAGTTTAGGTGTGACTTCGACTTTTCGGGTACAGTTTGGGGTGAAAACGATGCCTTTTAAAACAAATTTGGCGAAGCATGTGAAAATACTTTTGTTCTGCTGAGATAAGTATTATGTTCGCGTGAACAGTCTCATCTAAAAGTGTAAGTTATTAGAGAGAATGATTTAATTTGATGATTATCATACACTATGTTCTTTATCTAATTCAAATTTGATCGCGCTTCTCACTTTTTTCCTGTTGAATGTCCTTTTACCTGCGAGTCTGATTCTTTTTTTTCTTTGGCGAAGCACGTGAAAGTACTTTTGTTCAGCTGAAATATTAGTATGTTGAATCCCGTGAACAGTCTCATCTAAAAGTGTAACTGTTTAAGTTATAGTGAGAATGAATTAATTTGATGATTAGCATACACTGTGTTCTTTCTCCTATTCTAATATGATCGCGCTTCTCACTTTTTTTTTTCCCGTTGAATATCCTTTTATTTGCAAGTGTGATTCTTTTTATTGCTTTTTGCAAAGCGCGTGAAAATACTTTTGTTTTTCTGAGATAATATGTTGAATTGCATGAACAGTCTCGTCTAAAAGGTTAAGTTATCCGAGAGAACAGATTAATTTATTTGTTTCGTAGAGCAATGTAACTCAGTGAAATTCGAGTTTCAGGGGATTTTCCGGCTGCTACTGCAGAAGATGTGGATATAGCTGTGGAAGCAGCTCGGAGAGCTCTTGCTCGGGATGACTGGGGTTCCACAACAGGGGAACAACGCGCAAAATATCTCCGTGCTATTGCTGCTAAGGTTGTATACTCTTCTGCGTTGAATAGTTCAGGGTATATTTGGCCCTTTTCCCTGATGCAGCCAGTTACTAGGCCAGAACAGAGAAATTATCTTTGTTTCAATGCTGATTTTGTGATTATGTATGAGTTCGGAATAGTGTTGTTGAGCTCAAATCATACAGGATGTGGAAAATTGTATTCCCTTAGTTAGTTTAAATCAATTTTTCATTCGTATCCATGAACTTACATCTAGATCGTGTTCCTTGTGTCCTTGAACTGAGGTGACGTGGAACTTCTAAACACGGGTAGTGTGTCGAGTGATAATTAAGTCTTCAACAACCTACCGCGTCAAATTCTAGTTCTGCTTTGAAGAATAGCTATCTTTACCTTGTAGATAAAACTACATACTTTGTCTTTGTAGATGAACTGTTGAGTTTGGGGTGAAACAAGTCTTCAATTGGAGCGAAATGGATGTAGATGAGATCAAGGCATAGTAATAGGTTTAGCGAAGGTGTAATATTACATTAGTGATTCCGATTCCTCTAAAGTTGTGAGTGCCTTTTCATATTGTCCTTGGCCCAAATATTTATTCGCTATAGGTGCCTGAAATATAGTGCAGCTGTAGATGTCGCGGAGGATAAAAAAGCGCACATGTTTTCGTTTTAGGGGCATCTAGCTTACTATTTGGATTAGCTTCTGTATGTATTGTATTTCACCTGGTGTTGACAAGATATTGAAACAGTTTTCATGACTAATTGGCTATTCTGCTTTTCGATAAACGATTTATTTGCTAACTGTTTTAGATCTTTTCGTAGGTACTGGAAAGGAAGTCTGAACTTGCAATACTTGAATCACTTGATTGTGGAAAGACAATGTTCGAGTCTGCTGCAGATCTGGTACCTTTTTTGCATAATGAGATAAGCATATAGTTTACGGAAGTACACAAATTTGTTTTATGTGCTGTCTTATATTTCAGGATGATGTTGCAGCCTGTTTCGAGTACTATGCAGACCTCGCTGAAGCTCTAGATTTGAAAAGGAAGACTCCCGTTGATCTTCATTTGGATTCATTTAAGAGTTATGTTCTTAGAGAACCTCTCGGTGTTGTGGGATTGATAACTCCATGGTAGGTGTCGTTTTTCAGAGTTTCCTTTTAGTTATACAAACCACACATTCATGATTGAACTTCTGTGTTTCACTCCTAGTTCATTGGAAAAATTGGACCATAATCCTAACAAATGAACAATGAGAATAGCATTCTTCATACTTTTTCAAGTCAATGATCTTTTTTGTTTTCATAACGCAGGAATTATCCATTGTTAATGGCCACATGGAAAGTTGCCCCGGCTCTGGCTGCAGGTTGTGCAGCAATACTTAAGCCGTCTGAACTAGCATCAATGTGAGTCCTTATAGCATATCATTTTCTATATCCTGCACATCGTTTGTTTCTTTAATCAAACGACTCTAATCTTTCAATCGCAGTACATGTTTGGAGTTGGGTGAGATCTGTAGAGAAGTCGGTCTTCCTCCTGGTGCCCTTAACATTCTAACAGGATTGGGGCCTGAAGCTGGAGCTCCTTTGTCATCTCATCCTCATGTGGACAAGGTTTTCCTGTTTCTTTTTCGAGTTATGCTTTTTGTATATTTATCAAATCTCACATGTGAATGAAGTTTTTAAACTTTTGGCGACAGATTTCATTTACAGGAAGTGCCTCTACAGGGGCTAAGGTCATGACTGCTGCAGCTCAACTTGTTAAAGTACGTTCTGGCGTAAATAATTAATCTTTTAGGTTCTAACTGACCAAAACTAGCAGGGACGCGGGTGGATAAATTATAGCTAAGCCCTTTTGTTTCATTTGCAGCCAGTTACTCTTGAGCTTGGCGGAAAAAGTCCAATAGTTGTGTTTGATGATATCGATAACCTTGACATAGGTTTGCTTTTTTAAAAATTGTATATCATTTGGTTAAGAAGTTAAACTTCATCCTTTCTTTAGGAAAATAATCTTGGTTCTTGATCCTATGTTCTTCGTTGTCTAATGCAGCTGTTGAGTGGACTCTTTTTGGTTGCTTTGCGAACACTGGTCAAGTTTGCACTGCAACATCACGTCTTATAATACAGGTAACAATCGCTATATGTGGATGAGGTCCACCTATTTAGTCACAGTGTTTTTCTTTGGTTAACTCAGTCCTGGTTTGGCACTATTTACCATTATCTATGAAGTACCTATTGGAACACATGTTGTGTACGTTTGATCATCAAGTCATCTCGTGCTTGGCTGTGTAATAGGTTTTAGAGTGGGTAAAGTCCCACATTAGTTGGGGAATGGACTGTTAGTTTGTTTATATGGACTTGGATAATCCTCACCTCTTGAGTTAGCTTTTGAGGTTGAGTTAGGCCCAAGGTCCATTCTTGACATGGTATCAGAGCCAGGTTCATCCCCGTAGGAACGTGAACTCCAACTCTTAAAACACTTTGTGATACGGTTATGCTTGAGAGAAGATGCTTTTGAATTGTATCTCCAATTCAAAATTTCATGAAAATTGGCACTAAAATTAGTATAGGAACGTGAACTCCAACTCTTAAAACACTTTGTGATACGGTTATGCTTGAGAGAAGATGCTTTTGAATTGTATCTCCAATTCAAAATTTCATGAAAATTGGCACTAAAATTAGCATATCAAGTCCAGACTGATTGCTGATTACTTAAGTTCTAACTTATAAGAAATTATAGCATTTCTCGGTCCTTTTGTTCTATTTTCCTGTCTGTTATAGATGTTAGAGCTTTTACTGAAACCAAATTGCCAATACTGTAGGAAAGCATTGCTTCTGCATTTTTGGACCGGCTGATTCTGTGGACAAAAAACATCAAGATCTCTGATCCCTTGGAAGAAGACTGCAAGCTTGGTCCCATCGTTAGTTCTGCCCAGGTAAGAAAATTGTATGTTTTGGGTTGATTTAAAACGCGGTTCTAACTATAAAGTACTTCAGAAACAAAATATCATGTTTAACATTGAACTGACACTTTCTGTTGGTTTAAAAACTGTTAAAGGGAAATAACGCAGGAATTCAATAGTCAAAAAGTTGGCCGCTGAAACAAAGATGGAGTTTGAAGAAGAGAATATGTAGAGAGACAGAGAGACATTATTTTCTTGTTAAAAGAAAGTCTATAATTGATCATCAACTTAGCAACTTAAATAGTTGTTATTCCAACTAAAAATAGGACAAAGAAACAACCTACTTCTATCAAAATTAAAATAACTAATTAGTTTCCTACCAAAGATAGGACTCCTAATTTAACTAGGATTATACTTGAAAAAAATTGTTAGAGAAAACAGAAAAAATAGTTGCATTCTTAAAGCAACTTTCAACACTCCTCCTTGCTTTATGAAATGCAAACACCAATTTTCTGTCTGAGAAGCTCAGATTTGCTGACATCAACTTCAAGGCCACCCCGCCCAACAGCTTTGCGATAAAACTTTCGGGTCTGCGCAGATGACTTGTTGCCCCTTTCGATATTGGATTAACTCTAAGCCCTGAAGGGTGGACAAAATATCTTCTGCCTTGATGGCTATCATGTCACTTAGTTCCTTGATAGATATATTGTCCTTGAGCTTTTTCAATTTATCCAGAAGCACATGCGTCCAGTAACCCCTATAGCTCAACATTCCTAAGTCGGAAAGTGGTCTTTCTGGTGTGCCCACTTTACCTTCTTTCTTTGAAAGTTCATATGGGAATGCAATTAGGAATTTTCCATAGCCTTTCCTCTGATAAGGTGGAAGTGTCAAATGCAATCTAAGTGATAAGACTCTTCTGAATGCTTTTCCTTCGAAAAGTAACCAACCATATGGAAACCTCAGTCGTCACATTCACGAAGCACATAAAAGAGGAACAGGTTAACATCATAATACAGAGTCTTATGATCAAGAAACAATTTGGCCCAGTAGCATAGATTTTGCCCATAAACCTTGTTCTTTTTGCCATCAACCTCAAACATTGACAGTGTACCACTTCTATAGATCTCATCACCTGGAGGATGCTTAAGATGACATTTCCTCATGTGCCTCTGAAGCTGCTCTTTGCGTTTCATAAAATTGAGACAAAACTCGCAAAAGAACAATTTCGAGCAGTCATTGTATTCTGGAGGAAATGGCGAGAAGTACCACGTTTCAATCTCATATCTTCCAAATTCTATTGTAGCAGTGTTCTTGACTTTTGTGAACTCTTCGTGATCTCGTAAACTGGCTGCATCAAGCTCCTCATGGCCCTCGACACGAATCTCATCAATTTTACGTTTCTGGTGGCATGTCATTTTCAAACTTGTCACCTTATCCTCGACCTTCTCATCCACAACAGTCTCTACCGAATTAAGATCAAGCTGTTCAAATTTAACCCACTCATCAAGTCTCCGGTTGAATTCAGTATCAACTATCAAACTTAAATCCTCAGAGTCGGACGTAAAATCAGAACTTGAACTTTCTGTTTTAACAGACTCATCCTTATCTGGATCATCAGGATTAAAGTCATCATCTTCTGAGTCTTCAGAGGAAAGCTCCAAGATCCCATCATCTTTAGGAGGGGCTTCTGTCAGCTCTTCAGATGCAGTAGCAGCAGCTTCCTTGGGATATACTTTCTCCCAGCTTTCAGTGACGGAAAGGTCTGTTCCTTGAAGATCATTAAGCAAGTCAATGAAGTTAACTTTGCAATCACAACCAGGACAAAGCCAGCCTTCATCATCAGGTGGAATGTCTTCTTTTAGCAGAGGTGGCTCCACACACAACTCGTGAAATCCGCGTTCTTCTTCCAATGGATTTAATGAGAAACTTCTGCCGCTCATTTTGACTTTAAATAGGTCTTGTCCAGGTGCTTCCTTGATCAAGCAATGTTTATCTTCGAAATACAATTTGAAACCTTTTTCTACTAACTGACCAACACTTAACAAGTTCTGGTCCAAATCGGGTACGTAAAGAACATCAGAAATTGTTTTAGTGCCCGATTGTGTTTCAATTGTGATAGTTCCCATTCCTTTTGCTGGAATATAACCAACATGGCCGATTCTAACTTTTGTAACTTTAGTAGGGCTCAAATCTTTAAAAAGATCTTTATCGCAAGTCATATGATTTGTGCATCCGCTATCGATCAGCCACGAATCGCTTGAGACACTGCTTGCTTAACATGATGCAACAAAGAGTTGATTCTCTTCCTGTTCATCAACAACTCGAGCCTCTGCATCTTGTTGCTGAGTTTTATTTTTACAGATGATCGCTTCATGCCCAAGCTGATTGAACTTAGTGCACTTAGCATCAGGTCTCTTCCAACACTTGAAAGGTGCATGCCCGAGCTTGCCGCAATGCTTACAAGGAGGGTAGTTTCTTTTGAAACCACCTGTTTTGTTTTTGTTGCTATGTGCTGCACCTTCTCCATCAGTTGGTTGGTACTGCTTATTCTTCTTCTTCTTAGAACGTCCATCATCGTGATGCTTGGCTGGTAAGGCACCTTCGACAGCTCTTCCTTGTCTCATAACACGCCGTTGCTCTTGCGCTTGAAAAACACTTAAGGGCTCTGCAAGTGTGATCTTGGACAAGTCCTTAGTATATTTTCGAAGGTTGTTATGGTAGCCTCAAATCTTTCAGGTGCCGTTACTAGGATTTTCTCAACGATCCTTGAATCATTGAAAGTGGAACCCAACAATCTGATGCGATTTGCTAAATTAAGGAGTCTGTCAGAGTACTCCTTTATGGTTTCACTTTCTTTCATCCTTTGCAGCTCAAACTCACGTACCAGATTCAACACTTGCATCCCTCAAATCCTTTCATCTCCTTCATACTCAGTTTTGATATAATCCCATACCTCTTTCGTTGATTCAAGAGACATGATACGAGTGAAGATATTAGATGAAACTGCAGTAAATAAGCATGCTAGTGCCTTTGATTTCCTGGTTTTCCTCTCCTTGTGAGTTTTAATCTGCGCCACCGTGGGATTGTCCGGCAAGGGAGCTATCTCATATTCAGCTTCAACAACTTCCCAGAGATCCAAAGCTTGCAGATATATCCGCATTCTAACTGCCCAGATCTGATAACTTTCTCCATCGAAAGTTGGTGGTGCCATTGAAGAAAAATTTGCTTCTCCGTTCATGGTATCCACTGGATCAGATTGATGCACACACTCACAGGTCCCTTAAGATTAAAACTCTGATACCAATTGTTGGTTTAAAAACCGTTAAAGGGAAATAACGCAGGAATTCAATAGTCAAAAAGTTGGCCGCTGAATCAAAGATGGAGTTTGAAGAAGAGAATATGCAGAGAGACAGAGAGAGATTATTTTCTTGTTAAAAGAAAGTCTATAATTGATCATCAACTTAGCAACTTATATAGTTGCTATTCCAACTAAAAATAGGACAAAGAAACAACCTACTTCTACCAAAATTAAAATAACTAATTAGTTTCCTACCAAAGATAGGACTCCTAATTTAACTAGGATTATACTTAAAAAAAATTGCTGGAGAGAACAGAAAAAATAGTTGCATTCTTAAAGCAACTTTCAACACTTTCATATCTTATCACAGTGAATAACTCATTAGAAGATACTATATTTGGTTTGTTATTTTCTAGCAGATCTTGTAGATGAAAGTGAAGTGGTAACCGTAACACAATCTGTAGACAATTTCTACGTACTAATTTTTGTTAACTTGCAGTATGAGAAAGTAATGAAGTTCATCTCAAATGCCAAAAATGAAGGTGCCACCATTCTTTATGGTGGCGAACGACCTCAGGTAAAAAAATCCTTCCTGGCAATAGCCTGGAGGTGCTTTGTTTGTCAATCTTTTGTAATAGAACTCAAGTCATCACCATTGAATTGCAGCACTTGAAGAAAGGATATTATGTTCAGCCAACAATTATTACTGATGTTAATACCTCCATGGAAATCTGGGAAGAGGAAGTATTCGGACCTGTTCTTTGTGTCAAAACATTCAAAACTGAACAAGAAGCCATTGAACTAGCCAATGACACCAAGTGAGTTGCCTATTCAGACTTTCACCAATATATTGTGTGTATATTTTTTCCCTATTTAGTAAGTCACTAGTCAGAGTTAACTTCTAGTCATGTTAGTATATTTACTTTACGTCCATCATTTTCTAGGAGTTTTTCGGAATTTTGGATGAAAAAACTTGCCCCTTAGGCTCCGGACTAGTACTGTCATATAGCCTATCCGGCTTGCTTGCTATTTAGGCGTAAATTTTGTTGTTTGTTGTTGTTGTTGTTGATTTCTTTCCCCTTGTCTCATAGGTATGGTTTGGCTTCTGCTATTATGTCAAAAGATGCTGGAAGATGTGAGAGGTTTACAAAGGTGGGAGTACTTCTCATTTGCTGTAAGCAATTTTTTTTAATCAATAGGCATGGCATTACTACAAGAGTTAATTGGATTTTGCAGGCTTTCCAGACAGGGATCATATGGATTAACTGTTCACAGCCATCTTTTTGTCAGCTTCCATTTGGTGGTAAAAAGCGTAGTGGTTTTGGACGTGATCTAGGGGAGATGTAAGCACTCACTAATCTGAACTCACGTTGTGTAAGGTTTATTAAAAGGGAAAATGTTCTCTACCAAAAAAAAAATTGAAAAAAAAAAGTTCAATTTTGAACGCTCGAACCTGAAATCTCTTATTGTCACTTGTGTTCATTGATGCAGGGGTCTTGAAAAGTACTTGAACATTAAGCAGGTGACAGAGTATACTTGTGATGATGCATGGGCTTTTTACAAGTCACCTTCAAAGAACTAGTGAAAGGCTAGTCTATTATTGTTTGCTTTGCTCGTTAATCAATAAACAGTTGTAATAAACCTTAATCAATGGTGAAAACTTAAAAAATATCTTCTGTCGAAGTAACATTTTTATTCTATCTCTATCTTGGGTGAGGCCCCGCATGAACGCAAGATGCTTTTTTTTTGCATTCGATTGTCCTTTTTTATAATCATCAATAAATGCGAATGATTAATGAATAAGCATTCATCAGCTTCACAATTCTTTATTCTTCCATAAGAATGCTTAAAAACAAGTCTACTTTTCCAACTTACCAAACTTTATTTCCTATTTTTTTCAAAAGGGAAAAACATAGGAGGCTTCTCTTTATATGAAAGTACTTATTTGACCTTACATTGAGTCATTGGAGTAAAGAAGGGAGCAGAACCTAATTGTCCTTCAGTGGGGTACCCACTTTGCATAATCAAGAAAGAGAATACAATTAGCAGCAATATAGTCCCTCCTTTTTCACTTCCATGCATCTCAATTTGATATGTGCATAAAAGTTCAAGAATATATATATAAAAAAAAAAAAAAGTGATCTCTTGATCTTAAATTATATGTGTTGGACATAATAAAGGTATTCCTTAAATTTTATCATCTTAAATATATCATGTTATTTATACGAAAGTGTTATTAAAAGTAAAATGAAAGTATGATATTTTCGGGAAACAAACTAGAATAAAAGTTAAAGTAACATTCAATATATTGCTCGGACTTCTTAAAAATGTTGATTGCATATCGAATTCTTCCAAAGTAATGCCATTTCTTAGAGAATTTCAACACAAATACGGCAACACTTTTAGAGAGTCCAAACTATATAGATTAGATACATACGTCAATCATTTTGCTGAATAATAATTACTATCTTCGTCTCATTTTATGTGTCATTATTTTCTTTTTGATCCGTCTCAAAAAGAATTATCACCTTTTCTTATTTGGTACTCCCTCCGTCCTAAATTACTCGTCTCAAATTTTCTAATTTGATTTCTCGTTTTACTTGACTTTTTTCATTAATCAAGACAAAATATTTTTTTCCAAATTATACCCTTACTAATTGATTACTCCTTGTTACTAGTATTGAATTATCAAATCTTGAAAAATGTTGCAAAGACTTTATTAATCCTAATTATCCATGTAAAAAGTGTTTTGATATCGGTCATATAATAACTCCATCAATATTGGAACTAACAACGTGACACAATTAATAGGGGTAAAATGGTAAAATTATATTACCAATTATTATTTTTTAATAGTTATGACATCTCAATTTGGGACAGGTAATTTGGAACGGAGAAAGTAACTAGCTAAAGACAATTCCATTTTAGCCTTATTAGTTTCACTTATAAGATCCTACTTAATTAAACATAATAGTAGTATATTTTTTAATAAAGTACAATTTGAAAATATCATCAAGCCTTTCTTTATTTGTTAAACTTCATGATTAAAAGTATGTCACGTAAAATGAGATGGAATAATAGTAGGAAATTTCTTTGATTGACACTATGTAACTTCCAATAGAATTTACACAACCAAGAGTCGAGCAAAGCAAAGACTCCACAAGTCAATGGCTCATTGCTTGGGCAATTCATCCACTCATCAAAAGGTTAAATACCCATTCCCTCCTTAGCTAACTCATTCCATCAAGATTCTTGAAAACTGTAAAGTAAAGTTGCAGTATTTGAGCAGCTAAGAAGCAAAAAATGGTGATAATTGGAGAGGGAATTGAAGTCAAAGATGAGTTGATCAAGAAAGCTTGTAACTTAGCCATGGAAGCTCACACTTTGTCATCTGGGAAACCTTATATTTACAAGAAAAAAAGTGGGTCAATGGATGCTGTTTTTGGTTTTGCTGGAACTTGGTCTCTTGATGGTTGGTACAATAACACTTCTTTTGGAGAAACAAAGATTAACATATCTTTGTTTCCATCCATGAGAAGTGTTGGAACTGATGAATTAGCTATGGTGAATGAATCATTTGCTAGGAGATTTGAAGACATATTGAACAAATCTTCACTTAAAAATGAGGTACTGGGGTTTGATAATCTTGTTCCTTTTTGTTTTTTTGGTGGTTTTGTTTTCTTGGCTTCCCAGTAGATGATGTTGGTGAAAATGAAAACTAATTCCCACTAAGGCATATGCCTTAGGTCCCTCAAATTTTAGTAACAATATCAACTGACATCTTTCATTTTGACATAAGTAGTGACAAAGGACAGCTTCACAAACTAAAATTAATGCAAATAAATTCATTTTCTTTTACTTTAGATGTATAACTCAGAGACATGTTTAACAAAAATATGTATCTGAATTTAAATTGCTTACTAATTGACACGGGATGCACGTCCGACGCACAAGATGCACGTGGTGCGCACGAGATGCACCTGCGACGCATCGTAGAAGCTAATTTTATTGAATATAATTAGACCTCTTATTAAAATTTGGCTTTAGGCCATCAATTTCATTGAGCCGCCCCTGCTTGCTGTATGTTCATTGGTAGTCGTAGTATTGCTCATGTAGTTTCTTGTACTTCAATTTCTGTTATTATCTGTGGATTCCTTGTATCTTGGCTATCGTATTGTTTTGTTCGAGTTTCTGTTTTGTCACTATATGTTGTTTGTGTTAGTATCTACTGTTTCTTGTATCCCTGTTACTTCTTTTTTGGACTGTTTTTTCTTGAATTGAGAGTCTATCAGAAATAACATCTCTACCTCTACCTCTGAGGTAGGGGTGAGGTGCGTACACTCTATCCTCCCCGAACCCCACTTTGTGGGACTACACTGGGTTGTAGTTGTTGTGAAGAGGGGGAATGGTTCCAGAAGAGTAAAGGAAGAACCTGAAAGTGTTAGATGTTAGCACTGGAAATGGACCAAAAGCTGGGGATACATTCAATGGATTATACCAGCACACAGAGGAGATTGACTTTCATCTCATTTCTTTTAGAGAGTTTTTACAACTTGAGTGTACACCAAATCTATGAGTCTTAGACAAAGAATTTTTCTTTTTAATTCAAACCTTTTTTTCAAGTACTTTCTTTATTGAGTAGACCTAATGTGACTATTGGATTTATGGCTGCTTCTCCGGGCAGAGGCTAAAGTAGCCTTTGCACAATGGCTTCAACTGAACCTAACATTTTTGCCAGAAAACGTAGACATATAACCATCAAGTCTAAATTCTGAATCTTCCTTTGCTCCTCGAACCAAATTTGTCAATTTTAGTGATGCTATTCTTGACAACTTCATGTTGATCCAGCCAACTTGAGTTCGATCAACTTGGTTCCCTTCAGTGACTTTTAGTTATTACTTGGGTCATTTCAGCAATATGTTCCAAGCCAAAATAGAGTACTGATTCCTATGACTGATCCTTTCAGGATAGACTAGGTTAATGGAAATTAATCTTCATGTATAGCTTCCATCTTTGATTTGGGAAATGAGTGTTGTTGATTCATGGGGTCTGGTTGTTTTAGGTGGAGAAGGCAATGTCAGATGGAAAACAGATAGTGTTTACAGGGCACTCGTTCGGTGGCCCTATAGCTATTTTGGCAGCTCTCTGGTGTCTGGAATATCGCCGCACAAGATCAAATGACAACCTAGTCTATCCATACTGTATGACTTTTGGATCCCCTCTTGTTGGTAACAGAATATGGTCTCATGCCCTCAGGCGCGAAAACTGGGACCGTTACTTCATACATTTTGTCATGAAGTACGATGTTGTCCCCCGGATGATGCTTGCTCCCCTTTCATCAATTCAAGAATTGGTTCAAGCAATCTTTGCCGGCATCACCCCAAAATCTCCGAATATGTCTGGTGCAAGATCAAGTGATGCTTCGAATTTCTTTATGACTGTAATGAGGAGTGCATCCTGTGTTGCAAGCTATGCTGCATGTAATCTGAAGGGATGCACAAACTTGCTGTTAGAAACTGTTTCCAACATTGTTCAACTCAGCCCTTACAGACCTTTTGGAACTTTCATCTTCTGTACTGGTAATGGGAAACTGGTTGTCATTGAGAATCCAGATGCTGTTCTGCAGTTACTGTTCTATTCCTCTCAACTGAGTTCAGAAGCAGAAGCTGAAGTCATCGATGCCAGAAGCTTAAACGAACATCTGTTATATAGAAACGAAATGCAGGAGAGCTTAGAGATGCAAGATGTGGTTTGTCTCAATAATCTTACTGATATTCCATTGTCTTCGAATGTCAATCCCAGTGATGAAGTTGCAATTATGAATTCAGCACTGAATGACCTCGGCCTGGTAAGCGATAAATATGGTTAGTTTTATCCTTATTTTCAACAGGATTGCCAATCTTGCTCAAGCTAATGAGCGCTTTCATCACGTTTTCTAAATCTCAGAGCACAAGAGCAAGGTTGTGTCTTCGTGCAGCAGGAGAGTGGGAGAAGCAGAAAAAGAAGAACGAGGAAAAGATTGATCTTAATAAGAAAAGCATTGTGGACGGGTTAAGCAAGATACAGGAGTACCAGACCAAGTGTGATATCCAAAAAGTTGGATATTATGATGCATTCAAGCTTCAAGTAAACATTGATGACTTCAATGCTAATGTGAAAAGGCTTGAGTTAGCAGGTATATGGGATGAGATCATTGAAATGTTGAAAAGGTATGAGCTCCCAGATAGCTTCGAGGGACGAAAGGAGTGGATACAACTAGGGACACAGTTTCGCAGGAAAGTTGAGCCCTTGGATATCGCAAACTATTACAGGCACTTGAAGAATGAAGATACTGGACCTTACATGATCAGGGCTAGGCCTAAGCGTTATCGGTTCACACAGAGATGGTTAGAGCATTTTGAGAGAGTCCAAACTGGTGCGCGTTCCGAGTCATGCTTCTGGGCAGAAGTGGAGGAACTAAGAAACAAGACATTTGAAGAAGTTCAAAACAGGGTTTTGAGTTTAGAAACAAATGCATGGGGCTGGTTCCAGAGAGGCCTTCTGGACAATGATGTTTTCTTCCCTGAGTCTACCTTTACCAAATGGTGGAAAACACTCCCTACTCAGCACACACAGGCATCTTGGGTATCGAGCCATATAAATTCTTAGTTCCTTTCGGCCTGATATTTTGATAAATATGGTATCTGGGTCAACTTGCGGGCACCTCAAATATTCCGTCACGTATACTCCAATGCCCTAATAAGAGCAGTCATATTGTACTTGCCTAAGATAATAAACAAAGATACTAACGAGTGCAACCCAATGTATGCAGCCAAGGTAATTGAAGATGTTCCAGTTTTCCTAGGAATTGCTTTACTTGTACGGTAGATTAGTTGTAGCAAGAACACCAACATTTAAGTATTTAAGGTGGGATACAACGAGTGCACATTTTTCCCATGTACAACGAGAATTTCCAACGGTTAACGATCTAAGAACCTATAAAGTAGCCAAGCTGGCTTAGTTTTACAACTTTTATAGGAGAAGATCTGGACAACATAAATACCACCACTGACAGCCAATTTTATACAGAAATTTGGGAAAGATAATCTCATGAAAGTCGGTGAAAACCATATAAGAATATGTAAATGATACAGAACCAAACTTTTATCGCTCCCGTCTACAACCCAAGAGCCTTGCAACCATGGGAAACATGCAAAGATCTCATTTTATCCCCGGAACAAACCGGAGACTAACGAAATTGAACTTCAAGAACAGCAAGGAGAAGATCAGCTGTAGCACAAAGCAATCAACTTATACAGACAAAAAGAAGCAACGCCACATAATTGCTGCTACTGCTCTAAAAAAGCAATTGTCATACTAACATAATCTCGTCAAAATCCGGTAAGCAGATGGTATAAAGCTTGGAAAATGTCTGAGATATCAAATAGAAGATCTACATGTAAATATTAGCTGTCAACAAAACTACTCATATTGAAGGACTTGATATTTTTACCAGCTTATGAGAAGAGAAGAGAAGAGAAGAGAAGAGAAGAGAAGGTACAACATTTGGAGATACTTCCAAATGTTAGCTTCCAAATACTCGCACGGAAAAGCAATCAACTAGTAGCAGGGAAAAAGAAGCAAAACCAAATAACTGCTGCTGCTGCTGCTGCTGCTGCTGCTGCTCTAAAAAAAACACAACTGTCCCACTAACATAAATCTCGTCAAGATCCAGCAAGCAGAAAGTATAAAGCTTAGAAATAATCTGAGATATCAAATAGAATATCTAAATGTAATTAGCTTTCAACAAAACTAACCATCATATTGAAGGACTTAATAATCTTTACCAGCTTATGAGAAGAGAACGGAAGCTCAAGGTATAGGACATTTTTCAAGATACTTCCACTGAACAAACCCCCAGCCCCAAAACCAAAACCAGAATGATCCCATATTTAGACAGGATATTGAGAAAACACTACAGAATGCACAATTTGAATCTGACAAGGCTATAATCCACATGTCAAGCATCCACACAATGAATGCGCAATTTGAATATAGAACTGTTAGGGAATGCAACAAAGATGACAAAATAAAAACATCAAACATACAGCTAACCGATCTAAACTCAACAAGACTACTTCATTTCATAAAACCGTACACTTAAAAGTGACACCCAAAGCGCAAGAACTTTGAATTTCACAAGACAATCTAAATATCTATCCCAAAATTCACTTCTTCATTACCTTGAGGCAGAGCATCGACACATATCTGCTGGCAGAAAACCTATCAGTACATATCTACCAAACTAAAAGCCCATACTGTGGTAAGGTTGCATATTGTGGTTTGATCCAAAACTGAATTGAAGAGAAAAGTGAGAGCAATAGACCAGTTAACAGCTAGTTTGAGGATAAAATATGTAGGCTGTGTATTTACTCAGATTCATCGCAAAAAGTCAAGATGAAGAATGGCAAAAATGTTCAGAAAGAAAGATATTCATTCAAAGATTGATGTCCCATTGTTCTCATGTTTATTCATGGTAATCTGATAGAAAGTGAAACAGTGCTCAAAGAGACAAGGACATTTATACCATCGAATTCAGTCTATCTAACCTTTATCCACCTTATCTATTCACATAACGAGTCTTCTACATCAGCACAAGCATCATATCTATAATGAGAAAAATTATAAGAGAACCGTAACAGTTCCCCAGTGCTTTCAGAATCTCGATCCTATATCAACATCTAGTGCTAAAAAAAATTGGAGTCTGACAAAGTCGAGCCACACAGAGAAAGAGGAACACAACATACACATTCACAGAAAACAAAATCTCCCTACGACCTTGAGATCATGCTACAAGAACGAGCCGCTCGAAACATCAGGCAGCCTGCATCTTTGGTTGTCTCTCCCTCAATTGGGTCATGTTTATACTGCTTCCTGCAACCTGGACACCGCCCATCATCCTCAAGAATCCTCTTGTGACAAAAGAGACAAAGCCTAAACCCGCAAGGACAAGGGAGAAAACTTGTATCTGTGAAATCCAAATCCTCACAACATATGGGACATGATGTGGGTATTGATAAACTTCTACATCCCCATACAGAGCCTCCTCGGTAATGCCGCCCCGAATTCATAGGGAATGTATACTGTTTCGACAAATTCGGAAGACTTTGTGGACGGAATGCATCATTAGGCCTCCACGCATGAATGCCGACAGGAGATCCAGGTACTGCTCCTCTGCCCTTGGGATTCTGCTGTGACGTATCCTTTGCTGGTACCTTCGGGTCAGAAGCTTCTTGCTGAGAACTCATATGCACCACACTGTCATCCCTCTCTGGAGCTGAATCCAAGCTAGAGTTAAGCTGCTCCTGCTTCTTATCAGTGGCAGCTAAAGCATCAGCAACAGCTTCCCAATCATCCAAGCAGTCATCATCCCCTTCGTTATCTTCCTCACTCATACTTCGTGAGCAACATCCACTACTGCTACTACTGTTACTACTGCTTCTGCCACCTGTGAAATTGGTCCCAGAATCATTTCCTTCCAACAAACTACTAGTGTGGCTGGTGGGGCTATTAGAAGGTGAGTCAAAATCATTGTACGTGTTCGTGTAACCCCCATTTTCCTCTGCCTCTCCTCTCGGCTTTATAGCTAACTTCTCCATCAATTGGCCTCTTTCATTAGTAACCTGCATTCCCTGCCCACAAGCCCCTCCCCCACCATTAAGTTCCTCTCTGGAGCCTTTATTCTTCACTACACAAGCCCCAAAAAACAAGAATTAAGGCACATAAATATAGGAAAACAACATAATTTATAACAAAAATACAGAAAAGTACCAATCTTGAGATTGATCAATCATTCACCAAATACCCACATGCATTCAACAACAACAACATCATACCCAGTGTATTCCCACATAGTGGGGTCTAGGGAGGGTAGGGGAGGATAGAGTGTACGCAGACCATACCACTATCACTACCTCGGGTGAAATAGAGAGGCTGTTTCCGATAGACCCCCGGCTTAGGACCGATAACAATATAACAAACACAAAGCATAAATGCATATAAACTAGTACAGTATGAAAAATAAACTACTACCGCTAGCCACAAGATACTACTTGAACCACAAGATAATACTAAAAACTAACTATTCGAAACCCTAGACACAAATAAAGAGCGCTCCCCTACTGTTACCAATGCACCCCCGCCCTCTAACCCTCTACCCTAATCCGCGCCTTCCACACCTTCCTATCAAGGGTCATGTCCTCCGTAAGCTGTAACTGCTCCACATCATGCCTAATCACCTCCCTCCAAAAATTCTTCGGCATACCTCTACCCCGCCTAAAACCATCCATAGCCAGTGTCTCACACCTCCGCACTGGAGCATCGGAGCCCCTCCTCATCACCTGCTCCAACCAACGTAACCTCACTTCTCGCATCTTGCCCACCACCAAAGCCACTCCCACCTTCTCCCGAATAATCTTATTCCTCACCCTATCTCTCCTGGTATGGCCACACACCCATCGCAACATCTTTATCTCCGCCACCTTTAACTTTTGGATGTGGGAGTTCTTAACTGCCAACACTCCGCTTCATACAACATAGTCGGTCGGACTGCTACTCTGTAGAACTTACCTTTAAGCTTTAGGGACACTTTTTTATCACATAAAACTCCCGACGTGAGCCTCCATTTTAACCACCCTGCCCACCCTGCCCCAATACGATGCGTGACATCCTTGTCAATCTCACCATTGCCCTGAATCATAGACCCCAGATACTTGAAACTCCCCCTCTTCTGAATGGCTTGAGAATCCAGCTCCACAACCACGTCAGCCTCCTGCGACACATCACTAAACTTACACTCTAAGTACTCCGTCTTAGTCCTGCTCAACCGAAATCCTTTAGACTCAAGGGTCTGTCTCCAAATCTCTAACTTATCATTAACTTCTCCCCGGGTCTCGTCAATCAATACCACATCATCGGCAAATAACATACACCAAGTCACCTCCCCTTGAATATAACGCATCAAAACATTTATCACCAAGGCAAATAAGAAAGGGTTAAGAGTCGAACCCTGGTGCAACCCTATCAATACCGAAAAAGGCTCTGAATCTCCTTCTAACGTCCTCACACGAGTCTTTACGCCATCATACATGTCCTGAATCGACCTAGGGTGTGTTTGGTATGAAGGAAAACATTTTTCAGTTTTCTTATGTTTGGTTAGCTTATATGTTTTGGAAAATGTTTTTCAAGCCAACTTATTTTCCTTAAATCTAAGGAAAATGACTTCCCTTCGAAAAGTATGGAAAACATTTTCCAAAACTGTCTTTCAACCTCACTTTAAAGTTGAAATGTTTATACAATTCTCAAAATCATCTACCCCGCCCCCAATACCCTATCACCCCAACACCACGCCTACCCCTACCCCCACCCCCACCCCAAAATTCAATTGTTTTAAAAAGTATTTCAAAAATTTTTCTTAGTCCATCCCCTACCCCACCCCTACCCCTACCAGCCCCCCTTTAAAAAACAATATCTACATTTTATTAAGAAATTCAAACTTTTCTCTTACTCCACACCCCTACCCTCCCTCCCCCCTTACCAGCCCCCTCTCCCATCCTTTCCCCCCAACCCCACCCCACCCTCTAACCTAAAAAGAAAAATAAATAAATTATTTTTAAAAAATTTAAATTTTTTTCTTCCCCCACACTCCCCTGCCCTGACCCCCAGCTCCTACTAACCCACCCACCCTACCCCACCCCACCCAATTTTTTAAAAAAAAATTTAACAAAAAAAAATTAAAACTTTTTCTTACCCCACCCCTACTGCCTATTCTGACAACCCCACCCACCCGCCTACAAACCCCTTTCCCAAAAAAGGATTTAATTTTTTTTATTTTTTATTTTAAAAGGAACGCTTTAGCTAAATACTAAAATGTATTTTTTGAAAAATATTTTTTCATTCACCAACCAAATACTAGAAAATATTTTCCGAAAAATATTTTCCATCCACCAACCAAACATAAGAAAACAAGTAAGAAATAAACTTGTTTTCCAGGAAAACATTTTCTAGGAAAATATTTTACATGGAAAACATTTTCCTTCATACCAAACACACCCTAGTGTACGCCACGAGCACCCCTCTTGCCTACAAGCACATCCATAGAATCTTCCTCTCCCTGGAAACTCTGTCATATGCCTTCTCCAGATCAATAAACACCATGTGCAAGTCCTTCTTCCTCTCCCGAAACTGTTCCACTAATCTCCTCACAAGGTGAATGGCCTCAGTAGTCGAGCGACCTAGCATAAAACATAACTGATTCTCAGAGATACGATCCTTCTCAGCTTCCAACTCTACCACCCTTTTCCAAACCTTCATAGTATGACTCAACAACTTAATACCTCTATAGTTGTTGCAACTCTGGATGTCCCCTTGTTCTTGTACAAAGAAATCATCGTACTCCACCTTCACGCTTCAAGAATCCTCGCCACCCTAAAATGATGTTAAACAACCTTGTCAACCACTCCAAACCTGCCCCGCCAATGCTCTTCAAAAAATCCACTGAAATATCGTCTGGCCCCATCGCCTTACCCCGTCGCATCCTGCGTAGCCCCCTTTACATCCTCAACCTTGATACGACTACAATACCCAGATGCATTCAAAGATTTTAATTTTTACTTTTCCATCAAAGATTTAAGGCTGAAGTTATACACCAACACCTAAAGTTGGCACGAAATTTCACTTAGGAGACCTCAAATAGACTGTTTACCTATAAACACTTTACACTACCTGAAGATTGTACCAAATACACACTTTCTCTGATATGCCATAATGAGTGTAATACACTCATTTGTAGCGCGTGAAAGGCTTTATTTAGCCAATTCTTATATTATTTTTCTCTTTTTCTTTCCCATTATTCCAGCCACTACCTCCCACCATTGCTTAAACTCCTTTCATGGAGGTCAAATTTCTGACTCAAATCTGTTATAGGACTTGTGAAATAGTGATTAGCTCTATTTTGTCCTCAACATCCAATTTACTTTTAACAATGTCATGGAGCTTTTAAACCTTGTTTCAGCAAATCCATTTCCCATAAGTCCATATAATAAAAAACATGATGTTTGGTAAAAAATTGTTTATCATGGACATGCTATAGCAGCTTTTTCTGTGTAATGGAGTAATAACATGCAGAAAATTGAAATACTTTTTAAGACCTATTGCAGGCAAAATATTGAAACGTTGAGTTCCACTCTTTCATTGGAGCAATGGAAGAGTGGTGTTTGTGGTGAAGTGGAGAAGATGACTTGGATGGGGTTGGGGTCTGCTTATTAAATGTGTTTTCACTTTAATTTAGGACAGAATATTTTAATATTAAAATTTCAGTTAATTTGGAAGTCCTAAATACAGAAAAATAATCAAATGAGAATTTTGTGTAGCGTGAAATCTATTCTTAAAGGATAAAAAAGGAACTGACAAGTTCTTTCTTGATGTATCCGTTTAAGCAACATAAGCCAATTAGCTTAACAAGTTGGAGTAATATTCTTCTCCACCCAATGAAACTATGTTACTATGGACATAAAATTTATCAACAGTCATAGTCAAAATCATTATCTATGCAGGGAACCACAGTGAGGTAGATCGAACAAATTTTGCTCTTGTTTTTGTAGAATTGTTATGACATAGGTTACAAGAAGTTGTATGTTTCGATAAAATTAGTTCTTACCTCTTACAAGAACGTCAAAATTCAACAGCTATAACTTTAATTATTTTCAAAGTCCTAAATATTAGAATAAAAACTATATGACAATTATTTGAGAAAATAGTAAATGACAATTTTAGGCGTGCCATGTGCATACAAATGATTTGGATGATTAAAGTGGCATGGCACGATTTAAATGGCCAATTAATCAATGTACGAATCATGTGTACACGCGCCTGAGATTTTTATAAGCAGGTGCAGAAAGTGTCAAAATGACAGAGTCAAAACCCTACTACAATGGTTAAATGGTACAAATCTTAGTTAAGGTATCTAGTGAAACTTCATGCCAACTTAAGGTGTTGGCATATGACTTCAGCGAAGATTTTAACTCAATGGGTATGAAATACCCCCGACAACAAAATTATTATTAGAATTAAATAACTATATTCACTTTCAAAAACTTGTTAATTGTATATATTCAAGTCTAAAGAATGACTTTTGGCCCGACCAAAAAGGATATTAGGGGTCTTTATCAGTTGGTTCCTTCTGGTTTTGTGCATTGCCTGTTCGGTTTATCGGTTTTTGGTTTGTAAACACTCAAAACCAATAACCAAAACCAAAGATACTTGTTATTGGTTTTCGATTAATCGGTTTTTGGTCCTTACCGGTTTGGTTTTCTATTTAACCGATAAAAAAGTTCTCCTCTAATTTTTGTTGTTTTCTCTTAGCTTCATTTGTTCATATACATACATTGTCTTCATGCATAAAATCTACACCAATTACAAACAGAAGCAAATTCATATAAGTTATTGCCAAATAAATTTATTTGTTTCTGATTAAGTAGCAAACTTGGATGCAATAGCACTGTAATAATTTTTTAAAAAGAAAAACGAGGCCAGTTAATTCCATTAGGGGCAGAATCCCACCAAGCCAATGACTTCAGAAAAAAAAACATCAGCACCAACACAACAACTAAAAAATGCACAGGAAAGTGCGATTTTTCATTTAAAATCTAAAGCCACTATTATATAATTCGGGATAAAAAAGGTAATTTTAGTATAACCTTGTTGTATTATCAGTTTAACGATTAACTAAAAACCTTAAAATCAGAAACCAAATCAATAACCCAATATAAAAAACCGTCAAATCCAATAACCAGATAACGATAAACCAATAAATCTTTTTCAGTTCAATTTATCAGTTAAACCGGATTTTGCAAACAAAAAAGGAGATAACTTTAACAACCTTGTGAAAGCCATTGTTCACGTCGAGCATCAAGCTTGCACTGCTTCAACTTCGCCGACCGATTAGCCTAAAATTCACAAAAATAAAATAAAATAAAATAAATTAGTACATAACAGAAATCACATTGAAAATCAGACGCATAGAACACTTAAAATTTATCAATATGAAAAACTAAACAGAACAAATAGAAAGAAAAAAAATTAACAAATTGTTACCCGTTTTTTCTTGGCGAAATCTTTGGGATTAGAGGAAGCAACAGGGATTGAAGCATTGATAATAGAATCGGAAACCATGTTGAATGGGTAAATCGAATTTGTGAAAAAAAAGAAGCCCTAATTTGATCAGAGAAATATATGTCGAAGAATTTAGGTGGATAGGTATAGAGAGAAGATAACGGCAAATCGCTTTGTGAAAAGTTTGGATCTTTCAATATTTAGAAAATTTTATACAAATGTG
The DNA here is from genome assembly GCA_030864215.1 of Capsicum pubescens. Classification (NCBI taxonomy): domain Eukaryota; kingdom Viridiplantae; phylum Streptophyta; class Magnoliopsida; order Solanales; family Solanaceae; genus Capsicum; species Capsicum pubescens. Next base: position 19,674,581 of record CM061543.1, read on the forward strand.
GCTATAATATATAGAAATAGTATGCCGAAATTGCCCGTGGTTGTTGCCAAATTTATGGGTTTTATGATAAGGTGATGATGTAAATAAGTGGAAGATGAGGGGTATTTTTGGTTGCTTAATAAAATTGTCCGTCTTACAACTGTAGTATATGTTAATAAAATTAAAAAATGGATTAGATTTAGAGATTTTGTTGGTAATAAAATAAATATAAGGACATTGATATTTGGTTTATTAAATTATATTATGGGGTAATGTTATTATTGTGCATTCAATTGATTTGTTAAATATGTGAAGTTGTTGTCATTTTGCCTGGTAATAATTATGTTTGAAAGTTGTGATTGTTTAGATTAATGGATTAACATTTTTAAATTATTAAAGATAATAAATAAGGTGTTAATAAAGTATTAATTTGCTCTTATCTCATCTCTCTTACATGACTCTACTTTCCTTTTTATCTCCAAATCCCCACACACGTTCATTTCCTTGTTGATTTACTGCAATAACACAAGTAAACCTCACTATTTCTCCCAAGTTTGTACTTAGTGTGTCAGAAAAGAAGCAAATAATTTACTAATTTGTCTCCACCTATGATCTCTCTTGGAGACTATATATAATACTCCCTCCGTCCCATTTTACTCGTCCCAAATTTCTTAATTTGTTGTCCTTTTTAATTTACCAAGACAAGACAATTTTTTTTCTATTATACCCTTAGTGTAATTGATTACTTCTTATTATTAGCATTCTTGAAAAATATTGCAAAAAGGAGTATCATTAAGAGTACACCATTAAGAATATAAATGGTGTTTTGGTATTAGTCATCCATCAATATTGGAACTAACAACAAGACACAATTAAGAGGGGCAAAATGGTAAAGTTACATTACCAATTATTGTTTTCTTAATAGCTGTGTTATCCCAATTTGGGACGGAGGGAGTATCTCTTTTACTGAATTAAGACAGAAAGTAATCTAAATTCAGTTACCATACTTATACAAAAAATCAACTCACTAACTTTGTGTATCTTTTACCATAACAATAACTAAGTACTAAATTTGAGAAAATAAGCAATTGTATTTCTCTAGCAATGGGAAAGCAGTTGGCCTTGCTTTTGCTTATGGGCAGAAGTTTCCTTTTGAATTGCACCAAAATCACAAAGGCAGTATAAGGAAAAGGATACGAAATGGGCATGTAAGATACGAGAAAGGGAAATTACCTAACTTACTATTTTCTACTAAACATTTCATCTTTGGTTATTGTATCTCATATGATGTGTTCTAGTATCTTTAGTACCAAAAAATGAACTTGCCTTTTATGGGTGATTGCATACCTGTAAAGAAAACCCACTGCCATGCTATCTATGTATATTACTTGCACAGTATTGTGTCATAGTGTGTAAATAGAATTGTTAATGAATCTGAAACATACAAGCTATGCAACTCCAAATATCGTTCAAACTAACAGTTACAACTCAGAGTTATGGAGAATTTAAGCAACAAAAATAGAAACGGAATATGAATAAACATGACATACTGTCCATCCAATTTGTTCGTTGAATGAGAAGATCGTGAAGTTCTGCCATATTTTAAATATCATATGGAAAAACTGTGAAAAGGTTATTACACAACGTGACAACATTCAGATATCCTCCGAAATTTCTTGCAGGGCCTCGGCTAGCAACATGACGACCTAGTGTAGGATTTGAAGACACTTCATCCTTCCTGCTGAACTACAGACCCTTCTTTCTCGGTTTTCTGCAATTGCAGGAAGAAAAAGGCCACCTATCAGAAAGCTTTCTTGTAGAACTAACAGTTTCATAAATGAACCATATGATGGCAATACTACGTAATAATCAGTCCCAGTAAAGATTATCTAGGAGAAATAGTCCAGTCAGCATTCAATAGTGTAAAGGCAGTATGTGTAGAGAGGTCACTATAACAGAAAGCACATACAATGCGCAATGAGCACATGGAATGTATAGTCAGTCAGGTGTCTGAAACTAAAGGATGTAGTATTTAAAATTTCATACCAATTGGCAAATATAGCATGCTAACAAGCACAAAGCATGAATGATGGTCCAGCTGCTTACTTGACTCATTACACACATCGGCCTTAAAGCAGTTGCACATACACAATGAGTGAAGAAACCAACTTACAACTCAACTCTTCAAGGATTTTCTTAATCAGTAGACCATGCTCAAACTCATCTTTCAGGAACTGACTAGATCACAAAACTAGTTCGTTTGAGTTTAGATATGAAAAGAACAGAACAAAGGACGTTAGAACCTCAGCACCAGAGAGAAGAGAGGCGCAATGGAAATGGAAACTATTCAGAGGTTTAAATAATAGCAGTTTAATACATAGTTGGTGCTCAAGAAATTAAAGCATTTGAGGTGCTGAAACCTCATACTACCTGAAGCAAAAAGAAATACGTTAACCAACATATAAATTCAGTTTTTGTGCTCCGCTAATTAAAAGTTTGATAACTCGTATAATCTTAATATCCTATTGGAAAGGCTCCACGAAAACCAAAATAACCACCCACCTTGCATTCAGATGGACTGTGAACCGATCCCTGGCACCAGAACAGTTTCATCTTTTTACCACATTCTTTTCCCACTTTGGAAAAGCTAATCAATTACAACAGCTTGGGAATGCTTAACTATGTTTCAAACAGAAAAGAAGGGTCGGGGAGAGGAGTAAAAGTGAAAGGGCTAAGAAAATACCTATTCAAGCCCTAAAAGGACTAACTGGAGAAAACATATCTCTTTAGCCCTTCCACTCATTCCAAAGAATGGGAGGTAAACGGTAAATCTTCATTGGGAGGGACATAAACTAATGAATTTCTCTATTCTTTACCCCTTTCCTACCCTTACCGAACTAAAAACCACATTAAAAGTTCACATCCAGCAGACTAATGTTTAAAAAGACAAGCATTTCTCGGTACTAACTTTTGAAGTCACACAACTGACTAATTTATACCCACAAATAAATCTACCACTGGTACACAAAAACTAAACACTGACAATTAGATCTTGTCATGTTATCGGACAAAAATAGTAAGAGCTAAATCTTATGGATAAAATATAAGGGAAAGGTACAGCCTACAGGCTCTTCCAACACCACAAGTGGCAGCTGGAACTTTAGTCCTATTTGAGTGTCTGGCTCACAGAAAGACAGGATTTCATGCAGAACCCTTGAGCTGAACAGTCATCGGTGATTCAAAGGAAGTAAAGATTAAAAGGCCAAAAGACAAGCAATTGGTAATAGAGAAGGAAAATGATGGTCCTATTTGAGAAGGAAAACGATAGTCAATCTTTTAATTTGCACTAGGAGACGGTGGCGGAGCCAAGAAATCTAGCGAGGGGATGCAATGAGAGCCAGAATGCACCATTTACCATTTTTCGAGGGGATTCGACAATGTATAAATATACAAAATACAAACAATTTTGTCCTATTTATGCAATATAGTTTTTCAAGGGGATTCAATGAACCTCCTCACAAAAGGTAGCTGCACCGCTGCTAGGAGTTGTTCTCCATGAAACATGCCCATTAACTCAGCCTCAGCTGGCATCTATGACCTCTTACTATGGGTGTGCACAAGTAGGTACTTAAACTTGTATAAAGTTGAACAAGTAAGCAAACCCGGCGTATGTGGCATAAGAATACACGTAGGACACCGCATAGGACGCATGTGTGTACTTGTTCAACTTTATACAAGTTTAAGTGCCTACTTGTGTACACCTAAAGTTGAAGAGCATAGATGCAAAGCTGAAAGTTAAATGGCACATTTATGTATTAGTCTAATTCTTTACTACGTTCGTATTTGCAGCAACCCAATCAAACCCATATCACACACGTAGTACATGGGCAATTTAAGGCAAATGAATAAATCCATGTAACATAAATAAGGAGATAACGGAAATAAATCAAAGAGTAAAGGGTCAAAGGCACCCCTAGCTTATCCTAGTTTTTCAACATTTATACCGGTCTATCAAATGTGTGAGTTTCCTACTTGAACTATCACTAACTATACTATCAATTGGGTACTTTTTCTACTTGAAATATTACCATAGTTCTCAATTCCAGCAGAGACAAAATCACTCGGTGATTTCTTCCCGTCTATTCTAGCCTTGGTGGATAGAGTTAATTGATACCTATTATTGCTGGTGGGAGGTGTCAAGTATCTCGTGTATTTAGTCGAGGTGCCCAAGCTGGGCCTGTACACCACGTTTATCAAAAAAAAAAAGATATCACCATAGTTCAAGTATGAAAAATGAACAATGAACAATTGATAGTTGGGGTATGTTTTGATAAATAGTTGGTAATACTTCACATAGGATAGGAAACTCGTACATCCAATAGTTCAATTAAGAAAGCCGTGATACCTTAGGTGTGTATTTGACCATTAACTCTAAATGAAATGAGCATAACGAAAGGATCAAGGTCGCTACTAAAAATGGATCGAAATATCTTCGCAAAAATAAAAATTATATTGCAAATAGAAATCACACAATTAGATTTTCAATCAAAGAAAAGAACAACTTAGCAATCATATATAAAGTATTTCATAAGCAATTGTGGAGGATACCGATTGAGCTTTATGCCAAGAGAGACCACGGTAGACGTTAACAGAGAAAGTAGCAGTCAGATATATGGTGGCGACGCCAAGCCCCGCCGCCGCCGCCTTAAATACCAAGTCACCTGCCTTGCTTGCCCCTCCCATTTTCCGATGGACGTTTAGTTGTTGGGATTGAAATGACTTGCAAATACTGCACAGTACCAAAAAAAAAACCTTCTTATTTCCAACTTGGGAAGGGGTTTATGATTACGACCTTTTATGCTCTTTTTTTTTTTTCTTTTTTTTTTTTATTAATAATCAGACTAGGTGCTTCATTCATGTTGTTTTAAATAATTTTTGGATAAATTAGAAAAGGCAAAATAAATACTAAGAACTATTGATTTTTTTTTTTTTCTTTTTTGTTCTTTTTGGTTGGGACCTGGAAATGAAATTTGTCTCAGTTAAATCAAAAAAATGGGTCATTAGTTATATGTTTTCTGTTTTCATTTAGCATTTAATATCTTTTTTGTCTTTAAAGTTGATTTTTCATAATTTTACTTAAGTGTGCACGTTTTTATTTTCCTTCAAATTTATTGATTTGATATAGACTTCGAATATATAATTATAGTTAATCAATTCATGTATTAGCTTCATTAAATTAATTAAACACAATAGGTTGCATTGATTTGGATGCAAACACTATTACAAGAATTATTTATCATGCAAACGATAGCCTTTCCATTTGATACGATAGTATTCAACCTGATTTTCACTTTCCTATGGATAATCACTTAAAGCTAAATTTGACTACTCTTAATTTTATAGTTTCTCACATTTTATTCGATATGTGCTTTGGGACTCAATTGATTTGTAGTTGTGTTATCTGCGGTTCATTTTCAAGGCTCGAATTGAAGACCTTAAGAATGACAACATACTTAATGTCCATCACTTTGGCGATAGAATTTGTTAGTAAAAAATATTTTAAAGACATATTACTATACTATCAGAAGAGAACAAACTTCCTATCAATGACATCGTACTATACTATCAGAAGTAGGGGTGAGCATGGTATGGTATATACCGAATTACCATAGCGAATCAAAATTTTTGATACTGTGGTTTTAGTATTATAGTAGTACTTCCTCCGTTTCATAATATTTCAACAATTCATTTATTATGAAATGGAGGAAATATTTGATATGGTATACATTTTAAATTTTTTTGGTATATGGTATGGTATTCGGTATTTACAAATGACATACCGAAATACCAAATATCATACCGAAGTATATATAGTTACATAAGTAACTTTTATACACACACATATAACACTTAGTATTAATATAAAAATATTTAGACATTGAAACTTTCGCTATTCTATCTTGATTGAAATGTCTTTTTTATGTAATTGATTAACAAAAAGAATGGTTTGTGCTTCTTTTTCAACATTTCTACATGTGTAATATGTATTTATGATACAATCAAGAAGTGCTTTTGAAAATTTAAAGTAATAATACTCTAGTATACGAATATATATTGTCGAAGTTGTACAAACTACAGTTACCGATTACCATATCGCAAAATACTGAAACTAGACGTCAAAATACCGAACCATACCGAATTAATATGGTATGGTAATGGTATAATTATTTTAAAAATCGAATACCAAAATTACCGTACCGAAGTTTCAAATACCGTACCATACCATACCATGCCCCCCTAATAAGAAGAGAGCAAACTTCCTATCTATAACATTTTCCTTAAAGTTCAATTTCAATCAAAGCGCGGAAAAAAAAAAGGACAACCCGGTGCATTAAAACTTCCGCCATGCATGAGGCTCGAGGAAGGACCAGATAAGAAGGCTCTATTGTAGGCGGTCTTACCTTACATCTCTACTAAAGGCATTCCACAAACCACCAAAACTATGATTCTTCATCAGTAGATGAGTCCCAACTTATCTTTGCAAGTGACATTCTTTATCGACATACATTCACAATCAGATATGTAAAAGGATGATTAAACTACTTAAACGGGAAAGATGAACATAATTAAGTTTGAAAGCTACATACTGTACAAGTGCAGGATCCAAACAATACAAATAACGATAGTTAACCTACTGGATAACAGAGGCAGATCCAGAATTTAAAGTTTATAAGTTCCTACAACGATCTCAAGTTAATATACAATAAACACTGAACTCATTAGTGAATTTCTTGACACAAATACATGGTTTGGGCAAAAATTACTAGATTCACGTGAATCCAGTGCTCTAAGACTAGATCTGTCTCTGCTGAAGATCATGCCGGCAAGCTATCAATCAGATAGTGCATCTTACTCGTAAACCTCCATCCTTAATGACATGGTATCCAAAAAGGTGGATCTCAAAGATAGCAGACACAAGACATTCCTCGTTTTCTGGCAAAGAAAATATGGCACACTCAATTTCATTGGCACTTCTTAGCCAAAGGCATCAGTAGCTGCAAAGAACAAATAGGGAAGATATGAGCAACCAGGAGACAAACGACATATTTCCAAGAAACTAAAACTAGTCTACTATGTTAACAGCCATCAAAATTTGCAGCACGCCAACAAAAATAGGGCAGTATGCCAACGCTACTTAACAGTACAGAGCAAACAGCCTCTCTACCTCCTTGTAAGGTTTGCGTATACTCTGCCCTCCCAAGACCCCGCTTATGGGACTACACTAGGTTTGTTGTTGTACTTAACAGTACTGAGCATTAATTAAAACCAGCATAACTCGCTCTTTACAAGAAAAAGGGAAGAGTTGATAAATTCGTTATTATTAAATGTTCTCTCTTGAAAAAAATATCCTGGTGGAATGTTCCAACTCCCATAACATCTTTCAACGAATAAGTTCAATAGCGTGTTTGAGCAAACTTTTGGGAAACTAGAAGTGCTTATTTTTCAGTTGTGGCAAAGAAACTGAAAAATAGCTTCCCCTTAAGAGGTAGAACAATAAGCTGATTTTTATTTTTTGATGACAAAAGTACCCTTAGCATATGGATGAAAATTGACCTCATGCATTGTCAACAAGACATCTATGAGGTGTGAGCAGTGGCGGAGCCAACATCTCAACTAAGGGGGTTCAAAATCGAAAAATGTGAACAAAAGAACTAGTCGAAGGGGGTTTAACGTCTACTATATATACATAAAAAATAACTTTAAGCTTATATAAATAGTATAATTTTTCGCCGAAGGGGGTTCAAACAAACCCCCTCACTTACAGCTAGCTCCGCCACTGGTCGTGTGAGAGGTTGGACATAGCAGGAGCTAGGAGAGGTAGACATAGGCTGAAAAAGAATTGGGGGAAAGGTGATCACACAGGACTTGGCACGACTTCACCTTATTAGGACACGATCCAAGATAGGAAGGTTTGGAGGTCAAGAATTAAGGTAGAAGGTTAGTAAGTAGTCGAGTGTTATCGCACTATATGTTGGAGAGGTGGGGGCCTAACCTCTTCCTTTCCTCTTCTCGCCTTTAATAATTCCGTAGTTTCCTATTCTTCTATGAGCATTTGGTTGTGTTATTTGGTTGACATATTTTCATCATCCTGCTTCAATAACATTCCTTTTGAGCCGAAAGTCTATTGGAAACAATTTCTCTACTCAACAAAGATGGGGTAAGGCATGCGTACACCCTACCCTCCTCAAACCTCACTTGTGCATTACACTGGTGTGTTGTTGTTTGTATCTTTTATATTTCAATGAAAAGAAAATGAATGACTAGTCTCATAAATGCATATATTAAATCAATACATTTATTCAAGAAATATTAATTATAAAGTGAACCTTTACATGTCACTTTTCATAATTTAACGCTAAAAGATATTTTGGAAAGATTGGACAAACGCAAATAGCTTCTACAAAAGCAATTTCTCAAATGACTTAGTCAAACACAAACTACTACTTTCCGGTATTCTCTGAGAAATATTGAAGAAGAATATTATTGAATTGTTGCAACTACATTATTACAATGAGACCCTATTTATATACAAAACATTACAATTCTTTTCAAAGTAGGACACTACATTCAAATTCTTTTCCAAGTATGACACTGCATTACAGTCCTTTTCCAAGTAGGATTATATATACTATTTCTATTCCTACTCATATTCTAGCACTCCTCCTCAAGCTAGTGCATACAGGTCATATGCGTCATGCTTGTGATGGATATTCTACTCATATTCTAGCACTCCTCAAGCTGGTGCATGCAGGTCATATGCACCATGCTTGTGATGGATGTAATTAATACAAGGATTAGTATGGGATTTGTGAAAATATCTGCAAGAAAACTGGCAAGGACTGCTCGAGATGTCTGGGCAATCATAACTAAAAAGGAACAAACTGAAAAAGTGGTCGAAAAAATAGTAAACATTCCCGGGAAAGTCGATTTGTCGCTGGAAAATTGCTAAAAACTGGTATAAAATATATGAGTCATCTCGAAATCAAAAGATGGGTAGCTCTTGAACAAGAAAATCACCGAAAAACTGGTCGGAACATGCTCACGCGCCAAATTATTATACTTGACGGCTGAAAAGTGGCAATATTTGAGAAAAATTATATGGGTGGGGTCGAAATGATAGTACGATCCTACTGAAAAAGAGAAATTATATGAGTAGGATTGGAATGATGGCACAACCCTATTGAAAAAGAGAAATTATATGGGTAGGATCGAAATGATGGCACAACCTTACTGAAAAAAATTATATGGGTAGGGTCGAAATCATGGCACGACACTACGCAAATCAGATTTGAAGAGTCACCAAAAAGATGCACGAAACTAAGCAAATTAGATCTGAGGAATCACAGGAAAGGCACATAGTGTTGTGCAACTCAAATATGAGAAAGTAGTCTAAAAAGATGCACAGTACTATGCAAATTAAATAGGAAAAGTGGTTCATAGAGATGCACAGTGTTATTCAAATCAAATATGAAAAAGTAGTCACCGAAAAGATCCACGGTGCTACACAAATTAGATATGAGAAAGTAGTCACCGAAAAGATGCAAGGTGCTATGCAAATTAGATATGAGAACCCACAGGAAAGAAGCACGGTAAGTAGTCACCGAAAAGATCCACGGTGCTACACAAATTAGATATGAGAAAGTAGTCACTGGAAAGATGCAAGGTGCTATCAAATTAGATATGAGAACCCACAGGAAAGAAGCACGATGGCCTAATCTTTTACTAACATGATCATTGGCCAGACAGACGGCTATATGAATTATAACCGCCTGCCAGTTGCAGAAGCTTTTTTCTTTTGAAACTCTACCAAGATAGTAAAGGCTTGAATACAATGTAAAATTAGGTCTTGAGCATAACTCACACCCCAAAAGCTAGCTCAAAGGGAGGACGATTGTTCAAGCCTTATAAAGAAACCACTCATCTCATTAACTACCAATATGGGACTTTTCATTCTTGAACACTCCACCTCACACCCAAGATTGGACATCTAGTGTGTAGGCAAGTATTAATTCAAGGGTCCAACATTGGGTGTGTGGGCAAACCTCGGAAGACACCACATAAAAAAACATGCAAGAAATACACGAAAAGAGACAAATAATTTAACATGGGTCGTTCAATCAACCTACATCCACAAAAGGAGATGAACACTCCACTATATAAAAAAGAGTACAAACTATCGAGAGAAACAACCTCACCTAATTCACTTAGACTAAAAAGAGGTTTTCACAAATGGCACCGTAACACTTGTGTCTCACAATTTCTCCCCTTAAACAAAACTCTCAAAGCCCTTAAGGTTACATTGTGGATGCTACCAAGTTAGAAGGAATGAGCCTCTATCTATAGAGTCATAAACCTTTTTCTACGAGATAAAGGATTAGCCAAATATGGAAAATTTATGTTTTCCTTTTCCCAAAGGGAAACCCTATGGTAAGAAAGTTGGGACAAACACCCAACAATTCTCCCTCTTGGTCTGAATTTCTGACAAAATAAATTTGCTCTACCTTCTTCATGTAATCTTCAACAAACTGGATCTCCATTCCCAAATCTCATTCATTAAATCTATCTCTACACAAACTAACACCATCATAAAATTTCTCAATCAAAAATCTTCATTATAGTCAAATAGGTTATAGGTAGAACCGAACCCGGTAAAATGAACACCTGTTTTTATCCTCGCTCTAATATCAAGTGAGAAATATTAAAAAAGAATAGCCTGGTACACTAAGCTCCTGCTATGCGCAGAGTTCGGAGAAGGGCCCGATCACAAATATTTATTGTATGCAGCCTCACCTTACATTTTTGCAAGGGATTGTTTCCAAGGCTTGAATATTAGTTACTCTAAGACTCCCCTTCCCCATGTGAGAAATATTGGAGAAAAATATTATTGAATCGTTGTAACTACATTATTACAATTGAACCCTATTTATAGAAACTACATTTCAATCCTTTTCCAAGTAGGACACTACATTATAATCCTTTTTCGAGTAAAATTCTATATATTATTCTTATTGCTACTCACATTCTAACATATTCTCTTAGTGAAAAACTTCATTTGACAAAAAGTAGTCAAAAAAGGGCAGCCCAATGCACTAAAGCTACCGCTATGCGCGGTGTTTGGGAAAGGGCCCCACCATAAGGGTGTATCGTACGCAGCCTTACCTTGCATTTCTTCCGGAGGCTATTTCCAAGGCTTGAACCCGTGACCTCCTGGTCACATGGCAGCAACTTTACCAATTACTCCAAGGCTCCCCTTCCAAAAAGCACTACAAAATATACAAATTTCGAACATGGTAAGCTATAAGCATAGTCTTGTTTAAGAGTAGAAGATTTGGCCTTTGTTACTAGAATGAGGTCTCCTTAGTATAAACTTTGTAAAATGCCAGGAACGAATGAAATTGTGGAAGGTTGCCACTGACATATTGAATACTAGTCATGCATATAAGTTTGAAAATTATAAAAATAATGGATCAAGTTGGTGTGTTGGGCTATGGCCATTGTTTAACCCATCTTAACGGGTCGAGTTCAGAAATGGCTCTAAAATGAGACAATCTTGATATTTTATCCCCCACGAGAAAAGTCTTACAAAAATAGCCTCCATAAGGGGTGACTTTGATTTTTTTGCCCATGCTTAACAAATTTTGCCCGTAAAGTAGACATTCTAACTTTTGCCATACGACAGAAGTTCATGACATTTCAAGATAATGAATTTGCACAAATTGCTAAAAGTTCTGCCTTATAAGCAAAAAAATAGAATTTAGGTATGTTGCCCATCACACGTAGAAACTGACTATTGCCCCATAAGATGACGTTCAAGACATTTTAAGACAGCAAACTTGCTCAATTTACCAAAAGTTATGCCTTATAGGCAAAAGTTAGAATTTAGGCATGTTGCACATCAAACATAAATCTAACTTTTGCCTTTAAGGTAGACATTGACGACATTTCAAGACAATGAACCTATTCAACTTACCACAAATTTTACCTTATAGGCAAACGTTAAAACTTATTAAGCGGGGACAAAAATTCAAGACCGAACACTTTGGGGGATACTAGACATAATTTTCTCCATCTTCACGCATCTCAACCTTGGGCAAAGTTGGGAAATAACCCGTTTATTACTTCAGCCCATCTAGACCCGCCCAAACAGCCCATTTGCCACCCCTAGATGTCAGTAAATCCAAAAAGCATATACTCTTCCTGGAGTTGCAACATATTCTCACAACTCCTCAATTTCCCACAAAGATCTAAAAATAGACAGAATTTCCAAGTTTTCTCCTCTTTCATATATTAAAACTTTTAGGTAATCAAAATGACATCAAATTTGACACCTTTCCTTTCTCTTGTTTCTTTTGGATGGAAAAAAGCATATTATAACAAGTAGAGGAGTTGTAACAGCCTTCTCATACCAAAAACTATACATGTCGCCACATTCATGTGTCGGTTTCACATCTCATGTTGAAGGTATACCAGTTAAATTAGTATATAAACAAAGATAGCATACAAAAGAAACATCAAAGGCAATAAATAAACATATAACTAACCTGTTGAGCAACCTAATGCAATTTGCCAACTTTACTGAACTCACCTGTGTCTCGAGAAGGCTATCTAGTCAAATTCTCTCTTTGAAGAGCTCTTTGAAATTGAAGCTTTCTCATCAGATACACTCAGAAATTCTCTTCTCCTCTTTCTTTGGTATTTGAACTTAATCATTCTACCATTTAGAGGTTGGCTAGGGACTCTATTGCTTACATCAGATGCCCTTGATTCTGACACTAACAACTGATCACAAAGATTTTTTATAAAGAGCAACTGATTGCAAACATTTTCAATATCTTCGTCTGAAAGATCCGTCTTTCCAATCAACTGCTTGTGCTCATCTTTTTCATAATGAACACCAGAAGCCTCAATAGACTGCAGTTTATTATCAGAACTTTCTGCATATCCCAGTTTCATGACTTGTTCGCCTTTTCCTGTGGACAATCCTTGGGCCATCTCAGGAGGATCTTCACTAGGAGCATTGCCTCTCCCTACAGTTGAATCATCTGTCAGAAAATTAGTGGTTGGCATGTTTTCCATCGTTGAAGAATGTTCGGGAAATGTTTCGTTATGAATGATTTCCCTATCCGATGCATTTCCTTCGTCAACATGAATTCTCTGTGTATGTCCATCTTGGTACAACTCTAGCGCTTTGCCTCTCAAACCTATAGAGGGTAAATCCGAAGTAGCAACATAACAATTCCCTGCGTTAACTTTTATAGGACAAGAATGGTGACCCTCAATTTTCTGGTTCATACTGTCGACTTCCATATTAGAAGTTGTCACAGAAGCATCCTGAGATTCTGGAGGCAATACAGCTGTGTTCTCCTTTGTTAGTTCTCCAGGATTAGTAGTATCAACATGCTGTGATTGCTTTTCTTCTTTCTCTTTGTTGCCGATTCTCTCAAATTCAGCTTGAATTTCTCTCAACTCAACCCTGAGTTCACTTACAATATCTTCTGCCTCCTCAAGTTGAGCCTCAAGTTCTTCAATCTTCCTCTGTTGGCTCAATGATGTCAACTCTGCTTCAATAATCTGTCAATAAGGATAGAGATATAAGATATGGAAAAAATATAAATAGTGGAGACTGGCAATGAATATGTTTGCAAGATGTCTAAGGGGAAAAGAAAAGAGAAAAATTAATTCTGGTTACATCTGCTAAATAATTGGCCACAGGGAATTCGAGAACCAAAGAAGCTTTGTAAAATCAGAATGGTAAAAGCTGGTGCTTATCTCTCCTTATCAAAAAATAGATATAAAAAAAGCTCGCAGTTAATCTTATTATTTTTTTGATAAATCCACTATTTCAGTACTTGAATAACAATAATGTCGTTCCTCTATGCAACAAGATTGGCCATGTTGCAAGTATCTAACGATCTAAGTCTCATAATCACTTTGAGGTCAAAACCAATTACATCTCTGGCTTCAATACCACTGTCAATCCTTGGATAATCAACTCTGCTGACACTCATCATATCGCAACGGAGCCGCACAATTTACAATCATATCACAACAACAAGGATGTCTATGTGGGTGATGGTAACAAATCCATGCCACATATTGGTTCTACACAATTACAAGCATCAAATCATATCTTTATCTCTGTGTTTTCCTTTTCACTTAGTTTTGACGAATCTGAAAAACGCAGACACCATTGGCATGTGGCCAGAACAAAAGTGGACTGCATGAGTGGCCCATTTCACCTCCACAAGCTCACATGTAAACTCATCAACATCCATTTTAAAAATTGACACTGAAAAGCTCTAAACCGCTTTAAATTATTTTTACTGATTTGTGACAGCGCTCTCTTGTTCTATCTCTTGATAAAAAAAATTGCATTATTGCATCTTTGTTGATCAATACACAAACACTTGGCTCTACACACTAAAAAGGTAAAATGAAGTCAATGAACTTTTTCAAAAATTTCATCCTTTGGAAGAAAAACATTTTGAAACCAAAAATTCGATCGGTTTATATTGATATTGAATAAGAGTATAAAGTCTTGACTCATATCTCTCCCATTCCTATATCAAACATCTTTTTACTTCATCATATAAACCTTAGCATCGTCGCATTATTGAAACTGCAAGAACATTATTAGACGAGGAGTATCCACCAACGCTTTTATGGTCCTTTGCATGTCACCATGTTGTTTATCTAATAAACGTCTACTCCGTCACTTTAAAATAATTTCTTCCCATTCAGAAATTATTTGGCAAGTGGTAGCAAGAAATTATTCAAGGCATATTTAAGAACTCTAAAGTGGGGAAGACCAAGTATTTGATGCCAAGCGAAAACAGAGTTGCAGTGGTGGACATGTGAACTTATGGAAGAAAAATGAGACATTTACGTTTACGTTTTCAGTAAGTGAAAACAGAGTTGCAGTAGTATTTGATGGCAAGAAATTATTCAAGGCATATTTAAGAACTCTAAAGTGGGGAAAACCGAGCAATTGATGCCAAGTGAAAACAGAGTTGCAGTGGTGGTGGACATGTGAACTTATGGACGCACACCAACAACATTTACGTTTTCAGGTCCTTCACAACAAAATGGAAAAGGAAAAAATTCAACAACAGCATACCCAGTGTATTCCATACAGTGGGGTCTGAGAAAGGTAGAGTGTACGCAATCCGTACCACTACCTAAGAGATGAGATAGAGAGACTATTTTTGATAGACCCTCGGCTTAAGACAAAACTGAAAATACAGTCCAAAAAAAAGTTTGAATAAAAGAGGCACAAAAGACAATAAGGAGTAGCACAACAACATATAGTAAAAGAATAATATCACAACAAAATAATGATACAAGTGACCTACCCGAAACAACATATATCAACAAGAATCCAAAAAAAAAAAAAAAACTACAAATGTAGCACTGTGACTACTAATAAGGACAACACTCCTACCTACTAGCATGAATGCATGCCGACCTCCTAACTTTCTACCCTAATTAGCGTTTGCTGCACCTTCCTATCTAAGACCATGTCTTCTATAAGCTGCAACCTCACCTCATCCTGTCTAATCACCTCTCCCTAATATTTCTTCGGTCTGCCTCTGCCTCTTTGGAAACCATCCATAGCCAACTTCCCATATCTCTACTCCGGGGCATTTGTGCATCTCCTCATCACATGTCTGAGCCATCTCAACCTCACTTCCCCATCTTGTCTTTCACCGAAGTCACTCCTACCTTATCGCAGATATCCTCATTTCTAATTATATCTCTCCTAGTCACCCCACACATCCATCGCAACATCCTCATTTTTTCCACCTTCTCCATTGCTCTGAATAATAGACCCAAGATATTTGAAACTGACTCGCTTTTGAATGGCCTAAGTATCAAGCCTCACCTCAACATCGGCCTCCTGCGTCACCTCGCTGAACTTACATGTCCAAATAATCAGTCTTGGTACTACTCAACCTAATCCCTTTAGACTCCAAGGTCTGTTTCAAAACTTTCAACTTATAATTAACTCATTCTCGATTCTCGTCAATCAAAATTGCATCACCCGGAGATAACATACACCATGGCACCTCACCTTGCATTTGTTGCGCCAATACATCCATCACCAAGGAATGTAAAAATGGACTAAGGGTCGACCTCTGGTGCAACCCCATCAATACAAAAAAATGCTCCAAGTCCCTTCCCACCATTCTTACACGAGTCTTGACTCCATCATACATATCTATAATTGACTAGTGTAAGCCACCGTTACACCTCTAGCTTCTCAGCGCCTCCACAAAACCTTCCTAGGGACTGATCATAAGCCTTTTCTAGGTCGATCAACACAATGTAAAAGTCCTTCTGCTCCCTATATTGCTCCGTTAGTTTCCTTACTAGATGAAAGGCTTCTATAGTCCATCGTCATGGCATGAATCCAAATTGATTCTCAAAAATAGTCACGATCCTCCTTAAGCTTAACCTTCATAGTGGAAAAGGAAAAAATTCTCATAAATTATCCTAACATAAATTTGAAATAAAGATAAGATTATTTTTTGATAGTTTGAGCACATAGAGTGTTAGTTAGCTTAAAAACATTATATTTGATGCTTGTAACTGAGTGGATCCAGTACGAGATACGAAAGTTCTATCAGCCATGGAGACGGACTCGTTACCATAATCAGGTTGTAAGTAGTGTGGCTTCGTTGTGATATGATGACTGGCACCAGAGTCAATATCCCCAGGATTAGTTGTAGTGCTGAGACAGTTGGCTTTGGCCTCAAAGTGATTATGGGACTATAATTTGAGCAAGTGTTATGATGTGCGTAAGGATTGTTGTTGTGGTTTTGGAGATGATTATTTTTGTTGTAAGAGTTCTTGTTCATTTATCTAACAAACGTGTATTGTTGAATGACATAATAACGAATTTAAATACAAATTAACCACCATACCAAGAATACTCCTTGTATCAAGTAGTTTTGTTTAAATCAAATTGCTAAAAGTCCAATCTAAACTGAAGGATAACTGTATAATACCTTTATATGATAACTGATAATCATCTAATTTTAGAAGATAAATACAATCCAACCTAACAGATATACACTAGCAACAAGAAATATAGTGCTCAACAGAGTTCACCTTAGAATCCATCATCTCTTTGAGCTTCATCAGTGTCAATAGCCCCTTTTCTTTCACAACTTGAAGCTCCTGCTGCAAATATTGAGCTTTCTGTTCCGACGCCATAATCCTCACCGCTGCATCCTTCTTTGTGTTCAAGACTTCATCCGCATATTCCTTTTCCAAACCTATTAATCTCTGCAACCCAAAAAAATATAAGCAAAACCAATTAATTAAAATATATCACTACTAGTATACTCCTCAATCCCTAACCCGTTCTATCTCATTCCATTATAACAACGTATAAGGGTAGCCCAACCCAGTAAAGCTCCCTCTATGCACAGGGTTCGGGAAAGGATCGAACCACAAGGCTCTATTGTCCTCAGCCTCACCTTACATTTCCGCAAGGGGCTATTTCCACAGCTTGACCCCGTGACCTTCTAGTCACATGGCAGAAGCTATGTCCGTTACTCCAAGGCAAAATAAACCTATCTGGTCTAATAACACAAGTGGGTCTTGAGAGAAGAGAATTTATGCAAATCCGCTCCTACATGAGCCAAATAGGACCAAGGTACATGGTTAAAATTAAAGTTTATATATATTATAGTAAATGTTGAATCCGTCCGTAGAAAATTACACTATTTACACATGGCTAAAATTAAATTTTTAAAATATATAGTATATATTTCACCCTTCGACTTCTTGCATATCTACATTTTCATATTTTGAAACACTGACTCCGCCACTATTTGTAAGGTAGAAAGTTTGTTTCAGATAAAACCTTGACTCGAAGGAAAAACAAAACAAAACAGTTCGTAAAGAGAAATAATGAAGGTAAAGAAGGCATGCAAATACTACTATACCAAGAATGATAAAGCAATTCGAAGGAAAGTAGCAATAATTACAACAAAATAATACGAAGTAAAAAAGAAAATAATGTTATCCTAATTGTTACCTCGTCTGCATCCATTGTGTTTTCCTTGAACTACTGTTCACAAAGTTGTTGTCGTTTAAGGTTTTTCCCAGACCAAAATGTGAAGAACGATAATTCGCGAAGGTGGTTTTATAAGAAACAGGAGGAAAATGTTTTGCCTTGATTAAATTACTGAAATGCCCCTGAGAAACAAATTGAAGTACGGTAATGTCACTCTTACTGTCAGTACATGAGAAAAAATTGGAGGGAAAAAAGGATCTTGAGCGGCAACTGCTTTAAAGATTTGTTTCTTTATTAAATGTTTGCCCCAATTCACCCAAAAAAAAGAAAAAGAAATGTTTAACGTGCGTGTTTATTTGATAAAAAGATATAGTTGCAACTCAAATAACTAAGATTCTTTTTTGGGATAATCAACAAAAGAGTCAAACATAAGGACATTTACAAAAGCCCCCTAACTTTAAATTAAATTATTTTCTCGTTTCATTTCATGTCTCTGTCATTTTTTTAATTCGTATAAAAAAAATAAAAAAATTTATCTTTTCTTATTTAATAATTATTTAATGAAATCATCTTTATTTTTTACTTACTGAGTCTCACTTAATAAAAAAAAGGCAACTTTAACATAAACGTTAAAGTTACTTTAAGAGGAGCGATTTTGTAAACTTTATAAAATCATCATTTATTTTTTAAATTTCGTGTCCGATCAAAATGCGATACATAAAACGAAACGGAGGGAGTACAAAAAATACCGAGGTCACATGTATCTTAGGCCTGTGTGTATATGATGTGTGTATCTGAAAATGTGTATTTAGGACCGTCGTACCCACGGAACAGCACCCAACCCTAATGCCGCCTCACCTCATTCTCACTCTTTATTTCTTTCGACAAATCCAGATCAGACAGATTCAAAAATGACGGTGACTTAGTTGGAGACGAGGAGGGTGGTGGTTGGATTTTCGGCGTCGTGACAATGATGGGGAAAGGAAAAAATGCGGCTATGTTGGATAGTGGAGATTCAGATCCTATCAGGGTGCTTGGACGACGGAGAGGTAGAGAATAGAGGTGGAGGGTGGTGGAGCAGTGATTGGGATTCACCGGAAAAATGGGAAGGAGGGTTCATGATTAATGGAGGATACACGCAGTTTATCAATGTATATTTGAGATACACTCGACTGCTGTTTTGTGTATCTAAGGGAATTCTTATGATATATATTACTATAATTATGGATCAAACCTACTATATTTATAATGCATGCCTTTCTTTTTTCCAAAAAGAAAATGCTAGTTTCAATCTCACTCACATGAATCAATCATAAAAAATACAGTTAATGAGCAACTGATTTATTCTACTTATTTAAACTATCAATTTTTGCAAGCTTCATACCTCAATTATGTTGGGGATATAACTCCTCACTTTATTGATGAAAAAGATGTTAGTTTTTTTGTCCTGATTTTCTTATTATATTTAAATTTTATTTTTTCTTAAAAGGAAAATAAAAGTTACCATAATTATTTTTACTTCTTTTTTTTCTGAAAGAAAAAATATAATTTTTTTACATATTTGGCTAACTTCTTTCTTGGAGGAAAAGTTTTGGACATCTATAAATAGAAAATCCCCTTCTCATACCATAACACAGTAGCATCCACAATGTAGTCCTTTAAAGTGTCTTTGTTTAGGGGGAGATTTTCTCTCTCATTAGTTTTTATGTTTTTAATATTAAGTTTTATATGTAGGTCAATTGACCAGATAATATAATAATATTAAGTTTTTTAGTATTGTTTATGTGTCTTCTGAATTGTCACCACAATGGTTTGCAACTAATAGCTTCCGCATGACGCTCTCTCGATTTCGAACCCAACAGAAGACAGTAATGGTAAAAGACCGAGTTTTCAACAAAAATCGAACCCTTCGACAATATCGAAGTCTTTTATCATTTAAGATTTAAATAATCACAGTCGTTCATCAAGTTTCACATACTCTCAATCTCAACCTTCAATTTTGATCTATGGTGAAAATGATTCTAATAGCCTCCAAATGTCGTGTGTATGGGATAACTATTTTAATAATTTCTTTTACCTTCTTTTTTTAAGTTTGTTGAGACCAGTTATAGCATAGCCAATAGGAAGAGTACAAGTGTACAAATAGGAATATATAGATTATTTTTTATTTTATATAAACTAGTTTCTGAACACGTGCATTGCACGTGTATTTCATGTAAACTTTTATAGATCTACTAGAACAAAAAAATTCTATGAAAACATATAAAATGATACAACTACAAATAAATAAAAGTGCGAAAAGGGATGCATTTTATTGTTTAAAGTTAATTTTTTTAAAAAAAAATCAATCATAATTTTTAAAATTTTGATTAGTAGTTAGGAAACTTCCAATAAAGTCACAAACGTCCAGTGCGAGCCAAAATAAAAATATAAACTTACGACAGTAAGAATTTCATAAAAAATTAAATTAAAAAAGTAGAGAAAAATACAAAAAAATTACATGTGACCATCACAAGAAAAATGTAGTATAGAAATTCTGAGACTTCTGCATGACCCCTAAGATAAACAAAGAAAATAATGTTTTCTTTTACTGATAAGGGAAAGAAAAATCAATAATTAAAAAATGAGAAGATATGGTGTTGCAACTCAAATAACCTAGGTTCTTTTTTCCAAACGAAATACTAGTTTGAATCTAACTTAACATGAATTAATCATAAAAAGTACACTTAACTAGCAACTCATTTATAAGGGTCATTTATAAAAGCTCCCTTACTTTTAGATTAAATTATTTCCTCCGTTTCAGATTATGTGTCGTTATTTTCTTTTTAATTTGTCTAAGAAATGTCATTTTTCCTTATTTGGTAACTATTTAATGGCATCGTCCTTATTTTATACTTATTGAGTCTCACTTAATAAAAAAAAGGCAACTTTCAAGTAAACATTAAAGTGACTTTAAGCGGGACGATTTTGTAACCTTTACAAAATCATCATTTATTTCTTAAATTTCGTGTCCGATCAAAAGGCGACACATGAAATAAAACGGAGAAAAATATAAAACATACTGATGTCGCATGTATCTTAGACCTGTGTATCTGAAAATGTGTATTTAGGACCGTCGTATCCACCGAAACACCACCCAACCCTAACGCTGCCTCACCTCATCGTCACTCTTGATTTCTTTCGACAGATTCAAAAATGACAGTGACTTGGTGATACAAGACAAACAAGAGAAAACACGGAATCACACACCAAAACAGTCCACAAGTCAAGAAACCGAGGACTATCTTGGTGACCACACTCGGATTCGCTAGTGATAACAATAATGGAGAGAATATCATGTGTTTAACACAATAATCAGCCATCCCCAACTAAGATTAACAACAATATATGAAGCACAAGATGAACATAACAATGTGAAGAACACAACAAGACAAACGACTTATGATACGATAAAAGCTTGAAAGACACGAAATCACTCAAAAAATATTCCACAAACACACTCCAAAACAGTCCACAAATCACTAAGATCCTTGGACCGATTGGAGACCTCTCTCGGATTCACAAATACAACAAGAATACAAGGTGAACAAGGTGTATTTCACACCAAAACAACAACAATACGTGAAGAACAAGATGAACACAAAGGCACAAGATTCGGATTTAACAATAATAACAAGAACACAAGATTACAACACAAACACTAAACACGATTACAAGAAAGTATAGGGATAGATAGATAGAACACATGAAGGTAAAATCTTAAGAACCCAAGAATGGACACTCTTGGAGCCTTAACACTACACACAATAATAAACCTATCTCTTACGTGACACAAGATCGGATTGCACCTCTCTAGCATCAACGTTTCCAAGCAAGCAGCAACAAAAGAGAATCCACCCTATTGTTGTATCCTAGTTTCGGTTTTGGTGCCTCAAGGAGAGAGGGTTTGTGTTCTTTGGTCTTTCAAGACTCACAAATATCATCAAAAACTAAATCTAAAAACCCTACAATGTTCCTTTTATAACTATTACAAAATATAAGTTAAAATGATCAAAAGACCCTTCAAAGAGTAGGCACCCATCTAGTGTAATTTATGGGCTGATTTGGGTACATTTTGGGCCTCTTTTATAATTCAATTACACATGCCAAGGCTCGGGTCCAACATGCACTCTCCTAAGTCCATATTCGAGATTATTCCCGTATCAACTTACAATACAAGATACCAAACCGTGACAAGATTACAAAAATGTAAATGATAGAAAGATAGACATACACTACTACAAAGTCTAAGAACATAATGTGTTCTCAAACACAAAGACCATTAACTATGAAATTAGCAACACCTACACTCTTCAAAGAACACAAGAGGGAACTCAATCCTTCAAGCATCCAAGGTTCCAAGCAAACAAACAACAAGAGTGAATTCACACTCTAATTGTTACCTAGTTTCGGCCAAGCCCTTTTTGGGAGAGAACTTGTGTGTTTGAAGAGTGAGATACAATATTCAATATCCAAAAAATAAGTGAATAAACCCAAAAGGCCCTTCAAGAATGGGTTGCCCCTCTAGTGTATGGAGTGGGCTGTTATGGTGTGTATTTGGGCCTTTAATTATACTTCTCTTGCACATACACTTGGTAGCTTTCAATTCACACCCACATAAGTCTATTCCGTGATTATTATCGTATCATCCTCTCCATCTTGAGAAGAATTTTCCCGCAAATTCACGGCTTCACTTCGTTCAATTGGCCACTTAAAAAAAGCACTCAAAATAATCCGTAAAACGTGAAGAACCCCAGAGCTCAATATGAACAAGTCTCGGACAACATCTTCATTTTGAACCTCGGCTTCCTCTCCATCTTGAGACTTGGCTTCAATCTTATCCGACTCAAGTATCCTTCCATCATATAAGCATCATCGTAGACTCCATATACTTCGTGTCCTTTTCTTCCATACTCCTCTATATGGACATATCGGTTTTGTGGAAGTGGAGTTTCGGTTGAGGAGGCTATTTTGGTAATGTGGAGCTTCGGTTGTGGAGCTTGGATGTGATGGAATGGGCCTCTAAGTCCTTCTTGTGGGACTTGATCAACTTGCGGGAGACGTGATCTACCTTGTTCTCGATTTTTAGGGTAATCAGTAACTTGGCTCATGGCATTTTGTGGTGAACTTGGAGGGTTGACTTTTGTAGGCAAATTCTTGGGGGCAATGATGATGGAAGGGTTTTTGTCATGACCACTTGAGGAAACATGAAGTCAAGGAGTAGAAGCACGAGAGTTTCTTCGACTCTCCATTCGATCCAACCTCTCATTCATAGTAGACATCTCTCCTCGGATTGAGGACATAGTCGTGAGCATACTTTTCATTCCTCGGTTGATAGTTTCAAGTCTTTTCAAGATAGCACCAAAAGCATTGTTGTCCATTGTAGCCAAGAAGTTGCCTACAAAACAATAAATAAGTTAGTTGTTCAAAGAATGGTCCTCACACTCTCTCTTTAATCCTTTGCCCCTCGGATTTTCTCACTTTTGATCTCACAATTATTGTAAGTTTTCTTGTAATACGTGAGGTGTTGAGAGGTGAATCTAGTGTGTACAATGACTCAAAAGAATAAAAACACACAAAGGAACGTAAACACGGAAAAAATGGTTTCAAAACCAACTCACAATCTAGTAAATTGTCACTAGTTTGTAAGTTAATATTGGAATCAACAAACGAAACTAATGAGACAACAAAATGAAACTAAAAGATCATAATTTAAGCTTAAAATTTTTGTGTGAACAGTAACTTGGGCGACGTGGCAGCACACCATTGGTCACGGCCCCACAATTAGTCACTAGTTGAAGTTTACAAACTTTAGTTACTATGTAATGGAAACAATTGGTTTTGGAGGGAAAGTATATGTCTTGAATCTCCTTTAAGTCTAATCTTCAAAAGGAAAGACTTGACTTTGTACCATTCCCACAAAACAAGGTCTCTTGAAACAAGAAAAAGTGGTTGAAAAGTAGATGTCAAGTCAAGTGATGACTCAAGTCTTCTCACAAACAACTTTACAGCTTGTAAGTTCACCTTTTTGAATCTATATTACACTTTTGGTTGTCTTAAGTTGTAAGATGAGATGAAGAACAAGATGAACACCACAACAATCCTTCAAAAACAACAACAATATTCACGAATTCAAGACCTAACCGGCCACATCAAGTCACAAATTCTTGCCCTAGGTCCTTGTTTACAACACAACGTTAACAATTTCAAGCTCAAATATAGATCTAGACACCTTTTAGTGTTGGTGAATCACAAAACTAACACAAGAAACAACAATACACACCAAAGGACTACTAGATCTAGACGCTACAAGCAACCTCGGCCAAGATGAACAACAAGAACAACACTTTCAAGGCCAAGAACACCAAATTTGTTTTTTTATTTATTTTCTTAGCAAGAAAGACCAAGATTGGTATTGTAAGAATAACACCAAAGATGGCTTTGATACCAAATAATACAAGACAAACAAGAGAAAACCACTACAAAAAAAACCGCGTTTAGCAACAGACCGATAACGTTGCTAATCAACATAAATCCGTCACTAAAGCCGTTTAGAGACGGATCAACGACGGAATATTAGTCGTTGCTATATTGCGTGTTGCTAACCATTTAGCAATGGAAAAAATAAAATCCGTTGCTAGATTTGCAACGTCATAGAGACGACCTATGTCCGTTGTCATTTCTTAGCAACAAATATATTCGTTGTTATATTTATAAATATCATTACTAATTTCATGTTGTATTTCGTCGTTTTGATTATTTCGTGACCAAATATTTCATTGCTAGTTCGTCGCCAAAATTTTTGTTATTTAGTCCCCAATTTTTTAAAATTCTTAAAATATCCAACATTCATATAAAAGAACCCACATATATAGATAGCAAAATCTTCTTAAAATATCCAAAATTTATATAAAAGAACCCACATATATAGATAGCAAAATCTAAACATCCACAATACCAAACATAGCAACATCTAAACACAATTATGTCCAAAACATCCATAGTACCAAACATCAACCAACTATCTTTAAAACAATCCACATCATCCATAATACCAAAGATAGCAAAAGTTAAACACAATTCATGAGAAGCTGAAGATGAAGTCTTTCCACAAGAAACACAAAGAGTTTGCCCATAGTAGCCTTTTGCTTCATATCTAAGACCAAATACTCTTCGCTTCTTTTCACCTACGGCAGCTTGGTAATGTGCTTCAATTTGATCAATATTAGATTCTGATTATGTTTTTTCTCATTATATTTCTTCAAATCTTTCCTGTACATAGAGGAAGTGAAATTATAATGATTGTACCTAAAAATGATTAGATGCCAAAAACTACTTTAAACTAAAAAAATAAGAATTAAGTCAACTATTACATTAAGATTTAGTCTTACATGGACGATTCGGGAACATTCATCAACGAAAGATTTTCCATCATGGCCATGTGTGTATGCAATCAGATGGGAGAGAACATTCAGCATTTCAAGGGGGTGTAAAATTTCGCATACAGACAATAATCCTTGTGTTAGGCAAACTCTCTTTACATAAGAAAAGTGTATTCAAGAAATAATATATTTAAATATCTATAGCTAATTACAGAAGTTTAGAAGTTGTAGTTCATATTTTACTAGGACAGTTGAAACCAAATGAAATTGTTGATACTTGAATGATCATATGCACTCCAAAATTGTAACAACTGACCACTACTTAAATAAAAGAAATAACCAAGTTGTAGATGATCATTGTAAAGTGTGAAATTTCATCAATAGGGTAGATGATACAGAGGATTCGTATGTAACATAATACAGTGCCATATAAGACATGAATTTACCACGTAGGATACCACACAGAATATATGTGTCTACGCAGAGGTGGAGCCAAGATTTTTGGGGGTTCAAAATCCAAAGAAAAATTCACCGAAGGAGGTTCAATATCTACAATTGTAACACCCCGCATTTCGGGCTAGAATAAAAAATATGACTCTGATGCGTTGATAATTCCAGAGCCTTAAATCCTATACCAATTTGGCATGTTAATCAATTTTATAGTATGTGAATCCATTTGAGCATGAATTTAGACCATAGAAGTCCTTCAACTCAAGGACGAGTTAAAACCATTTCGATCGATTAAGTTTTAGTGGACGTTGTAATTTATGTCAAATTCTATTGACCATAACTCATTGTATATGATGAACTGAGTGGCCTACTATATACCAAATTGTAGATAATTGAATAAGCTTTCCAACGATACCAAATTCGCCTAAAACGGACACCCGGTGAAGAAGTTATGGCCTTTCAAAGTTGAATGTGTCGCCTATGCACATATAGGCGATGCATAGGGCGGCGCCTATGCAAATATAGGCAATGCATAGGGCGGCGCCTATGTAAATGTAGGCAATGCAAAGGGCGGCGCATAGTTATGGTTTCAGGTGACGAAAACACTCCGTTTTGAGTTACTTTAAGTGCAAGTTAGTCCTTACAAAACCCAAAATCGTCCTTACCCACTCCTAAACGGATTTGGGCCTATTAACAACATTGAAGCCTCCTATAAAATCCCAAAATCTAATCCTTCAAGAACTTAAGAGAAGGAGAAACTAGGGTTTGAGAAAATAAGCTTGAAGGACCGATCATTTTGAAACTTCTTTGTGAAACAAATTACAGATTCGGAATCCTCTCGACGTAGGCTTCGATAGACACCAAAAATTCGTGGAGAATAAGGTACGCGGGGTTTTCCTAAAATCTCATGGGCATAGAAATCATGTTTTAAGGATTGGGTTTTCGAATTCATGTACATACTCATGTTTCAGAAGCTTTAATGATATTGTTTTGGCCTTTTGGCTTTCCCCCAAAGTGATTTGAAAGTTATATGTATATATATATGTGTTTGTCCTGAAATATGAATTTAGAGCATAATTTTCATGAAACCTCTCTCTTAATGTAAATTTTTCCATGTTTCACGTAATATACAATGTTTTGAACACGAAAGAGAGGGTTGTGAATGCTGAATATGCATGTAATGAAAGAATGCATGGTTTTGCCAAAAATGCACATGACCACCATATGTTTGATGAAAGTTTTGCATGGATTTGACTTGAGTTTCAGAACATGACATCTTTAATGCAAATTACATGTTTTGGTGGTCTAAACTATGTTTTGAATGAAAGCTCTTGCTTAATACATTATGGCTCAGAAATAGGACTTGCAAGTCTTGGTATGATGATACCAACTCAGACAAATGCCATAACAGACACAGACTAGTTCAGAAATCAAATTTTTATCATACTCTCATGATTTAGAAATTTCAGAATGATACATGTTCAGAAAAGACTAAAATAGGGCATAAAGAGAGCTTAGGTGGTTCCCTGAAGAAGGCGGGAGTTTCAGACAACTCTTTGCCTAAAACCGTGGTTTGCCGACCCGGGTATACTATTATGCGCTGACTTAAATGTCCTGTGGCGTATCAGACTCAGACACTCCAACCCTTGCGGCACACTTGGGTTGGGCGCTTCCCCGCCGAGTCAATGGCGGATTCCATACAGCCCGTGGAATATCAGACTTGTAGGGGAATACCACCTAACTCAGAAGTAAAACACAAAACATGATTTGAAATGAACAGACAGGTTGCATGTTTTCAGAAAGTGCCCATGTGTTTTTCAGAAACAGTTTTATACATGATGTCTCGATGAAAAATTGCTTTCCCTTAATATATATATATATATATATATATGTATGTTCCATTATACTACTTTTGGATTGCTTCGCGTGCCAGTACTTTTGTGCTGACCCCCCCTCCTTCCAGGTTCTGAGGCACAGTCTAGGGGTCCAGCTACTCAGTAGACATTCTCGGATTTGCAGACTTGATCTCACAGTGGTGAGCCTTCTATTATTCGGAAGACCGAATTATGTCAGACATTATCTTATTTATTATGTTTTTGGTTTACTGGGGGCCTTGTCCCAGTTTCTTTTCAGACAGATGTTTATGTTCTTAGTAGAGATTTCATAGACTGATGTCTGATAGTATTATTCAGAAATGTTGCAGAACTTGACCATGTTTTCCGTACTCAGTTTCAATTCCGCATTTTATTATGATTATGAATGTTGTGCATGATAACCAGATAGAGAATGGGTGTTCCGGGCCTTCATGGTTTGGGATGCTCGTCACGGCTAGGGCCTAGGCTCGGGTCGTGACAACAATATATAAATAAAAATTATTTTAATCATGTATTAATAATTTAATTTTTTGTCGAAGGGGGTTCGACCCTCTTATTACTAGGTTGGCTCCGCCTCTGTGTTTACTTGCTCAATTTTATACAAATTTAAGCGTCTATTTGTCCACACCCAAAGTTAGAGGACATAAATGAAAATTGAAGTCAATTAGTTAAAGAGCAGGATAATATATTATGTCTTTTTAAAATATTACTTAGATGCATCATTTATCTCTCAAATCTGAAGAACTCAATTGTATTTAACTTCCAATAAACTCTTTTTTTTTTTGCTAGTTGTCTAAAGATAAGTTTGGGCAAGCTAGCTACTACGGAATCATTAGTTAAAATTTCATCAGTTACGAATTCAGTTGACTAAAGGCAATCATTCAATGTCCGTGAACTAGTTTGAACCTTATGCTAAGCATATACGTAAGTCGTAACAACTCAAATTATTAAGGATACTATTGTTAACTTGAGCTTAGGTGCTCATGCTTTTTAAAATATGTTATTCAAAATTTAAGGATTATTTTTTATATATACTTAATCTTTTTTTCATGCTTTGCCAATTGAAATTTTCTTAACGTGTTATATGTACACCAAAGATTATAAACTTCATGGGCGTATCAAACAGGAGACGAACAACTAAATAAGACTATATCCTTCAAAGTTCTTACATATACGAGAAAATTGATACTAACATTTTGCAACTTTAACTAAAATATTACACTTTATCTCACGTACCAAATAACCCGTAAAGGTATAGTTGAAAATTATTAGAATTAATGGGGTTTGGTGGGAAAGCACACAAATCTTGGCTGAAGTTACTCCACCTATACATATACTATGGTCTCCTGTATTTTCAATTCATATTTGAAAGTATTTTCTGGTGGGGTAATCCAAATAAGTTGATAATTAAGTGGGACATTTCCAACCACACTACGCATAATTACTGATTTATTTAACGGCGATCAGTTAATACTAAAGTTTCATTAAGTAAAAATAAATAAATATGGTGGTGGTCATATAAAAATTAAGATTCATTATTGTTATTCTTTAACAGAAACTGAAGGACCCAAAAATATGTCTATAATAATATTTTAGACACCAAAATGCTAGTTGATTCGTTTTAAAGTCATATAAACTTGAAAAATCTGCTCACGATTCATCAAAGAGACATATATGATACAGAGGATTCGAATAGACAATCTCAACTAGTCCGAGATTAGAGTTGATCGATTGGCTGATTTCATATATGAATTGATAATTCGACCCACACTATAACAACTTTACTCTATAAGATATACTCACCACCGTTGACAGATGAGATCCTAATCGTTCTATCTCTTTAACCAATGAACCTAAACGTTCACAGTTTTGACCATTATCAACTTATCTGAAATAGCTAACATTTATGTTTTCTTGATTTTGTCATAAAAATTTTGAGAAGGCTTGACTGAAAGCTGAAATTTGTAGAGACGCACAAAGGCCAAAACCAGGGAGGGGAAGGGATATAATACTTGGGAGATAAACACATTTTTTTCTTGGGGAGGAAGGATGCATGAATGTGTAAGATTGCAACAGCATGGCGCCATTTCAAATCTGATGGCTATTTGCAACAGTTTAGCTTAGAACAGCTGACATAACACTTATCGGGAGATAGATAAGTTCATTAAATGAACAAAAAATAAGTGGTAATTTTGTTGATCAACACAATTTTGAAAAAATGAAAAATGTCACTGTGCAGGCAGCAAGATATAGACATGTATGCACCTGGTAAATCCGGCTTAAGATCTACTGTCAATTGCACTGCAGTGAGAGGATCATCCTCGCCTCTCATAGCCAGCACAACTCTAGAGTCCCCAATATTATCAATAACAAGATTCTTACCCTGCCAAAAAATAAAATAAAAGACTTCATATTTAGAATAAAATGGTTGAAAAATTAGCTAGCTTCAACTTCCCAACTGTGAAAAGGGGAGGGACGATAAATGGAATGATGAGGAACCCATCCTACATACATGTCCAATAACAATTACATATCCTAAGAGAAAACCTTTCCTATCCTGCCAGGAAGTAGTGACATATATATAAATTAACTATCTAGAAAAAGTATTCAGTAGCCAAGTATCTCATAATATTGCATTGCATTTGTAATTGATCATCTTCCACAGATATACGCGTACAACATAGACGTCAGAAAATAAAGTATTTGTTCAACTTTCAAATGGCTTTTCATGTAACTGTGTAATTATCCATGACAGGAATGGGTAGTAGCTAGCCATAATATAACTATCTATAAAGAGTATGCAATAACCAAGCCTCTCATAACATCATTCGTCATTAAACTTTTTCCACAGATTTACACTTACAACATAAAAGTCAGAAACTAAAGCATTTGTCCAACTTACAAACAACATTTCCAATTTACTGAATTTGCTTATATGAGGTAATTTCCATCCTCCATTCATTTGCAATGAAATAAAGCAAATATAATGCAGTGAAGTTTCACAACTATATAAAAAAAAGTGCTAAAAATAACTTGACGGGATCAGAGAAAGAAATTTCAAAAACCCTAACATAATCAGTGTACGCAAAACAGTTAAAATTCAACCTCACAACCAGAAAATTTGTTGAAGAAATTTCAGATTAATAAACATGCAACAGAAAATATCAAAAACCCCACAAACAGAAATTCTGAGAAAAAAATCCGATTTCCATTTCGAGTAAATAACCATTTATCGAACTTTTTAACACAATAATCGAAGAACCCTAAGTGAAAGAGCTCAAAAAACCCTAAACCTATCATTTACAAGTGACTTCTAACATAGAAATTAAGAAATTAAAAGAGGAGAAACAACTAAAATTATGAGATATAGAATCTTACCTCTAATTTAGATTCGAAATTCACCGATTGACACTTTTTTCGACTGATATTGAGTGATTCCCCTTTCTCAATTGAGAGAAAAAGAAGATAAAAAGGAAAGAAGATTGTTTTTGGAGAGAGGCGGATGATACAATGTTTTGAGAACAAAGTGAAATAAAAGACTTAGCCCTAATATTTAGTTGGTCGGGTAACGGCTTTAGCAACGGATTTTAAATCCGTTGTGAGTTATTTATTAAAAATATACTATTAGTTGGTCGGATAACGGATTTAGCAACGGATTTTAAATGCGTTGCTAGTTATTTATTAAAAATATACCTAATATATTTTCTAAAAAGGGTAAAATACTTTCAGCGACAAAAATTTCGTTGCCATTTCCATCTCCACCATGTCAAAAAAAAATTTCCACCATTTATGTCGCTAATTTTATCGCCAAAATAAAGGCGCCAATATTTACCGCCAAAATATAGCAACGAGTTTTATATTCTGTCGCTAATTCGTCACTAATTAGGCTATTAATTTTAATTTCATTTGTTTAGCAACAAAATTTCTATTTTGTTGCAATTTTGTCATTAATTAGCGACGGAAATGACCTTGTTGCTAGAAATCCGTTGCTAAACGCAGGTTTTTTTGTAGTGCACGGAATCACACACCAAAACAGTCCATAAGTCAAGAAACCGAGGACTATCTTGGTGACCACACTCGGATTCGCTAGTGATAACAATAATGGAGAGAATATCACGTGTTTAACACAATAATCAGCCAGCCCCAACTAAGATTAACAACAATATATGAAGCACAAGATGAACATAACAATGTGAAGAACACAACAAGACAAACAACTTACAATACAAGATACCAAAGCGTGACAAGATTACAAAAATGTAAATGATAGAAAGATAGACATACACTACTACAAAGTCTAAGAACCTAATGTGTTCTCAAACACAAAGACCATTAATAATGAAAGTAGCAACACTTGCACTCTTCAAAGAACACAAGAGGGAACTCAATCCTTCAAGCATCCAAGGTTCCAAGGAAACAAACAACAAGAGTGAATTCACACTCTAATTGTTACCTAGTTTCGGCCAAGCCCTTTTTGGGAGAGAACTTGTGTGTTTCAAGAGTGAGATACAATATTCAATATCCAAAAACTAAGTGAATAAACCCTAACATGTTCTTTATATATTACAAAACAAATAGAAGTTGAAATGACCGAAAAGGCCCTTCAAGAATGGGCTGCCCCTCTAGTGTATGGAGTGGGCTGTTATGGTGTGTATTTGGGCCTTTAATTATACTTCTCTTGCACATTCACTTGGTAGATTTCAATTCACACCCATATAAGTCTATTTTCGTGATTATTATCGTATTATCCTCTCCATCTTGAGAAGAATTTGCCCACAAATTCACGGCTTCACTTCGTTCAATTGGCCACTTCAAAAAAAAGCACTCAAAGGTTGTTTTTAGTGCACAAGTAAAGTGTGAAAGATGGCCTAAATGCACTAAAAACAGCCCCTAAATTACACTTGATGGGCACCTCACCCTTGAGGGGTATTGTGGTCATTTTTTATTCTATTTTGTAATACACTATATATAGAACCTCTCAGGATTTTTAGTCTTAGATGTTTATTGATATTGCAAGTTGTAAGAAGAACATTTCTCTCTTGTGAGAAAGGCCTATGGCCGAAACATTGTAACTAGGATTTCCAACTTGAGTGTGGAATTAGTCGTGTTGGATTCATGCTTGGAACGTTGGGTGCTAGAGGAGGTTGAGGTCTATCTTGTGCTCACTGAAGAGATAGGTATTTTTAGTGTGTAGTGTTAAGGGTCCAAGAGTGGAATAGGCTCTTGGGTTCTTAAGATTATACCTTCACTTTGTCTATCTATCTATCTTTACATTTCTTGTACACTTTGTTGTTGTTCTAGTCAAAAAACGTGTGTTGTTGTTTCCATTGTGTTATTGTTCATCTTGTTCTTCATCTTGTTATCTTGATACTCTCTTTGTTAGTTTGTGGTGGTTGTTTTGGTGTCAAATACACCATTGTTATCTCGTATTGTTGTTGTTGTAGTGAATCCGAGAGTGGTCTCCAAAAAAGGTCCTTGGATCCTTAAGATTAGTGGACTGATTTGGAGTGTGTTTTCGTGCTTTCGTTGTCTTTCTCGTATCACTTGGTTGGAGACGATGAGGGTGGTGGTTGGATTTTCGGTACCTTGACAATGATGGGGAAAGGAAAAAATGGGGCTATGTTGGATGGTGGATCTAGCGGAGATTCAAATCCTATCAGGGTGATTGGACGACGGAGAGATAGAGAATAGAGGTGGAGGGTGGTGGAGCAGTGGTTTGGATTCACTGGAAAAATGGGAGGAAGGATTGATGATCGGTGGATACACACAATTTATCATATATACTGGAGATACACCCAACTGTTCTATTGTGTATCTAAGGAAATTATTATGGTATATATTATAATTATGCATCAAACCTCCTATATTTATAATGTTTGCCGTTCATTTTTCCAAAAAGAAAATGCTAGTTTGAATCTAACTAACATGAATCAATCATAAAGAATACAGTTAATGAACAACTGGTTTATTTATTTAAACTATTACTTTTTGCAAGCTTCATACCTCAATTATGTTGGGAATATAACTTCTCACTCTATTGATGAAGAAATGAAGAAGACAATAATGGTGGAAGACCGAGTTTTCAACAAAAATTGTATCTTTCGATAATATCGAAGTCTTTTATTGTTTTGGTTTTTAATGATCACAGTCATTCATCAAGTTTCACCAACTCTCAATCTCAATCTTCAATTTTAATCTACGATGAAAATGATTCTAATAGCCTCCAAATCTCGCGTGTATAGGATAACTATTTTAATAATTTCTTTTACCTTTTTTTTTTAAAGTTTGTTGAGACCAGTTATAGCATAGCCAATAGGAAGAGTACAAGTGTACAAATAGGAATATATAGATTATTTTTATTTTATATAAACTAATTTCTAGACACGTGTATTTCATATAAATTTTTATCGATCTGTTAGAACAAAAAAATTCTATAGAAACATATAATGAATAATAAATTGAAACAACTACAAATAAATTAAAAGTGTGAAAAGGGACACATTTTATTTTTTAAAGTTAATTCTTTTTTTAAAAAATCAATCATAATAATTTAAATTTTGATTAGTAATTAGGAAACTTCCAATAAAGTCACAAACGTCTAGTGTGAGCCAAAATAAAAATATAAACTTACGACAGTTAGAAGAAAGATCAATAATTAAAAAATGAGAAGATATGGTGTTGCAACTCAAATAACCTAGGTTCTTTTTTCCAAACGAAATACTAGTTTGAATCTAACTTAACATGAATTAATCATAAAAAGTACACTTAACTAGCAACTCATTTATTTACTTACTTAAACTATCCCCTTTTTTTTGCGAGTTTTATATCTTAATCATGATAAGAATATGACTCCTCGCTCCATTGATGAAGAAATGAAGAAGATAAGAATTGTGAAAGGCCGAGTTTTCAACAAAAATCGGATTCTTTGACAATGTTGAAGTCTTTTATCTCTTTATTTTTCAATGATCACAGTCGTTTATCAAGTTTCACCGACCAACTCTCCATCTCAACCTTTAATTTTGATTTATGATAAAAATGATTTCCGCATCCTCCAAATCAAATGTCACGCGTATAAGACAACCATTTTAATTATTTCTTTTATCTTTTCTTTTTAAGTTTGTTGAGGTCGGTTATAGCATAGCCAATAGAAAGAGTACAAGCTTACAAATATGAATGATATAGATCATTCTTTAATATAAACTAGTTACTAGACACGTGCATTGCACTTGTATTCCATGTAAATTTTTATAGATTTGTTAGAATGGAAAAATTTATATGAAAACATGTAATGAGTAATAAAATGAAATAATTACAAATAAACTAAAAGTGGGAAAAGGGACACATTTTATTGTTTAAAGTTGATTCTTTTTAAAAACCAATGGTAGATTTTTTAATTTTGATTGATAGTTAAGAAACGTCTAATAAAGTCACAAACGGCTAATTAGAGCCTAAATAAAAATATACACACGACAGTTAGAACTTTATAGAAGATTAAATTAAAGAAGTCTAACGGAAAATATATATATATATATAAAATTACATATAACAACAAGAAGTCAATATAGAAATTAGAGAAAATAATCTATTACCACCTTCAACTATACGCGAAAAGGTTGAGACACACCCGAACTTTAGGAGGGTTCTATTACCCCGGACTAATTAAAATAGTATTTTTGACAATCTTAGTGCCTACGTGGCACACACATGTATCTACGTGGACCCTTCAGTGTGTTGTGCCACGTAGGCACTAAGGTTGCCAAAAATACGGTTTTAATTAGTGCAGGGATAATAGAACTCTCCTAAAATTCGAATGTTTCTCAGCCTTTTCGCTAATAGTTCAAGATGATAATAGAACATTTTTCCTAGAAATGATGAAACTTCTGCACGGTTGACCTCAAAGAGAAACAAAGAAAATAAAGTTTTCTTTTACTGATAAGGGAACAAAAAAATCAATAATCAAGAAATGAGAAGATAAGGTTGATTAGTAACTAAAGGATCTAAACAAGAAAGCTACCTAAATAAAATAGAGAACAGTGATATGAAATATTTTTGGTTGTGCGCCTTTATATAGTGCAATAATAACATGTTAAAGCTACATATAATTGTCATTACTAATGGAAGCTCAAAGAATGGATCAAGAAGTTGAAATGTGAAGAGTTCATAATTGTGCATAATTATTACTCTACTTGTAATAATTGTTGGTAGGTGAAACAATAACCTCTATTACAATGAATCAATGTAACAGAAATTATCATTTATCATAAGTTTTTCAGTTTAAAAAGTTAAGTGAAGGGCATTTTCGTAATCTAACTTTGGGCTTAGGATCTTCCCACTATTAATATAATATGATATGACATGATACGATATATGTACAGTTTTATCAATGAAATACATAGAAAAGATTTCCACAAATTGTTCTACACTTTAATCTCTAACAAATTATCATTCCTTTTGTATTAAAACACACCTCTATGTTGAGTTAGCCTACACGCGCCTATTGACGATTGGAAATAAATATTTAGCCAACTCGGCATCGAAGTGCGTTTTAGTACAAAGGAAGTGATAGTCTAGGTATGTAAGAAGAACAATAAATTGTTGAACTGAAACTCAAAAAAAAAAGGATCATTTGTGTTTTTGAGCATATGAGCTTAACTAAGTGACTAACGCACTAAAATGTTTTTTACAAGCAATATTAGAATACAGTTTTGCTTTTTTGAACTTATAATTATCTATAATAGTAGTCTAATCTGATAACCTAGTAAGTAAACCTATTGTAACACCACCAAGGATGTGGTGCAGCGGATGAAGCTGCTCCTTCGAGCCCTAGGTATGGAAAAATCCTTGGTGGGGAGCGCTTCCCTCCAAATAGGGCTCTACGCAGCGCGAATCTGGATTAGTCGGACTCCAATGCGGTTACCGGACACCGGATGAGAAACCAAAAAAAATAAAATAACCTACTGTAACGGAGTTACACTAGCAAAAGTTGATACTGTGAAGCGGAGAATGGAAGGTGCATATGAAACATTGCAGGATGCTCTGCTGGTTTAACTCAATTAAGCACAACAATGGAGGACGTATTTTCCAGTGGGGATCTTCCACGGGCTGCAGAAACTCTGGCTAATATGAATTGTTGCTTTATCTCGAACAGGAGTGGAAGTGGTGTGGCGCTGCTTGTCTTTCGTTGGAGAGGTTGCCGAATTTGGCAATATTAGGAGGCAGCTTCAAGTTTTAGAAGATAGACCAGACTCAGCGGTCCAACCTCGACTAACACATGCTCTAAGCAATCGAAGGGTTGATGTAGTCCAAGAAATGTGCGCGGTTCTACTGAGAATTAGGAGATTCAAGTCGTTAGAGCTGCACAACGCCAAGGTCCACCTCAAGCCAATAATGCAGTTTTGGGAAAATTTTGACTTGAGGCAGTAGTCTGATAAAGTTGCAAATGAGAAAAGTGGTAGATATATCGTTCTCAAGTTGGCTTCCTCGTTTCTACGATGAATTGTTGCTTTATCTCGAACAGGAGTGGAAGTGGTGTCGGTTTATCTTTCCAGAAGAGTACAGAACTCTTGTACCAAACCTACTAATTGGAACAATGTTCAGCTATTGCTGTGAGTTTTGCATCACAGATCAACCTTGGCACTGGGGAAGCCGTGCCTGAGACAAAAGCCTTGGCTAAAGGCATACTTGACATGTCAAATGGAGATTTACCAAAAGGTGCAACGATTCAGACTAAACATTTGGAAGCCCTAATTGAGCTTCATAATACAACAGGGAGCTTTGCTAGGAGCATTCAACACCTGTTTTCAGACGTTGATCCTCAAGTTGTGTTGGATGCTTGTTGGTTTAAAACCGTTAAAAGGGAAACAACGCAAGAATTCAATTTAAAAGCTGGTCGCAGAAACAGAGATGGAATTTGAAGAAGAGAATATGCAGAGATAGATTATTTTCTTGTTAAAAGAAAGTCTATAATTGATCATCAACTTAGCAACTTAAATAGTTGCTATTCCAACTAAAAATAGGACAAAGAAACAACCTACCTCTACTAAAATTAGAATAACTAATTAGTTTCCTACCAAAGATAGGACTTCCTAATTTAACAAGGATTGTACTTAAAAAAAACTGGAGAAAACAGAAAAAAATAGTTGCATTCTTAAAGCAACTTTCAACACTCCTCCTTGCTTTATGAAATGCAAACACCAATTCTTTGCCTTAGAAGGTCGAACTTGCGTAACGACCTCAGATGTAACAGCATACCTCCCACCATTCCTGGTACACCTGCCACTGTTTCCAACATCTTTGCATGACAACCGTATCTTTCCTTGAAAAATAAATCGGTTGGAATCCTGAGAAGTTTTACTGACCAATAAGCAACCTTATCAAGGAATTTCTTGGGCACATGGTGCTTGCTTAGATCAATCGACAAGTCAGCCTGATATGTCTCCCATGGAGATGCGAAATGGTTAACGTCTCTATGATAAGCTTCATCAACATCCTTTAGAGTTGCATCCTTAGGCAATCTCCAGTAGTCAATTGCTATCGCAGGAGCAGGGACATTTTCAATTTCACCACGATCAATATCATTAAGATAAAAAGTATATGAGTGTATAGCCTCTTCTTCCAGATGACCAAAAACTCTGTGCGCAAGCTTGGGGAACAGCAAGTAAAGCACAAAGTAAAAATTGAAAAACGCTCCCTGCACAGAATTAACTAACAACCTTTCATACCATTTAGGCTGTACTAGCTCCACCATACTCATCAGATGCATCCTCTCATTCTCAGCTTCTTCAGGTAATGCTTTTATCCAACCACCACTTTGCTCGAACTTCTCCTTTGCGTCACAGTCAGGATAATTATTTTCCTTGGAGGATTCGTAGAGTCTCTTGGTGGTGACTTCTCCATATGCCTTTATTTTACCACTTGAATGAGATTCAGAGGTGCTCATACCTCCAACTTTGAGTTTCTCCTCGGTTGCTGAACTACCTGTTGTCTTTTGGATTTCTTGCAATGCAGCTGATGTTCTGCAGCAAGGATCTCCAAACTGTGTGAGAGACGAATCCCCCACTGAATTGTTGCCAAGAATCTGGCAGGATTCAACCTGGGATAACTGGGAATTGCTCGGCAAAGGCAGCTCATCTGACTGAGTAGCATTCTCACGCTGCTCATCACAAACATTCTTAAGTTCCAGTTCTGATAATTTATCAGCATTAGCAGCTTCAGGCATCTCTTTCCTCTAAACTGAAATATTGCTTTCCAAGTAAAGCTTACACTCAGAATCATATTCCAAATGAGTCATATTATGGAATCCATAAAGAAAGCATAATCCCCCTCCCCTAGCAAGACCAAAATTATTTCCCGACAATACCAAATCATTCTCAAGCGAAGAAATTTCTTCACCTAAATGCTTAGCAGAAACTTCATTCGGACAAGGTATGTCAGGCAGGCCATTCTCCGAGTCATCCGATGGAAGTCCAGAGATATCATCTAGCTTCTCCCCAGACGTAGCAGCAACATCCTTGGGATATACTTTCTCCCAGCTGTCAGCGACAGAAAGGTCTTTTCCTTGAAGATTATTAAGCAAGTCAATGCAGTCAACTTTGCAATCGCAACCAGGACAAAGCCAGCCTTCATCATCAGGTGGAATGTCTTCTTTTAGCAGAGGTAGCTCCACACACGATTGGTGAAATCCACGCTCTTCTTCCAATGGATTTACTGAGAAACTTCTGCCTCTCATTTTGACTTTAAATAGGTCTTGTACAGATACTTCCTTGATCAAGCAATGTTTATCTTCGAAATACAATTTGAAACCTTTTTCTAATAACTGACCAACACTTAACAAGTTCTGGTCCAAATCGGGTACGTAAAGAACATCAGAAATTATTTTAGTGCCCGATTGTGTTTCAATTGTGATGGTTCCCATTCCTTTTGCTGGAATATAACCACCATGGCCGATCCTAACTTTTGTAACTTTAGTAGGGCTAAAATCTTTAAAAATATCTTTATCGTAAGTCATATGATTTGTGCATCCGCTATCGATCAGCCACGACTCGCTTGAGACACTGCTTGCTAAACATGATGCAACAAAGAGTTGATCCTCTTCCTGTTCATCATCAACTCGAGCCTCTGCATCTTGTTGCTGAGTTTTATTTTTACAGATGATCGCTTCATGCCCAAGCTGATTGCACTTAGTGCACTTAGCATCAGGCCTCTTCCAACACTTGAAAGGTGCATGCCCGAGCTTGCCGCAATGCTTACAAGGAGGGTAGTTTCTTTTGAAACCACCTGTTTTGTTTTTGTTGCTTTGCACTGCACCTTCTCCATCAGTTGGTTGGTACTTCTTATTCTTCTTCTTCTTAGAGCGTCTATCATCGTGATGCTTGGCTGGTAAGGCACCTTCGACAGGTCCTCCTTGTCTCATAACACGCCGTTGCTCTTGCGCTTGAAAAGCACTTAAGAGCTCTGCAAGTGTTATCTTGGACAAGTCCTTAGTATTTTCTAAGGTTGTTATGGTAGCCTCAAATCTTTCAGGTGCCGTTACTAGGATTTTCTCAACGATCCTTGAATCATTGAAAGCAGAACCCAACAATCTGATGTGATTTGCTAAATTAAGGAGTCTGTCAGAGTACTCCTTTATGGTTTCACTTTCTTTCATCCTTTGCAGCTCAAACTCACGTACCAGATTCAACACTTGCATCCCTCGAATCCTTTCATCTCCTTCATACTCAGTTTTGAGATAATCCCATAGCTCTTTCGCTGATTCAAGAGACATGATACGAGTGAAGATATTAGATGAAACTGCAGTAAATAAGCATGCTAGTGCCTTTGATTTCCTGGTTTTCCTCTATCTGCGCCACCGTGGGATTGTCCGGCAAGAGAGCTATCTCATATTTAGCTTCAACATCTTCCCAGAGATCCAAAGCTTGCAGATATATCTGCATTCTAACTGCCCAGATTTGATAACTTTCTCCATCGAAAGTTGGTGGTGCCATTAAAGAAAAATTTGCTTCTCCGTTCATGGTATTCACTGGATCAGATTGATGCACACACTCACAGGTTCCTTAAGATTAAGGCTCTGATACCAATTGTTGGTTTAAAACCGCTAAAGGGAAACAACGCAAGAATTCAATTTAAAAGCTGGCCGCAGAAATAGAGATGGAGTTTGAAGAAGAGAATATGCAGAGAGACAGAGAGAGATTATTTTCTTGTTAAAAGAAAGTCTATAATTGATCATCAACTTAGCAACTTAAATAGTTGCTATTCCAACTAAAATAAGGACAAAGAAACAACCTACCTCTACTAAAATTAGAATAACTAATTAGTTTCCTACCAAAGATAGGACTTCCTAATTTAACTAGGATTGTACTTAAAAAAAACTGGAGAAAACAGAAAAAAATAGTTGCATTCTTAAAGCAACATTCAACAATGCTCTGAAGGCAGTTTACCTTCCTTATGAATCTTTCAAAAGGCAATATCGACAGATGGAGTGTGCAGTTCTCTCTGGTGAGATTGCAGGACTTAATCTCAGAGGAGCCGCTGTTACTCCTGTGGGTGTCCAGGGAGTTGAACTTAGTGAAACTGTTTGAAGGATGGAAGAATAAATCCACAAGTCATTTTGCTTCTTGAAGCAGCAGTTGAAAGATGCATCAACTTTACTGGTGGTTCTGAGGTGGATGAGCTAATTCTTGCGCTGGATTTTGTCATGCTACAGTATGTTTCCACTTTGCAGGAGAACACAAAATCATTGAGAGCTGTTTGTGGACTGGGTGTGGATGCTATTAGTACAAAAAAAGATACTGGAGCGGAAAG
Organism: Capsicum pubescens; assembly: GCA_030864215.1. Lineage (NCBI taxonomy): Eukaryota > Viridiplantae > Streptophyta > Magnoliopsida > Solanales > Solanaceae > Capsicum > Capsicum pubescens. Next base: position 19,716,190 of record CM061543.1, read on the forward strand.
AAGGGAAGCAGCTTCAAATGCACGTAAAGTTGACTTCACATCAGGTGAGAAATGGTCATTTGCTCAAGGTGCACTGCAGATCCTCACTGTTGCTGATTGTTTAACCAGCAGATCTCCAGATCCTTGAAGCTTCCCTCAAGGCTACTCTTGTTAGGTTGAGTACAAGCCTCTCTCTCTCTCAGTTTCTCGGTCAAGTATTGATCAGAACAAGCCAGATGTTAATGATGATGGAACTGGGCAATTATCTGTGGCTCGAAAGGCTGCCTGGATGTGGCAGCTGTAAGACTAGTAGATATTCCTGAGAAGGCTCGGAAGCTTCTTAATTATTGGAGCAGTCTAAAGACCCCAGGTTCCATGCACTTCCAGTAGCATCACAACGAGTTACAGCTTTCACAGACACAGTCAATGACGGCAGTACTTCACAATTGAATGGATGTTCAAGGTTGCTGAAGGTGCCACAGCACTTTACATGGAACAGCATCGAGGTATCCAGTACATAACAGATAGTGGAGCACAACAACTTTCTGTTGATATCGAGTATCTAAGCAATGTACTTTGAGCTCTATCAATGCCAATTCCTACGTCTTGCTACATTCCAGACATGTTTTTCAACACCAATAGACCAGCTCAAGGATCTTATCACATCAGATTCAGGGAATCAGCTTGATCTTCCTACTGCTAACCCTGTCTGCAAGATGCGACAGATCAGTTTAGAATAATGACTACTTCTTAGTCATGCTGTTATTACAAGAATGTATCTTGATTTGTGCTGTAGAAGTACAACAGCAAATCCATTTGTTGTAGGGAGTTTAGTTTTTCCCTCTCTCCGTAGATAACAATTGTGTTTACTTTCTAGACCATGACAAATTTTTGTACAAGTACATTCTCGAGCTATATGTGAGAGATAAACAGAGGGAATGCATGGATTGTAACTTTTTTTTTTTTCTACTTTTTCCTTTGACTAAATAAAAAAAAAAAAACAGAACTGGTTGGTCTTTGCTTTCGGTGATTGATCGAAGAGTTTCCTTTAACTCACTCATATTTCTATCTTGTAGTTGCTTTGTACCAATAGAGCAGCAAATTTTAGTTACAACAACATAGTCAATGTAATTGCATAAGTAGGGTCGTCCGGGGAGTGTAGAGTGTACGAAGACCTTACCCTACCTTGAGAGGTGGAGAGACTGTTTCGATAGACCCTCGGCTCAAAGAATAGAGAGAGAAATATGAATATCATAGTATATTGTTAATCTGAAAGAAATGTGAAGGTAACAGTGTCATTGCCGAACGTCTGATGCTCTTGGGAATAAATTCATCTGTTATGATAACTGAAACGTATTGCTTGCACTCTTCAAAAAGTGTGGAGGGATGCGTGCATAATCCTTCAAAAGTAGTTCATTTTTGTAAGAATCCAACACGGGTACAACATCATATTTGGAGAGTTTAACTCTATCACCAGCAATTTGATTCACAAATCTGTCAATATTTTGAAATTGATATGGCCTGTGACTTTGTACAGAAACTGGCACGGTCCAGATCAAACCTATTGTCCTCGGGAGAATAACTCTACAAGATGAAAAACATTATAGGCCAGTAGAAAATATAGATACTTTGTGCCATGTCAGTTTGAGAAAAGCTTATGGACCAATATAGTCGTTGAATATATATGCATCAACTTGCTTGAAATTGAGGTGCAGACGATGATGACTGTTTAATGAAAGTATGAAACACAGAGAACAAAAGCATTACAATGTTTTGATCCTTCATAACAGGCTCTGTCTACTTGGATTCAAGAAACATGGATACGGGAATGAATAGGTATCCGAGTATGTATAAGTATCCAGTGTGGGCATCATAGGCGTTTTGCTTATATTTTTTATGTATTTTAGAAGAACCCGGTGAAGTAGTAAAGAATCCATGCAACATAAAGTGAATTATGTACCTCGGCTTGATCATATGAAGGCGTTAGTACTGTCATGAGTCATCTTCTGTATATTGATGGAATAGTACTTAAAGAAGTACTATTTCACGTTGTCAGCCACCTCTGCACGCATCAACTTTATGCCCCGTCTGTAACAAAGATTCTGCAGTATGATTCAGTAATTTGTCATGGACTACGAAAATCTCTGGATGAAATGATCCTACTGCAAGTCTGATTACATAATGGCTTACAGAATGAAGAGGACAAACCTTAAACATTGACACCGGTCCACAGCAAAAAAATGACCGCAACCTTCCAGACACAGAATGTTCATCAAAGATCATACCAATATCCCCTTCATCCAGTTGTTTCGCAAATATTGTAGTACAAAAAGTTTTAATTGCAGTTGATCACTTTTTCATAACCAAACTCCATGCATTTAAGGAAGTCGTTGAAATTTTTAACGCAAAATGAGAACTCTCCAGAGTGCAGGATGAGAAAAATACTAGAAACAGCAAACAATGAGCACCTGCAACACTAGAAAAAGCATTACAAACTGAAAATAGGCAGCACACTGAATCAGATACCTGACTGTAATTTCAACGTATAGGTTCCACTTCAGCAGTAGGCGGTGGAGCTTCTATCTCTGCCAGGGATGAGTAACCAAGATGAACGGAAGCCCATTTCTGAAATGTTCGAAGATCCATCTTACTGATGCTTCCTATTGGATCTATATCTGCTGAACTACAATCATACAGCAAAGATAGACAATTATCACCAGGATAAGTGTTGGTAACAAAGAGAGATGAACTAATATACAGTTCAATTTTTATCTGTTTATTGACATGCTCTACAAGCACGGAAGATCAAATACAAGGAGATTTCAAGCAAGCCGGAATAAGTTCAAACAGTAGTAGGTGGCACAAAAATCCTCCATTGACTGGATTCAACAAAAACTGCTTCCTACCTTTGTTAAGTAACCACATAATCCTTATTCCTTCATCCATCCACATTGGAGCTACCTAAAACTAAATAAAAACCAGGTTTACTATGGACCCACGGTAGCAGAGATGCTAACATGAACGCTAAGACCATTTTGGACGCTAGCTTGAATGTTTTGCAATCCTAAATGTTCAATGTCTGATCCCCCATCTGCCTGCAAAGAAAGAATCAGGTCAAATTTTCACTGTCAAGCAATAACTTTGTCTTTATTTCGGAAATGGTTCCTCTTGGTCGATTGAAAAGAGCCTCTCTACCTGCCAAGGTAGGGGTAAGATCTGCATACTACCCTCCCCAGACCCCACCTGTGGGGCTATACTAGGTATATTGTTGTTGTTGTTGTTGTTCCTCTAAGTCCAACCAACAATTAGTTGCAAAACAACAGGAGGGTAAAGGTTTCAGTTACCACATAAAGCAAACAATTAGATAAGGGTAAAATTTATTTCACACTACCTTGCAGCATGGACTTTCCAGTGAGTGTTTGAATCAGAAAAATTCGTGAAAAGATCATCCATCGATGCTAACATTAAAGATGCCAGGATCTATCTCGGCATTCTTATTTGTAGAAGTATTTCACATTTACGATGAAATTTGTGAAAATTGGCAAACATATTCATACCTAGCAATTTTCCACAAAGTGGAAACAAACCTTTGCCCGATTTTTGTGGCTTCTATATTGTCACACGCATGAACAACACTAGTTTGGCTCAATAATCAATTCAAATAAATCTTTTTCAAACATATAAGTTCTGAAAAGAACGGGGTGTTGGTATTTCCAGAAGACAGAAGAAACCCCCAGGAATTCTCCGCTGAAGGTGACATCGATGAATCAATAGAAAATACGCGAAATCTTAAATTAGTCATCTGCTTACTGTTGGAGATGATCATTCTTCTCTCAAATTTGATCCGCCAGTAAAAGAAAAACAAAACCCTGATAGTTCAGATCAAAGGTGTCATTAGACTCAGATGGGAATATTCACTTCTCGGACTGCTAATGAGTCCCTCGATATTAGAGAACAAATGTCATTTAAGAATGAAATCTAAGTAGCTTTGACTCCTAGAATTCATGAGGTTGGTTGTCAGCTTTGGTTTAGCAGGCAGTAGCACAACAGTGAGTCTAGCCGGGATTTCAAGATGACCAAATTCTCATATCTCCAAAGTTCAAACTTTCTACATGTATTAGGATCACTAAAAGGGCTCTCAGTTCTGGACCAAAAATCTGCTGTCCAAGGTCAGGCAAGAAAAGAATCCGTTTGCAAATTGAAAATGAGCAAAGCAACTACAAAAGAGTAAATTATTACTATAGTTGTAACTAGAGAATATCCATAAATGAGAATAGAAAATCTGAAATGGAGAAAATAATGGCACTTTGCTGACATTTATTACCTATTTTCAGATACCATAAAAATAGTATAAACAATGTGTTCAGCAAAATCTTTGATATCAGTTGGAAACTGGCCATCAGTATAATGCCAATCCGAATGCCATCAGCTTTTACCTGTTCATCGCCATTTGCAATTTCTCCATTGACATCATTGGTGAGTAAACTATAGAGAAAACAAAGCTCAGTCAATAATCCGCTTAGCTTCAGACACTGGTCATGCTATTTACTTTTACCTTTTAACAATAAGGTTGACAATCCAACCAGCTCAACGCAATTTATCAGTCAACGTAACATAAATGAAGACACGGTACATGTATTACAGAACATGCACAAATAGAAATGCTTGCCTGCTATAGAACACCAGAGGCAGAAAATATCTGATGTATAGTGGAAACTTGACCACTAATGTGACGAATCAAGGATCCCCCTAAAATTGGCCATGTTGTTAACATATTTAGTTCAGGTACACCATGGAAAGTTCAATCCCAAAACTATATAAGTGAAAGATCATTTTTTTTAGTAACTAGTACATTTTCACAAAGCAGACCTCTACATTTATCATGTTTTCTCGAGAACAATTCACCAAATACAAATCGAGTTAATAATTTGAGTAATCAAACAGCACGGGTGATTATGTATCATTTTTTCACTGAAGGAAGCTGTTGGTTCACGTAGGAAACTACCAAAGGTTCAGGTGCCGACAGGGACCACTGCATTTTTATTCTTCACTCAGCAACTACGACAAAACCTGTTTACATGACAGCAATGCGATTGGCAAATAATGGCTACAAAAACAGGAAAATATCCGGAACTCAACAACATAGATGTTTAAATGGAAGGGAATCCAATAAACGTTTTACTACAAGATGGCACATTAAACCAACTATAGCAAAAAAAAAAGGGCAGCCCGGTGCACTAAAGCTTCCACTATGTGCGGGGTCTGGGGAAGGGCCGGACCACAAGAGTATATTGTATGCAACCTTACCTTGCATGTCTTCCAGAGGTTATTTCCACTGCTTGAACCTGTGACCTCCAGGCCATGAGGTCACATGGCCGAAACTTTACTAGTTACTTTATTACCCAGACCACAGCTTGAACCAACTATAGCAACAGGCAAAGAGTTATCAGTACCACCAGAAACTGGAAGCAAAAATCCCGATGCACCACTTACTCTTAGATAATCCAATATATGGTCCAAGTGCAATTTCCTCCTCTGGAGTATGGGTATCTAATCTGGAAACAGAAAGCAGTTTTCACTAAGCAAACTTAATTAAGCAACGGCAAATGCACCAGACAGTAACAAAAGGCGAAGTAAGAACCCTTATCACTTGACTAAATGGATGGCTAATAAACTTAAGAGATTTCAACAGAAAAGAATTCATTCGCCACTACAAAATGCAAAATATGCTAAAGTTCCTATCATCGCATAGTACTTTTTTTAAACATACCCAGTGTAAAATCATTGCATTGTGTTATTTCTTCCAAAAAAAAACTCTGCATACCAAGAGTAGGCTTTTTCTTAACAGGCATAACAAAATTTAAAGGAAACTTTAAATTAATTGAGCTATTAACAACGAGGAATCAGTAAGCAAAAGCATGAACGGGCAATTAATACACACAAATCCTTAAGTTGAGTTGGATTAATACTTAAGGATAGTCTGAACCAATTTGTTGGTATTTGTTTGATAGCCCACAAAATACTTAGATACCCCCGCGGCCTCACCAACTCGCTAATGAGGAAAAAGTTGAGGCTATTATATAGCAACATTTTCAGATAATGAGTTCAAAATCCAAGCATACGGGCATCTTAGATCTATTTGAGAAAAAACCATTTCAACATCCTTCGTGGAAAATTGTGAACCTTGTGCTACCATATTACCATTTACAAAAGGACAAGAACATCCATCTGCTAGAGGTAAATCAGCAACGAGTACACACTAATAAAACTGCTACAGAAAGGTTACCAGAGTGAGTATATAAGCACTATTATCTTTTAATCACCTGAGCTAATAAATATCGGCTAGATTACTAATATGGTAGACTATTGAGAGGACAGAAAGCTTACTTGCTACGATATCAGAGACGACCATTATTACATCATTGATGATCACTGTGCACGAAGGCAAGGATCAAGCCTTCGTAATTGATGATGACTTCCACTTGCATTCATAAGCACTTCAACACCATTCAATCAAAGCTGAGTCTGAGGAGGTTGAAAATTCCTCACAAACTTCAGCTGCAACCTATGTTGTTTTGATTCTCCGAATATGTTGCCGCACCCATGTTGGATCTTCCAAAAATACACTACTTTTGAAGGATCCGACATTCACCCATTGACAATTTTGAAGACTCCGAGCAACATAGGCTGCAAAAGTCCTGAATGCAACATTAGAACAAAGCTCAAAACCATATAATGAGCTGCAACTTATTATTACTATGCATGCATAATTTGTTTGACTTATAAGTTCAGCATTGTTTATTCTAAGCAGGAGAAACTCCCATACTGTGCAGCCACAAAGAGGAATTTAGGCTAGGAAGAGAATTATCGTTTTTTTAATCTTATTATAGTTCTCTTTCTTAAGTGAGCTATTGCCCATTTGTGGAATTACACTGGGTAAGTTGTTGTTGCTGTTAAGCGAGCTATTGCAATCAAGAATTTTATCCTTTCCCTCTTTTTTTTTTTTGCAAAAAAAGATACTAAGAAGTTTCATACAACTTCTTGAAAGATGACATAATGTTGAGTAACTTACTAAAAACGTTCAACTTATGCCGTTGTTCATATTTCAAGTCATATAAGTGTCTAACGGAGACTAAACTTAGTCAAGTAGCAGTTTCTCAGCCACCACAGAACCAACAAAGAAATATGGACGCCAAAATCAGTAGTCTCTATGATACAAGGCTGAAATTTTGAGGATGTTGAAGGATTATCTCCCACCTAAGTGACTTCCGTACTCTAGCTGATGAAACAATCAAGGTTATAAACAGACAGATCACAAAGTTTGAAATCAAAATCTACATATGCAGCAATTCTTTTGATTAAGCCGATCAACAGTTAATTGATCTTCTAAAACATAGAACCTGAATATTCACAAACTAAATGGAAATCACTCTCATATCAAATCATGTAAGACTATATTTGAAAATGTCACTTATGTAACACCCCGCATTTCGGGCTAGAATAAAAACCATGACTATGATGCGTTGATAATCCCAGAGCCTTAAATCCTATGCCAATTTGGCATGTTTATGTAGTATGTGAATCCATTTGAGCATGAATTTAGACCATAGAGGTCCTTCAACTCAAGGACGAGTTGAAACTATTTCGATCGATTAAGTTTTAGTGGACGTTGTAATTTGTGTCAGCTTCCATCGACCATAACTCTCTGTATATGTCGAATTAGAGAGCCCACTATGTGTCAATTGATAGGTCTTCGAGTTAACTTTCCAACGATACCAATTTTTCTAAAATCCGACACCCGAGCAAGAAGTTATGGTCCTTCAAAGTAGTATGCGTCGCCTAACCAACCGCACATGTCCACTGGAAAGTATAGGCGATATCATATGCGGCGCTTACGTAAATATATGCGATATCATATGCGGCGCATATCTTATGGTTTCAAGTGACTTAAACACTCCGTTTTTGGGGCAAAATGGTCCTTTTCCCACCCTTATTCAGCCATAAACACGAAATTCAGTCCCCAATTCTCCAAAATACATCCACATTCATCTAAAAATTCTCAAGAACACTCCCAAGGGTTTCAAACTAAAAACTCAAATAAATCAAGATTTAATTGTGGGTTTGCAAAATTTATTTGAGATTCGGAATCCCCAATCCACAGGCTTCAAGAAGCACCCATTATTTTCCGAAATAGAGGTACGTGGGGTTTATCCTAAAAACTACATGGGCTTGAAATTTGATAAAAGCATGATTTAAGTTTTAATGCATGTATTTTATGGGGGTTTTGAAAACTATATTATAGATTATGTGCTTCAAAGGTTTAAATGCTATTATGCTTTGTTATTATGGTTTTCCCCCCTAAATTGATTTACAGGTATATGTTTATGTATGAAATTAAGATTTGATCTTTGTTTGAGAGCATGAATTATGGACTCCCTCTCTTGTATTAAATTAAAGATTTTGGCTTTATTGAAACGAGAATTGAAATGCTTGTTCTTGTGATTTGAAAAGCCATAGTATTTGAAAACATTGTCTTAGAGTTATTGAGAGGGTATCTTGATGCTACTATGTTTTGATTCAAAAAGATGAGTTAATTGCATGTGTTTATACAGAGATCTATGAAAATTTAATAATGGCTCAGAGATAGGACTTGCAAGTCAATGGTATGACGATACCATATGTAATTATGCCATAACAGAGTATGTTTTCAGAGTATGTGTTCAAAAGATGTCTTCAGAGTATATTTTCAGAGAATGCATATTTTCATAGAGTTTTAAAAAGGGGCTTAAAGAGTGTTAGGTGGTTACCCGAAGAAGGCGTGAGTTCAAGTAACTCTTAGCCTGAAACCATATTTGCCGATACGGGTAGATTATTATTGTACGCTGGCGACGGCCGTGTGGCGTAGTAGAGTTGGAGACTCCGACCCTTGCGGCACACTTGGGTTTGGGGCTTGGCTGCCGAATCAATGGCAGTTTCCATATGACCCATGAAATTTTCAAGAATTGTAGGGTATACCACCTAGCGCAGAAAAGTATAAAGAGTGTTACAGATTTTAGATGTTTTTCACAGAGTTTCTTAAAGATGCCCATGAGATATCCTACTATACGATCGTTTATGAACTGTTTTAAATTGCTCTCATATATGTTAACTATAAATGATTATTTTTGGATTAGCTCTGCGTACCAGTACTTTTGTGCTGACCCCTTTCCCCCTCCAACCTCTCAGGTTCTGAGGCTCAGTCTAGGGGTCCAGATAAGCAGTAGATAGTTAGACTTGCAGATCAGACTGTGCAGTGGTGAGCCTTCTTTACTCCAGAAGGCCTACAGATTGTTCAGAGTATTAGTAGTAGTTATATTTTGGTCTACTGGGGGCCTTGCCCCAGTTTCTTTTTAGACAGCTGCTTATGTTCTTAGTAGAGATTTCGCAGACTGATGTCAGATATTTCTATTTCATATTCGACCATGTTTCCGTATTAAATTTCAATTTTGCATTATCTTATGTTTTATGAATATTGTGCATGATTACCAGATAGAGAAAGAGAATTTCGGGCCTTCATGGTTTGAAATACTCGTCACGGCTAGGGCCCCGGTTCGGATCGTGACAACTTAGCTCGATTCTTAATTGGTAAAAGCAATAGAACAACATTTTCAAAACTGGAGAATTGATAAAGCGTAATACAAAAAAGAATTGATAAACTCAAATACACAAAAGTAGAACCAACAAAGCAAAACAGACAGTTCTTTTATTTATGCTTTTAATTTGATGTTGGTTTTTAACTTTAAAGCCAGTCAAAAAATGCTAACCCCGTATGCCTTTGGTTTAGGCAAAAACAGGATCAACAAACTATGCACATCGCTAGTTAAAATGAAATTTGAAAAATCAGTGCATTTCCACAGATACGTTTTATTAACTTTTGATCGCAACGAATAACTACTTATCCGTTGCTACAATCAGATCCAAAAGATGATAAATTTTACTCATACAACTTAATGTTTAAAAACATGACTTTACCATTTCTAAATTCTACGTATAGTGAGTGATGCCAACTTATCAGTGAGTGTTTTTTTTAAACATCAACTAGCATTTCAATGATGAGAAACATGGCATCACCCTAACTGACTCGTTATGCTTGTTCTCGACGACGGCCAAAACAAAGTGAATTCCATTTCAAATGAAACATTAGCAAATTATATTATCAATAGGTTCTGTTACATCCACAAGAATACCAAATATTCATATGCACACAGTCAAAACAAAAACTACTACTACGCCTGATCAGTCCCAAACAAGTTAGGATCGACTAATTGACAAGCTTTATGTTGGCTGCTAGCCCACCGCAACCCTCCTCCTTTACCCAGTTTGGGACCACCAATTTGAGCAAGCTCACGCGGGTGGAATTACTCATTTATTCATATGTGCAAAGTCTTAGTAATGCATGTGTTATTCACACTTGTCTGGTTGCGTGGTTAAAGTTAAGCAGGATTTAGGATTTAGTTATTCATGTATTCCATCTTCTATACTGCATAATATAATCCATAAATTAACTCAAAACTTATATACATGTTTTAGTTGTGAGAGATTGTAAACTGGTAGCCAATTACCCCGTGTTTGGTGTGCTAAATTTGATGTATAGCAGCTAAAATGCTATCAAACGCGCTGCTAGTTATGTTGGTTTTGGTACATGAATAATTTACTTCCTAACCAGGAACGAAACAACTCAAAGAAATGATCTTCACAACCATATCCAGTGATTTCAAATTCCTGGCCTAGCCTGATCATAGCTCCAACAGCTTTAGCCTAGGCAATATATTCCTCAATGTTCCTCAAATTGCAGTTGAAATCCATAGTACTCCTGGGTGTTGTTAGGGAGTACCAACCCTCTAGTACTGTGGGACTTTTCCGTACGAATTTGAATTTAATCGGGCCCAATGTGAGTATCAACATCGGGTGAGAAAAAAATACCCCCCAAACTGTGCTCTCAAATTATGAGGATTCAAATTAACAGAAACGTAAGGTGAGGCTGCGTACAATAGTGAAAAGAGATTTAGCAAAAATTAAGAGTTTACTTGAGTGGACTTATTTTAAGTGGCTTCTAAGCTTGAGCCGTTAAGGAAAGTTCTCATAAGAAATAAATAACACATCGAAAATAAACCCGTTTCTGTAAGGACTATTGGTCTTTATAGGTGTTATTATAAGCAAACCACAAGCAAAAAGAAAAACAAGATGAACACACAGATTTATGTGAAACCCTTGACGGGAAAAACCACGGGCAGAGGCAGAGGAATTTTACTATGATGGATGGAGAATACAATGAGGAGAATGACGTATTTTCTGAACGTCCAAAAACGACCCACTAATTGCACTTATAGAGTACGTGCGTACAAATAAATCCTAGGCCCAAAAACATACAGGTATCCCTAGCTACCACCGCCGCAAACTTTTCAGGGCTGGATCAACAGAATTTGAGTCACAAACTCTAACAATAGGGAGAAAAGGGCAAATATAACACTCAACTTTGTGAATAAAATAAGAAAGAGCAAGGTATACCCTTATCGTCCAAATGGTGCATATTTATCCTTTTTGTTAGCGGACCTATATCTTACCGAATTAAAAATCATTTACTTTATTCTATTAAAATTCAAATATGTCATGCGACTTTAAAAAAATTAGTCAACCATATTTTACTCCTCCTAATCCACCCAAATGAGAAAAAAATCCAATCGAGTCTGCTTAAGCCTTGTGTTCTCCATAGTCCAGTATGCTTAACCCAATCAAGTTTCTTTCAAAAGCTTTTATATATGAAGGCATGGAATTCACCAAATATGAAGCAGATCAGATAAAATGGATTGAGGTATAAATTACACCCGAGCTAAGAGTAAGGTAGTTACTTATTAATATATATATAGAAAGCTCTCATGAGCTATATATCATTGATCGATTTTATTCAGGCACATCAATCAAAGATCTTGCATGCCTATTTGCTATAGCACTGTCAATAGAACAGTCAATCGATTGATGGCGAAAGCAAAACTTCTCATAGTTTTATGACAGTAGCTAGGTACTATATATATATATATGTGTGTGAATAAAATCATTCGCTTAAATTCGAGATTATTGATCAAAGCTTACTCATTAGTGTCATTGCCAGGATATTAGATAATAATATATGTCAAATTGGAGCCATTTTGTTATATATGCCTTTTGATGAAGTTGTGCGGTTATATAGTTTGGCCCAAAAAACAAGTGAATGAAAATTAATAGGAGAAAGTGTTCCCATCCACAATGTCACATGACCACAAGTGACTCGTGCATGTGAATATACTCGTGATAAAGAAATAGACCTTGGGCCCAAGGACCCTTTAATCCATCGATGTGGGACTCCAACACCCCCCGCACGCCCAGGGCTAGTGATACCATGATAAAGAAATGGACCTTGGATCTAACTCAACCTCCGATGTGGGACTCCAACACCCCCCGCACACCCAGGGCTAGACATCTGGAGCGTAGACAATATAAGATGGGGGGCCAACATCGGAAACAATGAATTGGGTGGGCCTGTTTCTGATACCATGATAAAGAAATGGACCTTGGGTCTAGCTCAACTTCAAAAGTTAGCTCATGAGGGGAGGATTGTCCAAGACCATATAAGGAGACCAAAGGACCCTTTAACCCACCGATGTGGGATTCCAACAACTCGCTCCATCTCAATTTATATGATATAATTCGAATTTTGAGAGTCACATAAATCATGATAAAAAAATCTTGTTTTGACACTCAAAATTCTTAACTATATCATACAAAACCATATTCTTTTAGGAAATGTAACCCTGAGTCTGATTCTTGGGATCAATGATTTTATCCTCTTTGTTCATTTTGGAAAATAAAAATAAAAATAAGAATGACATGACTAATCATTAGTATAGTGCAACTAGCATCTTTATAGGTAGCCTTACCATGAAAATCCACTTATATCTAAATGATGGGCAAATTTTGGAGACTTCAAACTATACTGGAAATATTCTGTTGAATGATTGCCTATTGCACATTCAATATGCCACTATAGGTTAAACAATTTTCTTATGTATATATATGCTTCCAACACATATTAGCCATCCAATGTGGGTGGACAGCTCTTTATGATTATGATTTGTTAGGTCGCATAATCCAACTTGTCTTAATCACTTTGACTAGCAAGTGAAGCTGAGTTGCATTTAGTACTAGTGATGTACACATGATTTTTAATTTGTAACGTTCATATAATCTTTCATTTGTCAATTATGCTTTATCGGACGTCTATCGAAAACATACGCAAACGTAAGGTCGATCTATGTGTACTTTATCTTCCTCGGACTCTACTTTGTGAAGTATAAAATTATACTGGATATGAAGTTCTTGTTGTTGATCGTTGATCCATTGACACAATGATTTGTAATTTTAGAAGGTGAAGTCCTACGACTTTACTTCAATTTCCAGTTTGATGTCTATTTTGCATTATATTTTTCGAGCCTCCTTCATTCTATTTTACTTACATATAATATAAATTTCTAAAAATAGTACTACATGTAGTAATGTATATAGTAGGAGTAATACATAAAGCAATTTGAGCAACAATTTCATGTGGATATCATATGCTTGAACAACTAACTATACAGCTGTGAGAACCTATCCTAGCCTAGATTATATTAATTAATTCCACTTAATTATTAGTGTTGGCTAATTAATATTCACCTGATGATGATTCATCCCTATAGTTATAGACTTATAAGGCCTAGATGCCTAGATATATTATGAAAATGGTACATACAATCTGTTGGCCATAAACATAATGGAGTTCAAATGAGAATATATCTGGTCAATATAAAACATATGCTGAGTAAATATATATTGCAACTTGTAGATTATTTTGGCAGACAAACCAAAATATATAAGTAAAGAAATTAAAAAAAAGTTATCCAAAGTTCTTATAATTTTAAAAATGAGAGATTGCATCTTAGCATTAATTATATGTATACCACCAAAGCATTGAGAAGATTGAGAACCCAAAAGAATCAGAAAATACTAAGTATTAATACAAAGTAAGAATTAGTGACAGATAGATTTCGTTGCTAAATAGATAAACTTGTCAATACGTTTACTGAGTTACAGTTCAGCTATAAATTATCATGTTAAGTACGAGCTATTTAGCGATAGATTAGTGACGAAGTTCGTAGGTAATTCTAGCTTTCCTGTGGTGGAAGAAATTTGAGTCTGGATATGGAGAAAATCTTGTTGGAAGCACCACACCCAAAATATTTTGGTCCCCTACAATGCGCGATCCGAATTAATCGGGACTCCAATACGAATACCGGACACCGAATGGAAACCCCCCACCCACCCACCCAAAAAAAAAAAAAAAAAAGTTAATGTAGTGATCGATATCAATGCTATCAAACTCCTATTTCATTCCAATTCCCTTTTATTTTCTTTGAGTTCTTGTATTGTTTAATTTGGTAATTTTGGGGTTTAGAGACACAATGCCAATGGCTGTCCTTTTGACATGTCTCTTTGCATAAGTTGCCTATTTTAACTTTTAAGATTGGTGTAAGATATGTTATTTAATGCCTCACATGCAACCCCCAATGGCCCATCAACAAAAAAGAAGCATGGTGTGCTGATGAAAAGTGTCAATTATATTGGATAGCCCCTTTGTGGAATGGAGGTCCTTCCATCTTTACCTAATTTAAGATATAATAAAATGGAGGGTTCTGGAGTTTCCACTAGGCAACATAAAAACGTGGAAGCACACAACATATATTATGCGTTTATATACATAATAATTAGTATAATATATTTGTGCGCGTATTGAGAGTTACGAGTTAAAGAGGATCGATTAAAAAAGAAAAAAAATATATATTCTGTAAGAAATATTGTAGTATTTGTACGTATAATGAAATTTATAGACGTAGCTAAATGCTAAGAGCAACTCCAATCACTTTCTAAATCACCCTCTAAACTCCACATTTGGAGGGATGAATAAAGCTTCTCCAAATTTGAATTCACGCCCTTTATTTTACTTTTTTTATTATTATATTATTATTTATATTATATTTTTAATTTAACATATTATAACTTATATAAGACCATTAATTATTTTCTAATGTAATATTATTAAAATTAATTTTCATATATATATATGAAAATAAAAAGATATTATCTAAGTTCTATTATAACTTATCGTTGTACAATAAATATGATTTAACGTCTTAATAGAACTAACTTATTAATAAAGATATTTTTATTTAAGTTAGTTCTATTATAATTTATAGTTGTACAATAATTATGACCATCACAAAAATTAAAAGTGCATGTGTAAAACGAATTTAAAAGTTTGAGGTAAAATAGAGTTTTGTATTACATGAACATCTTGAAAAGAATATTAATTTTATAGGGTGATTATATATATATATATATATATATAAAGAAACGATTTATTTTATGAATTAAGACAATATAAATGAAACAAAAATAATAACAAAATATTGAAGAGAAAGAAGAAAATTCTTTTTTTGAAGTGTAAAATAGATTTGTGAATTAGAGTTGATATTCTTCAAATATAGAAACTATTCTCTATATTTGAAAATTAGAAAATAGAGTGTGATTGAAAATAATCTAAATATGAGTCACGAGGTATGAAATATTACTTAAATAAAATGACTGATTGCTACAATTTGTAATAAAATGACCAATAAGACCTAAATATATTACTATCATGTAACATGTAGTAATTTCTTACTCTATACTTAAAAATTAAAAAATAGAATGTGATTGGAAATGATCTAACTATGAGTCACTAGGTATGAAATATTACTTAACTAAAATGACTGATCGCTAATCTAGAATTTCTAATAAGATGGTCAATAAGACAACAAATATATTACTACCATGGGAGTAACACACAGTATTTTCTACCATCAAGAGTGTGGTGCAGTGGATCGGGTTGCTCCTCCCTTAACCAGAGGTCTTGGGTTCGAGCCCTGGGAATGAAAAAAAATTTGGTAGGAAATGCTTCCCTCCAAATGGGGCCCTATGCGGCACGAATCCGGATTAGTCGGACTCCAATGCGGGTACCGAATACTGAATAGAAAACAAAAAAAATAGTAATTTCTTATTCTTTAATTCTAACTTTGTTAAGTTGCTTGCACTTGGTCGAGGGAAAAGGCACAAAGGCACTAGGATTGAAATGATGATATCTAAATCTAATTTACCACCAACAACAACAAATTCAGTGTATTCCCACATAGTGAGGTCTGGGGAGGGTAAGATGTACGCAGTCCATACCTCTACCTCTAAAGAAGTAGAAAAACTGTTTCCGATTAAATCTAATTTACCAAATGTCAAAATTAAACTTAGTACACTTTAAAGTACTAAAAGTGTTGGAGAATTAAAGTCCTCATTTTTCATATTATGATGGCTTTGTACCTTAGACATGCAGAAAACTCTTTTTTTTTTTCCCTTTCTACATAGTCGAAATCATGAATCTTTTTTTAAAATTTATTTATTGTTTATTTTTATTTTTTTGAGAAAAGTTGGTGGGAAAGTCTAAAATCACATGCTTAAATTAAAACACACCATACATTTCAAAGGAGAAAAAGGTGAAGAAGGAAAGGCATAAATTAGAAAGAGAAAGCATATATTATAAAAGTAAGTACGAAAAAGAAGCATCAATATTCATTACAATGTCAATTTCAAAAATAATAGGATAAGAGAATTACTCTTATTACACATTAGTATATATAGTGGTATTTTAAGACATTTTTTACTTTATATATATATATTAATTATAATGATTATTATTATTTTTTAATTCAAAGTATTATAACGATTATGTTAAGGTGTGTGAATTCAATTTGAATCAAGAATAGTGAAACGAAAATGTCCCTCCGTCCAATAATACTTGACTACTATTGATAAATTAGCACACATATTAAGAAATAATAAATAATATGAGTGATTTTACTATATACAACAACAACAACAAATCCAGTGTATTCCCACACAGTGAGATTTGAGGAGGATAAAATGTACGCAGTCCATACCACTACCTCCGGAGAGGTAGTAAGACTGTTTCCGATAGACCCCCGGCTCAGGACAAAAAATAATAGTGATTTTACTATATCATATCCTTTAATATAATTAATTCAATACACTAAAAAAATGTAATGAATAATGATTAAAATTAATAATTTAAAAAATAAGTAAAAATAAATAAATTATCTAAACTGAACAAATATTATTAAACAAAGGATAATACAATTTGATATTTGCCTTTAATAAATGGGCGGATTGCATTTATATTCTGTTTGAAGATACTTTACCTGATAAATTATCTTATCAAACTATTTTTCCAAAGTTAAATTATTAGTATTTTTTTTCTGTATTATCAGTGGTAGGGTCCATTGCAAGGGATGGAGACAAGATAGACACCTCATCTCCAGTTATCCAGATGAGAATTATTGTCTGCAGTTAACTAAAATGGAAATTAAAATTAAAAAGAAAATATACATGACATTAAGTCACATTAAATATGAAATTAAAATTATTGCATGTATTTTTAACGTAGTTGTGTATTTATTACCCTAATTCTTTTAGTGAATATTTTGATTTCACCATTGTGTGATGCCATTGAGCACCAACTAATTTTTTTGTTTTTTCAGAAAAAAAGCATTCAAAGTAGTAGTAAAAGCATTTTTAATTGTTTATGGTTTTGCAACTTCACCAAAAACTATGACAAATATATTTATAAAAATTAAAATATGTACACATACTAAGAAATATATCGTCACATTGATTTTAAATTTTAAATTTTAAATTTGTCTCTTATTATATGTATTTACGTCAAAAAGATTATGCTATTTGGTGATTAATTAGATCAAGGTTTTAAGTATATAACATGTCTAATGCAATATTATATCGATCTGTCACATTCAAATTATTATTATTATTATTATTATTTTGCTTGGAAGTTGTAGTCAAATCCTTAAAAATGATGTACAATTCCTTGATATATAATTATCGAATAGTTTAGAAGTTAGGATAACAAAATCTTAGTATTATAATCTTGAATTAGGTGTGGAAGTTGATGTGTAGCTATTAATAATTAATGTCCAAAGACTCCATCTCTTTTATTTTTTATTTTTTGTTTTTTCATGCGGTGTTCAGTACCCATATTGGAGTCCGATTAATTCGGATTTGTGCCACATAGAGCCCCATTCCGGGGGAAGTGCTCCCTATCAAGAATTTTTCCATACCCAACGTTCAAACTCGAGATCTCTAATTAATGGAAGAGCAGCTCCATCCGTAGCACCACATTCTTTGTTGGTCCATCTCTTTCATTATTGTAGAGAAGAACCTATCTTCCCCCGCCCCCCCCCCCCAAAAAAAAAAAAGAGATAATTAATGTCTATGTTAATTTCCTATGAAGTATACTATGCTAATTAAGCTTAATTTTCACCTATAATATGCCACTATCTAACCCCATACGTAATTTAAAGAAATATATTAGCTAGCACACGCCTCACCCTCTTAAAAAAAGAAGAAAAAAATACCACTATTCTTCTTGATAAATTCACAATCAAAACTTGTAAATCACAAAGCATATTCGTATTTTGTTCCTTGCATTAATTAATGCTAATTTTAGATTAAGCTTGGTAGTTTATACCTCCGTCTCAAATTACCCGTTCCAAATTGAGATGACGCATTAATTAAGAAAAATAATTAATAACATGTCTAATTTATCATAATACTCATATGGTCTTGAATAATTTTCTTAATCTTTGAATGTGTCTGCCACACCTGCACACACCCTCATCCACATCCATCCACCCCCACAACCACACTTGCACACACACGTCATATTTTTCGGCGAATTTTCGCCAGAAAACTCCATTACTATCATAAAAATGTACCATAAAATAGTGATTAAAAACTCAACCATCTGGTAAATTCGATCAAATCAACACCAAATTCTCTAAAATCAACAACCAAACATTCAAATCATGTCAATTTTTTAATTTTCAAATTCAATTTCATTTCTTTTTTTATTAGGGATGAAGGAGGAGAAATTGGAGGTAGGGGTGTGATTTGGTAATTGAAGAAGTAATTGGGGTAAGATTTTGGAGGGGGGCTGGTGGTGGTGGCTGGCGGATTTGGGAGAAGATTAGGATGAGGTGGGATGGAGTTGGGGGGGGGGGGGTAGAAGAAGAAGGAGAGAATTTTTTATTTTTTTTATTTTTTTGTTATATATATATATATATATATATATATATATATATAAAATAAAATAAAATCATGCATTTTTTTTAAATGCCACATCAGCATTAGGGTTGGAATGAATTCACTTTAAAGATGTTAAGGGGGGTAAATAATTATTCGTAAAGTTTAGTGCTAAACTAAGTTGTCAGGACAAGTTCAGGGGAGTTGATGCATTATCTCTTAATTATAAGATAGATGGATAATAAAGTCTCCTCCTCGAATAAAGATGTATGGACACTACTCTCTCTAATATAGTTTATCATACTCGAAACAACTTCGATCACTCAGATAATTAATTTCGGGATTAGTTATTTCGGAATAACTTATTCCACCAGGTATGTGGGATAAGTTATCCCATCACTGTGGAGTAAATGGTGGGATAAGTAATCTCAATACTAACAAATATTTCAAACCAAACATGAAAAAATAATTCTTCTTTTTATCCCGGGACTATTTATTCCTTATACCTCACACCAAACGATCCATTTTTAAAGGTGCATGGGATAAATCTGCTTTTATACGCTAACTTCATATGGGATAATAACAGTGGCGAAACCAGAATTTTTACTAAGGGAGATCAAAATTGAAAGAAGTAGGTATGCGAACTAACCGAGAGGGGTTCAACATCAGTTACATATTCATAAAAAATAATTTTAACCATATATAAATTGAATAATTTTTCGCCGAAGAGGGTTTGGGTGAACCCCCTCACCATAAGGTGGCTCCGACCTTAGATAATAATACGGTGGCATTGGGCAGGGGCAGAGCCACCTTATGGCTAGGAGGTTCATCCGGTTCGATAATTTTATTTTACTATTTATACATGATTAAAATTAAATTTTACTGTGTATAGTTGATGTTGAATCTTCTTTCACTAGTTTGTGTCCTTACTTAGCTTTTTTTTATTTTGAACTTTTTTAGTGAAAATTCTGATTTCGCTAGTGACATCGAGTATCCATAACCACAAAGGATTGAATGGTACTTGCATTACACATAAAATAGGTAATGAATCAGTGTGGCCCTAGCAAGAAATATTAACATTATTATCTTCAATCAAATCATTGAAGAAGAAACACAGCTAGCCATCCATAGTTGTGTTGTACAGATTTCAATTAAGTACCCAATTCGACTTAATTAAATAATTTTAATTAGACAATTTTGTCAGTTAATCAATCGCTAAGCATTTCCTTTTCACGTGATTCTTTATTTATTTTAATTTTAATTTACCATCCACTTGCTCCAATAATTTTGATTATTTTAAGTTGATAGTACAACATTGATTCTTGTGCATGGAACCAAATCACGTTAGTATTGATCCAAGTTTAATGTATTGCTAATTATTTACTATTATCTTAATTAAAGTCAATTTTTATCTTTAGAAAAGATAATATTAATCTCTTGGTAATGGTAGGTGGACCTGTTTAATTAATTAAATTGCTTCTTTGACCATTTTTTAAACTATTCCATTCACCGACCAATCAGAAAACTTTGCTGGAAAGTAAAGAAGTTACATGAAATCAGTGTGTGTTTTATTTGATAAAAATAAACACATGAAATAAAGTAAAAATATTTGAGTTATAATTCAATTATTCATAGAAACAACATTGATGTGAACTTCAAGCTTTCTAATTGCTACTGAGGGTGGGCATTCGGTATTCGGTTCGGCATTTTCAAAGTTCAAGTTCAGTAATTTGATAATCGATATTTGAACGTAGATCCACATACCATACTTATAAACATCGATTCTGTAATTTGGTAATCGGTAAATTAAACTTCGGTTCGGTAAGATATTCGGTAATACCATATTAAAGTTGGAGATATGCAAATGTACGTTTAAACTTCAAAGAATATTTTTAATAGTTACCTTATTTAGTATTTTTTTTTTTTGCTTTTTACGAATATATTACTAATATTTAAGAGATTTTTTGGGATGACTAATACTATTGTCTATTGGGTTGGTTAGACATATCGTGTTATATATATATATATAAAATATTCGGTATTCGATAAATACCAAATACGAAATGGTATTAATGCCTTGTACCATACCCAATCCCCAATACCGAAATATTAAAAATTCACTCCCAAATACCATACCAAATACTAAATTACCGAATACCAATTACCAAATTTTTTGATTTGATTCGATAATTCGATTTTCAATATTTTATGCCCCGCCCTAATTGCTACTACTGAACTTTTTGTATTAATATACTACTTATAAATTCAAGTTTATGAATAAAATGTAGTTAATTCAAGAACTATACTAAAACTTCTATAAGTCACAAAAGTTAATAGAATTTTTTTTACTAAAAATTACACAAATACACAACTTATGTTTTCAATATTACAAAAAATCCCAACTCCCTAAACATATTACAAAAATCCCAACATATACATAAAATGCTATGTATATGTTGGTTATGTTATGTATATTAATAGGGAGAGAGAGTAAAGTAATTAAAAAAGTGAGAGAGAGTGTAATTACTTTTGAGTTGGTATTTATGTTATTTATACTTTTTTTATTATTATTATTAAAAGATATTTTTAAAAAGGATGATAAAAGGAAAACCTCTGACTCTCCGAATGGCAATATAAAAACAATGAAACAAAGAAAGTATGTGTGGAAATATAGATAATTATACTTAAAATTGTAATAATTTTTTTAGAAAGTAAAATTTGCTGGATTCATAAATAATATTAATTGTCATATAACATGAGAGGACATAAATATTACTCACAGTCAAATGTGTGGTCAATTAATCAATAGAGTGTATTGAGAATTTTCTCATTTGTCCGAATATAAGTGAACAAAATTATCTTAATATCTATTACCGGTGAGGGATAGCATGTATTCATAGAGTTAAATTTTCAAGTTTATGAACTCATTGTTCTGATAGGCTCAAGTCATTATGTTGTATTTCTCATTCTTTTACTTTTCGTAAGAGCTTTCACCTTTTTGCTTTTCCGGTGATTCAAACTCATAATCTGCGAGTTGAAAATAAGGAATGCTTATCATTTGAGCAGTTTTCTTTTATTTCTCATCTGTTCAATATTAGTGATCGAAAATTTATTTGATACATATTACTGATGAGAGATAACTTATTGGGTGTGTTTGGTATGAAGGAAAATGTTTTCCAGTTTTCTTATGTTTGGTTGGCTTATATGTTTTGAAAAAATATTTTTTAAATCAATTTATTTTCCTTAAATCTAAGAAAAATGACTTCCCTACAAAAAGTTGGGAAAACATTTTTCAAAACTCTCTTTCAACCTCACTTTAAAGTTGAAATGTTCATATAATTCTCAAAATCATCTATCCCGTCCTCAATACCCTATCACCCCGACACCACCCCTACCCTCACCCTACAGCGACCCCCACCCCACCCCTACCCCTACCCCTGCCCCCCAAAATTTAATTATTTTAAAAAGTATTTCAAAAAATTTTCTTAGTCCATTCCCTACCTCCACCCCACCCCTACCCCTACCAACCCCCTTCCAAAAATAATATCTACATTTTATTAAAAAATTCAAACTTTTCTCTTACTCCACACCCCTACCCTCCCTCCCCCTTACCAGCCCCCTCTCCCATTCCTTCCCCCAACCCCAACCTAAAGAAAAAAAAAATTATTTTTAAAAAATTAAATTTTTTTCCCTAACCCCTAGCTCCTACTAACCCCCCCCCCTCCCCCTCCTCCTTGCCAATTTTTTTTTTTTTTTTAAACAAAAAAAAATTAAAAAATTTTCTTACCCCACCCCTACTGCCTATTCTGATACCCCCACCCACCCGCCTACCAACTCCTTTTTCAAAAAAGAATTTAATTTTTTAAATTTATTTTTTAAAAAAGAATTCTAAAATAAATTTTTACACTTTAGCTAAACGCTAAAATATATTTTTTTAAAAATATTTTTTTATTCACCAGCCAAATATAAAAAAATAAATAAATAATCAACTTATTTTTCAGAAAAACATATATTTTCCATGAAAAATATTTTGTATGAAAATATTTTCCTTCGTACCAAACACACCCATTATGTCCCTAAAATTAATAGTCCAAACAAATACTGTGGATAAGTCTCAGCTATTACGCCATGTGTCTCCTATCCACCTCAGAAATGCCCCTATGCTCTATATCAGTTGGTTGAGATTTCCAAAATAAAATCAGACACTGAAGATTCGGATAAACCGTTAAATTATTGCCACGTGTTCCTCTCAAACTCCAATATTAACTACTCCCTTCGTTCCATTTTATGTGTCGTCGTTTGATCGAACACGGAGTTCAAGAAATAAGTAATGACTTTATAAAGTTTACAAAATTGTCCCTCTTAAAGTTTACTTTTTAATGATCTTTTATTATTAAGTGAGACCCACTAAAAATAAAATAGGAATAATACAATTAAATAGTTACCAAATAAGTAAAGATGACATTCTTTTTATGACGAATCAAAAAGGAAATACGACACATAAAATGGGACGGAAGGAATACTATTTCCTCCATTAAAAAAAGATTTGTTTTAATTTGATATGAAATTTAAGAAAATAATATTTTTTAAAATTTTGTGATTTTAAATTATATCAAATGCATAAAAAAATAAAATTAATCTTATAATTTTAATATGTGATGTAAAAAGTTAAAATTGTACAATATTATCGAAGAGAAAAGAGTTCACTTTTTTTAAAACGGATCAAAAAAAAATAAAAAAAAAAGTAGACCGTTGTTTTTGGAATGGGAAAAGTATACATTACTAAAGTTATATTATATATGCCTAGCCCACCTTAGAGAAAAAATTTATATACTCCCTACACTTCATTTTCTTAGTTTTGACTTAATATCATATACTGTACTACTTTTGAAGAAGGTGGGGAGATTTTAATTAACCTTAGATTAGACACTTTCTCCGATTAATTAATTTTAGTAATTTCATCAATACTAAAGATCAACTATCATTATTTATAGACCAACAACAACATCAACAACAAAAAGAAGTAAAACGTGTAGGTTGAAATAAAAGATATTTTATTTATTTCAGAATTTAGAAAGGGCGCATATAATTCATTAAAGTATGGATTACATATTATTCATCTATGATTATGTGTATAATATAAATTTCGTATGTATTAATAAATCGATATGAATATTACAAGTTGTTATGTAATAAAATCAATAATTGTTAATTTTTTTTTCTTTATTTTTTGTTTCGTAACTAAAAATAAGAGAATCTTATAAAAAAATGTAATGAAAAATTCATAATAGAATCGGACCTCAATGATTTGATTGATTAACTTTATGCATACGAATACTAGTACATACAGGGGCGGACCCACTATGGTTCAAGTGGGTTCATATGAACTCACTTTGTCGAAAAATTATACCGTATATATGTGTATATATAATTAGTCTTTATAAGTATAACAATATATATTTAAATTTGAACTCACTTTAAACAAGTTAAGGCACTGGTCCAGTGGAAGCGGGTTCAAATTCGGAAGTCCACGTCACGAGTTCGAACCTAGCTTGCAGTAGTTCTTTTTATAAAACTTTTAAAACAATCCTTTTTATAATATTTTTGAGCAGCAACCTACAGGCTACAACAACCACGTTTTTTGATTAAAAAAAGATTTATTTTTCAATTTTTTTTCCTAAAAACATGCTAATTTTCCTAAAAATATTCTTATTTTTTCATTTGTTGTGCATTTATTTATTATATATTGAACCCACTTGGTGAAAATTCTGGGTCCGTCACTGAATATATATACAAGGTAACTAATACATATACAGGATAACTAAGTGATCTTCATGTATGTGATTTCTTTATTGGTGTAAAAAATTGCTTAAAAGATAATAATAAATAATGGTTTATAAAACTTTTTTTATTTGTTAAATAAATAAATAAAATAAAATAAAATATCTAATTTTATAAAAAAAAATTAAGTAAAATAAAATGAACAATATTATTCGCTCCATCTCTAGATTATCATATAACTTGATAATATGCATATCTAATTGTATCTTAATTCTCTAATAGAAGAAGACGGTATTAGGATAACATGTAACAATATCAAGTATCTAATAATATATTTTTTCAATTGTTGTTCACTGTTTATATCATAGATCTTTAATTGTAATTATGATTAAGTGTATCAAATATATTTAGTTTTTTAATCGAGAAATATAATGCAGAGTTTGTATCAAATGAAATCATATAATAAATCTATAATTATATCAAATATCTTATAATATACTTATTTAATTGTATCTTAGTTCTTTAACGGAAGCAGATATTAAAATAATATTTAACACGAGAAGTAGTATCACAAATATCAAATCATATCAAGTGTTTGATAATATACTTATCTAATTGCTTTTCTATAATTATATCACATCTATAATTAAACTTATTTTTGTAATAAGATTATATCTCTAAAATACCATTTTCATAAATCTGATATTCTAAAAGAATTGCTGAGCTATGTAAATAAGAAATCTATAGCTCTACTACTCTCTTCATATCAAAATAGTTTTCATATTTGTTAAAAACACCTATTTCAACATAATTGACATGTTTAAAAAAAAATCAATATATAATTTTATTTTTTTTTAACTCTACTCTTAGTAATAATTATTTTAAAATATAGAGGCACGTAAACAATTTTTAAATTAATGAAAAAATATATTAATCAATCACAATTTTAATTATTTTTTCAATTTTGTAGAATTTATTCATGTCAATTATTTTAAGACGGAGGAAATATGAGGCTTTTGTGAAATTTTCTTAATTTTTGTTTTAACTCAAAATAAATAAATTTTTATCTCAATGTTAAAAAGAAATTAAGATATAAGTTATATTTTATTTTTATCTTTTTAAATATTATCAAACTACAGTGACGAACCCATGATTTAGGAATAGTGTGTGCTTGAAAAATTTAAAAATTGAAAAAGATAAAAATTCTGTTATGAAATATAAAGCAAAAAGAAGAAGAATAGAGAGAGAAGAGAGGAGAATTCTTTATTTCTCATGAGTGATTATTGAAGGATGATCTACAATGAGGAAAACCCACTTTATATATGGAGAAAAACTAATCTTGGGGTTTGTAACTTTTTCATAAATAGACATACACAATATATGGTAAAATAGGTATTCATATATATGGTAAAGTGACATTCACTATATATGGTACATTTATAACACTTCCCCTTGAATGTCTAATTAATAGATAATACACATATATGATGCCTCATTAAAAACCTTACAAGGAAAACCCAGTGGGATAAAATCTCGTAAGGAAAAAAGAGTACAACGCGTATTAACTCCCCCTAATGAGAACATCGTTGAACCTTTGCATTCCGATCTTGTGCACCATCTTCTTGAAAGTTGCAATTAAAGGAGACTTGGTGAATAAATCAGCCACATTGTTACTTGAACGAATCTGTTGCATGTTAATATCATCAATCTTTTGGAGCTCATGTATGTAGAAAAGCTTTGACGAAATGTGTTTCGTTCTATCTCCTTTTATGAATCCCCCCTTAAGTTGTGTTATGCATGCTACATTATCTTCATATAAGATTGTGGGTATATTGTCACATTTCAAACAATATTTTTCTCGAATGAGATGTATCATGCCTCAATCATACACATTCTCGGCTTACTTCATGAATAACTATTATCTCAGCATGGTTTCATGAAGTGGCTACGATAGAATGCTTTGTATATCTTCAAGATATTGCAGTACCACCACATATGAACACATAGCCTATTTGAGATCGAGCTTTATGTAGGTCAGATAAGTACCCAACATCAACATGACCAACAAGATTGGGACTGCAAACTTGCTAACAAATTAACTGAAAAAGGCTATATCAGGCCTTATAGTACCTGCATGATACATTAGTGCATCAATTGCACTAAGATATGGTACTTTATAACCAAGGAGTTCCTCATTCTTTTATTGGGGTCAGAATGAATCCTTATTCAATTTTGCATGTTTCTCGTTTAAGCAAAAATTCTATTGCTTTTGAAAACTCTCTAAGAGTTTCAATGATATTCAAATCATCAAATTATCTCTTATGAGGATAGTAAAAAGTTTCCCAGAAACTTTATATGTTTCAGGGGAAAAGGCATCATTTTCACCCCATACTATACAAGAAAAGTTTAAGCCACACCTAAATTATATAAGTGACCTATTACACACCTTAACTATATAAAAGTGATATTATTACCTCCCCATGACCCCCATTCTAACGCGCGTGTGTTACACTTATTTTAAGCGCGTTCAACCTATTAAATAACAAAAGTAAACGACTAAAATATTAAGGGAAAATGCATTGTTTCCACCCCAAACTATAGTCGAAAAGTCGAATCCACACCTAAACTATATAAGTGACCTATTACACACCTTAACTATAAAAAAATGATACTTTTTACTGATGTGGTGCTGACGTGGCAGCACGTGTAAAACACTATACCACATGCAAGTGGTGTTAGCCTGACAGGGTGTAAATAGTTTCACTTTTTTATAGTTTAGGTGTGTAATAGGTCACTAGTGTAGTTTAGGTGTGACTTCGACTTTTCGGGTATAGTTTGGGGTGGAAACGATGCCTTTTCCCGATGTTTCAGGCATTTTGAATCCTTATTTTCATATGGATTTTTATCAAGTGACAATATCCAACATGTCAAGTGCGACATCTTCAAGTGTCTGGACTGCAAATCAAATAAGTTTTATACTTATCAAAATGCATCCTTTCGTGTCACTTGATAAATATTTCTACGTCAGCATTCTTAAATAAACGTAGAATTCGGATCCTCGTAATACTTTACAATATTGCGTCAATATTGTATCAAAGATATTAGCGATGATATATCATTTTGTATCGGTTCACAATGTGACATAACATTTTGAGATCTCATCACTTCATTATTTTCAGGTACCTGAACCTCTCATAGATTTCATGAAATGTTATGTCGTAGGCTTTTCAAGAGCACATTGCCTTTTTATTATGATTATTTGTTTCTTATCCTTTTCGAGGATTATTTCATTTGGAACCGATTAGTCTACCATGTTTCATGCATGCGTAGATTTTGTCCTTTAAAATACAAAATAGAAGCACTTGCAACTTAGATATGAAATTAAATTTGAGTCAGTAAATGCTTCCGGCATATGACTTGAATTATCTTTTGAATGAGGATCTAATGATAATTCCTAATATATTTCATAGATGTTTGTAATCTCCCCCTTATGTTAGGATAACTAACATACATCCTCCATCTTTTTTGAGGAATACATTTTTGTGCATCATAGTATATTTATTAATTGTATACCGCACATCAAAACTATTAGATGAAATAGTTGGTTCTTAACCTTGAACCAATTAAGAGGGAAAAATAATCATAATTTATTGGTCTAATGCATACAAGTGCTATTGTATACAACATATCATATTTCAGACCAATACATGAAGCTTTGTTCTCATTAGTAATGATTTAGCTATTTATCGAAGGCATTCAATGCTAAATCATCATCATCAAGATGAATTATCTTGATTACATAATCTGAAAGTTACGCTCTTAACTCAATTTTATTGAGCAAGCAACATTTATGAATGTCAAACGGCAGGTTGACAATAAATGTACATGTGATTATCTTATATCGATGCATCTTAATAGATCACATGACAGGTGAACGGGCCCATATTCACCTTTTACACTTTTCAGATTTTAAGCGATCCAATCCCAAAATTAGTTGGTCCAACCAACTTATCATGAGAACAAGTAACATTAAAAGTAATGAAGAGTTTTCTAATTCTTCAATATATGCTTAATACTCAGTATGCACATCTTTGAGATGTTGCAATCGTTCATGTCAATTTATGAAATTTTATTCTAGCAAATTCCAAGTTTACCATGACATGCACCTTTTACTTTAGTAAATTTCAGATTTATTATTACATGAATAAATTTCAGATTTACTACTTCAAAAGTAGATTTCAACATAACTCTTCTCAGTTATTTTATCTCATTCGGAGGTGAGTTGTGATACCTTCACAATTTCAAAATAACTCAGTTATTCAGTCTCTTTCGGAGGTGAGTTGTGATACCGTCATAATCAAGTGCCGTTTGCACTAATAAGTTTCTATTCCATAGAAATGGAATATAATCGTGTCTTAAGCATATCAAATTCTGATAACTTATAACCTTTTTCATGATATTGCTACTTCAGGAGCACATTGAGGCATACATATCTTTCAAAGTATATCATATATTGCTACAACATTCACTTCAAGAATGGAGCAATTTGTACTTTCAGACTTATCATATATTGCTACCACATTCACTTCTTGGAATGGAGCATATTCAATGGGACAAGTTTCACGATTTTTTTTAATCATATCTCCATTATTTTGCCTTAGACATCATAATATCATCACTATGGTACATTGAGATTTAAACTCAACGTCTTATCCATATAAAAGCGTCTTAGGCATAAATCGATGAAATTTGAATTCAATTTTTTTTTCTCTATATACAAATAGGATTATTTTGTTTCATTGTAGCCATTAGTAAAAATTTGTCCGACACTCCATTACGCAAAACATCACTGCTTTGCTAAGGAGGTTAACACTCGATCAATCCTGCCACTCAAAACAACTCCTTAGAGAAAATTAGTACTCAAATTATGTATAAACTTATAAATTGAAAAGATACGCTACTAAAGGGTACAGTGTTAGACAGTACATACATGTGTACTTGTAATGTTAGCAAGTAGTTATTGTTTTTACATAAACATCAAGACTTCAAAGACATAACTGTAATGTTATAAAATAATTTTATCTTTGGTACAAAAACTCACCAACCGTAATAAAAAATTAAAGAATCATATCACCTTGAGAATTTATTTTGTCGGATTCTACTTTCAGAATTTGTTTTGCCGAGTTGTTCTTTAATTAGTTGAGAGACTCGTGCTGATAACGTGTTATGAAATATAAAGCAAAAAGAAGAAGAATAAAGAGAGAAGAGAGGAGAATTCTTTATTTTTCATGAGTGATTATTGAAGGATGATCTACAATGAGGAAAACACCCTTTATTTATAGGGAAAAACTAACCTTGGGGTTTGTAATTTTTCCATAAATAGACATACACAATATATGGTAAAGTAGATATTCATATGTATGGTAAAGTAGACATTCATTATATATGGTACATTTATAATAAATTCACCTTAATAATAAGGTTTGAACTCAAAGACATCCCTTCTAGTGAAGAACTTTAAATCAATCTAAATCCCAATGCACCCAATAAATTTTTTATTTAGTTTTACCTATTCTGCGTCGAGCTTAGTGGATACCGGAGCACCCCACAAATGAATATAGATCCGCCCCTGTCAAACTATCCTTGAAATTTCAGTCACATTAAATTAAAATTAATCAAGTCTCCTGAAATTTATATAAATGAAAAGTAAAAAAAAAAAAAAAATTTAATTGAAAAATAAATAATTCACTTAAAAAAATAATTTTTAAAATTGATGCGGTCCTTATCAGCATCACACATGTCTCAACCCCTCTATATATCTCCAAATCTCTAGACTCTCCCGTTCCGCTTTATTCGCTCTCCACTCTTTCTTTCGTACGGCTTCCATTTCACAGAGAGTGTGTGTTTAGTCCCCACCACTTGTATTATCCATTCATTCGTCGATTCTTCCAGAAGGATGTCCAGCGCGTGCGGCGATGAATCGTCGGCGACGGAAGTTACCGGCGCCGGTGAAATCATGTTGTTTGGTGTGAGAGTGAAAGTCGATCCTATGAGGAAGAGCGTCAGTCTCAACAATCTCTCACAGTACGAACAGCCGAATATTAACAACTCCGGCGGTGATAGCAAAAATGAATCGTTGAAAGTGGCGGCTGATGAAGGTTTTGCCTCTGCAGATGATTCTGTTCAACATCAGTCTAACTGTGGACGTGAGCGTAAGCGAGGTGAGATCGATCTCTGTTCTTCTTTTGTTTTTGTTGATATCGTGTAAAATCGTTGTGTTTTTATGATCGTCTTCCTTTTACAACAGTAGAACGGATTTTTTTTTCTTTTTGATTCAGTTAGTTTTTCTCTGTTATGAGTCGATTAATGTTTCTTCTCTTGGATTCATCGATCGTTTTCTCTCGTTGTGCACTAATTTCTGACTTTTTCTATTCTGTGATGATAATTTGTTTATTTTTTCATGTTATGAGTCAATTAATGTCTCTTCTATTATTGGATTCATCGATCGTTTTCTCTCGTCGTGCACAAATTTCTGACCTTTTATCTTCTATGATGCTAATTTGTTTAATGTAAAGTCAAATTTTATAGTTTAATCATACAAAAATGTGATTTATATGTAATTTTTGAAAAATAATGGCTGAATTGATAGAAAAAATTTAGTTCCTGTAGAAAAACTCGTTTTGTTTCCCTCTGCCGCAGGAGATAATTATTTGATGTGATTTTTATGTATTTTTTAAAAAAGAAATTCCAACACTGATATCAAATTCATAGAAAAAAATTTAGATCCTGTAAAAAAATTCGTTTTTTCCTGTTATAGGAGATTGTTTTTGATCTTCTACAGGAGTTTTCAGGGCCGTAAAGTATGGTTTTGATCCAACTTGCTAAGATTTTGGATCCAAAATATTGATTTTTGATGAAGCTTTGTTGATTTTGTTTGTATTAGGAGTTCCGTGGACGGAGGAAGAGCACAAGTTATTCCTTTTAGGATTGCAGAAAGTGGGAAAAGGAGACTGGAGAGGAATCTCTAGAAACTTCGTAAAGACTCGTACGCCGACACAGGTTGCAAGTCATGCTCAGAAGTACTTTCTCCGGCGAAGCAACCTCAACCGCCGTCGTCGCCGATCTAGCCTCTTTGATATCACCACTGACTCGGTATTTTTCTTTTCTTTTAACTACCAGTATTATGTATTTCTCTCATTTTACCATGTACTTGTGGAGATCACTTGATTTTAGGAGGTAAGCATTTGTGTATAGAGATAGAAATTAGATGGCTTGATTTTTGTACTTCGGTCGCTTGAGCCGAGGGTAACCTCTCTAGCTCTGAGGTAGGGGTAAGATCCGAGTACAATCTACCCTCCCCAAACCCGACTTTGTGTGATTATACTTGGTTTGTTGTTGATTTATGTACGCTTCGATCTTATCACTCTTTAACAGAGGTTTAGTATTTTGATGATTCTTGCATGTTTTTCTTGTTTTGAATTGATGTTGGTGCTGTGTTTTGTTGTTATTCTTTTGTCTTTTCTCTAAAATATTCTTCTTCGTTGTTTTGTCTTATACTTGCCTGTTTTAAAAAGATGAAATTTTGAAGTCTGATGAACACTAACTGGAATCTTTGCCACTTGAATATTTGGTGTTTTTTTTTCAGACTTCATTTTCTAAGTTTCTCTTTCTATGGCAAACAGGTATCAGCAATGCCAAAAGTAGAAGGGGAAAATAAGCAAGAAATCCCAGTTCTAGCACCAGCAACATTGCCTACTGTAGAAACTACCAAAACAAATGCATTTCCGGTGGCACCGGCTGTTGGTCCTATCATGATACCAGCGCAGATTGATATGTCAAGAGATAGTCCAACGCTGTTGCGACGCGATCATGGGAATTCATCAATGCTGGTTGGTCCTGTTCCTATGTTTTCACTGCCCAATCCATCACCAGTGATCGACCTTAATGCGAACCAGAACACAACAGTTGAGCCCTCGCCTTTGTCACTGAGATTATCATTGTCACTTGATCAGGGGCAAGCATCATCTACTAGGCACCCGGGATATCAAGTCATGTCAAGCTTCAGTACTGGAGAAAGCATCATCAGTGTGGCATGAGGAGATCAAAGGATCTCTAGAAAAAGGAAAATGAAAGCAAAAATATGGAACAAAAAATAGGACTAGGGTGAGTGAGTAAGCTGGGTTCATAATTATAATTTATATATTGAGGAAAAGTTTATTAAGGAGACATCCATGTGATTAATTGACTAGACTTTTGGTCCTGATTTGTACAAACCAGAAATATGTCATGCCTTGTGGTACCTGTTTAATGCTACTCTTATTTAACTACTACATTCTTCCCTGTTGTAAAAATTAGGCAGAGCATTGAATAACATCAGCCCTGCTAGTATCTAATTAATATCAGTGGGTAGTAGTTTGCTAAACCTTGAATTCATAAAGTAAAAGTTGAATGCTGCAAATGTTAGTTTTCCATTGAAAAGCACAATCAAGATTTATGGTGGAGAGTGGTCCTATACACATATCTGTGGGTGGTTTTATGACCATGTGATAACGTTATCCAAAATCCTGATTGGGCTATAGTGTCTTGCATGTGTTGTTGATTCGATTTGTATGGGCTACAAGGACGGTGGAGCCATTGCTCTAATTGGTTGCTTCTTTACCCTCTTTGTTGTATCACTAGCTAGTACTATTGTTGTTTTCTTCTGCTGCCAAGCTGGCTATCTTTTATGTAGGGGTGCAATAGTTTTGCCAAAACGGATGGAGATTGATGGGGGCCAAATCTTATTGGGACAGATTATTAGATTCTTTTTAATGAAGACAAATAAATATCTAACTTACTAGATTATTAGGTTCTTTTTAATCAATTATTAGTTTTGTAGACAAATTTAATATCGTGCTGAATAATTAATAAAAATTGTTTTGAGTTTATAAAAGAAATGGAGGAAAAGAACTAGTGATAATTATTAAAGTTTTTAAAAAATCTAATTTTAATTACACATGATAAAAGAATAACAAATTTGATTTGATATAATTTTTAAAATAATGATCGAATCGAACCATTTATATATACCCCCAACCACCCCTACCAACCCAAAACACATGTAAAATTTGAACACGTTAGAAAATAAAATGTCAATTCTTTGTTTGGAGTTATTGTCATATGACTCATGAGTGGAAACATCAGCAGCCAGCACTAGTTAGTAGGTAATACTGCCAATGAGATTGTTGGCGTGTCTCCTAAAACTGATCAATTATTGGTCGTTAATAGTGAAAAATAAACAAAAAAGTCAAGCTTGAAAACTTTACTAACGATAATCTATACGGTACACACTTCCATTACTCCTATTGGATAAACAAAAAATAGTCTCTAGACTAATTCACTTTGATTTCTACCAAAAAAAGAAATCTTTTGTGCAGTGGTTCCAGTATTATTGCTCATTAAAAAAGTCATGTAGTGATCCCCGCACTCAAATGTGAGTTTTCTTGGTGCACATAAGAATGTGTCTAATAAAGCCTGAGCGGTGATCATAGGAAATCAGAATTCAAATTTTTGTAAATACAGAAAAAAAAAAAAAAAAAAGACTTAGGAGTTTTATTTATTTCTAGTCATTCAATACGAAGTACTTACACTGGTAAATGAGTTAATTGAGGTGAGAACAAATTAACTCTAATAGTCAAGGGTGAACCACAAATTGTCACGTTTACACGCAATAAATAAGGTTCTCTATTTAGTTGGGAGGCCAAGATAAGATATTCCCCATTTTGCTCAACAATATTCTCTTGCCACTTGACACAATTATTTTTTCACTCTTCATTTATTCGTTTTCTGTGAAGGATTTTTTTTTGTTTCAATTCACGCTCAATGTCCACTTTAGGGCCTTATTAGCCCGAGTTTGCGTCAGAGAAGTCCCACATTGAGATAAAACAAAAACGCTTCTTGAAAAAAAAAAAAAAAAAAAAAAAAAAAAACTTCATTCAAAGTAAAATTTATATGATTGTGGTGAATGCTGCATATAATTCAGAGACTCAATTAAAATGTAAGCACAATTAATATAAATTAGCTGTTAGTGACTTAGTGCAATGGAGAAGTTATCATAGAAAGCAAGCAAAATGGCATATACTGTAGAGTAATATAATATTTAATAGTTAGGTCCTTAAGGTCCAATAAGTTAAGATTGGATACATATATTTGGTTATATATGTATGATGACATTGCAAAGAGCACACATAGCATAACTAAGATGAAGGTTATATAACCTCTGATCCGTGGAACAATGTAGGCAAGAAAAGTCCGTAAAATAGATCCATAACTTCAGAAAAAGGATTGACACCCGTCAGTTGTCAGTGGACTGCTCAACGGGTCACCGCGTGCCAGCAGGGGATTGGCTAGGAAACGAGTCCTTCCCCAGGTGTCGAACAACCAACTCACACACCAACATAACTAAAAGCAAACACAACAGAAGCAGTGGGACCCAATTATGAATCTTATTTACTTTTTCAAACTCCGTGTCGAGGCCAAACCAATTAGACAAATTGAATTAGAGGGAGTAGTACGCAAATATTAGTGCAAGATTTAGAAGAGAACTATTTTAATAAGTATTAGAATGAGATATGCTTGAATAAAAGGGAATGGATAAGATTCATATAACCGATTCCAGCTATTATTAGTTCAATTGATTATATGACAGACAGAAGATCAATAGATGCAAAAGCAATAAGGAAGAAAGCTAGAGAGCAAGATGCAAGCTTCTTATGAACAAAAGCCTCCAGTAGACAAAGGGACACAAGGAGAAGATTCTTCATCACTATGGCACTAATCATAAGCTTTGTTTTCAAGAGAAGCAAAGCATATTATCCAAGAAAGATAAAAGGCAATTATTCTACGCAAAATAGTAGGAGGAAATACACATAGTTGGTATTTGGTAGTACAAATATGACTACACCTAACGAGGTGGAGGGGGAATGACAAAGGGAGAAAAACTCATTGCCTCGTTTGAATCATGACGATTCTTCTCATGCACTCTTCTAATGTAATCAGAGGCCCTACCATCTACACTCTTCTCATTAACTGCATACAAGGAGGAGGATTTACCACTTTCAGTCGGCTCAATCAGGTAGGCGATGGGATTTTTGACGTTCACCGGCTCCTGCGACCTTAAGCTCTCAGGAAATTGTGCTGTCGGTGACCCTCTGATGAATGTTGCAGGAATTTTACCCGCTGGTGCTGGTTGTGTAGCGATTCCAAGGCTCATCCTGGCAATAGAGAATGATGATAGCCTGATTACATTTGTAACCATTTTCATTGACTTCTCACAGAGGGAGTCGTCGTTGCTTCTGCTTTTGTTCTTCATGGCAAATGCAACAAATTCTATCTACCAGATGCTTTCAAGAACAGAGAAGGCGCTTAAATAACAAGCCAAACACAATGGATATATATACACATGTATGTATAGAGCTAAAGAAACCTGCTTCTAAAGCATTGTAGGGTAGTAGAGTATAACCTCAGCTGATTTCTCATTTGTGCTGTTAAAAAAAAAACAGGAATCTCCCTTAAGTTTTATCCATCCTAACAGTAGCTTGATTAGTGATAAATTCTTTTCTTGTTCATGAAATAAGTTTTTTCTCTATTTCTATATGTCCAAATGGAACTCAGAAGAATAATGGAATCAATGCTGCCAACCTATCTACAAGCAATATAGGATTTTGGGCTTTGGTAAGAGGCTAGATCTTAAAGAATTCCAAATAAAACGGAAAGCAACAATATCTGAGGATCATATTAGCAGCTATCCACGTGACTAACGAGTTCTTCCATCCCCCAATCCGAGTGGTTATTCATGAGCACAAACTAAGCTATCCATATAAAAGTAACTGGAATAAGATGCCATTCTACTTTCCATATGCCACATGAAGCTATAATTTATTTAAGTTTCATTAAGTAGTCACCAGTGCTCTTTAACTGATTCCAAACTTTGTGCAACTTTTTCCACAATGTCTAGATAATGGATATGTACTGAAAACCATCTTATTCACAGTTCACAATTGTGCCTCTTAGAAGTTTTCAGAAGCCAGCATAGCATACTCAGGAAAGGAGCAGACCGAACTTATACAATGACAACACTTGTGCTCCACATGGTTATATGGTTCATATTTTAACAACTATGCCACATTTCATTCCTTTCAGGGGTGATACCATGAAATGTATCACCAATTGGAGACAACTCAAACAAATGCTTTAAGAAATTTGATTGGTTTACCTTTGTTTATTTATTCATATTATAGTCAGTATTAACCCGAAGAAAGAGAGTGAAAACAAAATGCTGGAGGAGGTTGGTCAAATACAAGAGAGACGTATAGCATTTCTGAACCATAAATCAGCAGGCGAAAGCTGGTAATTTTCACATACTGAAACAGTGAGCAGAATCAGCAGCCAACAAAGTACAAAGAGACAACAACAGCAACAACAACAAACCCAGTGTATTCCCACATAGTAGGGTCTAGGGCCCGGTAAGATGTACGCAGTCCATACCACAACCTCCGGAGAAGTAGAAAGGTTGTTTCCGATAGACCCCCGGCTCAAGACAAGGAATAATAAACAAATCCGTAATAAAGCATGGAACAAGATGACATAACATAAATACGACACCCACCAGGAATAGTAAACAAATTCGTAATAAAGCATGAAACAAGATGGCATAACAAAAATAATACACCCACCAAGTAATACCCTACACTAACGACCCAAACTGGCACTAGTCTTCTATCCTAATTCGCGTCCTCCAGACCTTCCTATCTAGGGTCATGTCCTCAGTAAACTGTAACTGCTCCATATCCCGCCTAATCATCTCTCTCCAGTATTTCTTCGGCCTACCCCTACCCCGCCTGAAACCATCCAAAGCTAGCCTCTCACACCTACGAACAGGGGCATCCGTGCCCCTCCTCATCACGTGTCCGAACCATCTCAAACGGACTTCCCGCATCTTGTCCTCCACCGAAGCCACTCCAACCTTCTCCCGGATAGTCTCATTCCGAACTCTATCATCCCTAGTAAGCCCACACATCCAACGCAATTTCCGCCACCTTCAATTTTGAAACTGGGGGTTCTTGACTGGCCAACACTCCGCTCCAACAAAGTACAAAGAGAATGCATCCAATATCCAGGCAGAAGAAATAAAAGAAAAAGCCATCTTTCAAAATTTCATACAAATTATAGACAACATTAACACTCTCATACACATAAGAATGACACTCCGCTATTCATATAAACATGACTAAAGTTATGTTCTAACGTAGTTCAAAAGAGCACTACATTACTCCGCACAATTGAATGCAACTGTTCCAATTGATTCATTAGATCTTGCACTAGTTTCTAGAATTAGTAGTTGAGAATACACCCTCTACTTTTCTCAACTACTACCGAATAAGATTGTGCAAGCCAGTAAAGCAATGAGGCAGACCCTTCCACAGGCACATCCCCAATCAAAAGGAAATATATAAGGAGAAAAAACAAAAGCGAATTCATCTCCTGAAGGATATCTTTTCATACTTTTCATTAATGCACCAACACACCCTCAATATGCTCCTCTATTAAGAAGTTGAACCATATGGCAAAACTCATTAACAT
Organism: Capsicum pubescens; assembly: GCA_030864215.1. Classification (NCBI taxonomy): domain Eukaryota; kingdom Viridiplantae; phylum Streptophyta; class Magnoliopsida; order Solanales; family Solanaceae; genus Capsicum; species Capsicum pubescens. Next base: position 19,754,821 of record CM061543.1, read on the forward strand.
TTTTTGTGCTCTAGAATTGCCACAAGGCCCTGAAATATCCTCTCTTTTCAGCTTCCCAGTGTACATACTTGTAATGATCTTAAGTTAGCTAGTTCTCATTAACCATGTAGAGTTCCTGAATACTGAACAACTTTGATTAATTTTTATAACCGCCTGAAATTGAAATATAGGGACTAATTTATCAAGAGTGGAAATTAATGAACCATGCTGGTCTGTTATATGGCAGCTAAATTTCCACGTTCACCAAGAATCAGCCATTAAATAGAACATAAAAAAATTCAGCATTCTAAGATGGCCTTCGGAGGTACTCTCTTAATGCTCCTAACGAAAAATTAGGCAAGTTGATGACCAGTTACTTGGGTCAATAGGAGATGCTATTAATGCAGCATGGTTACCATCTGCAATCCTGTGATACTACGTTGGTTCAATAGGTCTGCAGTGCAAATTTCTCGTCTAAACACATTCCTAGATTCTCTTGCAGTACAAAAAAATAAAAGAAAATATAACTTCCTGAGAGCATTGAAGGTTGGGAGGAAACATAGAAGAGCCGGTAAAGAAAAGAGCTACACGATCAAAGTCAATGATTTATTTCACATCCATAAAGAAGAATGTTCATACAACAGTACACAAAAGAGTTAGAAAGATTTGCTTTTATCATGATACAATCTGATCCATATATTTCTCATGATCCTCTCTCTAACAAAGAATGACGTACAATAGCAAACTACAAGTTCGAAATTTTGACAGGATAAAGACTTAATCAACTAGAGGAGAGCCAACGATTTGGTGCTATATAAGTGTAACCTTGGAAGTGTTCGCCTGTAGTCGGAGTAGATGCTGGTGAGTCATCCGGTGGCATCGTAGTCCAACATTTGTCAAAATTGGCAGTGCAATCTCTGCCAATTACATCTGGTTTGAACTTAGGCTGTAGTTCTCTGGCATCTAATTTCTTCCAATTGATTGTTCGGAACCACTTGTGACTTTTGATCTCATCCCCCCCTCTTGGTCCACTGCCTAATCTTTTGGATGGGTCCTTCTGTAGCAACTACGGTAAAAAATTGCAAGTTGTCATTCAGTTGAATTACATGCATTTTTCGAAGAAAGTAAGGGCAAGAAGTCAATTGATAGTTTGTACATACTCCTTTGAGCAGAGAGTGAGCTTCACCGGTCAGACGCGGTAGAAGTTTCAGTTTCTCGCTAATGATCTTTTCCTGAAGCTTCTTTCTATTTGAATGTGTGAAAGGTGGCTGAAAGAAATGAGAGTCAAAAGCCTTCCAATATTCAAAGAAAAATCTGTCTAGGAATAATGCAATTTATAGTACATGTCACATAAAATAGGCTCCAGAGAATTCCGATGAACTGTCTATGCTTGTCTCATGCTTTGACATTACTCAACACTGCACGATTCTAGTATCTAATATTACACTGATGTTCCAACCAGTACTTAGATTACCTGACCAGTCAGCATCTCATACAGAAGTACCCCAACGCTCCACCAGTCAGCATCTTTATTGTGGCCCTTGGACTGTATAATCTCTGGAGCCATGTATTCCATGGTTCCACACATTGAATTTGATCTGCTTGATTCATCAATCTCTTTTGCCAGTCCAAAATCTGTCAGCATGACCTGGGTGGAAAATGAGACGCTTAAGAAGAGGAAAGAATCAACTGCAATGTTAAAAGGGAAAATGCAATTTCTCATGCATCAGTCATGCACTGCAGTATAGTATATAGGCAAGACAGTTACATGTCCATCAGCATCCATGAGAATATTTTCAGGTTTGAGGTCTCGGTGCACGATCCCTCTCTCGTGAAGATGTGAAACAGCAGAAACTATCTCAGCAGCATAAATCCTTGCCTGGTCCTCACTACCCAAACCACACCAAGAGCTGAAGTTAGAAGAGCAGAATGCATATCATGACTGGTCAGTCAATAAGGAATAGAGAAGGTACCTGAAAATCCCTTGTCTGTATAGATGATAGAAAAGATGTCCTCCATTTATAAAATCCAAAATCAAGTACAGCTTAGACCTCGTCTGCAGCATATTCCAAGATAAAAGACCAAGGAATGATTAAAGAAAAATCACATCAGAGGGAAAGAAAGCTTGGTCTGAGACTGTAAAGGCATCAAACACTGTTCAATGATTTCAAAAATCAAATCAAACTGGCAAAATCAATGAAAAATGAGTATACCAAAGAAAGAAAAAATTTGGGCTTGAAAAAAACATCGAGAAATAAGGAAACTAAAGAGAAGTTCACGAAAATTATTAAATTTCACTTTGAAATTGTCCAAAAAATATTCGCATAGATCGTATACGAAACAAAGAAAAATTCTTCATCAAAAGCAAAGAATAATAAAAACTAAGAAAAGAAAATCACAACAGAAATTCAACAAAGTCAGTGAACTTCGAAATTGTCTAACTAAATCTACTAAATGATCCTATCAAATATTCAATAATCCGACTAGATTCTAAACAAAAAGAACAGACGTTTCACTTGAAATTAATTTCATTACCATTAATGGTGTTAAATAGTACTAGTACTAATGATGTTCAAAACTTGCTCATGTTGTCCCAGCAAAAAAAGAAGGCATGAGCGACATCAGAATCTAAACAGATTCCCAAAAGGGTCTCTTTCTATTAAAAGTTTTTTTCCCCCTCACGGAAAGAGGCAAAAACGTTAATTTTCACTTGTGGGATTTTACGGGGTATGTTGTTGTTGTTGTAGACAAAGGCAAAAGGAAAAGCTCTCACCTTGTAAGTAACTCTGTAATCCCTAATACACAACATTATCTTGTTCTTGGACATGAAAAAGAAAAACCAGCAACATCGTTCAGATTAATAGCCGGGATAAAACTTAGCTAACTCCAGTTAGGCAGGATGAAGTAGAGAATTTGATACATGTATTGGGCATGGTACTATTTAATCCTTTGTTGGTAGGATTTTCAGCCAATGTATAACTATACATAGCAAACCGTGGTATTAGCAATACAGAAGCCATTAATACATGGATAAGCATGGTTAAAAACAAAACCTTCCTTAATACATCAAACCAAACAGTGCATGATATTAGCAATACAGGAGCTATTAAAACATGGATAAGCATGGTTAAAGACAAATTTGTCCTTAATACACCAAACCAAACAGTACATACAAAATCTCAACATCAGTAATACACCTTATTGTTATCTGTCCTGAGCCAGGGTTCTATCGGAAACGGCCTCTCTACTCCATCTGAGGTAGTGGTATGGACGGCTTACACTTTACCCTCCCCAGACCCACTTGATGGGAATACACGGGGTATGCTGCTGTTGTACTAGTACACCTTATTCAGTCCTATTCTTATATACTCCACCAAAACTACCCCTAAATGTGGATGCACTATTCTCACCAAGATATCCCTGACTATTCATGAACATAAATATCAAATAAATACACTCATTAATATGAAACTGAATATACAAAATTAGTCAAGTCCAATACAAGCAACTATTACCTGAAAAGAGTATCTAAGCTGAACAATAAAAGGGTGTTCAACTTTGGTAAGAATATCCCTCTCAGCTCTCATATAATCCACATGGTTATTCTTAATAACAATGTCCTTCCTCATAACTTTCATAGCCAATATCCCATCACCATCACCCTCACCACCATAACCCTTCATCCTCACCTGAAAAACTTTCCCAAAAGAACCTTTACCAATCATCCTCAAGATCTCAAAATCCCCTGGCCCAAATTTTGTTACTGCCACCAACCCCTCATCAGTACATCCAGTTTGCTTAGTAACTTTATCACTATCACTTTCACTTTCGGAATCAATTTCTTGGTGAAAAGGCAGAGGCTTTGAGAGAGTGATTCTTGGTGAGGGACCCACAAAAGAGTGGGACCTACTATGAATGATTTGTGGGTCAGTTAAAAAGTTGGAAGAAGATGATGGAGGTGAAGAGGAAATAGGGGCACCAAATACTTCAGAAAAATCGAAGTCTGGATCAGTAGATGAAGAAGAAGAGTCTGGGATTTTGAGGTGGGTCAGTTTGTTTGCTAGTGTAGAATGATTGTTTTTTTTCTGTTGAGCTGGAAAGGCCATTATTAACAAGAACAAGAATTGCTGAAACCCCCTGTATCAAGAAAATGAAAAAGATTGCATCTTTATAGGGAATTTGCAAGAAAAGCCAGCTGAGATTGAACTCAGAGCAGGCTAAGGAAGAAAAAGGGCTACATCAGGGGATCTGGTGGTACTAGTGGGGGGGGGGGGGGAGGGAAACAAGAATTCAAGAAAGTGAAAAGGTTGCAACTTTGAGGGTGTTTTGTTTTCTTGTTGGGGTGTGTTTGGTAGGGGGGGTGGGGGGACAGAAGGTGTGATTACCAGCAGAGATGTAGAGAAAACAGTGGATTTTGCAAAATTAATTTACAGATGCATGAATGAGCATGGAAATGAAGTTAAAGAGGGGGTCGGGGTGGGGGTGGGGGTGGGGGTGGGGTGGGGTGGGGTGGGGTAGGTGGGAAGTGAAATCCAACACGCTATGCTGACTGACTACATCATCTTTATCACCTTTCTAATAGTATCTATCCTCTGTGTCTTTTCTAATCTATTAAATACATATATATTAAAAAAAGTTGAAGTTTTGGTTTTTAAATTTTATTTTAATAGCATAATTTGTAGTCAAGTAAATATCCAGTGGAGTATATTTTAAGGGGAAAAAATCATTTTCCTTTTAAATTTCATATTCATTTTGTCAATAACAGTATTATAAAAGAAAAAAGGGAATAATAACAGTATTATAAAAGGTAGTAGTATAAGTTTAAACATGTATATCATGTTTAAACCAAGACAATGTATACAAAATGGGCAATTTATTTACACCCATTTCTCACTTTAACTTTGTCAAACTGACATATTCCCACTTTAATATTAACTGCTCCCTCCATTCTATTTTAGTCGTGCCAAGTTTTTAAATTTAATTTCTCATTTTACTTGTTATTTTTCATTGTTCAAGACAAGATTAATTATTTTATCTTCAAATTAAAATGTAAACATCATTTAATAAGAATACTAAGATAAAGTAGCCATGTTATTAGTTATTATTTTTATTAATCGATGTGCAATGTCTAATTGAGACGAGTAAAATAGAACGGTCGGAGGAAGTATAATGTTAGGTTGATATGAAAACATGCCGAAGCAAGCATGGTTCCTTAAGACTAAAGAGAGGATTTTGAACTTCTTTATTCATTTCAAGCCCCAGGTTAAAGTTGGACTGTTGGAGCTAGCTAAATTATTGTTACTATTTGTTAGGTAGAGTTCATCAGGTTATTTATTATCAATAAAGAAAATGTTCCTTGGAAAATGAGGCTCAGCCTCAACAGTATAACAAGTCTCATACAAAATCAGTCGTTGATTTCTCCTTGAAAAGTTACTTACCTCAAAACAAGACAGAAATATTGAGTCACAAAGTAGAGTTTATCGATGTGGACGAAAATAAATTTCATGAAATAAAAGGTCCTACAAGTTTAACAGATCAAATATATAAAAGATTGATCCAATGCTATGTTTACATGTAAAAAAAACTGCTGATAAACAACTAGCTCTGAACATTAGAAAATTTTTAAAGAGAACTACAGAGTTAACCATCATGGTAGACATTCATCTATTAAGCTGAAAGCAAATTTATTGTCTGCACATTCTTCTGTACACAATTAAGCTGGAAAATTTCACCAAATACAAAAAGCTTAACTCCCACGATTAAACCTCAAAACTGGAAACTCTCCCCCCCCCCCCCCCTCGAAAATCCCCATTGAAACGAAAAAGGACCAAAAATGAAAAGGTCAAACCAAGGAAACTGAATCTACTTGAGTTCCCCTATCACTTACCACAAGTAGAAAAATAATACAACACCCTTTTACCGCACCAACTCGTATAAATGCGCAAGCCGCTGTAATGGACAAACAATGAAATCAGGCCTCCAAAGAATCATGGGAAACTATCGCCTGGACTGAAGGGAAGAGGTTAAAAAGGCCCTTCTGCACCCTCTCCACTATTATACAGCTACAATGTTCAGATCAAGTGGCCTCAAAGCTCCTTGAACTATCTCCTGAACAGTTCGATTACGCCGGCAAACCTCTGAAATCTCGTCAATAGGAACCACCAGACCGTTCATATTCGCTCCAGAGGCTGCATCTGATAAAGCTTGTAAAAATCTAGTCTTTTCCAATTCTGTAACAGCTGTTGATGGAATCAAGGACACACATTCCTTTGCCCACTCGAGAGCTTTCAATCCATATGCCCGGGTCAATGCCAATAGAGCATAAGTTACCTACAGAGGAAACAGCTCAGAGTGACTCTTGAATGACACAAACTAAGTCAACTAAAGAATACAACCTTTCTTTTACCATCTGCCTTCTGTAGAAAATAATGATTTGTACTTACTGTTTCTAGTCGTGAAGTAGGAAGGGCTCCAGTTAGACAAGCAATCAAAATTCTGGTGATAGTGGGCCCTCGAGGAATAATTACAGTGTCCCTTATGGATAAGCAATTTTCTCCCAGAGTAGAGTTTGCAAGATCGAATATGTCGGACAAAAAGTTCAATATTGAATTGCAAGCCTCCCTACAATCCAGTCAATACATCAAAATTTAGAACAATCAGAACTTTATAATTATCAAACCAAAAGGATAATAGAATTACTAGAGAAGGAGAAATCCAAATATAAAAGGGCTAGAGTTCCCCTTGCAGTTCCTGACAGGTTCTCTAGTAATTAAATAGATGAGTGGACAATGATATATTACATTTGTTTCAATTGAAACATCTTTTGTTTTAGTCTGTTTTAGAAATGACATTGTAAGTTTCTAATTCCAACATTTTACATGGCTTGTTTAAGATCACAAGATTCAAAGGACATCTTGATACATTACCCACATATTTAGTTTAAGACAAGATGATTCAAAAATCTCTCTTATTTTCTTAAACTCTGTGCTAATCAAACTATGACATTTAAATTGACATAGAGGAAGTATCAAAAGATGATTCTATGCTTGACTGATTAAAATTCAACTAGTTTTACTAGAGATGTTGGGTATTTAGCCTCTGTAATGCATATAGTAGGGAATGGACTTTGGAAATAAATATACTGCCATATCGATGTGGAACGAAATGCTTGTTATATTGCATTGAGAAATGCAATAAAATATGACAACCAATGCAGTAAGTAGACTGTTTTCTCTATGTAAGGAAATATACAATGTGTTCCCCCCTTCAGCATCAGATAAGTTAATGTTACTATCCAGAAAACAAAATCTTCATCACTCTACATGAGTAGAACCAAAGCTTCCCCTTTACATCAAAATAGATGTAAACAGGCAAGAATGTTCATGGTGAGGGGGATATAGAGAGGATATACCTGTGCTGCACGGTGATGCCGACCATGGCACAATCCACCATTGATGGAAACACGCTAGAAGGGAAAAATAGTTGAGGGCAGTATCGGATACATCTTGATGCCAGCAAAAAACAATCATCTGCTATATCTGGACGGGAAGTGAAATCCTATAACCCACACTTTGGAGTTAGCTCATATAACTAGCGGTAAATGCAAAATCAAGCAACAGACTGTACCTGAATCTTTGTAAGAAGACATGCTGTATGGCTAAATAGAGACTCAATGAGAACTTTCAAGTAATTTGCACAGGATGGATCGGAACCAAATATCTGTGGCAGAAGGTCCAACTGTTGCTTAATATGGAAATTACAAATTTAGTTAACCTTTGCAATGAAAGAAAGAACTCAAGTACCTTAATGACTTCACTAGAGAGATAAAGGAAACACGGTTGGTGATGCTGTCCATATAGTCCTTGTATTTCCTCCAGCATCGCGCCGATTGTAACTCCCATGAGCCTCTTAGAAGTTCGAACCTAATGGATGAAATCATCAGGGTTAGGGAAGTTGTAATACCATTTGCTTGTCGTTGGACTCGGACTAGGTCACCCTTGTCTTTAGAGTTCAGAACAGATCACTTTAAGCTGGAGGGAATGTCATCAATCACAAATTAAAAAAGCAACATAAAAACAGTTTTGAGGTCATAACATTAAGCAACATATGTCAGCAAATATTCACAGAAAGAAGAAAGCAATCAGCTACGTATGTCAGCAAAGAAAGAAGAAAGCAATCAGCTACGGATGTAGATCGCAAGAGACACAGCATTCAAAGGACTATGAAAAATGCCACATATTTACAGGAGTTTCTGTGTCACTACAGCATCTTCAGGAATAGGCAGCACTGCAAATAATTTCCTTGAATCCCTTGGCAGGAGATGACATAGATAACTGAACTTACAGCATTTTTACAAGCCCGGCAAAGAGACTCCATTGTCCGCATGTCCCAAGCACGACTATGTGAATATCATCAACCACAACAATCAGGATAACTTATAATCAAAAAATTATCCCAAAAGCGATATTTTCAGCGAACAGCTTTCTTACACATCGAAAATGGCTTTGAAAATTGGCCAAAGTCTTTGAATTGCATCTGCAACTGCTTCTGGGTGATTTACATATCTGCAAATGGTTTCAGTCCCAAAACTGACAATATGCAAATAGAATCAAACAGATGAAAGACAGTACAAGGAAATTGCCTTTACCTGAATATATTTGCAAGTCGATCAAAATGAACTGTCAATTCGCGAGCGGTTTTTTGCCCCAAAACTTGGGGACCTTGATTTATTATCTCCTGGTAGTTAACTCCACTTATTGGTAAATTGACACTTAAAAGTCATTCATAAAATCTTGAAAGGAAACTTACTTGTAATGGAGCAACAGATGGCGAGCATACTGCCCCAAGGGCCTTCTTAGCATGTTCTGAAGGAAGTTCTGTGATAACCATACTGCAAAAGACAGGACCAGTGTGTTTATTTCGCAGGGTGGGTGGTGAGAATAAGGATTTAACAAGATAAAGAACCTAACTAACTTAGGACCAGCTTCTTAGAAACAGATAATACCTTAAAGCTTCAACCAGATGCAACGAATCTTCAGCAGAAACTTTGAAGGGACCTTCCCCATTGACTGCCGTTTGGTAAATTTGAAACAGACCATCTAGGGACCCACAAAGCTTTTCCTTGCAATCTACAATGACAAAACAAAAAAAATTAAAAGCTTGAACTAAAGAACAAGGAACTCTGCCAGCATGTTAACTCCGAGAAGGAGCAAATTCACGAGGTCATCTATGAGAGGCACTAACCAAGATCCAATTTCACAAAATTAAGAAAAGATTGATCCTTAAATTCTCTTTATGAAGAAGCTGCCGCAGATAAACTGGGTGTGAATTAGAAACAAGAGGCATATCAGAGTTCACCAATTAGTCTCATAGATACTAACTAAATGTTGACAGAGCCCACCCATAGAGTGATAAATTTCATCAATTGCCAAATATTAGAGATCTCTTCAACAACATACCCGTGTATTCCCACATAATGGGGTCTGCGGAGGGTAAAATGTACGCAGTCCATACCACTACCTCCGAAGAAGTAGAGAGGTTGTTTCCGATTGACCCCCGGCTTAGGACAAAAGACAGAAAACAAAGTCGAAATAAAACATGTTTAGATGAAATAATAGAAAAAAGACCCACAAAGTAGTACCCTACCCTATCAAACCGGGTGCACACCCCTCACCACAACCCTCCTACGACTACTAGCAAGACTACACCAAAGCGCTCCTATCTACTAGCTATGCTCCATCCACCCACACTAGCCCTCTAACCTAACTCGCGTCTTCTACATCTTCCTATCTAGGGTAATGTACTCAGTAAGCTGCAATTGATCCATATAAAGTCTAATCACTTCCCTCAAGTATTTAATCCGCCTGAAACCATCCAAAGCTTACCTCTTACACCTACGAACTAGGGCATCAGTATCCCTCCTTATCACATGCCCAAACCATCTCAACCTCACTTCTCGCAACTTGTCTTCCATTGAAGTCACCCTCACCTTCTCCCGAATAGTCTCATTCCTAACCCTGTCTCCCCTAGTAAGCCCACATATCCACCACAACATCCTCATTTCCGTCACCTTCAACTTCTGGATATGAGAGTTCTTAACCGGCCAACACTCCGCTCCATACAACATGGCCGGGTGGACTGTCGTTCTAAAGAATTTACCTTTAAGCTTGGGAGGCACCTTCTTATCACACAAAACTCCCATGGCAAGCCTCCATTTCATCCACCCAGCCCCAATACGGTGAGTGACATCCTCGTCAATCTCTCCATTCCCCTAAATCAGGCCGAAGATACTTAAATCGTCCCTCTTACAGACAACCTGGGAATCCATCTTCACTACCACCTCATCCTCCCACGTCAAGACACTGAACTCACATTCCAAGTACTCCGTCTTGGTCCTATACTCAACTTGAACCCTTTAGACTCCAGGGTTTGTCTCCAAACCTCCAACTTATCATTACCCCCCCCCCCCCAAGTCTCATCAATCAATCAAAACTACATCATCCGCAAATAACATACACTAAGGCACCTCTCCTTGAATACGCCGCGTCAAAACATCCATCACCAAAGCGAATAAAAACGGGCTAAGGGTAGATCCCTGGTGCAACCCTCTTTAGGGACTTTATCGTACACCTTCTCCAGGTCAATAAATACCATGTGTAAGTCCCTCTTTCTCTCCCTATATTGTTCCACTAGTCTCCGCACGAAGTGAATTGCCTCAATCGTCGAGCGACCAGGAATAAACCCAAACTGATTCTCAGAAATAAACATGATCCTCCTCAACCTCCGCTCGATCACCCTCTCCCAAATCTTCATATTAATACCCATGTAGTTGTTACAACTCTGAATGTCACCCTTGTTCTTGTATAACGGAATCATCGTGCACTATCTCCAAGCCTCGGACATCTTTGCCTTCCTGAAAATGCCATTGAGTAGACCGGTCAACCACCTTAAACCTGGCCCACCCGTAAACTTCCAAAAATCCACCGGAATCTCGTCAGGCCCCGTCGCCCTACCCCTACGCATCCTACGAATATACTCAAAAAGTAAAAAAAAAACTACCCCATTAAATAAAGGAGAATAAAAAAAAAAGGGCAGCCCGGTGCACTAAAGCTACCGCTATGCGTGGTGTCCGGGGAAGGGCCCCACCACAAGGGTGTAATGATTATAGAAAAATAATCAGTTCTTTTACCAAAAATAAAAGTATCAATTTTACGAATAAAAGGCAGAATTACAACAAGTAACGCTAAAAAGTAGCTAAAAACAAACATGAGAAACTGAAGGAAGTATTTACCATTGCATATGTGTCTGAAAGCTAAAGCAGCAGCTGCTGCGGAATCTTCACACATGCTCATGCCACTCACAAGAATATCAATGAGCATGGGCAAGAATGAGAGTCCACTTGATACAGCATTAAGCCACCTTGAATAAGCTCCGATCGTTAAACACACTGGAAATTAGTAAATCAAATACAAATGAGAATAGCCAAATCAATAGCTCATCAGCAGTTGAAAGATATCTATAGGAATATTTGGCAGAAAATGACAGCATATATCATCAGATTGCTAACAAGTGAGACAAATAACCAAAATAGGAACACTCAAAAGAGGAGAGGGTAGAGAGTAGACACTCTTAAGGAATGCTTGGTTAGTGGATATGGGACAGGAAGAAGGATAAGGATGATGACATTCATTTCTGTCTCCAATGTTGTACTTAAGAGACTGTCATATGGTGTCTACATTACTCCTTGTTCATTTATCAATTTACTTATTGTCGATTAGGTTTATCCATTTTATTACTATTATATGAAATTTAACTAGAACTCTATACCTAACTACTGGACCAAATATGGGATAAGCATTACTCAATCACATCATCTCCTCGCTGTATTCTATTCATACAGTCAGTTATGAAGAGTAAGGAGAAATTGAAAAATGATTGTGGTGCTAATATCAATTAGAATCAACCACTACTTGGATTGTTAATACCCTCTATACGTATGTGACTGTTATGAGGCCACAAACAGGTAGGCTAATTAACCAGGATACCCCAATAGGTAAATCTTATCAAAATAATCTCATATGTAAAAGAATAAACTGAACCAAATTCCAGATTATTATCTGTCCTAATGCAAATACCCTACCCTACCAATATCCACGAATCCCATCACCTCTCACTTTGATGGAAACAATGAACTACCTGTCTGAAGTAGCTGGGGCTGATGAGGCAGCTTAGGAAGCAAAGACATAATCTGCAAGTTAAAATAGCAAGACAGCAAAGAAGAAAAACAAGTTAACACAATTTCTTAAGTAAAACAAAGTTGAATGGACATAATTTTCAATCATCATTCAAACCTGCGGCATCACTTCAGCTTCAATATCAGAAACATAATCTGATATAGCTCGGATACAATACAAGGCAGCCTCTGCAGGACGCCAATCAGAATTCTGATCTTGTCCACAGTGACTGATGGCCTGTAAAAATCAGCAAAAGTTATTATCTAAAAATAAATGCAACTCTACTATCTAAGACATAATGTTCTAATGCCTTTCACAATTTGCATAAGCAGAAACCAAGTTCAGGAAACACTAGTTAGAGATTATAAAATAAGCAACACCCAAAATCTCCGAGAACCAAATGAAAACAGCAATAGTGAACCTTATGCTGTTTAAATCTACCTTGCTCTATCCGTACTTAGATTACAAGAAGTTGAATTGTCCAGAACACAAGGACTTGAACTGACCGCGAGAAAAACTCTAAGATGTAACGTCTTATCAAAACTTTAAACCTAAGTACATATACAAGTATCCAAGAGCTTTCTCACTGCAAAGATCCGATAACAATTCTAAATGCACAGAAGGCTACTCCCCAGGACTTCAAGCTTTCAAGTTCAACTTGCAGTGAGAACATCTGATATTTTTAAGTATAAAAGATCCCGATACAATTTTTCTTTGATATTATCACGACAACTTTATGTGGGTACAATTGATTTCTTAACTGTTCTAGTGTAGATCAATTGTTTTTATCTAATTCAAGTAGATCAGTTGTGTAGAATTTTTGCTTCGAGAGAAGAAGAGTCAAAGTAAATTGTCTTTATACACACGACTTCGTTTAGAATAAGCTGAGAAACAATACAAGGAAGCCAGGATGACCACCACCTCTAAAACAAGTCAAACCGCAAGCTTTCAGGCAGCAGCTTTACAGTTGCAACTACAACTGACTCAATCCTTTGGCAACCATCAAACTTGAAGGACTCTCACAGCAAGCAGACACCACCCTTTTGTAAATTTCTTTTTGTACAAGTTCCAGAACAATTCAAATAAGTCAGTTCCACTGACGTACCAAAGCCAACTAATGTAGTCAACATGTTCACAACCCCAAAAGGAAAACTTCAAAATTAAATGCATTAACCTAGTTTTGACACTCTCAGAAGTGGTGAGTTAAACTTTTTTGGTCCCTACAATTTGGTAGCTTACATTAATCAAATGAATTTGGTACATTAATTTGAGAAAGTCAACCATTTCTCCAGGATTACAATAGTAGTACGCACCTCAACTAGCTTCATATAGAGAATTTTCAACATAGGTTCACCTCCTAAAACCAATGCTGCATCAATCAAGACATCTGCAACAGCTGACACATGCAAAATCACGGAGTAAATTAGCATGGTGGAAAAGAGAATCTCTTACATTTCTTCTCAACACAATAGTCGATGCACATTCGTGATTCATTTTCCAAAATTTCAGGACAACATGGAAATAAAGAAAGTGACATCAAGGAAATAAATGATGAGGTACATAGATGGTACAGATTGAGTTAGAAACTTGACGCGTATCAATGAGCTACGAGACTAGCTCTTTGAGAATATGCTATGTCATTCTACCGCAAGACAATTAACCAGTCAAATTTACGATTATAAATGCAAATTAAACCGTTATCGTCCCTGACATAAACTGCATTTCTCGTTCTCTAAAGAAAAGAAAGCCTACATGATGTAAATTGCCAAAGAAATAATTCAAACCAAAAAGTTTGGTGACCTGCATTAAAACAACCAAGGCATAAAGCACAATGGAGAAGATTCTGGATGGTGATCACACAAGCAAGGGGCACACGTGAGATATTTTGTTGAAGTTCAAGATATTAAGAAAATTGTCTTCACTAGTTCCGGATCGTGATAACATTGACAAGAGAGGGGCATTAAGCATAGTCCATTACCTTTTGCTTCTGCATTTTAATTTTTTTAGTACTTTTCTAAAGAACAAGGTGATAAGGTCATTGACCATTATTTCCTACTTTGGCCTCAACCCTTCAACATTGTCTTTTTGTAATTGTTATCATGAAGAATTAGTTTATAAACTTAATGTTTAGTGCAGAACTTCCTTAGAACTAAAGGTAATCTTTAGGAATCATAAAACAAAGGTTAATTCACAAAATAAAAGCACCCAAAATGATATTGCTAACCATAATACAATAGGGCAACAGGTGGGAAACTGTCAAACGCTCCAAAATTCAACTTGACCAACTAAAAATAAGTTCCAGGTCATGAAGCACGAAAAACCAAACTCTTTTTTTATAACGGTGACGGCTGGGCCACCTTGTGCACTACACTAATTCAAGGGGATAATGGATATTTAACCAGTAAATGTTATGACACTAGAAGAACAAAAAAAACTTCAAGAAACTAGATTAATTTTAGGTAAAAGGTGGATGGGGCAAGAGAATTTCACTTGGTCAGCTGGAAGACTGTTACATCTCCTAAAAAATGGGGACGCCTTGGAATTAAAAGGTTTAAAAGTCTTTAATAAAGCTTTATTAGACAAATGGCTTTGGATGTTCGCGTGGGGGTGGGAGTACAAGCTCTGTGGAGGGGGTGATAGTTGATAAATATGGTGGTATTATGGAAGAGGGTTTGAGAACTAGAGATATCACTTTAGCTTACGAGTGTGGTTTGTGGATGAATATCGTGAAGAGATGGGGTTATTTTTGGGAAAACATCTCACTCATGGTCGGAGAGTGAAGTTTTGGGGACCTAGCAAGTGTCAAAACATATTACAGAAGGATGGAGTCCACAGATTGTACAGAATATCACGCCAAAGAGATTTGCAAATTAGGACACAAGGTGGAGAGACATGTTGGGACATGAATTTAGAAGGGAATGTCAAAATTATAAAGTGACCGAGTTCCAAAGATCGTTAGTCTTACTACATAGGCAGTCAATCTATAGTTGATAAGGCCGACGCTAAGCGATGGGGCCCGGTGACGCTAAGCTGAAAGGCAAATTTTATAGAGTTGCAGTCCGCCCGGCTATGTTGTATGGAGCGGAGTGTTGGCCGGTTAAGAATTCTCATATCCAAAAGTTGAAGGTGGCGGAAATGAGGATGTTGCGTTGGATGTGTGGATTTACAAGGGCTGACAGGGTTAGGAATGAGATTATTCGGGAGAAGGTAGGAGTAGTGTCGGTGGAGGATAAAATGCGGGAAGTGAGGTTGAGATGGTTTGGTCATGTGATGAGGAAGGGCACGGATGCCCCGGTTCGTAGGTGTGAGAGGTTAGCCTTGGATGGTTTCAAGCGGGGTAGGGGTAGACCGAAGAAATACTGAAGAGAAATGATTAGACGTGGCATGGAGCAGTTACAGCTGTCTGAGGACATGACCCTGGATAGGAAGGTTTGGAGAAAATACACTAGGATAGAGGGCTAAGGTGTGTGGATGAGTCGTAGTCAGCAGTTAGGACTTTGGTGTCCTTTGTTTGGCAATGTACAATATTTTTGCGGATGTCGTACCTATATTATTTTATCATGTTCCATGCTTTTGAAGTTTTTGTACACTGTCCTTTGCCTTGAGCCGGGGGTCTATCGGAAACAACCTCTCTACTTTTTTAGAGGTAGTGGTATGGACTGCGTACACTCTACCCTCCCCAGACCCCACTATGTGGGAATATATTGGGTTTGTTGTTGTTGTTGTCTCTGTGAAGCCCTTCTATGGAAAACTTCTGATTATGGAGGAACACATTTTTCCATGTAATATATGGCTTCCAAAGGTACCGAGAAAGGTGTGGTTTTTCACTTGGCTAGCAGCTAAAGGGGCAATTTTGATGGGAGACATCCTAGAAAGTGGAAGGTTACATGAGTCAGTTCGTGTTACATATGTAAGGAGGCGGGGGAAAATGTGAATCATCTTCTTCTACATTGTGGGCTTACCATAAGGTCAGGGTGGATATGTTTAGGTGGTTTGTCACTCCACTGGCAATGCAAAAAACTTTGAGACACTTGTTCAATCGGAAGAGAGAAATAGCAGAGCTTTTGAAGGAGTACAGTTGCGTTCTCTCCATTGAGTAGTCTACATTCCCTTATTTTCTTTTGGTGCACATAGAAAGTTCGTTGTTGTATAGACGATTGGGTGGAGTTTGCAAGGAATCATCTCTTTGTAGATTCTTTATTTTTTGATTTACACCTTGTGTACAGCCAGTTTGTCCTTGTTTATGAATGAAAACACATTTGCTTGTTAGTAAAAAAGGAGTTCAGGGCAAGATTTTTAGAACAAATGGTACCATATCTTGTCTGCATAAAATCTTTCTGGTCCTCCAAAGAGAGATCCAAGTAATCCTGAGGATATTGAACTCTGAAAATAACCTGAAAGTGAAAATACAAACATAAACTTAAAAGTGGAAGAGAATGGGTAAACAATCTATGTGATTATAAACTAAGGGTATCACGTCCTGGAAGAAATTAAATTAGTTTTTGTCTCCTGATATAATTTAGATAGATATAAAGCCACGCACAAAAAGTTTAACGCAACAAATCTTATATGTCTAAACCAAACTGCCTGCTCCTAATTTCCAGAGGACTCACCAAGGAGACGAGTGATTCATATGATGAACGGAAAACGTGCAACCTACGAGTTCTCTCTGTCTCAATGGAAGTTTCATCGCCAAAAGCTCTATATGACTCCCTGAATAAGTAAAATTTTAGATGCAAAATTTGTTTTGCAGCAAATAGACTAATTTGAAACTTCCAACAGCATTCACCTTTCTGTCAAAATCATCTGAAGATTGTGCCAGAAGTTAAAAGTCATGGAAGCAATATCAAACTCAGGATGTGAAGCAACTTCAAGTAATGCATGTACAATCAGCATTGATTCATCAGAACCTGAATACAGTTGTCATTTTTGGTTATACAAAAGTAAGAACAAATATCACATGCGTTCTAAAAGGGACTAGGAAGAGAGGAAGGATAGCTACCAGTGGCAATCAATTCAACATATGCATCCCCCATGTCAGCAAATAAACGAGCAATGGCTTTAATATCCTCCTCATCCTGGAAATGAAGAATCAGACAACAGGATGGTCAGATAATTAAGAGAACAACCATTTTTGCAAAAAATCAAAAACAAAAAAGAGAAAATATCAAACAGAAACTTTAAAGCTCCATAACTTATCATGTCACTATATATATCAAACTTGAATGCAAACTTGAATGCAAAACCCCTTCACAACCAATAGATCACAATTTGGAGAAACCGATAGAAGAGAGTGGAAAAAGAAATAACGGCATATACTCCCAAGAACATCACAAATATGGATTGGCAGATGAGGATGGTGTTCGAGAAAAGCAATGAATTCTTATGGTGTAAGTTTGTGGAGGGGCATTATAAAGAGGTCCACTTTCCTAAGATATATAGAGTTCACTAGTTCAGAGTTGGTAATAGCAGAATTAAGTTACGGAAGAGAGATAGTGGGGTGATAGTACTCTAGAGGAAGCATTTCCACCTGTTTATAACGCTGTAACCAACAGAGACACGTAAGTGTTTGAACATCTGCTGTGGGAAAACCATGAATTTATATGGGTGACGGGACATGACTTTCACAAGGCTATAAGAGACAGAAAGGGGAGAGAATGAAGAGTTTTTTCACAAGAACACTAGTGGCCTGTATGATTGATACATTGTATGGGCTGCACACACCAGACAACTACGGATGTATGGAGGTGATGGGAGAGTGGAAATGTTTTTTTACTGTCAGCTCTGATTATGAGCTTATTGATGAGAGAGGAATTTATTTCTCCGCGTGATTCTATTTGTATTCATAGAGCACCATGAAAGATGTGTTTCTTTGGGTGGTTAGCAGCAAGGGTTGTGATCTTGAAAACAGAAAATTTGAGAAAGAGGAGGATCACATGTGTCAGTTGGTGTTTTATGTGCAAAGGATTGGGTGAAGATGTAAACCATCCTCTATTGTATTGTAAAGTGGCTAAACGGTTGTTGTGGAGATCCTTAATTTGTTCGGAAAGCAATGGGTGATACCGGACACATTAAAGTTGGACTCCTATGAGGGAAAGAAAAAGTCCCAAGGGTATGGAATGTGGCCCCTTTAGCAATCATGTGGGTTATTTGAAAAGAGAGAATAGGACTTTTTGTAAAATTGCCAAGTAATTTATTGTTTTTGGTTTCCTTTTGTACTCCTGAGCTCCCTGTCTTTATAGAGGATCGGATATCTTTCTTTGAGAACCATATTTTGATACAGGTTCTCTTCTTTTGGTACACGGCTTGTACACGGGGCTTCCCCGATTGTTAATAATATTGTTTACATTATCCTGAAAGAAGGTATGGAAAAGGGGAGAGGCGCAGAGTAGTTTATGCTGAAATGATAATATAGGAGTTTGCAAATGACAGGATAGGAGGGAAGTGTGGACGAACAAGGTAGGTGTTGGATACCGAGGCACCCAAGAAGACACCATGCTTGACACGGTGCTCATACAAGACGCAACTTCAATGACAAAAACAGGAGGGCGGTGAATGGAATTGTCTAAGGGAAGGAAATAGTGATCATATCTTTTTTTGAAACTGGAAACTTTGAAATAATGATCATATCTTGTAAATTGCAGATTTTTAACACATTTATAGAACCTGGAAATATTTATGTTCGATTTAACCTGGGTGATTCTGTTGACAGTGGCAGAGGCAATAACTAGTTGAGGAACGCACAGATTGGCAACAGAACAAGGCAGTATGGAGGACCATCATATATCTTTTCGGACTACTTGGAACGAGAGAAATAGAAGATGTTCCGTAATAGTAGAAAAGGATACAAGTACAAGTAGTAAGATGCACTAAGAATTTCCCGAGTGTTTTTCTCTGTGAAAAAAGGAAGAATACCAGATGACTGGAACAACCAAGTTGAGAATGGTGGTTGGGCCACCCGCTCAGTCTGTAAATAGTTTTGGTACCATCTCGGTGTGACATCAATGAATGATCTTATCAAAACAAAAAAGAAGACCCAAGAATAACATTTAAATTTACTTTCAACTGAGTATAACTAGAGCACCCAACAACCAATTCCATGTAATGATAGACTGCCCAACAATCAGAGTAGACCAAGCATGTTACTGTCATAACATTCTACAGAATAAAGAAAACAAGTACATAGGAGGAGTAATATGCTAGACATTAGGAGAATAAGAAAAAACTTTCTTTCAAAGGTTTCAACCAGTTTAAAGCTTTTAGGGAACTCAGTGGCCTAGAATGAGATTTTGGGAAATCCCCCAAATTGGGATCCGAGAGGAAATGGAAGTTGTAAATACCATCCATAGAATGACCCAATCATTCAAAGTGTCTTAAAAGGCAGTGTATTTAAATTATCTTAAAACCAAAAGACAAAGATGACCATAAAAACACGTCGTTTTGTTCAATCTGATCCCCATATAATATTCGGCACTCAACATCTTTTATCAAGATGCCTCCCAAAAAAAGAACACCAACAAATTTATAAAAGTCAAACTTTGTAGGTTTTTTTCCTTTTGACGAAGAAAACTTAATGTAAGTTTAGGAAAATAAAAAAGTTGAACCAGTAAGAACTTCCCTGTTCAATGCGCAAGGCATATATATATACCTTTGAAGGATCTCTGAGCTGAGGTTTCAGACTCATAACTTGAGGAACAATTGCTTGAATCAAGGGCAACTGTACCGAAACTCCACCAGAATTTCTTGCTGCCGTGTAGTGTATCAATTCAGAAATAACTGCAAAAAGTGGAATAAAGAGAGAACATAGCAAATTTTCCATCAAACATGTTGCAGCAAACATAACCATGACAAAATGCAGGAGATTGAAAGCCGCTTATAAAAAAAAAAATTAAGGGAGAAGGCCATGGAACCACAGTAACCTTCCCAATGTTTACCAATCTACTGCACAACAGTAAAAACTTGTAACATGAAACAGACTATTAATAGTAAGAACTAATGGACTTAAGGTTGAACTTTATATCCAACTAAGTGTGACTACCTCTGAACAGCAGTTGCATTCTCTTTCAACAGTATGAGATTTTCTATAACCTAAGCCTCAATTGGAAAGATTTAGGATAGATATATTTCCTATGCAGCTACAATTCACTTCAAGAAGGAACTTATAGGGAATTGAAACTAAATTTAAGATCCCAAATAGATTACCTTGAACAGCTTAAGATGAAGTGTATATAACAATAGTTTGACGCACTAATGACACAAGAGAGGAATGAATTTATAAGAAGAAAGAATAGTAACCCAAAACATTCACTATACCATTAACGGAGGACTCAGACAAAATTTCAGCATTCAAACTTGAGAGAGCTGCAAGCACTAAAGGGTGTGAAGAAAGGGTAGATGCAGGTATCCTGAAATAGAATAAGAGATGTATTAAGCAACAATATTGTATTATGTTCACAGGAAATAGAAAATTGATGCACACTAGATTTACAGAATGAGGAAAATAAATGTTCAGTTCTAGACGAGTATGCGACTGATTTCTGTGATCACAAAAACTGAGATCCAACGCATGCATAAGTAGAAAAAGAGGGGAGAAGAGAGACTTAGTCCAAGTAAATCCTTGTATATCTAAAAGTTGAACTTTATTACATCGAAAAGTATAGGATTAGAAGACTTCCTTTTTCATAGGACAAAAATATACCACCTGCACACCAACAACAACAACAAACCCAATGTATTCCCACACAGTGGGGTCTGGGGAGGGTAAGATGTACGCAGTCCATACCACTACCTCCGGAGAGGTAGCAAGGCTGTTTCCGATATACCACCTGCACACCAACTCCTTTTTTTTTCATTTTTGAGCAAAATCAGTCCCATGAATAAATGAGTAATGGAACAATTCTGCATTTAACTTTATAGACTAACTGTTGGAACGTCAACAGTTCTAATATTAGTCTAGCTTGAAACTATGCTTCCGGGTAAATTTCATCTTAAAGATGTTCCAATCATAAAGACGATGGGCAATGTTAAACACTTAAAAATTACAGCATAAGAATATCCGATGAAGATGGAAAATCTTCTGCTTTCAAGAATACACGCCATGAAGTTCAAAAAGGAAATTTTAAGAAACATGCGGTACTAGCTTTTCCATGAAATCCAGGACCAACTTCCCCAAACTTGCAACTTTAGTTTGAACAAAACAAAATCACAGGAACCATCAAACAAGGATTACAGTTTGTGCTACAGCTAAAATCTAGGTTCAGCATGTGAATACCAAGGGACTCAGAGAAGTCAAATAATACCTATGCCTTAGCCGTAGCCAAGAAGCAAATGCCTCTAGGACCTGTCATGCAATTGGAAAACCGATTAGATAGCAGGAAAAGATGAATATAAACGAAAAGTAAATAGTAAGCACATGCAATTTCCCTTTATAATATTTTTTATTTCCTAGAGCATTCACCCACTAATTAGCCTGTTAGAGTATGTACAGAAAGATCTAAGAGAATCTGGAAGTTGATGACACATATATCTCTGTATAAACTAGCAGCTGCTCCGTCCGTTTCAAGGCATTGTGAAGCAACCTTCTGACCCCATATCTTGTGTAGAGAAGCTACATTACATGGACTCTTTCTCAGGTACATATCCAAAATGGGTATGCTGCATCTACAGAAGGATCTAATTCTTTATGGATATGCTGCATCTACAGAAGGAACTAATTCTTTTGGATAATTCTTAAGTGTATTTTGAGGAATCTACACCAAGTTTCCACACTCATAAATCATACTCCCTCCATTTCAATTTGTTTGTCCAGCTTTGACTTGGCACAAAGTTTTAAGGTAGTAAAAAAAGACTAATCTTGTGGTCTTTTTTTCTTTTTTTTTTGAGAATTTGTACTGTTTTTTGAATATTGTGGTCTTAAACTAAAGATATGTGAAATGTATCAAAATGCCCTTAATCTTGTGGTTTTAAACATGTCATGAGGAAAGTTAGAATTACAGAGTTGTCCCAAAAAAAAGAGATATTCTTCTTGAACTGGACTAAAAGGGAAAGTAAAATAAACAAATTGAAACAGAGGAACAATACACTTGTACATGTGTACAATCAAACAATGAGAGTACATCGATCAACAAGAGAATGCTGGAGGTGGAGTAATAATTGGACTATTTACGTTACAAATTTATATTAATGAGCTAACTCAAGCATGACATCAACACCATCCACATCCCATTGTTGCACCAGAGAGTGAGCAAAGCAATACTCAGTACTCAAACTATTAAATTTTCCATTTTACCTTCAATTCTAATATTCCTTAAGCAAAAATTGTATGTTATCCTACATAATTGCGAAAGATATGATTGATATAGAACATTATAATCAAATTAGATAACTCGTAATAGGACATTTACAGGACACAAACATAAATATCCCAGTTTATAATTTCCTCCGTACTCTCAATTTTGAGGATAGTTATTATAAGCTAACAAGCAGTCCATTTCAACCCTCTTAATTGTAAATCAAATTAGAGCATTCTTTCATTGATCATCAGCTCCACTATGATGTTTCCTATATTCATTATAGCTCGCAGTAGACAACCAGAGCTCAAGGAAAAATGAAGTGCACTGATTATGAAGATTCTCAATTTTAATATAATTTGGGGTGACAAAAGAAAGTGCAGTAAAGTTAGGGAAAGAACAGCGGGAAAATTACAGAGAAAGAAACAAAAAATATTGTTGTTGACCTAATATCAGAATTGAAAGCATCATAGTTTTTAGTTCATTGCCAAAATCCACAGACAAAAATCAGTTGCAGCTTCATGTAAACGCATCTTGACGCTCACAATAAACAACAATTACATACCCAGTGAGGCTCACAATAACATTACCCATCTTGAGGCTCTCTATATTTTCTTTTTTCTTTTCGGGAAATGGTAATAATTAAGAGGCTCACAATAACTATTTCGACACATAAATTAAAACGAGAGCATAGGAAAACTACTATTTAGTAAGACAGAATCGTAAAGGTGTTGGTTGGTTGGTTGGTTCGATAAGGATGTAAATGTCCAACGATAAAGAGGCACAAAAGGAAAAGTAGAGCTGACCTGCTCCTTAAGTTCATTGATATTCAGACAGGCAGTTAAGATATTAAGTGCAGTCTCAGTAGCAGAAGCAAGTTCTTTTTCAAACTGGCGTCGCCTATCTGGACGAGCAGCTATCTTGTAGTTAAATTCCTCCTGTGTGAAGACACGTCCGTTACCAATATCGTTCAAGATTTAAAGAGAAGATGCAAAGTTATCCTCACAAAATGCAACAACACGGACATAACTTTGCAACCTCAACCTCTCACTTCATCTAAAAAACTTTGCAACCTCTAACATTTTGTATCTTCAATTCAAATAAATTGACCTAGTCTTTTCAACAAATAAAAAGCATCGTAAGAACCAAATATTTACCATGTGCTTTAACATAAACAGTGAGACTAGTACCTCAGGCAAAACTCTAAGAAGCTCCAGAAAACTCGGTATAAACTCTGGATGAGAATTCATTTCATCCTTCAGCCAGTTTATAATACCACCTTCTCCCCAATCATCTGCAGGCACATGAACCGCCAAAGCAGCCACTGCAAGACTAATCTATACTAAAGCATTTAGTACAGAATCTTTTAATTAAAGGTCACATGTTGTTTATTTGATAAAAATATCAGAAGATACCTGTGTTCTAACTTTTGGGGGACCCTTATGAAATGTTTTCAACAAGGTCTGCATTTTGAAAATCACCAAACTCATAGACAGGAGGAAATATAGCATTTGACAAATCTACATACTTATTTCTACTTTTTGTTTTATTAAGTTTTTTTTTTTTTTACTTTTTGAGGAGTAGTTTTCGTTTTATCAAGTAACAAATATTATTAATAAACGGCATAAATACCTGTATACAGGAAGTATACAAAAGGTAGAGATATAGTTCTATAAGGACACCCAATCTTCTACACATAATGGGGTCTCAAGGTTGCACCAAAACATAATAAAGGAAAAGAGGCTACTACTCAGGTGGAATATGTAAGTTTATGCACATATAGAGCAGAATCTGACGGCAGCTTATGTAACACATCATACAAGTTAAAACAGTTTGATCACTAAAATTATCTATCTTACCAAAAAGAACAGTTACAACAGTTTGCTTTAACGGTTTTACCAAGCTGGACAACTAAACCACCTAAGTATAGTTACACTTGAAGGAGTTTTTTTTGGTTAATAACTATGGTAGTTTTTTTTGGTTAATAACTATGGTGTCCGGGTCCGCTTGTGCTTAACTCAACTAATTTCACGCGATACCTACACCTCCCACCAGCAACAAATACCAGGTAACTCTCTAATAAAGGAGTTGAGTTGTTAACAAAGCACAATGCACTAATTATTTGAAATGTTAAAGTTTAGGATCAAAAACTATTTCCCTTTCACGGCATATTCTATAGTCTGATTTCTCTTTCTTGATTGTAACTCAACCCAATTTGGTAGATAAATTATGTTTATAGTTATTACTTATATTGAACATCCAAAATGTATTCCTGGAGTACATTAGATGAAATCCCCCACGATTCAAATAATGGTAGTGTTTTAATTCCTTAAATTGGAGCTCTACACATCAGATTGTTTAGGAGGAAAACCTGGGCAGTGGGGACCCAGAATTCCTTTTTTTTAAGTAACAGTGGTGTCGGTGCAGAAATTTATTGTACATCCAGATGACTTTGCCAGCTTTGTCAGTTATCTAGATGATTGGTTAGACAATTTAGAAGGAAAAAGAGAGCACCTTTTTGTATACCCTCTTCTGTAAAGGGAATAAAATATAATCTATTTGTCGGTTATCAAAGAAAATTATACGAATGATATAATCTTACAATACATACACCTAACAAACTACATTTTTGGCAAACCATCAAATAAGTTTTTATAATAATGAACCAAATATAATATTTTTTCCCAATCACTTTCTTTACTGCGGAGGCGTAACTCAACATTATCCTGGAACATGAAAGCGGTGTGATGATACCTGAATTTAGAGGCCACGGCTTAGTCATAGAACACTTCCAGTTTAAATCAGGCAAATAACAAGCATTCATTCCTAGGACCGATTTCCCCTATTGATAGGACTTAAGATGTGCCTTATATAATACAAAAGAAGCCAAAACACAATTTTATACTCCACGAAGAACGAAGAGGAATCAATTTAATCACACCTACTGGGATGCAAGCATCATGCAGGCAACAGTTTTATACAGATTTGATTCACAATTTTGTGTTTGTTAATTAAAGTAAAGCAACATGAACTTTTTTTTTGAAACTGGTAACGATTGTATATATATAGATATTAAAGTTGCACCAATGCTGGCAATATGAACAAAACTGATAAATTTTAATGATAAAAAATATCCAAGTTGTAAATATTAATTTGTCGAGATGATAAACTTGCTCACGTTCAAGGAATCCCGTAGTGGACGAAAAGCTTCAGAAGGCAGTTCTTCAAAATCCCGTTGAACCTACCAATCAGATAGAAAATGCCCATATTGAATTGCTGATAGGAAATACTGACAGAGATGGATACTGATATCATTTAATTGAACATTTCAGCAGCTTTTACTTGTAAATAAATCACGGAAAAGTTGGAAATAAGTCATAAGACTTCCATGGATGCTCAATATGAAGATTACCTTGCTTCGCAGAGTTTGAGAACAGAATATTAAAGTTTCTTGATTGCTAGATGCATCATGAAGCAGATTATCAGCCACCTAATCAATTACAAGAAACTTAGTAAAATGACAAGCACGATTATGTGCAGTCAAGTTACAGAAAAGAAAGTAAATGCAATAACATATTTAGTTGAATAACTAAACATGTTAGAGGAATTAGGTCAGAGGAGAGTGAGAGAAAGAGAGAAAGAGAGAACTAAAATAAACAGATGCTGACAGCAATGTACACCTCAATCTCACAAACATTAAAGCGATCAGTCAACTAACATCTTTGTAGAGATCCTTGAACAGACATCTTAATGATCTTAAGATTTTTATATATCCAAATCATTCAGATCCATTAAGTGGCTGTAAACGGGAAAAAACTAACGCACTTTAATGAGTGAGATCTGAATGATTTGAGAGCAAGGCCTTCATTAAGTGCAAACAAATGAGACCTTAATGTGCTCGACATACCTTTAATCCTAACACGTAGACTAATTACGACAAAGTCGACAATAGGCTAGCTATTGGTTTCTTCTACATAGTTAAAGCAAACAAGTCGCATTTAAGTCAGTATTAAGATATAGAATAGTAAGCACTGCCGCAATTATGCTCCTTAAATCAGATAAAACAAATCGGACTGGACTCAAATGGTATCCATTTGTCACCAAGGAACTTGCAGCAGTCGGACATAATTGGCTAACAACTTTTTGTATTGTGTGATACGCCATGACATGTGAAATGGACATATTGAATATAAATGAATCCCTGTTATTGGTACCACATACATATTAATGATGCACTTGGCCTTCAGTTTTTCCCCGTTAACCATGGTTATGACAGCAAAATTCAAATACCATTAGGATATTGATATGCTCTTAAGCTAAGTTGCTCGAACTGGGGTGCAAATCTAGAGGGTAGATCCTGACTTAAATTTTAAGATTCGGGAATATGGGATCCAGGTACAAATACGGGTACTGGGATTTGGCTAAAAATATTCAAATATATAAAAATAGAGTTAAAACTATTCCTAAATTACAGTGGAATATTTGGAAGGAAAGTAATGCACGAATATTTGAGAGCAATTTTGAATATATATATATAAACAATCAGGTAAACGTATTTTCATTCATAAACATGGCCAAAAGACTGGTCGTATACAAGGGGTGTCTCAAAAGGTAAAAAAAAACTAGAAAAACAACCAATTCTCTATAAACTCCACCCACTCTCCTATACAACTTGGAATTCTATGGGTGCACCGGAGAAAATAAGGGACCGGCGGCTACTCCTTAATTGAAAAAGCTACACTTTATCCCCTGAAAAGCTCTCCTATTTCTCTCTCCCTCCAACCAACCACATCAACGCGAGTGGAACCACACTCATGTCCCGCGTCTTCTCCTCCTTCTCTAGCTCTTCCAACTTACATCAATTCTTTCACCGTTCTAACCACGTTCTATGCCCTGTGTATTCTCCTCCTCCCACGCGTCCAACTAAACATCAATTCTTTCACCGTTATTGGCATTGCCCATGAATCTATGTATTATTATTAAGTACAAATGTATCATTGAATTGTTATTTTCATAACATGGTTATTGCAAATGATATAGATGTCATGATACACTTCTTGAGTTCATTGCACATTCAATAGTGAAGTAATGTTGACCTGTAAATATCTTTGAAGTGTCTTCTGATTGTGGATTTTTTATACAAATATCTTTAAACGATAAAGAAACATATGCCTAAATTATGACTTCTTTTGTTTGGATTTCAAAAACCATTGTATCTGTCTCAAATTTCTCTATCAATTTTGGTCAAAGTACCCAAAATTAATTGGTCATATCCGGTATGGATCCCAAACCCATGTCGTGTTGACATGGGAGTGGCCCCAAAAGTAAATATTCCACGCAACTTAGCTCTTAAAGAATTTGTTTGAGATAGATATGAATTTCCCAAATTAAATCTGCACCTACGTTCTCTTTCTATTGGACATGCAAGTGCTTCCAAATGCCCAAAAACTGCTATAGAATAGTAAACAATGTCGGATTTATGCTCCTTAAATCAGACAAAACAAATCGGACTGGACTCAAATGGTCTCCCTGTTGCCAATGAAGTTGCACTTGTCAGACATAATTGGCTAACAACTTTTACTGTCCTGTGATGTGCCATCACATGTGAAACAGACATATTGATTATGAATGAAACCATATTATGGGTATCACAAATATATATTAATGATGCACTTGCACTTCCTTTTTTCCGTTAACTTTGTATTCATCCATCAGAATACTCTTGATACGCTCTTAGATAATTTGTTTGAGATAGATACGAATTTCCCAAATTATATCTGTACATATGTTCTCTTTCTATTGGACATACAAGTCCTTCCCAATGCCCAAAAACTTCTATTTGAATACCTTAATAAGACATGAAATCTTGACATACTGAACTTGATCGACATACAAGAACAGGTGCTGGCTTCTGTGCTGCTGAACTCAAAACGACTACTTATTGACCAACGACCCCTGCTCAAGCTCAACAATCAATCACCACAGAAAATATACCTCCCACTTCCTGATCCAATTAAGGTTAACGTAATTCCAGTATAGTATTTTCTTCCTATATGTACTCAAGTTTATTCAAAGTAGCCCAATGGTGTAATGCCATCAATTTCTTGGGGAAAAGGAAACTGCATTTGCAGCAACATAAAAGAAACCACTATTGATTTAACAGACTAAAATTGAAAAACTGTACAATTAAACTGAAGAAATAAAAAATTAACCAATCAATCAAGAATGCCTCAATCACAGAATAGTTGGATTCTATTCAGGTCAATCTGAAAATTATCTTTTTCTTGTCCCCTCCATAAAAATCGAAATTCTTGATCAGCTAGGTAATGGCAAACACACCTCCCATTTCCTGAGTAGTTATTCCAGCATAGTATTGTCTTCCTATACATACTCAAATTATTCAAACTATTCCAATGGTGTGTGGACTTCTTGGGAAAAATGACTGCATTTGTAGCAATATAAAGAAACCACTATTGATTTAACAGACTCAAATTGAAAACTGTACAAATAAAACTCAAGAAATGAAAAACTAACCAGACCCCACTTTGTGGGAATATATTGGGTATTGTTGTTGTTGTTATTCGGATCAATCTGAAAATCTTTCTTTTTCTTGTCCCTTCCATAAAAATCGAAATTCTTTATCAGCTCGGTAATGGAAAACACACCTCCCATTTCCTGAGCTAACCAAGGTTTATGGTAATTCCAGTAGTGTATTGTATTCCTATATGTACTCAAGTTTATTCAAAGTATCCCAATGGCATAACACCATTAACTTCTCAGGAAAAGCACTGCATTAGCAGCAACATAAACAAACCACTATTGGTTTAACAGACTCAAATTGAAAACTCAAGAAATGAAAAATTAAACCAATCAATCAAGTAAGCCTCAATCTCAAATTAGCTGATTTTTATTAGGGTCAATCTGAAACGAACACCATAAAATTGAAATTCTTGATCAGCTCGGTAATGAAAAACACACCTCCATTTCCTGAGCCAACCGAGGTTAATGGTAATTCTAGTATAGTAAATTATCTTCCTATATGTACTCAAGTTTATTCAAAGCATCCCAATGGTGTAACACCATCGACCTCTTGGGAAAAAAAAGACTGCATTTGCAGCAACATAAAGAAACCACTATTGATTAAACAGACTCAAATTGAAAACTCAAGAAATGAAAATTAACCAATCAATTAAGTAAGCCTCAATCTCAAATTAGCTGTCTTATTCGGGTCAATCTGAAACGAACTCCATAAAAATCGAAATTAGCTCTATTTTATTCGGGTCAATCCGAAACGAACTCCATAAAAATCGAAATTCTTGATCAGCTTGGTAATGGCAAACATTCCTCCCATTTCCTCAACCAACCAAGGCTAATGGTAATTCCAGTATACTATTGCCTTCCTATATCAAGTTTATTCTAAGTATCCCAACGGTGTAACACCATCGACTTCTTGTGAAAAAGGACTGCATTTGCAGCAACATAAAGAAACCACTATTGATTTAGCTGACTCGAATACAAATATAACTCAAGAACGAAAAATAACCAATCAATCCCAAATTAGTGGATTCTATTCGGGTCAATCTGAAAAAAAAAAACTTTTTTTTAATCAGCTCGGTAATGGGCATACTCAAAATCAAAAACCCGAATCCCATTTCTCATAATAACCATACCCATCTAATTAAACATAGAAAAAGACCGAACAATACAAAAAGAAGATGAAATTCAATCAAACCTGCCAAGCATCAATAGTACGTTGAAAATCCTGTAGCCATCGATCGGCTTGCACACGAACGGCGTCGTCTGGATGATGGTACAGTGCATTTAGGGCTTCTTTCACTGTGTTCTGTAGCTCCATTTTCCTTCACTTCAGCTCCCAAAAAAAACAAAATTAACACCCCTAAATCGGCAAACACATATGTATACCTATATATATATATATATATATATATATATAAATGTACAGCTACTTTGGAGCTGTCAATTGCGCACTTTAAGTTTACCAACAGAGAATAGTGATAGGCTTTTTTGAGGGTTTTTTGGAGCTTCCGTTTCGGTTGTGGTGCGGTTTAGCAGTGATTGAAGTAACAGTGAATGGATGTGTGTGTATACAAAGTGTTCGATGAATTGTCACAGTGAGTTAACTGGATTTGGTCCAAGGGGGAAGAACTTTTGAATAAAGAGTAATTCTGGTTTAATTTTATATATACTGGTTCTCCACATAACATAAAAAACTTTTGGAATTTGAATATTCAAGGAAAAAGACTATACTAAATCATGGTACTATATTTGAAAATTAAATTACTATAAAATTTTGATGACTATTTTACCCTTTAATCAGTTACTTGTTACTTTTGTAATTTCTTGGTATAGAAATGTAAATATACATTATTTATGTATTAAAAAATGGAAAAATGATCCAAACATACACATTAACTTATCATATTTATATAAATTCTCATCATTACAAAACTCTCAACTAATTATATATCTTCGTTGGATGTATCGCGAGCTATCAACAAACCCAAAATCAAAAAAAATATATTGGAAGCTAATTATGTAACTTTACAAACGAAAAAATATATCTTTGTTGGGATGTATTATGTATCTCAATAGACACAAAATCTAAAAATGTATATCGGGAGATAATTATGTATCTTTAAAAGGAAAAAATGTACTTTCGTTGGATGTATTGGGAGCTAATTATATATTTCGACAGATTCAAAATCAAATTTTTCATTAATTATGTAAAATATCGTGATTTTCTATAATTAACCTGTAAACTGTCAGAATTTAATTTGTTTGTCCTTTTAAAAAAAAAAAAGAGAGAAAATATTTAAGTCGAATAAATACAAACACCATGCCGGAAAATCTGCATAAAAGAAATAATTGTTAGTCTTATACTATTTTATTAGAAAAAAAAAAGAAAAGAAAAAGTTTAGTGAAATAAACGAAACAACAGTTTTTGTCTTAACACTAAAAAAGAAAAAATAAATTCAAGTAGAATAAATACAAACTCCATGCTGAAATAACTGTTTTTATTTTCTATTTAGAGAAAGTTTTTGTTGCTAATTAATGATATAGTAATACTAGTAGGAAATATTTTTTTTCATACAAGAGATTACTACTAAGCACCTTGAAAAATATATATGTACTAGTACTAGATAGCTTAGGCTGAATATAGACTTCCATGTTAGCAAAGACAAGTAAATTATGTTGTTGAACTTTTTGAGCTTTCTTTTAATCATCCATTTTTATTTTTTCCACTTACTTAGAATTATCAATAATAATCTATTAATAAGAACCAAAAAGATTTGTGCCTAAATCTATTAATAATAATTTCAGCTACATACATCAAATCAGAAAAAGATTAGGGAAGATTGTTCATCCTTCCATAGTAGTATTACAACTTGTTGCAATTGTTGCTAATCTTCTTTATTACTACTAGTAGTATCAGTTCATCATGATTTGAACATATAACCAGTTTTTTTTTTTTTTAAAAAAGGAAGAAACTCTAGTTTGAGTAGTAGTAGTAGTAGTATTGATTCTTACATATTATCAGGTTCAGCTATTTTATGTCATTTTTGTTGTGTAAAAGTTATTGAGTTCAAATTAAATATACGTGCCAAGCGCATTGGTCAGTTCATTCAATAAAAATAGCGGGAACTATCACTTGGCTTTGTTGGCACTATAAAGTTTAAGGGCAGTCTTGTGCATTAAAGCTCCTGCTATGCAGAGAGTCTGGGAAAGGACCGGAACGCTATGAAGATGAACCTGACAATTCGATGAAAATGAGTGAATTTGCAAGTGCACTCACAAGAGACACAGCCTATTTGAAAAATCTCAGTGGAAGAATCAAAATCTTAAGAAAATCTTTCATTATACATAGATCATAGCTGTGTGTGTAATATAAATGAAAAATCATGTATGTATGTGTGTATGTTTACATATACTGTTTTACAACATTAGCTCTTCACTCGAGTTGCTTCCGGAATCTAATGGGATCTTCTTAATACGAGTGTTGTGAGTCATACGATTGACAGGTCCAATCGATTCATGGCTTCTCGATTTGTTCCATTTAGACTAAGCTAAGATGAAAAGCTTGCTGGATTATACCAGAGTTGTCTTGCTCTATGCCAATTTCACCTGCAAATGCAATTGGTTAAATGTGCTCCACAACTGAAAATGCATTATCGATAGAGTTTAGTTAACAGCATCATCATCTGCACCTCAACTCCGAGAGAGTTAGGGTCTCGGCTATGTGAATTCTCAGTATACCACTAAAGTTCAGTTGTAGGCTAAAAGGAGCATTAATCTTTTTATGTAGCACGTTGACACGACCTGAAAAAGTTTGTATAACTATGCTAGGTCCTCCGGTTTATCCTCTTTAACGAAATTATACTACCTCCAGGAGGGAGATGCGTAGATCAATTCAGACAAAGAAGGAATTCACTATGGAGAAATCACCTTAGTTGGATTTTCGCGTTGCATCTGTACACTCTGATGAGGTATTGCCCGTGTGTCTAAGCTTCTGCAGATGTTGAGCTATCTCAGTCAAGAGTTTGCTTCCTTCGTCACCACTCTGTAGTGTCATGGCAGCATGTTTTAAGAAGCCGCTTTCTGCTTCTATGGCTCGCAACCTCTCTCTTATTAACGACACTTCTCTTGTAAGAGCGACCTTATTTTCGCTTCCTGTCAGCATTTGAAAACTAAGGTTAGTGTATATGCAGTATTTGAAACAAAAAATGGGAAATAGTTTAACTTCTCCCCACTGGTTTTTACACTATCACGACACAGAAAAGATGACTACAACCACACATAGTAAGCGATAACATGCTATACCAAGTTAGATTGCGCTATTAGTGCAAAATTTCTTTGCACTGTCCGTATATATATGAGAGTAAATATGAAATGAAAATGTTGGAAAGAAAACAGGTTCATGTACCTCTTCCTTCGGTCATCTTTGGTTCCAACGTATGAGGTCCTTCTTCAGGAAAGGTTTTGATTTTCTCTACAACATCTGTCAGCAAGCCCATAAGATAAGATCTTTGTTTCTCAAGATCAAGCCGTGATTCATCCGCATTCACCCCTCCATGTTCCCCGGAACATTCAAAAAGGCGCTCGTTTACTCTATGATGATCCGCTTCATTAGGGCTGGCACAATCTGATCTCTCACTAATAGATGATAAACACTGAGATCTCAATTCTTGATAATCATCATCATCATCAACTTCACAAACCTCGCTACCTATTGCCTTTATCGGTCCATACTTTTCCTTATATGTCTCGAGTTCAACTTGTAAGAGCTTCATCTCGTCATCTTTCTTCAAAAGCTCATCATTCATGAGCTGCAAAGCCTCTTGGTCGTATTCTGCCTGTTCTTCCATCATTCTCTGATACTGAAAGGCTTCCATTTCAACAGCTGCTTTCTCCGCTTGCAAACGAGTGATCATCGCCATTGCATTATTTGCTGCAATAGCGGAAGCACTTCTTTCTTCATCCAATTCCATGTATAGTTCTACAAGAGACTTACGGTCCAAACGAACCTGTTTCTTTAAGCGAATCAAGATGTCTTCTTCTACATCGCCCGGTACAATATTTGTGTCGCCGGCCTCTGAAGTGATATCAAGTTTATCACTAATCCATGATTTTCTGGGCCTATGATGAGAAAATCTAGGACTTGCTTGAGCTGAGTCTAATGGGATACCAAAGAATCTGTTTCTACTATTATTTGGAGTTTTGCAAGTGGAATCAATCTGTGTGTCCTCAGAATCTGGTAGCAATGGCACAGTAGCAACTTTCATATCCTCTTTACCTGGAATGCATTAATTTGTCATAAGTCTGTTCTTGATAAACAGCGAAAGGATCATGCAACAGTAACATAAACAGAACGATAGAGTGTACGCAAACCTTACCCCTACCTCAGAGGTAAAGAGGTTTGTTTCCGGTAGAACCTCGACTCAAGGAAAGATCGTCCAAAGCAGTCCAGAAAAAGAAGTAACAAAAGTACAAGAAATAGCAGATGGTAATAAAAACAGATTCTGACACTGCGAGGCGAAAATTAGTAGGTTACCTCCATTTGAGGGGCCTTCATCATCTTGCGTGAATTTGAGCTCCGTGTACCTAACACTGCGAGGCGATTCTAGATGGCGCACTTCCTCAATAGTCCTCCATGCTCCTAATAACGGAGCTCTAGGAGAAGCACGAGGAGATGGAGCAGGAGCTTGAGTGTGAGACCTTCCATTTATCGATGCATTCCTGGCAAATTTGGACCTCATTTTTAGAGGCTCTCTACAACAAGAACATCTCGCGACTATGCCCCTCTCGATTTGGATGGCCTCATCTAGTTCCTTCTTCCCTGTTCTCACAGAAAGTCGTACATCATCTCCTGCGAAGCAATCAATGTCCTTTTGCAAAACCCCAGCTAGTGATCTATACCTGTTGAAGACACAACTAATTAAACAAATGTGCGCTCTCTCAAAGAGTTTAAGTTTCAAATGATCGCACAGTTTAACATGATATCACCATAACTCGTTATATAAAAGAATCTGCACGTACTAAATATCACGAAAGAATTGGGCCTACACTGCAGTCGCGAATTCAGTATTTTTCACGAAAAGAATTCAAATTATAAAAAAGTGAAATATATGAAAAAGCTAAGAGGACTCAACGTCTTAGCCCATGGCCTACACAAGCCAGGCTTAGACAAGACAGTTGCACAATATAGAATTTAAGCTTTTAGACAAGACGGTCGCACAATATAACAGTACCTATGACAATCAGATTCTTTCTCTGTTGCAAATGACAAAAGGCAGCCTTCACACATATTCTTGATTTCAGAGAGCTTCTTATGTACATGACAATATGCAAGTGCAGAGAGGTCCTTCTTATGAACCTCACAAATGGATTCATTGTAATAGAAATTCGGGTTCCTATTAACGAGAAGGTGATCAATCCTCGTGCAGAACAAACACGGGATATTCAATTCGAAGAACTTGGCGAATTCATTAGAAAAGAACGCAAGAAAACCATCAACAAAAAGCACAAGGATCAACACCCATTCAAGAATAGCATATAGGAAGAACAATGCAAATTTTCCCAATTTTTGATCAACAAAACACCTGAATGATCCTGAAGCCATACTACATAAACATAATATAAAGGCACAACCCAAGATTTAAAAATAGGAATAAAGGGTGTATGCAATGAGAAAGATCATGATGTCCATTTTTCTGGCTCTTGCATTTGCATTGTATGTATGTTTCAAAGGTGTCAAAAAAGTGAAAATGGTGGCATTAATTTCAGCTATATACTTAGAAATAAAATTGATTGGTTGATCATTTTACCAGACTGAATGGTAGTCCCTTCTCTTCGGTTAAGTCAATGCATGAGTGGACTTTTTCATTTGCTATCTTTATACATTTTTTTTTTCAATATATATTTGTGAATAAAGATGTCCAAATTTCATTTTTCAAAGTATTTGTACAAAAACATGCATTATATACATTTTTCTATTGACATTTAAACTACAATAATGCGATTGAATGTGCATTGATATATGTCTTACAAAAACAAGACATACACCAAATATAATCCTACAAATTGGGGGTGTAGGGAGGGTAGAGTGTACAAAGATCTTCCTTTACTTCAGATGTAGAAAGGTTGTTTCCGATACATCCCCGGCTCAAGGAAACAAATAGTCAACAACAATCCAGGAAAAACAGTAGAAATACAAGAAATAGCAGTGTAACTACCGGTGGCGGAGCCAGGATTTTCATTGAGGGGGTTGAAAAGTAAATACATCAACTAGTCGAAGCGGGTTCGACTCTACTATATATCCATAAAAAATATTTTTAACCATGTAAAAATAGTATAATTTTCCATCGAAGGGGGTTCGAATGAACCCCTGAAGCAAAGGTAGGTCCGCCACTGATAACTACAATAAAATAATCCGATAATCAAAGTACAAGACAACAAATAAAATCTATTTCCATCACGATGAAATTTCAAATATTACTCAGCCCTTCTGGCCAAGGATATAAACTCATTGAATACGTCAATGTAATGCCCGTGCGACCCAAAACATGTAAGGGCATCACTGCTTGTCTCAAACTTCCGTAACCTAAAAGGTCGTAGTCCCTCTGGGAAGCCGTAACCTAAAAGGTCGTAGTCAAGGGACACACCACATAGCTAGTTAGCGTACTGAGGTCTCGTTCAAGTCGCTGCACCTACTAAGAACTGAATACATACATTTCTCAGAAAAAGAAAAAAAAGAAGAAAAATAAAGCGTCGCCTGAGAGATTCGAACTCTCGCGGGGAAACCCCATGTACTTAGCAGGCACACGCCTTAACCACTCGGCCAAAGCGACTTCTTGTTAATTGATTGGCAATTTTCCTAAATAACTACTGGATGATTTTTTGGCCATGAAAATATTAATTTTCTGAAGTTGGTGTTGTGCTTGATTATGAATATGAATTACAGTTGTTTTTGAAATTTTATGAGAAAAGGAAAAATAATTTTCACTAAAGTGAAATAATTCTCATGACCAAATATAATTATTTTCACTTTTTTCGCTTCAATGAAAAAGTTTTGATGATCAAAAGCCTTTATCTAGAATTTCTCGTGGGGTAAAAATCAAACTCCCAATTGAATTTACTTCAAGGTTCAATGTCACAAATTTTGTTGTTCTCTATATTCCAAACATAACTTATAAAATAATTTATTTTATATTTAATGATTGATTTACTGAAAGCAACCTCTCTACCTCTCAGAATTGTGGTAAAGTCTACACATACTACCTCCTAGCGACAAATTAGCTTAGCGGATGGGAACGGTATTTAAGTCAAGGGTGAAAAAACAAAAGAAGCTAACTCAAATAAAAAACATTTCGAGGAGTGATCCCAATTAGAGATAGCACTTAATTTCTTACTGATTCTCGAGGCGCTGATATTTTTGAATGAAGTCTACCCGAATTGAACTAGCACTTCCCAGATTAGACTAGACCACTCTAGTTGAGTTGAGCATAGGGCCCAGACGAAGTACTTGTCGTCTCCAAAATAAAAGGGATGAGGAAAGTACGATTCAATATATGTTTTATAAAGTAAAAAAAAATACACTAATTCTCGATATGGTTATAAGTATATATTGAAATTAATGATTTTACTTTGAAAAAGAAAAAGTTGGATAGCAAATTAAATTTACCTGATAGTATAAAATATTTAGTACGCTGACAGCACACAAAATTTAAATTCTTAAAAAAATCTAATAATCGGGTTGCTTGGTCTTTAGAAAAGTTTAACATAACACCCTTGTACAAAGTAGGGTAGGAGGCAAGTTGGTGAAAGAGGCTCCATTCTAACCCTCTTCCACAAAAATATATACGAATTATTTTTTATTAATATATAATAGATGTTAAATCTTTTTTTACTTTTTTATGTGTTAATTTTTTTTGGTATTTTAGTTGCTGCCATGTGAGGTTACAAGTTCAAGCCTTGGAAACAATCTCTGGCAGAAATGTAAGGTAAAACTGCGTACAATACACCCTTGTGGGTGGGACCCTTCCCTGGACACGACGCATAGCTGTAGTTTTAATGCACCGGGCTGCCCTTTTTTCTTTTGGTTACTTTTTTTTATAATCTTGATGTCTGGCTTGTTTTCTAAGAAGAAAAAATGAGAAAAATAGCAACAATGTACATTTGTTCCTGAACATTTCCAATGATGTTGAAAACTTAAAAATGAGTACAAAAGTACCATATTCTTCTTAGTAAATCTAATGTACATACAAAAAAACTACATTGTAGACATCACATTTTTACCAAAACTTTTTGTTCTGTACTAGGAATGAATTTCAGCTCAAGATTTTTCAACTAGATTCTGCTTTTTGTACAGTAGTCTTGAAGAGGAGTACATGTAGCTTGTGATCCATAGAAAAATACATGAAACCACCAACAGAATGTGTTACAAATGAACCAAAACTTGTCCCTGCTATACAGTGCCATGCTGGTCCATACACTTCATCAAACTCCTGAAAAAATTATTCACAAACCCCCATTCAATCCAATAAATCACTTCATTGAAAACCTCAAAATATAAACCAAAAATGCATAATTTGTAACTCCCTTAGTTTTAATTTGTGTCTTCTTTTCTTTATGGGCAAAGAAAGGCTGCCCCGTGCACTAGGAGGAGTCGGTTGTACGCAGTCTTAACTTACATTTCAGCACGAGCATGTTCTATTGCTTAAACTCATGATCACATGAATCTTTTACTATTTCTTTTGTTCGTTTAGAAAAAAAAGTGCTTCTTTTTTACAACTCTTTCATTTAACATTTTGATTTGATATGTTTAAGATCAAAAGACTAAAAGATCATTTTGATAAGTCTATGTATATTAAGTTTAAAACTAAAAAAAATTAAAAGCCTTTTTATTTTTTCAAGTTTCATATCAAATCAAAACTAGACAAATAAATTAAACAAACAGAGTTTTTTTTTTTTCCTTTGATTTTACTCCTACCATGTTAGGTTGGATGTTTTGATCTAAAGGAGCTATTCCACTAAATATAGAAGAACCATTTTCTTGTTACAGAGATTGACAAGCAAAATACATAAACACACCTTTTAACTTTGCCTTCAAATCAATGATTTCCAGTTTTGAATGTGCACAAGTAAGCACTCAAACTTGTATAAAGTTAAATAAGTTAACATATATGTCCTATGCAGCATCCTACATGATCAATTCTTATCCTACATGGTGTACATGACGAACTATGTGTATCTACTTATTTAATTTTATACAAGTACCTCCAGAGTTGAAAATTTGAAGATCATAGATGTAATTAGAGGTTAAATTGAAGGACATGTTCATGTATTATGCCTGTTAATGTAATTGAAACAAAGGGAATATAGTACAACTAGTATACTTTTTGTTTACCTTTTTGAGGGTAAAAGCAAGAGCTTTAGATGTGAACTTTTCCAAGCTATCATGAGTGTTTCTTGCACAATTAACAGCATGAATCTGCATAAATGGTGGCATATCTACAGACACAACTTTCACACCACTACAACTAAAGAAATCACCCAACTCAATCTTTGAACTGCAAAATGATTTCCTCCTTCCAACATTCTTCAATGGTAGTGCTAATAAAGATTGCCTTTTTATCTCATCAAACTCCTTGAACCTTTCAATTTCTTGACTCTTACACAAATTTACACACCCCCTTTTAACATCCACCTCTTTGTTGAACTCTTTATTACCCTTACTATGGGGCACTTTTTTCACCTTGACCATAGTAGAGTTCCCATGTTGGTTTTTTGACTTGGTTAAAGGTGTACATGATGAATCAAGAACTGATGAACTAGTCCAAGATTTGGGCTTTAAGTGGTTGTTAAGTGAATTTGATGAATGACCAGAAGAGTCTTTTGAGTTAGATTTAAGGATTTTATGATTGGAGGTGTTGTTGTTGTTGTTGTCTGTAGCTATGTTGTTCGGACTCTTCAAGAATCTTAACACGTGTGTGTCGGATTCTTCAAAAGTAGTACTATGTTTATTCGTCGAAAGTGAAGAGTCCGAACAACTTAGTTGTAGTAGTGCCCTTTTGGAGGTAAAGGGGGTGGGCTTTGGTTGCTTTTTGAGAGTGGGATCCATGGAAATGGAAGTTTTAGGATTATGGTCTTGAGATGCTAAAATGCGCCTGTGGGTGTTGTTGTGTGCCATGTGGGGTGGTTTGGAGATAAGTTATCAAGAAATGTAAAGGGGAAAATGAAAGAAGGGAAAAAAGGGTAAGGGAAAGTGGAGGAAAAGGGGATAATAATGTTGGAGAAAGTTGAAGTGGAATGGGACTTGTGAGAGAGTTAAAGTGAGAGATATGGCCAAATTGAGTGGGTGGGGGGGGGGGGGAGGATGTGAAGGGGACAAGCAAAGAGAAAAATATGAAGAAAAGATGAGAAGTAGTGAAAGGGCAACTTTTTGACATCATCTACTTTTTTATGCAAAAGGCATCTAAAATGGGTTCCACTAGAATTTGGTCATCTAAAAGGGAGATGATGTGCTTACTAACAACTTCATATTTTAATTGTCAAAAGTAAGATCAATTTTGGTAACCTGTGTATATTTAACATGTATGTATGTTTACATTAAATCAACTCAGTTTATCATGATCAAGTAAGTTAATATAGTGAAAATATACATTAATTAGGGATGGTTAAGTGAGAAGTATATATACACACATACAGATATCTAGTTGAGTGTTGTTCCTTGTACTTCAATATTGATAGTATTATTTTGCTATAGAGATGGTTCCCTTTTTTCAGAATGTTTTATGATGCTATCTTTAGTATTTTGTGGTGTCTTCTTTACTTCTATTTCTCTTTTTGAACGGCTTTAATATGTTTTTTCTTGAAATGAGGGTCTAACCGGAAATAATCTATGTACCTTTTAATATAGGGATAAGATTTACGTACACACTATCCTCCTCAGATCTCACTTGTGAGATTATACTGAGTATTTTGTTGTTGTCGTTTTTAAATTTTAATACTCCATTATTTTCCTTCAGCTACTTGTAAGAGTGCACCACTGCAGGAAGCAACCTGTCTTTTCGAATTCACTGAACTGGCTGGTATACGCAATTGACAAATGACCATGACCATGGCATGGCTGAGAAACAGTCATTCAAGTAAGCACCATCCTGATTGAGAAAAATCTAGTAGTTTAAATAATTATCAGTATTGCACTAATTATTGGTCAAACCTCAACTATCAGGTTATAATAGAGAGTGCTTCTTCCTTAATGGATGGTATCTGATACGAATTCAGATTAATCAAGCTATCGACTTTTGAATATCAATTAATTATACCTTAAAGAAAACCTTAAAGAAAAGTATTATGTGGACGTCCGTCCGGAAATCTGTTTCATGTAGGTTGGCAAGGAAATTTTGAGCGGTAGGCTACGGTAAACCTATGAATGCAAGACATCCATATAAACTACATAAATGATGTATCATTCCCTAAAATTATTTATTCTTAAGATTAAATTGGTTATTTTGTCTATACAATGTGTGCCCCGTGATACTAAAAGGTCAGCAAAGACCAACCCCGACAGAGGCGCTCTGAGTAGTTGGTGAATTTTGAAAATTTTGCAACGTTGCCTTTCTTCGCATGTTTACTTCCACAGTATTGAAATGTTCGTACAATCCAAATGGAGCAACATTTCAATCAATTTGAATTCTGTGTCTCTTTTCTCCACGAAGTAAAGTCAAAGGAATATTGCCAACGCTGCAATATGTACTTTAAATTGGATAACATGTGCTTTCAGTTCCCAATCTCAACTAAGAGTCCATCACATGACAGAGAACAATAGTTTTTATGAAGAGGGAAAAACATAGCCAGAAAAGGTAAAAGAAGAGAGGAGGATGGACCGTAGTAAGACGCCCTGCTAACTCTGAAATTCAGTATCTAAGTCGACATGGTTATAGAAAGCAAATGGCAAATCTCAAAACGAGTCAGTTTGTATTTCTATTACATTTCCATTTCTCAAGAGAACACATGGAGTCATCGATCCTGTTTCCAGTATGTGTCGTCTACATTTTGATGTGTTCTGTCAAATTTCAGGAAGAAACACACATCAATGACATACATCATCCTGGATTTTTGAGACGAGACATTTAATCTTAATGAGCGTCACAATTTTTGAGAAGGGATTGCACAACAATGACAAATAAAACGTCACTCATCGCAATAGAACTTTAGAGACTTAAAAGCATAACTTAAAAATGGCGTTATATATGTACATAGGATATGCATTTCCAACAACTTAAACAACTGAAAACTATAAAACAAGGGCCACTTCACAAGGATCTGAAGGACACACACAACTAGTAGCTAGAGAGCAGAAACACTATACGCCCGACGAGAAGGAACCGAACTTAGACACTGCATCTTTAATACTACCTTCCCAGTGAATGAGTAATTTGGAACATCAGAATGATTTACAGCTTCACAGAATAGCCAGTTTGAATGAGGTTGAGAAAACATAAAGCCAGCTGACAAGAGTAATAACCAGTTGCTAGGCCGCCTTGACATGCAAAACCTAACCAGCATAACTTCTAATTTCATGGGCTTGAAAACCGATCCCGAAATGCTGAAGTGCCGCCTGATGCTACAGGAGAAGGAGAAGAGGCAGCGAAATTCGTTCCAGATAGGGACATCGGGGGAAGATTTGAAGGTTGTCCTTGCTGTCCCGGAGGTGCAAACCGTGAAGGACTAACAGTAACTCCAACAGATCGTGAAGAGAGAGGACCCTGAAAAAATACGCAGCAAATGAAAATGGATGTCTTAAACTAGTAAATATATCTAAGCTGCACACTATTTAAGAATTAGTTTTCTCATAATTTGGCCGAATTTTTGAACTTCTTTTTATCTGGTGATATATTTACCCTATATATCAAAAAGTAGACCTCGAAGGAAAATAACCTCAGCATAACATAAGAACCATTTAGTTAAGTAACTACTAAAATTGACTATCATATACGAAAATATATGATCGTTCATCATTTTCCTTGCAAAGAACTAGTGTGAAATTTGTTGAAAGTTAAAGAGAACTCCTCGCGCACCGGGGGGGGGGGGGGGGGGGGGGGCCCTTAAAACTATACTTGAAAGGGTATCTAATAACGAGTACCAAAATTGCACATGCTGCAAGGAGTGAGGGAACTAAGGACCAAAGATAATTTTATTCACTACAGATAATCCAATTCTACAGTAGTTTCTATGGTTGTCTGCATAATTATGTATGATAGAAAAAAAACAAATCTCTTTGTGAAAACCACATATAAGCAACTAGTGCAGTGTCAGCAGCCTTCCTCGTAAAGCAATTCGTCAAGAAAAGTATCGCCTAATCTTCATCCAGAGCTCCAACAAAAACAACATGCCCACT
This sequence comes from Capsicum pubescens, assembly GCA_030864215.1. Lineage (NCBI taxonomy): Eukaryota > Viridiplantae > Streptophyta > Magnoliopsida > Solanales > Solanaceae > Capsicum > Capsicum pubescens. The sequence continues at coordinate 19,798,242 of CM061543.1, forward strand.
GTAATTCAACAAGCGGGGTCCGAGGGGATGGTGTACGCAGCCTTACACCCACCTCTGGAAGGTAGGGGTTGTTTCTGATAGACCTTCCGCTCAAGTAAGCATACAAAAGACAAGTATGCAAAGCAAATACGGTGGCAAAGAAGTCACGCTGAAAAATATGAAGAGAACAAGAGCCACGCCAAAAGAAAAAATGATAACTAAAGCAAATGAAACATCAGATAATACTATAATTGAAGAATAATACTAAAAATGAAACTAGATAATGCTCGACCAACTAACCTTCTACCCTAATCCTCGACCTCCATATATCCTATCTAGGGCTAAGGTCATGTCTTCGGTAAGCTACAGATGAGCCATGTCTTGTCTAATCACCTCTCTCCAAGACTTCTTTGATCTACCTCTACCTCTCTACCTCTCCTTACATCCATTATAGCCAACCTCTGCCTCCAAATTGAGTGTTGTCATTTTCATTAAGCTTTATATAAAACTTTGTGAAACTTTGCCAGAACTAATTTAACTAGAAACAAAATTAAAACTCTCTTTTTCCACTCTTGGTGTTAGCACCACAAATGGAAGGCCAATGGTAACAGCTCATGAACAGACAGGGCAATTACCACATTATAGGGGGTCTTCCTCAGTTGAGAATCCGAAGATGGAGATGTACTGCTCGTACGAAGAAAATTCCGAGAAAGCGTGTTCTGGTTGGAAGCATCATCACCTCCATCTCCATCCACCTCACCAATGGGGTTTCCATCCGAGCCCATCCTAGGTGTGTTTAGTTTAGTCATAGATCCGGTGTCATTTGTAGTATCCACATGAAGCGGGAGTGATGGACGAATTGCCACACCTTGCATGCTCCGTCTCTTTAGCTCCTCTTCTGCATTCAGAATCTGCAACCCAAAAAAAAAAAAAGCAATACTTGTGAACAAAAATGGTCATGCTAAGTCCATACATAATTTGACAGATGTTCAGAATAAATAAAAAATGAGGTGTCATGTAAAAGTTTCAATTCCTCCTCAGATTGTTTTATACTAAGATCACCTGTTTTAGTAATTGTACCAAACCATGCTTTTTCATATTCAGAATCTGTAATTTATCCTCAATTTCCTTTCTTTTCTGTTCATCAGCTGCATTCTCTTTGTTGCTCGTCTGCCAAGGAGAGTGGAGAAAAAAAGTTAAAAAGCTAACAAAAGGAAATAAGAACAGAACTATTTGGGGCTGGTCCTTATTCTAAATTATGCACCAAATGTGTAGTTGACCCTAATCTCAAACGTAATATATAATCATATATTTTGCATATCAGACACCTTACCAATCTTAGGGTTTGTTTTTAATTCCGCTTAACTCTTATGTTAGACATATATGATTCAGAGCTCAGGCCCACCACTCTGCTAACCACATTGGAAGTTCGGACGTATTCAGACATAAAAACGAAAAATTCACTACAATCTACAACCAGCCATGTCAAGAGATCTTAGGCTATTAACTTTCGGTAAATTTTAGAAGGGGGTCTTGGGGATTGTTTTCAATTCCCGCTTAAGTTAAAGATAAATGATTCAGATCTCAGACCCGCCCTCTGACACATTGGAAGTTGGGACGTATTCAGACAAAAATGAAAATCCACTATAATCTACAATAAGCCATGTTAAGAGATCTAGGCTAATTAACTTCTGGTAAATTTTAGAAGAGGGTCAACTGCCAAATAACATGTAAAGTACAGATGAATGAATGAACAAATAAAAGGTAAGAGAACGAAGGTATCAATGAACAGCAAGCAACAATGCAGACGAAAAGGGAAGTTATTAGCAGCAGAATGGATCCTTGTGCCTTTGCAGCTCATGATGTTGTTCATTCAAAAAGTGTATAACATAATTAGCACTAGCACTATTCAAACAGCTGCCATATATTCATCAAGGCAACTTCATTCACCATTTGTCCTAATTCTTGATTAAGTAAATAATAATATCAATGATACGGAAACCCGTGTACAAGTCATATATCAAAAAGTACAGAAACCTAAACAAGGTATGGTTCTCTATAAAAGTATCTGATCTTCTACACAAATAAGGACCTCATAGGCACACCAACGTTGTATTAGACAGAAGAGGCTTTTTTTCAATTTTACAAAGTCATTACCCCTTCAAATATTCTCCTATTTTCAATATAACCCACATAAAGGCTGGCATGCCACGCCCTCGATCTTCTCGTTGATAACGGAATCAACCCACAACACGGAAACAAGACACAAGACAAACCGAGGACCAAAAGGGGAACAAGTCTCGGCCAACAATAATACCACAAGAACGAGATGATACAAGGTGTATTTTACACCAAAAACAGCCAACAACAAGATGAACACGAGATGATAAGATAACAACCATACACGACTTTACTAGAACAAGAACACAAACACGATAACAAGAAGTGTAAGGATAGGAAGTGAGACATCAAATCTCACAAGAACTAAGAACCTAAGTGTATGTCACACACTAAGACCCTTAATACTTGTAATAGGCAACACCAACATTTTTACAATGACACGAGAGGGCGTGAACCACTCAAGCACCAAGGTTTCTAACAATGTTTGACAATACTAGCGATTCCACCCTAGCATCACCCTCATTTCGGATTTGGTGGCTTTTCCAAGTCTTAAACTAAGGTGGTACACTCCTCACACTAGAGAGAGTTTGGTTCAAGTCTTACAACTTTCAATATCAATAAACAACTAAAGAACTAAAGACCTAAAACTAGTTGTTGTTGTTTTTACTTGCACCGGGTGTCCGAGACTCTTCGAGCCCCGACTAATCCCGGGGGTGCACAGGCCCTCGACAAGGACTTTCCCGCAAGTGCACCACGGGTAATTCAGGGTTTCACCCATTCCGATGGCCCTCAGAAATTGTTTGCACCCGGTGGGTATCGAACTTGAGACCTTGAAAGGGAGCACCTCAAAGCTCAAGCCAATTACCACCAGGCCAACCCTTGAGGGTTAGACCTAAAACTAGTCTATTTGTAGACTTATTACAAACATAAGTGAAATGTCCCAAAAGCACTTAATGAAGGGAAGACAAAAGATGCCTATGGAGTATAGTGTATGGCCGGTTCTTGGTGTGTGATATGGTGTTCCTTTGCACTTCACTTGCACACTTCAAGTCTCGGGTTCGACGCGCACTCTCATAAGTTCATCTCCGTGATTATTCTTGTATCACTCGTTCTCCTTCTGATAAAGAAATTTATCTTAAGACTTAGGCCTATCTCAATCCAAAAGCTAGATCATGAGGGAAGTACTGCCCAAAATCATATAAAGACTAGGTAACCCTTCACCCCGTGATGTGGGATTCCACTCCCACTCACCCCATCCCCACCCTTTCGCACGCTTAGGTTGGACGTCAGGAGCATGGACAACATAAGATGGGAGGCCCAACATCAGGTAAACATGAATTGGGATGGGCTTGACCTTGATACCTTGATAAAGAAATGGACCATCGGTCTAACTCAACCTCTAAAGCTAGCTCACAAAGGGAAGAATGCATAAAACCATAGAGACCAAATAACCCTTTACCTCACAATATGTGCAATGACTTGAATAAGCAAGTAATTAAAATAGCTAGTACATTATCCCTTTGACCCATCTGCTACTAAATAAAGGAAAAAAAAGAAACAAAGAAAGAATAGTGGCGGTTCGCAACATAGATAAAAGCCAGCAGCGCAGGTTTTAAGAGGAAGCTGCCCGGCAGCATATTCCGAGGGAAGAAACGAGAGCTACAGGAAGAGAAAAAAGGAAAGGAAGCAAGAAAGCAAATAATAAAAACTTCACGACTATAAATAGAAGTTACTACCTTTGGAACCCTAAGCACAAGCTAGAGGAGAAGAAGCAATTTTTGCTCTGTAATCACAATCTTCAGGTGCCTTTAAAACTTATTCAACTAACTCAATTCTTCTTTAGGGTATAAAAGAGTAGGAATTAGGAGAGAGGTAATCTCAAAAGTAGAAGTACCATGTTCATAAACGGAGATCTGAGGAGGCAATAATCTGGAATTTTAGAGAAGTTTTCACTTTGGGGCAGAAGTTGATTTAGGCATCTAACTTGATGATCGAAAATGTATTTTCTCCCAAAACAGTGCTAAGACAACATGTTCCGCTAAAGTTGTCTAGGAATAAATTGATACAAACACTAGTTGGACATAGATCATCTTTATTTATTGAGCTTGCAGTTTCATGATTTGCTATTTAGTTTAGGATTCTTGATATTTTCTTCTCAGAATGGAGAATACGGGTGATGGTGAAGTTCACGACCAGACAAATAAACCCATCGCTTCTTGACGGTGGAGTGGAACTGGAAAATTGAGGTCTTATTGCTAGAAATATTTAATTTCAGGAACTCTAGGAATGAGGGCCAACAATGAGGGCAAAACCACCTGAAAATGTAATAGGGGATAGATCTACGTATTCACCCAAACACCTGTCGATGTAACACCAGCATAGGTGCTCCTCATATACCTCAAGTTCTCAACTGTCAGTATCACTAACCTTACTCTTAATCAAGCAAAGAAACGTGCCTTCAGCAGCCTATATGGAAAGATTGACTCCTCTCCCCATCTCCATAAATACGATGCAGCATGTAACATTCACCATCTCTCCATTAATCATTAATTTCCGAAAGGAGTATTTTCCCGAAAATATCTAATGCATCCCAAGGAAAATATACATCTCTATCAGTACATGAAGCTTCCGCCGAAAAAAGCTAGTCTTAAGCCAACTACGGATGTAATATTACACTCCTCCACAGAAAGAACTGCACATATACAATATGTGTTATACTACTGTATGTGTAGCCGTTTCTAGCAAAGGTTACTCCTGAAGTATTTTTCTTACAACAATATACCCGGTAAAATCCCACTCAGAATATGGGGAGGGTAGAGTATACATAGACCTGACAACTACCTCACACCTACCTCAAGGTACTAATGTATCTTCCTTATAGTACAAAGTATATTCATGTTCTTTTTGTGTCGGGAATTAATTCCGATAATATATGTAGCAACTCAGAAATTGCACAGGTTCAAGAATAATCAGTATGTGGAATTCATTGTAAAGGTGATTTAGTACATACCCAATTAATCAATTGTCCACGTGCAAGTAATCAAATTTTTTTTTGATAAACTGTTTCAGTGCAAGAACACGAATTTAAATCATGCTATAATTGAATCAACAATGAAAGAATTACCACTCACAATAATATTGCTGAAAAGCACCAATTTGTCTCCATTAATTGAATCGTCAAAAGTATCAAATATCTAAAAATATGATATAACATTGAATATTAATCGCTTAGTTGAAACTAAATATATATTTTTTTGGACAACCATTGTGTTTGGGACAACTTTCGATCAACTCGACTAATTCCATGGCATACCTGTCATCTCCCAACAACAACAGATACTAGGTAATTCTATCTATCAAGGCTAAGACAGATCACACCCAGTGTTCTTGTCTGTTGGGATTTCAGCCTGAGACCTCATGTTCTCAACCTAGTTCATTGACTACTAAGCCACACCCTTGGGTGCTCCAAAGATTAAATATTTCTAGCTATAAGATCTCAATTCTCCAATTACACTCTACCGTTGAGTCGATATCGGCTATTAGATTGTTTGTCAACTTTACCATCACTTGCATCCTCCATTCTAAAAAAATTTATCATGAATCCTAAATAGCAAATCATGAAACTGCGAGTTCAATAATAAAGATGATCTATGTTCAACTAGTGTTTGTATCAATTTATACCTAAATCAACTTCTGGCCAAAATGAAAGCTTCTTTAAAATTCCAGATTATTACCTCATCAAACCTCCATTTAAGAACAAGGTATCTACTTTTGATATACTGTTGAATATATGCTGAAACACCTCATTAATTGGCTCGTACAAATCAACTGTTACATCCCTTATTTATGTCACATATTAGAAACTCCCTATGTCTAATAAACAAAAATGAGGAAAAGTTGTAGGTCATGGTTCGCGAGTCCAGACGCGAAAGCCGACTCATTTGCAAAAATTGGGAAAAACTTCTTATTATGAACCTCATTTACTTCTACCTTGACTTGGCTAAGAGACCTTCTTTACCAAGACAACAGAAATATACATGGACAATAACAAAACAATTATTACAAACAAAGTAAATTAATAATTGCATACAAACTTTGATACCTCAACACTAGAGGGAGGAGGATTCACCAGAACCTCCAATTTCTTATCGGCATCCACAATCTCCTTAGGTACATCCTTAGGTGGTACATCAGATGAAATAACCAATTTCTCCGCCAATTTCAAAGTCTCCGATTGTACATCGTCTTCCTCTTCCTTCTCGGTCTCTACCGGGACCGAAACATGAGGAATCTCATCCTCATCGTCAACTTTGGATTTGGATTTAGAGTCGACTTCAGGGTTAGGGTTTGAGGTGGCGGCGGTGGGAGCGCTGGAGGTGGAAAGAGGAGGTTGGAGGAGAGCGAGGGCACGGGATCGGCGACGGAGAAGAGTTTTGAATTCTTTGACGGAGATTTTGGGGGTTGGCACTAGCCATCGACGGGGAGGAGCTTCGGGTACTCGGTGGAGACTTCCCTTGTACAGAGAGAGTGCCACCATTTTCACCCAATTTGCACTTTCAATTGTGATTTCCCTTTTTGGGTTTTTCCTATTTATATGGTCCGCATTTTGAATCACATTACATACGGAACAGTGAAAAGTTCGGCTCAATCTCGATACATAAAAGATTCCACTATGTGCAGGTCGAAAAAAGCCAAATCACAAAAGTATGTACAATATTTCTGTCAAGACCGTTTCCACGGCATATGGAGCAGTACTAAAAAGAAATATCAGTCCCTTTATTCTAATTTATGTGGCACTATTTAAAAAATTTAAAATTTGTGGTTTAAAAAGGTTCTTGATCAATTTGTACGGTTATAAATTATTTTATTAAGGATAAATGAAAGATTTTAATGTTGAATTATTTTAAATTATAAAAAGGTGACATTTTTTTGAAAGAACAAAAATGAAAGTACGACACATAAGTTGATTAGGTATTTTAAAGTTCGGTTTTCGATATTTTACAATATAGTAAATTGGTAACCATTAGTTTGTTCGATATCGCCTTACATATAGCCATACACTCATATAATAGAAAATTATGATTTCAACTTTTCAAGAAACGTCTCAAATTATATCATACTAACACCTTGCACGTGTGAAAATTTATAAGAAAAGAGCAACTCCTTCGTTAATTAATTACAAAAAAAGAATATTTCATTCAAAATATAATAGTAAAAGTTCTGACGTCTAAGCAATTAATTTTGTACTAATACTAATTTATATATTTTGTCAGTATAATAATATATATTTTACACGAATACTACAACAACATACCCAGTGTATTCCCACATAGTGGGGTTGGAGAAGCTGTTTCTGATAGACCCCGGTTCAGGACAAAAAAAGTATAACAAACATAAACACAAAATGGGATAACACACTACTAGATAATAGGAGAAACAAGACACCTACAGAGTAATATTATAAACTATTTATCCGAAATCACAAACATCACCAAAAACTACGAACAAGAAACTAAAAGATACACACATAACACTACGACTACAGGCACAACTACAAACAAAGCACTCGTTCAAACTAGTAAGGACGCATTCCTACCCACTAACCCTCTACCCTAATTTGCATCCTCCACACCTTCCTATCAAGGGTCATGTCCTCCATAAATTGTAACTGTTCCATGTCATGTCTAATCACCTTCCACCAATATTTCTTCGGTCTACCTCTACCCCGCCTAAAACCATCCATAGTCAGCCTCTCACATCTCCGTACTGGTGCATCCGTCCATGTATACTAGTTCTGAAAACGTGCAATGCACGTTTGACGAAAAATACTTAATACAAATTTCATATTGCAAATGATAAATTTTAAATGGTACTCCTTCCGTCCATCTTTACTTGTCCACTATTAACTTGGCACACATGTTAAGAAATAGTAAATGATAGGGGTAAGTAAATGATAGGGGTAATTTTACCATATTACCCTTCAATTATTACCCTTTAAATATAATAAAGTTAATACAACAGCAACATCATACCCAGTGTATTCCCACATAGTGGGGTCTCAGGAGAGTAGAGTGTACGCAGCCCATACCACTATCTCAGGTGAAGCAGAGAGGTTGTTTCCGATAGACCCCCGGCTAGGACAAATATAATAAAGTTAATGTTTTGAATAATAAATCATATTTAACTCTAATGAAAAAAAATAGGTGAAACGGGTAAATTATCCATTGGTTTTCCAAACAGGACAAGCACTATTATCTCAAAGTGAAATATTCTTTAAAATTCCAGATTAATACCTCCTCAGATCTCCATTAATGAATAAGGTATTTCTACTTTTGATATATTGTTGAATATAATGCTGAAACACCTCATTAATTAAGATTACTTCACTCCTAATTCCTATTGTTTTATACCCAAAAGAAGACTTGAGTTAGTTGAATAGGTTTTAAGGACTCATCAAAAAAAAAGCTTCAGGAGTAACCTTTGCTAGATCACTATTTGCCAATATCGGCATCATTAGACCTGGTGCATCTTGTATAATATTTTCATTCGCTAGCGGGAAAGAACTAATAATATTCATATCACACCTGTACCCTCTGGAAGGGAACCTAGCTGACGGGGTAGTCAGACCGCCATGATAAACTCGTGGTGACAGAGAATATATCGATTCTAATTTAGGTATCTCCCACTATATAAGGATATGGAGTAGAAAATAATAAATGGATTTAAAATGCCTATTTTTATCCATTTTGATAATTGTTTTCAACATGAATTGCCATACGGATTTAAATAAGACATATGCAGGACTCCTTATGTATGCTTGTTCCAAATAAAATGTTATGGTTGATGTTATTACTCACTCAGTCGGTGTGACTGACCCCACTCCTTTCTTTTTCCCCTACAAATAATTTAGTAGAGACCGACTGACCCCACTCCTTTCTTTTTCCCCCACAAATAATTTAGTAGAGGGTGATACTTTGGCTTAGACAGAGCTAGCAACGGATTCAATAAGCCCCACACTTGCTTCACATGGGACGTCACTCTATTTAGACTACAGCAATATATTATTTTGCTCGAATCCTATAGTTTGCTCCTTGTATCAATCTTGTAAATTTGGTTCTGGCGTGTGTCGGTAAAGAAGAAAGTCGGAACGTCTAAAATTTTGTGAAAGCCACTGACTTCATATTTTGATATCCTCTTAAGATTTAGTATTTTGGGTTCTTGTTGAATGAGTAGCTGACAAGTTTGGAATTATGGATTGCTCCCGGTACAGAGGAACTTTGACGATTACCCACTGTATCCACAAAACAATTCAGAATTGGAAAAATGAGTGCACAACCACCTGAAAATGTAATAGGGGATATATCTAGGTATTCACCCAAACATTTATAGATGTAGCACCAAACATAGATGATCCACCTCTACCACTAGTTCACAACCGTCGGTATCACTTCCCTTGCTCCTAATCATGCAAAGAAACACGCCTTCATGGGCACTCTAAGGACCCAAATAAAAAGGTAATGGAAAGGTCTACTCCTCTCCCCATCTCCATAAAGCCAATGTAGCATGTGGATTCACCATCTTTCCGTAAATCATTAATTTCTGAAAGGAGTACTTTTCCCGAACGGAACTAATGAAAGTATCCCAATCCTCGGACAAATATACCTCCTCATCTCTAATTAGTACATGAAGCTTCTGTTAAAAAAATGCTACTCTTAAGACAACTACGCATATAGTACTACACTCCTCCACAGAAACAACAGTGTTAGCTCTTACAAATCATCTATACATCCTTTCTTTATGGTATATATATAAAAAAAAAACTCCCTAAGCATAATAAACAAAAATGAGGAAAAACTGTTGGACATGGTTTGATAATCCAGACGCGAAAAGCAGCCTCGTTGCAAAAATCAGAAAAAGCTTCATACTATACACCCCTTAACTTATACCCTGACTTGGCTGGGATCCCTGAGAGCCCTTCTTTACTAAGACAAAAACAGAAATATACATAATAATACAATTTACAAACAAAAAGAAAATCAATAATTGCATACAAACTTGGATACCTCAACACAGGAAGGAGTAATATTCACTGCCAGCTCCAATTTCTGATGATCAGCTTCCACAACCTCATCAACCTTAGGTGGTACTACATCAGGTGAAATAACCAATTTCTCCGCCAACTTCACGGCCTCCACTCGCACATCCTCCTCTTCCTTCTCCGTCTTAACGGGGACCAATACAGGAGGAACCTCAACCTCAACTTCAACTTCAACCTCGTCGTCATCTCTGGATTTGGATTTGGGATCGGTTTCAGGGTTAGGGTTAGGGTTTGTGGTGGCAGTGGCAGTGGCGGTGTCGGTGGTGGAAGGAGGAGGAGGTTGGAGGCGAGCGAGGGCACGGGAACGGCGACGGAGGAGAATTTTGAAGTTTTTGAGGGAGATTTTGGGGGTTGGCATTAGCCATTGACGGGGAGGAGTTTCGGGTACTCTGTGCAGATTCCCTTTGTACAGTGATAATGCCACCATTTTCACCCAATTTCCTCGTTCCAATGCTATGATTTCCCTTTTCGGGTTTATTCGCATTTATATATCCAGCATTTGGAACAACTATATATCTGTTGTAGTTCCAACAAACAGAATTTTAACAGCTTAGTTGATTAGTTACTGAATTTTTATTTTATTGGTAAGTTTGATTCTTCACATTATAATCCTTTTTCTACTTCCAATTTTTGGTCAATTCTCCATCATCTTTCTTTGACTGAGCGGTATGTATTTTTACGGTGCTCGTTTTTCTAATTATGAAGCGTAATTTTTTTTTTTTAAAAGACTTAGAACAAGTAGAACATACTGAGATATTATTTCTATTTCATGCTCCCTCCATCTCAGATTTCTTATTTTACTTTTTTTTATTATTATTAATCATGAAGAGGCAAAAAAAAAAAAAAAAAATCATGTTTTTCCTTTGCATTGATTATAAAGGGTATGCTATTAATACATAGATAAACTAATCATGTTATTAATTATTTTTCTTAATTTGAAACGGAAGAAGTATGTGAGATAAAAAAAAAGTTCTTTTTTTTTAAAATATCTTATTAATATAAAAAAAAATAATACGCATAGTATCATATCAAATTTTATAATATGAAGAAAATTGATCCAATACGAATACCGAACACTAAATAAAAAGAAAAAAAATTATAATATCGAAATCGCGATATTATAAATTTAAATTTCAATATTCACTATATTTTACTGACCCCTAGAAGCCCAAAGTTAGTAAGTTTCAATATTTACCAACATGAACGGAGGTGCATTGATAGGCATTGCAATGTATTATTTTTAAAATAAGTACTGCAATGCGTTATTTAAATTAATCAATCTCTGACATAAATATGAAATACCAAATTAGAAATGAAAAAGAAAAAAAAAAAGTTTAATATTTTATGTTTTCCACAACCAAAAAGCAGCAAGTATCGTAGTGGATGTCTACTCTACATGACGTTGGCTATTGTGTGTGCGACAAAAAACGCTGACTCAAACATAATGAAGTGCCAGCAAGCAACGTAGCTCATTAACTTAGACATTTGATCATGAAAATTAAATTTTTTTAAAGTTAAAAGGTGAAGGAAATTGAAGATTTTTAATTAAGTAATCGTTTGATCATAAAAATTTTCTAGAGTTAGAGTTGGAGTTGGAGTTGAAGTTATGTTTGGTCATGTTTTTTTTTTAAAGAAAAAAATTGACTTTTGAAAAAACTTTTTAAAATATGATTTTATGCTCTAACTTTTACAAACTATCAAAATCACTCAACTAAAACTTACCTACTAACGAAAAAAAATACAATTAGTCACTATTATAAAAATAATTACATATACATGGTCATATTTAATGCATTTCAGTTATGACATATATAATATTTACATTAATAGCCGTTTTCTCATATTTGAAAATTTTAAATATAGTTATTATATTAACAGATCACTGTTTCCTGTTTTTTAGGTAACAAATATTATCTTTCAAACAAATTTATTTTTTTGAGAATTTATTTAATTTATTTCCTTAATTTTTCGTTCCTAAAAAATAGGAAATGATGAGTTGTTATTAAATTTTAGGGTGCCGCTAATTTATTTCTTTAATTTTCTTATACATGAATGATTTTACTGTGTGTGAATAAATTATTTCTATGTAAAACATGCTTTGCATATTTATGATATTTTATATCATATACCATAAATATATAAATATGCTTAATATGTTTCTTTATACTTTGTATTTTTATATATGTGTGTATATGGTATATACATGGTATAAACTTCATATATAACATACTTTGTATATTTATATTATAAATATGCTTAGTATGTTTCTTAATATTTTGTATATTTATATATGTGTGTATATGGTATATACATGGTATAAACTCGATATATAACATACTTTGTATATTTCTATTATAAATATAATACTTTATATATTTATGGGTATAAATATAATACTTTATATATTTATGGGTATAAATATAAATTAGCAGTAAAATAATGTCTTAAATAAGGGAAAAAATTAAATAAGGGATAAAAATAATGATGAGAGAGAAAAAGAGATATATATTAATTAGGATAGCATTAAGTTTGAAATTATAATTATCTTATTCTTTAAAACTGTTATATACGTAATATTGAAAAAAGTAATGTTATAAGGAGAGTTTTATGTAAAAATTTAAAAGATTGGGGTTATATGTAATAATAATAAAAGTTGGAATTGGAGTTGAAAAATTGTGAAAACAACAAAAAACTGTTTTCCCTTTTCAGAAAAAATTTCCGGAATTATTTTCCGAATTTTCATGGTCAAACACCACAATTTTCAACTCCGAAAAAGATTTTCAAAAAAAAAGAGAAAAATTTCCATGACCAAACGGGCCCTAAAATTGTGGTTCGCTATAAATATAAATTGAAATTTTTTGTAACTTTTTATGAGTAAAGTTGAAGTGACAAAAGTGAATAAGTTTCACTTGTCTTTACTTATCAAATATAACTTCAAATTATATTTCAAACACAACAATTTTTATTAAAGTGAAAGATTTTTTTGAAAAAAAAATAAAAAAAATATGATCAAACGAGCTGTAAGACAACACCACATTAATGGTTTAATGAATGCAGTTTTTTATGCACATATTCCTTTGAATTTTGTATTTTTTATGCCGATCAAATAAAATAAATGAGTAATATTTCACTAACAATTCAGCATATATCAGATTTAAATGCAAAATTCTAGAAAATATGATAAATATAGCATCAAGAACTTTAAAAATCAAATTCATAATATTTAAATTTAAAATTTATAGCAGTTTAAAATCAAATTAAAATTGATAGCCAAATTAAGAAAATACTATTGATTTATTGATAACGAGTTATTGATTAATACTTTAAGATTTATTTTATTGAGTTACCAGTACTGTAGTAACAATTTTGTTTTTTCTTAACATGTTAATCGAGACCTCCATAATAGTAGTAGTGAATACAATCTTACTACCTAAGTACATAAAGTCGATTGACCTTATTTATGGTATAAAAGATTGTTTAAGTTATCGACGGCTTCTTAAACTTGTTTCGAATTTTTTCTTGGATCCCTCAATTGTCCGTTTTACTCTTGAGCACTTCTACCTTTGTGAATTTGGACCATCTGAGCATTTTTTTTTTACAATCAACTAAAAGTACAAAACGTATACAATATACTTGCGTTGACGTGGCAATCTGACGAATAAAATGCAGATATGTGTCATGTGAGTCCAAAAAATTAGTTTAAAATGTATTACATAATTTTAAAAATAAAAACAGAAAATTATTTATAATTTTATTTTTTTTAAAAAAAACATTTGTAACTCACATTTTTTCTTCTTTATACACAAAGACGTCGCCGTCGCCAACCTCGCCCCCCGCTGTTTCCTTCATTCATCGGCTTCCCGTCTGCCCGCCCCCATCGCCATCTTCATTCATCACCCCCACCCCACCCTATTGCCGCTATCTTCATTCATCGGTTGGAGCTATCTTTCCCATTTCAAGCTCAACAATGACATAAAAAGTCAACACAAAAATCAATGAAAAAATTATTGAACAAGCTCACAAAAGTATTAATCTTTAACACGTGTTTTCATCTAATAATCAAGAAAATGAATTGAGTTGGAAAAAATAAAGCTTCCAACAGTATCAAAGTGTGAATTTTTCATCTTTCTTTTTCTTTTTGACTTTTTTTTTGTTTCGCTTAAAATTTATAGATTTTTTAAGAATATGTTCCTTTTTCATTTTATGCAGATTTGTTCCGTCTTGAAAAAAAAATTGAAGAAGAAGACACAAAAAAAAACATCTCTCACGCGCCACTTTGTAGTATACTTACTCAATAAGCTATGTTAGCAAAAGTGTTCAAGTGGTTCAAATTTTAAGTAGTTGGGATGTTCAATAGGTATAAGGCTGAATTGAGGTGTTCAGGTGAATTTTGTGGACAACTTTAGAGGGTTATGGATGACTTAATCCTGTAAAAGATTATGATGTGCATATTTTCACGTGTTTATTTGTTGGCAGAATACTTCCTCGGACCCCTCAACTCGGCACCATCTTTCAGTTTCATTTTGACACCTCAAGTGGACGCTGTTCAGTTTAAGCACCTAAAACAGCTATAAATTGTGTCATTTTGACATCTTTCGCTAACATGACAAAGTGAGTGTTCTACACTCGCGTTTTGACGCGTGACAACCTTATTTTAACCCATTTTTATTTAACGAAAAAGGGCCTAAAATGCCCTCCAACTACGTAAAATGGTGCAAAAATGTCCTCCGTCTACCTATTGGGCCTAAAATGTCCATCTTGTCTACCTATTGGCCCTAAAATGCCCTTTCCATCTACCGATTGGTGCTATTTTGCCCTTTTATTTTAAAAAAATTTATATAATATCACAACTTATCTTTATTAAACTACATAAAATCCCTATCATTTTTATTAATATTAACCAAATAAATAGTGCACAATTTCAATTTTTCGCCATTCTAAATTGATTTGATAAATAAAAAAAAAATATACATAGCCATTTTTTAAAAATTATTATATATAGAGAGTCGTATTAGTTGGTTGTTGGCATATAAAATATTTACTTTTATAACAGATTCTAATATATAGAAAAATAATTATATATTAAATTTTCATATTTCTTATTTATTACCTATTTTTATTTCAGCCTTTGTTCATTCAATTTTTATATACTATATCAAAATTTTATGTTTTTCATTTTTATTGCCTGCTTTCACGTTGCCTCCATAAAAATATATGGTATATTTATATCATAAAAATTCATGGTATATTTATATATTATACAAATTATATTTATATCATAAAAATACATGATATATTTATACCATACAAATTATATCTTTACCATTATAAATTATATTTATACCATAAACATATATGGTATATTTTAGATATAAAAAGTTTTTACCATGTAATACTGAAAATATATATTTATATTTAATAAATATTTTTTTAACAAGAAAAGTACTTCCGACATAATGAGATATACCATGAATATTTATCTCATAAATTATATCAAAAATATAATAATAAATTGACTTTGACGTAAATTATATTTACACAACAAAAATACATGTTATATCTGTACTTCCAACATAATGATTTTTATTTCATAAATATTTATCCATAAAAAATTATGGTTAACCCAATAGATTAGAATTAAAAATACACGATAATGAAATAATACTAGATGATTAACATACATGAAAACGAAACGAAACATACACAAGCAAATAATGGAGTACTTAGTTTATTTAAAAATATTTGAATTTTAAATATAAGAGAGAGAGATTTGAAAGCAGTGATTATTTTTTCCACATTTAATTTGAATATTGAAAATATATCTCTTAAATTAAGGTGAATTGATAATTAGTTATAGCATTGAATTAGAAATTATAATTATCTTTTTTGATTTTTTTAAATGGCTATATATGTAAAAAAATAATATATATATAATATTAAAAAAATATTATTCTTTATGTAATTAAGTTTTAAGGATGGTCTTTTCATGTAATTTGCCTAAATAAAAGGTCAAAATAGGCCTAATAGGTAGACGAAAAGGGTATTTTAGGCTCAATAGGTAAGTGAGAAGGGCATTTTAGGCCCAATAGATAAATGAGAAGGGCATTTTAGGTTCAATATGTAAACATAGGACATTTTTGCACCATTTTACATAGTTGAAGGGCATTTTAGGCCCTTTTTCGTTTATTTAATTTTATCATCTTCTTTCCCATTTTTTCATCTTTTTTTTTTTCATTATTTTTCAAACTCAAACTCTTCTAATGATACTTTCAAACCGTCTCTATCTCTTACATAATAGTTTATTTGAATTTTTTTGCCATATCACTTCTAATAACATTTTGTCTAAAAATATGTGTATGAGAAAATAAAAAAATTGAGTTCCTAATTCAAAAACGAGGAGTAAAATATTATATCAATATAATACTTAACTCTTAAAGAATATTATTAAAATACAATTTGATCCGCAAAGATTCACTTGCAAGCACCCATCCTGTAAAGTATTTATGGTTTCTTCCAAGCAACTCTCAATGACATTTATATTTTTTTCATTAATTAATTTTCTAATTGAACACTGACCTTCTCCTTCTTCATATTTTTTTAGTCGTATGTCTGAAATTGTGATGCTATTCGGATCTATCATCCTTAGAGAATGATGATGATGTTGCGGGGGAACACTAACAGATTTATCATTCTTGGAAAATTCAACCTCCATTAATGGGGGTTAAGCTCAAAGAAAGATGGATGGGGAAGATGTTGTGAGGGGCTTTTTGTAATTATTTTATAAAAAAAAAACACGTGTTATTAATTTATTGGACATCTTGCCATGTGTTTTTTTTTCTTTAAAAAAAATTGTGGATTTATATTAGAATGTGGTGATTTAAAATGAGTTAGCATAAATCAATTGGCCGTTTAATCCAAGTTGGAAGCGCGTGCAATCCACGCGCCAAAGTTTGTGTCAAAAGATGTCAAAATGACACATTTTATAGCTAATTTAGGTGTTTAAAATGAAGACCATTTACTTGAGGTACCAATGTGAAAGATGGTGTCAAATTGAGGGGTTTGACGATGAATTTTGTCTTATTTGTTATAGTTATTGTTCCCTATTAACTTGATACAGAGATTAAGAAATTATAAATAATAAAAAAATTGTATCACTGATTGGATATAATTAATTCAATACTTTAAATATTATATTGAATAATGAATATAATTAATGACTACTAATTATCTATTGATTTTTTAAATAGAATAAGTGTTGAATATCTATTTTTAATAACATGAACAAATATTGTTGGACGAAGAAAGTAATTTTATTATGTTTAGGCCAATGCCAGATTCAGATATGGGTGCCAAGTGGCCCGGCCCGACCCGACCCGGCCAGGCCGGGCTAGGCCCTCGTAACTAACCCGGCCCGATTTGATCCAGCACGATAAGCCCTAGGGCTTTAGGGTTCCGGGTCCCGGGCCGATTATTTTTTTTAAATGGGCCCGGCTAACCCGGCCCGGACCAAGCCCGGTCCAGGCCCGCCGGTTAACCGGCCCGGATAATTTTTTTATTTTTTTTAAAAAAAGAAGAGATTTTGGGCCAAACTAGCCGTTGGCCCAAGGCTATATAGTCGTTTTTGGGTCCAAACGGCTAGTTTGGGCCCATTTATTAAAAAAAAAAAAAAAATTAAAAAATATTTTTTAATCCCCAAAAAAAATCTATAAATACCCTACAACTTCAAATCATTTTTCACACAATTTTTCACTCTCTCAAATCTCATTCTCTCTCAAATCTCAATTCTCAATTCTCAAATATTCAATATATTTAATTTCTTAAAGTGTTCACTTTAATTTTTTAATTTTTCGTTTACAAAGTACGAGCGAAAGTTTCTAAAGTCGCAATCTTCGGATACTTTTAAAATTTGGTATTGTCGTTCCATCTCTTACGTTTAATTTTAATTTATTGTATCAATTGTTTAATATTTAATTTTATTATATTTGTGTATTTTGAATATTTTTAGTTTAATTTAATTTATATTATGGATAAATTAAGAAACCTCTGTCACGCCCCAAAATCCCATCGGGCCGGACTGGCACCCGAAGCCGAGAAGGCCCGGGAGAACCCGTTCAAATACCTGTACTTTCCCTTACATTCACCAAAAATTTGGGCAGCACTTCGTTACATACAGAAGGGTCTAATTCCCTGTATCAGCACAACACGCACAAATATATATATATATATAATATAATACTTGGCCGTCGGGGCCACCACATATACAAATATAACATCACTATATAAACTCCCATGACTTGACCCTTCCTTATGTCTACAAAGCCTCTAGGATATACATGACAAAATGACATAACTAGGGTCGGGACAAACCCCCGCCCACACATGACTCCTGTACAATAACAAAACATAAGGAACCGACTCGGAAAGCTCCGAAGCAAACTGGAGCTCACCAACAATAGCTGTATGATCTGGCTCCTATCTATGCTGCGAATGACCTAAAGCACCTGTGCCTGCAGCATGAAATGCAGGTCCCCCGTGAGGGACGTCAGTACGAAATATGTACTGAGTATGTAAAGCTGTAAATAATCATATGTAATATAGGGGATTAGGAAAATCAGACGCAAGTGAATAAATCATAATAGAAGTGAACCACACTTCATAAACACTTTTAGGATCATGTACATTATCATTAATCTGAATTGGGTTTGTGAATTCGAACACATTTGTGGAACGGTATACATTCGTTCATTTCATTCTTTACAATTATCATTCGCCATTACCTCCTCCTCCCGAACCTCCAACCACCTAACAATAATCAATATTGTACCGTACTGTGACCATTAGGCTGCCTCCAGTACATATCAACTGGGATCGACCCATGCTAGGCTTATGCCCCTGGGATACCACCCATAAACACATAAATAGGGATCGACCCATGCTAGGCTTATGCCCCTGGGATACCACCCACACGTATATCAAGTAACACACATAAGAGATCTTTCCAACAACTTAGTTCAAAAGCTTTTGAGATTATTACATTAGTGTTCATGCCAATATAGTACCTTTGGAACAATGATACATCAATAGGAATCAAGTAATAGACCTTCTATACAATAACGATGTTATAAAGACTCATTGGTACATCAACAATGTGTTTCAGAATCATCAATATCACAACAATGAAATAGGAGCCTTTTGGTATATCAATTTAACATTTTTACACTTTATAGAATGGAAACAACTTCGTTGGTAATGTAGAACAATACATGTTTTTGGACAACCTTGGAATCTTACTTGATGGAACATTGGTGTTTTCATGCCAAAGAACATTGTTAGAGTATGCTTTACATACCTCGTTGTAGATTCGGATACCAATTCAATACAACTTCCCGCCTTTACAAATCACTTATCTACAATGAAATATTTGGCATCTAGTATTAGCAACCCAACACCACAATTCTCTTCCATAATTCCATACAACCACTATTTGCAAAACATTCCAAAAACCAACTTGAACAATAGGTTTATGTGTATATATATATATATATAATCATCATTTCAATACCACCTCATCCCTTCACAATTCAACATAATCCAACATCATTTCCCAATCATCTTTCAACAACAATCAAATAGCATACTTCTTATGCTCACATGCATACATATATATATATACATATTCATATAAATAACACCAACATAATTTACATTCTTACCATAAAATGGCCCTTTTGATTTCGAAGTCCTGTTGGAACAAATAAGGGATGCTTCTCGAAGCCCTCGAGACGATGAACACAACTACGGAATCAATTTGGACTTTCCACGGTTGAATCACAAGATAATTGGAGTTGAAATTAGGCTAGGGTTTCCTTATTCTCAATAATATGATGATAATTGATGGATATAAGACCAATTATATCTATATAATGACCAATTTTCGTCCAAGAGATGATGGAAAATGACCATATTGCCCTTAAAAATTTAAGTAAATCCGAATCTGTCCATGGTGGACTGTTTTGACAGGCTAAAGTAAATCGGTCATAACTCTTTGCTCCGATATCGGATTTGGGTGAAATTGGTATCTTCGGATAGATAATTCAAAGGGCTTTCATTTCATATAAAGTAGGCCACCCAGTTCATCCTTTACAAGGAGTTATGATCGTTTGAAGTTGACCCTAAAAAACTGTTTTGAGAGGCTGAAGTAAAACGAGTATAACTACTTACTCAGATGTTGGATTTGGATGAAACCAATTGCATTGGAAAGAAGACTCAAAGATATTTCTTTTGATAGGTCGCAGCCCTCCCAGTTCATTATATTGAGAGAGTTACGATCGTTCAAAGTCGACCCAAAAAACTGGCAGGCCTCAGTAGTTTGAATTTCCTGCACATTTACTGTTCACAATTATCCCGGCCGCCGTTTTATAGTTTCGAACGTGCTCGATTATATCCGAAACTTATCCGTTTTTGGAAATCTTTATATCGTTGGAAAGCTTATTCAATAAACTTCGTATGAAAACATCGACGGGCAAATTCCGATATACATACAGTCGATTCCTATACACATATAATCAAACTATACACTTGAAACCATCTCAAAATAATCAATACTCATACTTAAACTCATATATACCTTAGGATCAATACTTATACTCCAACACATATAACCATGGCTAATGCACGTAATTAAGTATGGGGTGTTACATCCTTCCCCCCTTAAGGACATTCGTCCTCGAATGTAAATGTAGTTATTTAGCCGAAACAAGTTCGAATTCATAATTGATATTCACGTCATCATATAGATATTATGCATATGTAAAAACTCACTTGTTAGTGTTCCAGTTGCCCTCCTTGCACTTCTTTTTCACCTTTAAACAAATAAGGGTATTTCGATTTCATTGCTTCCTCCGCTTCCCATGTAATCTCTTCCCTTTGTTGATTTCTCCAAAGTACTTTCACCGATGCTACTTCTTTATTTCTCATCTTCTTAACTTGACGATCTAATATAGCAATAGGCATCTCCTCATAGGTAAGATCTTCTGTTACTTTCACATCTTCAGTAGAAGTAATAAGGGACGGATCTCCGATGCACTTTCGAAGCATCGATACATGAAATACTGGATGCACTGATGAGAGTTCCTGAGGTAGCTCTAATTCATAAGCAACTTGCCCACATCTTCAAATAATCTTATACGGGCCTATATATCGTGGACTCAACTTTCCTTTCTTGCCAAATCTCATCACCCCTTTCATTGGCGATACCTTCAAAAATACCCAATCGCCTAACGAAAATTCTAGCTCTCTTCTTCTACTATCCGCATATGACTTGTGCCGACTTTGGGCTGTTTTCAACCGTTGCTGAATCACCTTGACTTTTTCTATGGCTTGATACACAAGGTCCGGTCCGAACATAAGAGTTTCACCCGCTTCGAACCATCCTATTGGTGATCTACACTTTCTCCCATATAAAGCTTCATATGGTGCCATTTTGATACTTGAATGATAGCTATTATTGTAGGCAAACTCAATAAGAGGTAAATGATCATCCCAGCTGCCTTTAAAATCTATAACACATGCTCGTAGCATATCTTCAAGTGTTTGAATGGTGCGCTCTGCTTGTCCATCCGTCTGAGGGTGAAAAGCTGTACTCAGATTCACTTGTGTTCCCAAACACCGTTGGAAAGACTTCCAAAAGTTTGCAGTAAATTGAGTTCCCCGATCCGATATAATAGAAGTTGGCACTCCATGTAATCGGACTATTTCTTTAACATACAGCTTCGAATATTCTTCAACTGTGTAAGTGGTCTTAACGGGTAAGAAATGTGCGGATTTAGTAAGCCTATCCACAATCACCCATATAGAATCAAATTTCCGAGTTGTATGAGGCAAACCTGTAACAAAATCCATGTTGATCATGTCCCACTTCCAAATTGGAAGATCTATGCATTGCATATAGCCTCCGGGCTTTTGATGTTCCACTTTAACTCGTTGGCAATTTGGACATTCAGCTACAAATTCTGCAATGCTCTTCTTCATGTCATTCCACCAATACATATCTTTCAAATCTTGATACATTTTGGTTGATCCTGGATGAATGGAATACCTTGAAAAATGTGCCTCTGTCATAATCTTCTTTCTTAGCCCGTCTACATCCGGCACACACAATCGGTTTTGGCACTGAAGTACTCCTTCTCGCGTAAGCTCAAATGCCTTGGTCGCACCACTCTGAACGTTCTCCTTAAGCTGTAATAAAATAGGATCTGCATATTGCTTCTCTTTCACTTCAGCTACTAATAAAGATTCCGCAGCATTATGTACGATAAGCTCTTTATTCGGAGTTTCAAGAAGGCGAACTCCCAAACTAGCTAACTGGTGAAGATCTTTAACCATCCCTTGCCTTTCTATAGGCGCCATCATAGCCTTACGACTTAACGCATCAGCTACCACATTTGCTTTCCCTGGATGATACAAGATATCAACATCATAGTCCTTTAATAGTTCAAGCCATCTCCGCTGCCTTAAATTTAGATCCTTCTGATTAAAAATATACTGCAAGCTCTTATAGTCAGTATATATATCAACATGAACCCCATATAAGTAGTGGCGCCATATCTTTAAAGCAAAAGTAACTGTTGCCAGCTCAAGATCGTGTGTAGGATAATTTTTCTCATGTGGCCGCAATTGTCTAGAAGCATATGCTATTACCTTACCATGCTGCATCAATACACATCCTAAACCAATTCTGGAAGCATCACAATACACTGTATACCCTTCTGTACCTTCTGGAAGTACCAATATGGGTGTAGAAGTCAACTTATTCTTCAATTCTTGGAAACTCTCCTCACACGCATCATTCCATTGGAATTTGGATGCTTTATGGGTTAGCTTGGTTAAGGGTGCTGAAATGGAAGAAAAGTCTTTAACAAACCTCCTATAATAACCGGCCAACCCGAGAAAACTACGAATCTCCGTAGGCGTTGTGGGCCTTGGCCAGTTCTTCACAGCTTCTATCTTTTGAGCATCAACTTTTATCCCTTCACTAGATACAATATGACCCAAAAATGCCACCGAATTTAACCAAAACTCACATTTAGAGAACTTTGCATAAAGCTTACAATCACGAAGAGTCTGCAATGTCTGTCGTAAGTGATTGGCATGGTCCTCTTCTGATCTAGAATAAACTAGAATATCATCTATAAAAACTATCACAAATACATCCAGGAATGGCTTAAACACCCTATTCATCAAATCCATAAAAGCTGCAGGTGCATTTGTTAGCCCAAATGACATAACTAGAAACTCATAATGACCATACCTTGTTCAGAAAGCTGTTTTGGGTATATCTTTTTCTTTGACCCTCACTTGGTGGTAACCTGACCTCAAATCAATCTTAGAAAAACACTTGGCGCCCTGTAACTGATCAAATAAATCATCAATTCTTGGGAGAGGATATTTATTCTTAATAGTCACCTTATTTAATTGCCGATAATCAATACACATCCTCAGCGAGCCATCCTTTTTGCGCACAAATAACACTGGTGCTCCCCAGGGGGACATACTAGGCCTTATGAATCCCTTCTCTAGCAAATCTTTCAATTGCTCTTTCAATTCTCGTAATTCTGCTGGGGCAAGCAAGGGGGTACGGGTACGTTAATGAGACATGTAGCTGAAGATCACAAAAGAGAGTTAAATATTGCAAAAGGTGGTGGGGATGTTGGTGGGCCAACGCAAACTAGAATGGACCCAGCAACCGGTCACGTAGCGAAGAAGTATAATAAATTGAGGGACCGGGAAGAAATAGCTAAAATGGTAGTTGTGGGTTGTTTGCCTTTTAATTTTCCTTCTTCTGATGTCTTTATTCGTTATATACAAGCAATTTATAATCCTATGTTTAACGGTATTCTTAGAACTACTTGTCGGTCTGATATTTTTAGACTTCATTCACAATATTGTTTTTATTTATCAACATTGTTAAAAAATATTCAATGTAGATTGTCCCTAACTTCTGATCTTGGTCGTGCTGTAAATAAAAATGATTATTTAACCGTTACTTGTCATTGGATGGATAGTAATTTCGTGATGCAAAAACGTATTCTTGCTTTTTTATATGATGAAGATCGTAAACATACTAGACAATTTATTGCTGATTCTATTGTTAAAATTGTCGGATATTATGGTATCGAAAATAAAATTTTATGTATTGCTTTTGATAATGCTTCTAACAACAACAGTGCTATAAAAAAATTAAAATTTACGCTATCTCCGCCTTGCCTGAAATTTTTCATATTAAGTGTGCATGTCATATATATAATTTAATTGTAAAAGATGGTCTTGAGTTTTATATTGAAAAAAATTCGCCTTGATGTTGGTTTTATTCAAGGAAATAATCGTAGATCGAGAATTAGAGAATTTAAAGTTAAATGTCAAGAAAATGGACTTACACCGATTTTGATGCCTGATGAAATTGATACTAGATAGAATTCTACGTATGAATTTTAAAAAACTTGTTATAAATATTGAATTCCTATTACACTAGCTTTTAACCAACATTGCGGTTCATTTGCTGATTTTGCTGATTGCATGCTACATAATTCTGATTGGGTTGTAATTAATGATCTTGTTAAGTTTTTAGAAAAAATTTATGTAGCTACGGTTGAATTTTTCGGTGCTTATTATCCCACTTTTTGTAATATTTTGGCATATATAGCCGATATTTCTGGTTTGCTCAAAGAATATAAAAATAAAGAAGGTTATAAAGAAGCTGTTGGTGCCATGTTTACGAAATTTAAAAAATATTTCTTCCCGATTCCCCCTATTTTCTTGGTTGGTGCTATGCTAAATCCGTGCATGAAATATAATAATATATGTCACTTTAGTACTCTTATTTATACTAACTTAGAAATAAATACTAACCATGATTCTGAACAAGTACAACCTGATTTGTGGACGGCTACGGCTGATGCAAAGGATTACATAGAAAGATTATATAATCACTATGCTGATTTATTTGATTTAGCCGTACCTACAAATATCACTCCAACTGTCGCTCCTCATCCTCCCGAGGAGCCATCATTTTCTAAAAGGCCGGCACATAGTGGTTTTTCTGATTCGTTTTATGATTTAAATTGTTGGAACAGTGTTGATGAGAGAACTTACACATCAACTTATCGGGAAGAGCTGAAATATTATCTTCGGACGGCACCAGAAGATCGCAGACGACGGATCAACACGTTGAATTGGTGGAGGAGTAATGAAACACAATATCCTGTGCTTTCAAAATTAGCTAGAGATATCTTGAATGTTCCAATGTCAACCGTTGCATCAGAGAGCGCCTTTAGTCAGGGACGACAACAGTTTGGAGACAACCGACACTCATTGGGAAGCAATGCAATGAATGTTCTAGTTCGCCTCAGAGATTGGATTAGAGAGGAAAGAAGAAATCAAAGAATGGAACCGGAGCCGAGCGACGAGCTGAAACTTGAAGAAATTATGACTTCACGGGAGAACTCAGCAGAATCAAGTCCAATGCATGGTTTTGCCCCCGTTGACTTCGACTATCCTATGCAAGTTCCCATTAATATTAACATGAATGAGTTGGAAAAAATGATGCATAATTTATAGATTTTTCATTCATGTAAATTATAAATTTTGGATCATTTTGCAATCAATAAAATTCCCAAATTCATTCACTCCTTAGTCCTTGCTTTTTATATTTTTTCATTTAACGATTAAAAATTTTAAATTGAATTTCTAGTTTTCTACTTTAAATTAAAAACTTACTTCTAATATATTATTAATTTACTACCAAATATTATTAATTTATTATATTAAGTAGCATATGTTTTGTATATTTGTGTATATATCTTCTATAGAAGTGTATATTTAACATATACATGTGTATATGTTTTATAAA
This sequence comes from Capsicum pubescens, assembly GCA_030864215.1. Classification (NCBI taxonomy): domain Eukaryota; kingdom Viridiplantae; phylum Streptophyta; class Magnoliopsida; order Solanales; family Solanaceae; genus Capsicum; species Capsicum pubescens. The sequence goes on from CM061543.1 coordinate 19,824,347, forward strand.
TTAGTATATAAGTATATCTATATATATTGTAATGTATATATAATGTAGTATATTTTATAAGTAGTAGTATATATACATTGAATGGTGCGTATACACGTGTATATATCTTCTATAAAAGTGTATATTTAGCGTATACAAGTGTATATGTTTTATAAATTGGTATATAAGTATATCTATATATATTGTAATGTATATATAATGTAGTATATTTTATAAGTAGTAGTATATATTCATTGAATGGTGCGTATACACGTGTATATATCTTCTATAGAAGTGTATATTTAACGTATAGATGTGTATATGTTTTATAAATTGGATATCTTCTATAGAAGTGTATACATGTGTATATATCTTCTATAGACGTATATATTTAACATATACAAGTGTATATGTTTTACAAATTAGTATATAACTATATATATATACATATTGTAGTATATATATATGTATATTGTAGTATATATTTTATTTAAAATAGTACATATATATTGAATGGTGTGTATATATATGTATATATCTTCTACAGATGTATATATTTAATGTATACAAGTGTATATGTTTTACAAATTAGTAGATAACTATATATATATATACATATTGTAGTTTATATATATGTATATTGTAGTATATATTTTATTTAAAATAGTACATATATATTGAATGGTTTGTATATATGTGTATATATCTTCTACAGATGTATATATTTAATGTATACAAGTGTATATGTTTTACAAATTATTATATAGCTATATATATATACATATTGTAGTATATATATATGTATATTGTAGTATATATTTTATTTAAAGTAGTACATATATATTGAATGGTGTGTATATATGTGTATATATCTTCTCTAGACGTATATATTTAACGTATACAAGTGTATATGTTTTACAAATTAGTATATAACTATATATATATACATATTGTAGTATATATATATGTATATTGTAGTATATATTTTATTTGAAGTAGTACATATATTTTGAATGGTGTGTATATATGTGTATATATCTTCTACAGATGTATATATTTAATGTATCCAAGTGTATATGTTTTACAAATAAATATATAACTATATATATACATATTGTAGTATATATATATGTATATTGTTGTATATATTTTATTTAACGTATGACATATATATTACATGGTGCGTATATATGTGTATATATCTTATATAGATGTATATATTTAACGTATACAAGTGTATATGTTTAATAAATTAGTATAATATAACTATCTATGTATTGTAATCCATGTATATTTTAGTATATATTTTATTTTAAGTAGTACATATACATTGATTGGTGCGTATATATGTGAATATATCTTATATAGATGTATATATTATACGTATACAAGTGTATATGTTTTATAAATTAGTATAATATAACCATCTATACATTGTAATACATATATATGTATATTGTAGTATGTATTTTATTTAAAGTAGTACATACACATTGAATGGTGCGTATATATATGTATATATCTTCTATAGAAGTATATATTTAACGTATACAAGTGTATATGTTTTATAAATTAGTATATAACTACATATATATATATATATATATATATATATATATATATATATACATAGTATATACATATATATTGTAGTATATATTTTATTTAAAGTAGTACCTATATATTGATTTAAAATGATTTAAAATGAATTTCTAGTTTAAATTAAAAACTTACTTTTAATAAATTATTAATTAACTATTGTATATACTTTATTTAAAGTAGTACGTATATGTTGAATGGTGCGTATATATGTGTTTATATCTTCTATAGACTTATATCTTTAACGTATACAAGTGTATATGTTTTATAAATTAGTATATAAGTATATATATATATATTGTAGTATATACTTTATTTAAAGTAGTACATATTATTGAATGGTGCGTATATATGTGTATATATCTTCTATAGACGTATATCTTTAACGTATACATGTGTATATGTTCTATAAATTAGTATGTAACTATATATATATATTGTTGTATATATATATGTATATTGTAGTATATATTTTATTTAAAGCAGTACATATATATTGAATGGTGCGTATATATGTGTATATATCTTCTAAAGCAGTATACATTTAACGTATACAAGTGTATATGTTTTATAAATTAGTATGTAAGTGTGTGTGTGTGTGTGTGTGTGTGTGTGTATATATATTGTAGTATATACTTTATTTAAAGTAGTACATATATATTGAATGGTGCGTATATATGTGTATATATCTTCTATAGACGTATATTTTTAAAGTATACAAGTGTATATGTTTTATAAATTAGTATGTAACTATATATATATACATATTGTTGTATATATATATATATGTATATTGTAGTATATATTTTATTTAAAGTAGTACATATATATTGAATGGTGCATATATATGTGTATATATCTTCTAAAGTAGTATATATTTAACGTATACATGTGTATATGTTTTATAAATTAGTATATAAATATATATATATATATATATTATACTATTATAGCATATGTTTTATTTAAAGTAGTACGTATAGTCATATATAATTTTATATTGAATGGTACGTATATATGTGTAATTGTTTATATATCTTTTTTAAAATATATATTGTATATTGGAGTGTATATAGTGTATATTGAATTATTTATTTATTTTTTAAACGGGTTTGACCGGTTTTTAAACGGGTTTTGGTGGGTTTGACCGAATTGGGTTAAGTGGGCCGGGTTAGGGTGAGTTTTAATTTTTTTACTGTTTGGCCCGGCCCGGCCCGACTAGCGTCAATACCGACTCTTAACCGGCCCTCACCCCGGTTAAAATGAAAGGACCGGTTCCGGGTTGGCCCGGCCCGGCCCGTTTGACATTCATAGATTCAGATTGCAAAGAGGCAATGACATTTTTCTATAATAACCTACTTGATAAAATAAAAGTTAAACTTAATACTTATCTTTTAGTATTCGATGTATAATAGTTAAATTGATAATCAAATCACTTAATATGTCTATAACTCGACAATCGATATATCAAAGAGAACCACCTAATTTGTGCCCCTACCTAATTCCCACCTTTATTTATATCACTAGAGGAGCATGACCTGTGTCAGTACGGGCCCAACATTAAGATATTTATTTATCTGTTCAATCTTAATATATTTAAATAAAAAATTTTAATAAAAGAATTGCATATGTTTTCTATGATTCATCCGAAATCTAGCATGAGTTCAACATATGTTATTTTAATATGTATTTAGATAATTTAAGTTGTTAACTATTGTAATTTATAATATTTTTTTTATGTAATTTTCAAATTAATATACGTTACTTTTCTTATCCAAATTTTTGTGGCATTGATAGTCAATTATATTTTAAAAATAATTTATGTTTTTAATTATTGTGATTTATAATACTTTTCTTCTATTCCAATTCCAGTGACACTAATATAATTTCAAGAGTCGATCAAATATTTTATATCTTTAAAAAAATTTAAGTTGTTGATTATTGTGATTTCTAGTATTTTTCATGTATTTTTTTTTTTAAATCTATAACATATTAAATTATTTTTAGATATTTTAAGTTGTTAACAATTGTAATTTATAATACTTTTTATGTAATTTTTGAATAATATATGCTACTCTCCTTGTCCAGAATTTTGTGTCGACGACAGGCAATTATATTTTTAAAATAATTTAATTTTTTTATCATTATGATTTATAATATTTTTTCTATCTCAACTTATGTGGCACAATGCTTAACTGACCATAATAATTAATTAGAGTTGATATAGTAAAATCACGACTGAAGCAGCTGAAGTAGAAATTAGTCAATTTTTTTATTTCTTTTTGTTAATTATTGTTATTTACAGTTCTTTTTATTTCATTTTCAAATAATATATGTTGCTTTATATCTTTTTCTGTCCCGTCCCAATTTATGTGACACTAATATAATTTTGATAGTCTAAGAAAATATTCATTAGAAATTTATTTTATTAAATTAAATTTATTCATTTTGTACTTTAAAAGTTTAAAGTTAAGTTTAAATATTAGTATTTATATATAAGAAAAAAATAATTTTAAAATTTAAATTTACTAAAATAAATAAATAAATAAAAAGATTATAGTCAATTAAAATAATAAAATTGATTTACTTTAAATATTTAGTTGCAATTAATTAAGATAATTTTTTATTTTGTCATGATTTATGCGGCACCGATAAAATTTTGAGAGTCGAATAAAACTTTTATCTATTTTTCAAAAAGTATTTTAACTTGTTAATTATTGTGATTTATAATAATTTTTACGTAATTATCAAATAATATATTTACTCCTTGTGTCCCAATTTATGTGCTTCGATACAATTTTGTGAGTCAACTAAATTTTTTATATATCTTTTAAATATTTTAAATTGTTAATTATTATGGTTTGCAATACTTTTTCTTTTATCTCAATTTATGTGGCATTGCTAAAATAATGGGAGTCGATAAATTTTTTATATGTCTTTTAAATATTTTAAGTTATTAATTATTGTGATTTGTGGTAACAAATTAGTTTTGAACATTATAGCCAATTAAATAAATAATTTTTTTTACTTCCAATATGTAGTTATAGTTAATTAATATAAATTAATAGAATATATTAAATATTTAAATCATTATGATGAAACAATGGAATTATTATATATTGGGGCATGGTATGTAATTAAGTGGGAGTAGAGGTTTTTTTTGGTAAGAGTCAATAAAATTTATATATGTCTTTTAAATATTTTAAGTTATTAATTATTGTGATTTGTGATAACAAATTAGTTTTGAACATGATAGACAATTAAATAAATAAAAAAAATTTACTTCCAATATGTAGTTATAGTTAATTAATATAAATTAATAAAATATATTAAATATTTAAATCATTATGATAAAATAATGAAATTATTATATATTGGGATATGATATGTAATTAAGTGGAAGTAATTATTTTTTTGGTAATTGCAAGAAGAGGTGGTCGAAACCACCTCTTCTATATAGTAGAAAAGAAATATGATCTATTCAAGCTAGTTGAATAATTTACTATATATAGAGAATTAGTTTCACCATAACCTTTTTTTGGTTGGTTTTTCATCCGGTGTTCGGTGCCCATATTGGAGCCTCGACTATTTCGGATCGTGCCTTACAAGGCCCATTAAGGTGGCAGCGCTCCCAACAGAGTTTTCTCCGTACCCAAGATCGAATCCTCGACCTCTGATTAAAGATGGAACAGTTTCATCCACTGCACTACAACCCATGTCGGTCACCATAACCTTGATACTATGCATTTTCTCAAGTTGGCCAGTGATGGAGAAAGGAGGAGCTCAAAACCAACTTGTATGGCTAAAAAGTCGTAGAGCTGACATATATATATATATATATATATATATCATTCAATCACATTAGAATTTATAACTAGCTAGCTATTGCTTACAATTAATACAAAAGACATCCATCATACACACGAGTTAGTATTAATTTTGCATAAGTTACTCAATGTTTAATAGTTAATTCAGAAGTAAGTTATTCATATAAAAAATTAGTATGACATTTTGTTTGCAATTCAGAAATTAAACCCGTATAACTAATATTACATATATAAGTTATAATGTAATTTGCATCATAATTTTATATGTAGAAGATGGAATAAATAATACATGCATAACCAACATGGGTTGTGGTGCAGTGGATGAGTCTGCTCCACCCTTAACTAGAGGTCAAGGGTTCGATCCTGGGTATGGAGAAAACTCTGTTGGGAGAGCTGTCACCTTCATGGGCCCTGCATCGCGCGATTCGAATTAATTGGAGCTCCAATGCGGGCACCAAACACCAAATGGGAAACCAAAAAGATAAAAATAATACATGCATAATTCTATTAGCTAGCTATCAAACGATCCCTTGTAACTAAAAAGTCTCAACTTGTGCAGAGGATACTAGAAGTCAACGAATTTTAAAATGATGCCAAAAATCAAGAATTTGATCATTTAATTTGATGGTCCAGCAGCTATTATTGGCAGATCAAGAACAAATGAGAAAAAGACTTGTGATTTCCTGAAAAAGGAAATAAATCAATCACATGCTTCTGATTATATCTCTCTTGCGTCTGGGGAAGCTCGAGTTCAACCAAACTCAATAATTTTAGTTTAATTTTCAATTAAATTAAGAATTTGATTACTACGACTATAAACATTTGATGTTACTGTTCTAAAATTTAGAATTTCGACTCCGTCCCCCGATGATTTCCCAGCTCGGTATAGATTAATTGCATGCACAAAGTGGTTGATAAAAATATTATTTGTAATGTTCAAAATATTTGGCACGCAATAAATAAATTTAAAAAAATGAAGACAAATTGACTTGGCTTTGAAGAAATGAAAATCAGAAGTTCCAAGGAATTTTTCTTGTTGAATTTTCACAGCTGTACTAGAAAATAGGAAGGGGAGAGAGTTAGGTCCCTCAACTCTATTTTTCTTGACTTTATATGCATCTTTTGGCTAAATATTCCCTAACCAAAAACAAAATTAAGATTATGAACTCCACTTGCTATTTTTAATTAGTTTCTCTAATTTTTCATTTGGTATGTTTTAGGGTCTATCGAAAACAACCTTGCTACCTCTCCGGAGGTAGTGGTATAGATTGTGTATATTTTACCCTTCCCAGACTCCACTTATGTGGGAATACACTGGATTTGTTATTGTTGTTGTTGTTGCAGGGTCTGATAGATTTGAATTCGCAGTGTAAAGTTTCACTTTAGAATAAAATACTCAAACATTTTCATTTTTATTGCTCGAAGATGAGATCTACCATTAAACAATAGATATATTTTCATCAGGAGATAATTTAGGAGGAAATGACCTTAAAAAAAAAGTTTTTTTGGGTTAATTTGATTGTTCAGTTGTGGTAGTTGTGGTTTCTTGTCTTACTTATTGTAAAATAACCCATAATTAATAGTTTGAAAGTGTTTTTCATTTTCACTAAAGCCAAAAATAAGTTGCTTTCTTGTCATAGATAATTACAAGTTTTGGGATCACTAATTAACAATCAATACATTCTTTTGATTATTCCCTATTATTTCAAAAAAATAAAATAAATTCATTACTCTACAAAACTTATTTGTTAATTAACACAAACTTCTTTTTCATTTTTCAATGTAATAGGTAACATAAACTGATAAGTTTTCGTTTGACTTTAGATTTTGAAGATCAAATTTTAAATTTTAAAATTACAAAGTTATTAATAGGTACTGAAATTTGAAGTTCTATTTGAACATGTATTTATTTGATTATTTTTTTAAGTTCTATGAATAGAATCCTCAAAATCCATTTGAAAATTTTGAAGAATAAATTCAAGGAAAATTCACATAAATATACAATGTTAGAGTCTATATTCCAAAATATACCACAAGATTCTATTTTAAAAAATATACCAACACAAAACTAATAAAACCTATTAAATAGGAGAATTTATTTTTTTAAAAGAATTAAATCAGAAAAAGGGACACAAACGGAGAGAGGAAAAAGAAGAAACACAGAGAGTAGAAGAAACAATTAGCAGGTGGATCAATTTTGGAAAAAGAAGCTTATGGATCTGCTGCTGTTTGCTCGTTTCCGGCGGTTATCACCGGAAAAAACAAGATTAGGGACGGTTTTGGGGGGGGGGGGGTTCGACGGAAATTAACAGTGCAGCCAATTCATTCGCCGGAAAAACCAAGATTAGCTCGATTTTTAACATCAATTTTGGAAAAAGAAGCTTGTGGCGCTACTTCTGTTCGCCTGTTTTCGGCGGATATCACCAGAAACTCAGTGAAAACATTGCTATATGCTTCCTATTACTCCGCCAAAAATGTTATCTATTATCTATGAAAACTCAAGCAAGCCATAGACGTTGAGTAGATGTATTAGTCATTTGATGCTTCTGCTCTCGATGATGATCCAGTTGATTGTTTATTATGAGATATCCATGGAGACTCCCCAAGTTAGAATTGTCTCTCAAATCTTCACACTTGCCCTTTTGGGAGTTGTTCTCAAGGATGACGTAGAAACTTATATTTTTATAAATAAATATGATATAAAAATTGGTGTTTCGTTATATATTTTGTAAATGGTATAAAAATAATATAGAAATTGGCGTTTCTATAAACATGATATGCAATTGATATAGAAATTGCTGTCATCTAAAAATTATTTAACTACATTCTAAAAATATAATATAAATATGGTATAGAAATAGGTGTTTCATAAAGGACAAGTCAAAAAACCTTATGACATTTGAATATGATATTCTATGAGGTATAATTACCTTCTAAAATAATGATATATAAAATGATGCTTCTGTAATTATAATATGAAATTGATATAGAAATTAGTGTCCTCTAAAGATTATTTAACTATATTCAAAAATTATAATATAAGCATGGTATAGAAAGTGGTGTTTCGTAAAAGTTATTTCAAAAGAACTTATGACGGTTGAATAGTTGGTAGATTTTGTAAATAAAAACTACCTTTTATAAATAAAAAATAATAGTGGTAGATTTTTTAATATAGACTCTAAATTTGTATATTTATGTGATTTACCCTAAATTCAAAGCATCAAATTTAATAACCAAAATAAATATTTGAATGTAAAATTTCAAAATTTACTTCTATAAAAGTTGTCCAAACACTAGCTTGCATATAAAGTAGAAAACAACTTGGTTTAGAGTGGTGGAGCTAAGTGTAGAGAAGAGGGTCTAATTGAATTCTTTTCGTCTAAAGCGTACTTTTTGATTAAAAATAAATAAATTAAAGTTACATGAATTAAACTTATGTCATTGTGTGACTTTTTTTTTCTCAATGAGGTGTTCTGGCATTTCAGAAAATTCAAATTCTCACTACGTAAGTCATTTTAAAGCAGAAGCGTTGCTTACTGTATATAATTTTTTATTTTTTATTTCAATTTTCAAGAGTTGAATGCTATAATTTTTGACAATATGAACATACCTATATACACAAGTTGCTACTCTGTACTTTAAACTTATGTTCCTTAATTCCTTACATTTTTCATTAACACAACTGTATCTATGGTAATCCAATCAATTTACATATACAAGTTGACATTGAAATAATTTTTGCACCACTAATCATCCACCATATAAATATAATCAATTAATAACATATTCCTATCATTTCTCATGTTTAGTAGTTATTGTAAATCAATTTAGCTTAATGGCAGAAAGAATATTGACAGTACATCTTCTATAATAGATCTTTTTAACCATTAAAAAGATATGATAGAAAGAACGAAATTTCTTAATCCTTGATCAAATGTCTCAAAATTGCTCGGAAAATAGAAAAAAATCTTGATAGAGAACATTTTCTCCTTTATTAATTTTATGCGATAATCCTAGATTGATCGGTTCAATGAATTTGAGATTTTTTTTCTTTTTTCTGTCCACTAAATTTACACTATTAATTTATCCCTCCAAAACTTTGGTTTATCCGATTTCAAAACTATTTTCGTGTTTTATGATGACAAGTTAGTGAATTTATATATTTGAAATACATTTATTATGACTGAATTAAGTGATTCTCTCATATTCACATTTCAAGTAGTGTTTAAGGTTTTCAAAAAGATATGACTTAATTAGTACATATACTATAAAAGTTTAGCTAACAATTAGTAATTTCTGTTTACTTTGAAACTTATGTTCATCTTCTACTTCTTGAAGAAATTAATTAATTCAAATGACGTTGACTTTAATTTTAGTTCTTAACTTAGTGTATCCTCCACTTTTCTAACTTCTACTACTAACATTAAAAATTAAATGAATAATTTATTAACCTCTAATCCGTAGCATAATTAAATACAACAAGCATAGAACTTCCCAACCATATTAGTTATAACACACCGATATAATACAATTTTAAGTGTTAACCAAAAAAAAAATATAAAACAAGTACGATTTGTTAACTTCTATGTGTTACCAAATTGGTAAATATAATATACTATTTTAATAAAATTCACTATAACCAACCACTATGACCATGTTAACATAGTAATTCCCTCTTGACATAAACTTAATTATTACTCAAATGTAGTTAGAAAAGTTTCATCAATAATTTTTAGTCATTCGAGTGGCGCCGGCTACTGAATTAGTGATTAAAGAATTCAGCGTTTGGTCATAACTTTTGGAAAAAAAAAGAAGAGTTTTTAAAGTTGTGTTGAAAAGTAATTTTGAAAATATAAAGTTGTGTGTAAATGCATATATTACTTTTTTTAATTTTGAAGTTATATGAGTAGAAGTGAATTTCCACCCATTTGGATCAGTTATTTACTATAAATTCTCAAAAAAATAGTATTCAAATTTCATGAACAAACAACAATTTTTACTTTTTTTTTTCTTTTTTAAATCTACTTTAAAAGTTTATGATTAAACGAGAGTGGAGTGGAGTGGAGTGGGTTGAAAATTATGAAGTCTCAAATTAAAATTTTGTTTTCGTTTATCTAAATTTTAGTGAATAAAGTAATAGGTATCTATATTCACGAAAGATAAACATGTATACTGTAAATTTTATCAAGCTTGCATGCCAATTGATATGGTCGATACTGTTATTCAATAACATACCCATTAAAATTCTTTTATTGAGCTCGAGGAAAATAGAACGTACATAGATTTTATCACTGCGTCATAAATATTGAGCAGTTAATTTTGAAAAATCGTCAATTTCAAGTAAAACAAATCCAAGTAAAAAAAATATATGAACATTGTTCTCAGCCCAACAGAGAAAAAGCGCCATTGTTATAAATAATGACAAAAATTGAAAACTGTTATAAATGTATTTACATTATAGTGAATGTCTATCAAGATCTAGTTGATATCTATCAGGATTTGAAATATCTGTCTTTTAGTCAGAAACTAGGAGTATTTTTTCCTATAAATAAAGAGGTTTTGTTCATTGTATTCTCAATCTGATGACCCCTCAAGAATCCATCAAGAGAAGAAATAAGAATACTTTCTCTATTTTCTCTATTCTTCTTATTTATTCTTTATTGTTTTACGTTATCAGCACGAGACTAAATAATGTGAGATTATAAATCTAAAGGTCAAGGTTAGTAATTCCTTATGTTATTTGTATTTTTCTATTAAAGATATAATTATTGTTGGTTTTGAGAAAAAATAATTGGTTTGTATTTTTCTATTAAAGATATAATTATTGTTGGATTTGAGAAAAAATAATTGGTTTGAAATCATTTATGTTTTAAATTTATTCCTCAAGAACAATATTATCAAAATGGATGATAATATGTTGGGTTCAAGTCCCACTGATTTATGTCTAAGACGCTTTTACAGGGGTAAGACGTTGAGTTTGAATCTCAATGCACCATATTGATGATATTATGATGGCTAAGGCAAAATAATGAGTATTTGGTGAAACATGTCTCATTAAATATGTTGCATTCCTTGAATTGAATGTGGTAGCAATAAATCATATGTATGTCTCAATTTGCTTTTGTAGTAGCTATCAGAATTTGATACGCTTAAGACATGATTATATTCCATTCCTGGGGAATAAGAAATTTATTAATGCAAACGTGTAGTTGATTGTGATGGTATCACAACCCACCTCCGAAAGAGGCTGAATAATTGAGAAAAGTTATTTTGATATCTACTTCTAAAGTAGTAAATTTGAAATTTATTCATATAATAGTAAATCTGAAATTTACTAAAGTAAAAGGTACATCTCATGATAAACTTGGAGTTTGCTAGAATAAAAATTCATAAATTGATATGAACGATTGCGACATCCCAAAGATGTGCATACTGAGTATGTAACATATATTGAAGAATTAGAAAATTCTTCGCTACTTGTAATGTTGCTTGTTCTCATAATAAGTTGGTTGGACCAATTAATATTGGGATTGGATCCCTTAAAATTTGAAAAGTATAAAAGGTGAATATGGGACCGTTCACCAGTCATGTGATCTGTTAAGATGCATCAATATAAGATGATCGCATGTGCGTTTATTGTCAACATGCAGTTTGACATTCATAAAGTTGCTTGCTCAATAAAATTGAGTTAAGAACATAACTTTCAGATTGTGCAATCAAGACAATTCATCTTGATGATCATGGTTTAGCATCGAATGACTTCAATAAATTGTTAAACCATTGAGAACAAAAGTTTCATGTGTTGGTTTGAAATATTATATACAAAAGTACTTGTATGCATCAAACCAATAAATTACGATTACTTTTTTCTCAAAGTTGGTTCTAAGTCAGGAATCACACGTTGTCCATCTAATAGTTAATGTGCAGTATACGATGAAGTGTCGTATCTTAGTACAATTGATGTACTAATGTATTTTGCAAATACTACAAGGCCTGATATAGCCTTTTCGGTTAATTTGTTAGCAAGATTGCAGTCCCGATCTTTTTGGTCATGCTGATGTTGGGTATTTACTTAACCCACATAAATCTTGGTCTTAAACATGTAATGTGTTCACATGTGGGGATACTGTCATATCTTGGAGATATGCAAGACAATCTATCTAGCCACTTCATCGAACCATGTTGATATAATAGCTATTCATGAAGCTAGCCAAGAATGTGTATGGTTGAAGTCCATGATACATCTCTTTCGAGAAAAAATATGGTTTGAAATGTGACAATGTACCCATAGTTTTATACATAAATAATGCAACATGCATATCACATCTTAATGGAGGATTCATAAAAAGAGATAGAACGAAAAACACTTCATCAAAGTTTTTCTACATACATGAGCTACAAAAGAATGGATTCGTTCAAGTGACAATGTGACTAATTTATTCACCAAGTCTCCTCCAACTGCAACTTTCAAAAAGACGGTGCACAAGATCGGGATGCAAAAGTTCATTGATGTTCTCATCAGAGGGAGCAAATACACGCTGTACTCTTTTTCCCTTTCAAGGTTTTGTCCCACTGATTTTTCCCTGTAAGGTTTTTAACGGGGTAGCCTATATGCGTATTGTTAGAGATGTGTACTATTTTTCCTTCACTAGATTTTTTTTCCTACTGGTTTTTTTCTAGTAAGGTTTTAACGAGACACATTATCTATCTAGACATTCAAGGGAGAGTGTTATAAATGTATTTACATTATAGTGAATGTCTATCAAAATCTAATAAGATCTAGTTGATATCTATCAGGATTTGAAATATCTGTCTTTTAGTAAAAAACTAGGAGTATTTTTTCCTATAAATAAATGAGTTTTGTTCATTGTATTCTTAATCTGATGACCTTCAAGAATCCATCAAGAGAAGAAATAAGAATCACTCTCTCTACTCTTCTTCTTTATTCTTTATTGTTTTATAATAAAAACTATTTACTAATAAAAAAAAATTAATAGTTTTCACTTTAACCAAAGAAATAAAATGAAAATAAAAAGTGGTACTGCTCTATAAAATAAAATGACTTATTTTGATTTAATATAAAATTTAATAAAATATATAATTTTAATAAATTTAAATAAAAATTGTATCAAATACATCAAATTATTCTTCAATATTATGATACTCCCTACGTTTTAAAGACAATGATCTAGTTTAATTTAACATAAAATTTAAGAAAAAAAATATATTTTTTTAAATATGATGATTTTAAATTAAAGATATGTCAAATATATCAAAATGTCGTTTAATTTTGTGATCTTAAATATATTATGCAAAAAATTATAGATTTCTTTTTTTTTTAAAATAAATTAAAAATAAAAGTAGTTTATTCATTTTGAAAGAAAGGTAGGACTAGGAGTATTTAATACGGGGAGAGAGTATTAAAAAGCAACACATTCCATGAAGATTCTTTCAATCCAACTTTTTATCGAAGTGTAAAGTTTGTTCCCTATTCAAATTGAACAAAAAGATACCCACTTTCTCTTTGTTCCCGGAAAGCCACCGACCCTTGTAACCTCCTCCACTCCTCCATCTCCTTCTCTCTCTCTCTCTCTATGTATACATTTTGTATGTTTGTATACATCTCTCTCTTAACTTGCTTCTTGTTCATGTTTTGCTGACCTAACACAACACTCTCTATAACTATACTTTTCCTTCTTTCATTCAATAGAGTTTTGTTTTTTTGTATAAAATATTGTCGGTTTGGAGTTTTTAGAGCAACCCCATTTATCTATTTTCCCTTTACTGTGTCTTCATGATCAGTACAAACTGAAAAGAGGGGTTTAAAGCTTATAAAGAAAGATTTTTTTTCAGTTTTTTCAACATGAAAAGACCAAAATTTGACTTGTTTATGTCACTCAGCAGGCAAAGATCTTTGCAAGTTTTGATTTTGTTAGGACTTTGTTATGTATTTTTGGTGGGTCTTGAAGTTCCTTTTGTATTCAAAAATGGGTTTAGTTTAGTTTCTCAAGAAGGTTTTGGTGCTGGACAGTTAGAGAGGTCTTTAGTGGTTGGTAGTGAAGAAGAAAAAAGGGCACCAAATCGCCCCTTAGATGTTCCACGTAAGGTTCCAAGTGAATTGAAGAATGAAAGGAAGATTAGTGAAATCAAGAATCCATTGTCAAGTTTAGTGTTTGATGGTAGTTATGTGAATATGAGTAGTAATGATGGGTTTTCTGGGATTTTGAAGTCAGCAAAAGAGGCTTTTGAAGTAGGTAAAAAGTTCTGGAAAGAGTTGGAATTGTATAAAAAGGAAGTGGGGTTTGTGGAAAGTAGTAGTAACAAGTCAGAAGAATGTCCTCAATCTATTTCAATGACAGGGTCTGATTTTGTGGGGAAAGGGAGAATGATGGTGTTGCCATGTGGGCTTACTCTTGGTTCACATATAACTGTTGTAGGGAGGCCAAAAAGGGCACATCAGGAGAATGACCCAAAGATATCATTGTTGAAGGAAGGTCAATTCTTGATGGTTTCACAGTTTATGATGGAGTTACAAGGGTTGAAGACTGTTGATGGAGAGGACCCACCAAGGATTCTTCACTTTAATCCAAGGTTGAAAGGTGATTGGAGTGGGAAACCTGTGATTGAGCAGAACACTTGTTATAGGATGCAATGGGGGACTGCTCAAAGGTGTGATGGGTGGAGGTCCAGGGATGATGAGGAGACTGGTGAGAATATGAATTTGGGTTCTTTATTTCTTTAGTAGTCTTAAATAAATTATTCTGTTTTATGAACTAGTTTAATCGGTCAACGTTGGTCTATCGGAAACAGCCTCTCTACCTCATACTCTACCTTCCCGAAACCCCTCAAGTGGGATTACTGGGTATGTTGTTGTAGTTTAATTGGTTAACTATGTGCATTGCCAAACTAGTTGGATTTCCCTGTATGATCCTCTATGTCTAAATGCTTAGAAGATTCATGTAGCTGTTAGCTTACTGCTGTCGTCGACGTTTATCCAGACTTGTGACCAGTAATGTAAAACTCATATAGGCAAGAGTTGCTAAGAAAAGTCAATGTTTAATAGTGTACTAGTTAAACGTAAAGATTTGTTAGCTGGAAGAACTATTTGATTTACTAATTAAGGTTAAAAAGTTCTTTTTTTTGAGGGGTGGGTGGGTGGGGAGGCTGCAGAATTTTTTTATAGTGTGTAATCAAGCAGTTGAATAAGTTTGAATATTGATCTTATTGCTTGAGAAGGTACTATTTCGTGATGTATAGATTCCTCGGATTATTATGATGAGTTGGGGTGGGGAATTATTTTGAATACATTTTATACATGGGTTTCTTGGCAATTGGATGGAGGAAAAAACAAGCGAAATGCACCATCAGTTACATTTGCATCTGTTTGTAGTCTGTGGCGCAGTAATCTATCATTTGTATGTAGTACAACATTTTGGTAATGTCTAGACTCTTTTGCAGTTGATGGCCAGGTAAAATGTGAAAAGTGGACCCGAGATAATGACACTAACCATTCCGAGCAATCAAAGGCGTCTTGGTGGTTAAATCGGCTAGTAGGGCGAAAAAAGAAGGTCGATTTTGATTGGCCATTCCCATTTTCAGGGGATAGGTTATTTGTGCTAACTCTCAGTGCTGGTTTGGAGGGTTATCACGTGAATGTTGATGGGAGGCATGTGACCTCATTTCCATATCGAATTGTGAGTATCATACTACCACCTCTTTCAATTCCATGGTGAATTATTGCATTGAATTAGAGAGGGTTCTCATTGATGCTCTTTAGGGATTTGCGCTTGAGGATGCCACTGGCTTATCATTGAATGGTGACATTGATATCGATTCAATCTTTGCTGCCTCCTTGCCCTCATCACATCCTAGTTTTGCTCCTCAAAGGCATCTTGATATGTCAAACAGATGGAAGGCACCACCCCTCTTTGATCAGCCTGTGGATCTGTTCATTGGCATTCTGTCTGCAGGCAATCATTTTGCTGAGCGCATGGCTATAAGGAGGTCTTGGATGCAGCATCAGCTAATCAAATCTTCAAATGTTGTGGCTCGATTCTTTGTCGCATTGGTAGGTTGACAGATAGTAGCGTATACAGCATATTGCGAATATCGTTGACTATTAACTTTGATGTTGCAGCTTGTTAGTTTGAGTTTGACATGGATTGGTTTTCCGACAGCATGCTAGGAAGGATATAAACGTGGAGTTGAAGAAAGAGGCTGAATTCTTTGGTGACATTGTCATCGTTCCCTTCATGGACAATTATGATCTTGTTGTCTTGAAAACTGTTGCCATCTGTGAATACGGGGTGAGTGTGGATTACCTGTAAACATTGAGTTGGTCGTTCCCAGATTAACGTCGTCCCAAGATTAATCTTTTTTCAAATTAATCTTTGCTTGTTGCAGGTCCATGTAGCATTTGCTAAAAATATCATGAAGTGTGATGATGACACATTTGTTAGAGTGGATGCAGTTATCAAGGAAATAAATAAAATACCCGAGAATAGGAGCTTATATGTTGGAAATATCAATTACTATCATAAGCCCCTGCGTAATGGTAAATGGGCAGTGACATATGAGGTAATATTTTGAAGTTCCTTTTCAAAAATTTCTTAGCCCAATCTCCATGTGGCAAGGAGGCCTAGTAATGCTATTTTCTTTTGGCAAAATATTTTCATATGCTTTATTGTCGAGGGAAAAGGCTTCGCATTTACCAGTTAATAGTGTCTGATGAGCATGCTTAGAATTGGCGAGGTTATGACTGAGAGATGCTTTTCTAAGGGAATACAGTAAGGCTGTTCGGACAGTGAACGCATGAATTTGCAGCACATGCTACTGTAACTTGCTAGTTATCTGCATTGATTATCTCTGGACGTCTAGTTTTTTGTCTTCTCAATGTCCTTTAGTTTTAGTCACTCAGTATGCTGGCCTTCTAATCTTTGTTTTCGGGTGGTTCCTCAGGAATGGCCAGAAGAAGATTATCCACCTTATGCGAATGGACCGGGTTACATTATTTCATCAGCCATTGCAAACTTCATCGTCTCAGAGTTCAATAGTCATAAGCTAAAGGTTAGACAAAATCCCTGTTATCCCTTTCCATAAGTTAATACTCGTGAAATAGCTAACTAGCTCCCGGACGTGCAGTTGTTCAAGATGGAGGATGTCAGCATGGGAATGTGGGTCGAAAAATTTAATAGCTCATCTAGTCCTGTGCAATATGTACACAGCTTGAAGTTCTCCCAAGCTGGATGTGTAGACGACTATTATACCGCTCATTACCAGTCCCCTAGACAGATGATTTGCATGTGGAACAAATTACAACAGCTAGGCAGACCTCAATGCTGTAACATGAGATGACACTTAGAATGGTATTTGGAAACTGTCCCAGTAACACAAGGATAGACAAGTTTTGCACTTAATAGAACCATCATCTGTATATTTTCTGGACGACACTTGTTTTTTATATCATAGGGCTGCTTAGGTGCCTTGAAAATTCACTTTTGCCTTTCTCTACTTCCCACCTTTTTAAAAAAAATATTTTTTCCAAGTACTTTCAGATAGGTACATAAATGTGCATTTTAGAATCTCACACACACACTTTTGGATGTAACTTACCATAGAATAACAGCAGCAGAAGGAAACAAATTTGAGATTCCATGAAGTTTCCTTTTTTTCTAACTTCTCTTTATTAAAAACACAATAATATGGTACTACTATGTTTCAAATATCTTGTGGTTTTGTATTTATGGTGTGAAGTTGACATTTTCAATAAGTATTCAAATATGAAATTACTATGGCCACACATAAAGGGTGGCTGTGTGTGGGGAAGTTGACACTTTGACATGCTATGTTGGTAGACCAGCGTTGATTTTTGAAATATGAACAAACCGTTGGAACTTAGCATCAGCAAAATGAATAGAAAAAGAGATTGTTGATTATTGACTAAGATATCAAGGGAAATTGACATTTTAATTCTCTATCTTCCTGAATAGCATATGAAAGTTGACGATCAAAGATGTAATAACTGTATGACAGTCAAGTTGTCTATATAGATAGGCTTTTGCTAGTTCCAAACAGTGGGCATAACAGGATTTTTACAAGCTGTATCGATCTATTGTCACAATTCGTCTTGCAAGTGGGTCCTGAGTCAGGAATTGTGGCCGTTTTTGTATTTGTATTTATTTTCCGCGCCTGAATTTACAAAATATTACTCCTATTTATCGCTTAAGGGGATGATGAAGGGGAAAGGGAAGGGAATTCTTGCTACTGAACCATAAAAAAAATGATATGTTACATCTGATACAACTTGAAAAGAGAAAAGAATACAACTTTATTGTACAAGACTTGTGAATTGGGAAGCCAATGTATCTCTCTATACGTTAACATTTTGTAGCAGCATACTAAAACCAGCTAGCCAATATCAACATAAAAGACAACAACATGAGTACAAAGTTATTGCATGAACCTGTTAACATGAATGCTGCTGAAGGAGGGGAAGCAGCAGGAGGACCAGCTGGGATATCATCAACAACAGCAGAAGAATTTTCCTTTGAACAAGTGTATTTACAACGACTCGGACGAACAACTCTGTAAACTCCACTACTTGCAAGTACATACATGTCCTTGTTGTTATCTTCACCATGTGAAAATATGTAGCCTAAAGCTGGATCTGAGCTTCCAGGGACAAAGGTACAATCAATTGGTGATTTCTGAGCACACTTGAAAGAGATTTGAGTGGTGTTAAATGTTCCACTGTTCTCTGGATTTTCAGTGCCTGCCCACATGGAACCTGCATACAGATCTGCAAAAAGATACCTGCAAGACTTCACCAGTCATTACCATAGTTCAACAAAATGGACTTTGGCCTAACTCGATCTCTAAAGCTAGTACAGAAATGAGGAGATAACAGCTGATTATCTACCAGGGTAGGACATTCTAATACTCTACACGGTCAGGATTGGACATCTGGAGAGTAAAACAATATAACGCGGTGGACTCAAATTAGATAAATCAAGAATAAGGATGAGTCTACCTCTGATATCATGTGAAGACTATGAACTTTTAGCGTAACTCAATCTGAAGAACTATTTCAAGATTGGACTAAAACTCTAAAAAGGACTCACCTTCCATGCATGCAGGGATCAGTCATGGACCTGTAGAAGTATCCACCAGTAATTGATGCTGACCCTCCATTCTTGTTCACATCAGAGTGATTATATCCCATGACTGGGAAAATTGGATTTGTGGAGCTCATAGATGTATTTCCTCCAGGTGATTTCGAAGGAGTGTAACGGTAAGGACCTTCGTAGGCACGCCAGCCATAGTTGCCACCCTTGCTAACTATATTCACCTCTTCAAATTTATCCTATGAAACAATCATAAGATGTTTGAGTACAATGTCAAAATACATCTGTTTGGAGGCAGCTTTGAGCAAGCAGCAGGTATTTCATGGAAAAGATCCAACATGACTGGAGTGTTAAACATTACGTTCTTGGAGAGTGAAAGTCTTGTACTTTACCTGCCCTACATCAGCACACATGAAGTAAGATGGTCTAGCAGAATCAAAACTGCAGCGCCAAGGATTTCGCATTCCTAGTGCCCATATTTCAGGCTGCAACTCTTTATCTTCAGAGTAAGGATTATCCTTTGGTATAGAGTAGTTTCCCCATAAACCGTGCTTCGTGATTTCTGCTGCATCTAAGGGAACTAGCATCAGATACAAAGTAAGAGGCAAGAACTAATGGATCAGTAGATTCAGATTTCACTTTCTGTTTGATATATAGACGGAATTATGAAGATTCAGATTGCTCTTTAGTATCTTTTTTCCCCATAAACATCCCGTTGAGGCAGCTTAGTAGCAGAAAGATCATCGATAATAGCATATATAGAATGGAGAAGCCACTTACTGGATGTGCCATCAACATCAAGCCTCATAATCTTTCCCAGCAATGACTTCTTGTTTTGGGAAAAATTGTAAGGATCACCTATACCTCCACCATCACCCATCATGAAGTACAAATATCCATCTCTCGGTCCAAAAAGTATCTGGCCTCCGTGATGACCTGTAAATGGAAGGCCCATGGTGAATATCCTTCTGACTTCTTTCGGGTTGGCAGTTTTTGCCTGGAAAATTGAGTCATTTATTATCATTCAGAGCCAAACAAAGTGAGAACAAAAAATCCATCAAGACTCTCAAAAGTACCTTTGTTGGCTGGGATCCACTAGCAGTAAATTCTGCTATCACAGCTTGATATTGGCATGGTTGGGAGCCACTATCGCTAGGTAGTTTTGATGGATCACAGTCGACATCTGAGTTACAAGAACATCTTCCTCCACATCCAGGCCATGCTTGCTTATCACAATTGAATGATGCAAAGAATCGCCCGTTCTGTGAGAACTTCGGATGAAATGCAATCCCCATCATCCCCAGTTCAGTGTCAAAATGAACTTCATCTGTTAAGTCCAAGAAAGGACTAGAATCATCAAGCTCTAACAGCTCTCCGGAATCGAGTTTTGGAATATTAGCCAACCATATTTTCCCTTGCTGATTCGAGAAGAAAGCACGACTAGAGCCATCAGGATGAGCAACCATATTGAGATAACTACCATTTCCAATTTTCTCGAGGCACAAACCCCCTGGAGGAGTTATAGGCGTGGTGGTATTTAAGGTGACAGGTTCTCCAGCGAAGCATATCGATCCATCACCAGAAGCTCCACCGAATGCATTACAGAAATCTATTTGTGATTTCCATAGATCTGTCAACTTTGTGGAATTGGATTTCACAGAAGCAGAAAAAGGAGAACTTATGATAGACACATTTTGACATGTAGTCCATAGTTTAGAGCAAAAGTCACTCTCAACTTGGCTAATTTTGGTTGAATTTGCTGAAGTTGTGGAGTTGCACAAGATAGGAAGTTGTCGAGGAACGGAATCAGTTCTGAACAGCTCTCCTGAAAATTTATCACACTTCTGCAAAAGGTGAAAATATGGAACTCCATACATCAAGAGTCGATGAGAATATAACTACTATCAAAAGTTAAATCCTCTCTACCTCCCGAGGTAGAGAGGCTGTTACCGATAGACCCTCTAACTCAAGAAAATATTAAAACTGAAGAAGCCAAGGCAAAATACTAAACAAAGCTTTCTGAAAAAGCAACAGTAACTACAACCGAATACTAATATGACAGTCGAAGTACACGGAACAGTAAATAGTAACAGAAATCGAAGGAGCAAGAAACTACAGGAGTATCTTCTTACCGCACAGATGACAGATTTTACAAGAGAAGCACATCCAGGATCAGAAATGTTCATAGCATTAAATTGAGTCTGAAGTTGTTTATCACCATTGGAGTTGCAGCATGAGGTTCCATTATAAGAACAGAATGCTAGAGGAGTCTTTAGCTGAAGAGGAGCCCCTGTAACACATGAAGCAACAACAATCAAATTGAAAACCAGAATAAAAAGTTCTTCCAGACAAAGCTTCCAATGGAACAGTGCAAATGCTGGAACTTACTTGAATCAGTACACAGTGGAAGTGAGAAAGAAGGATCAAGAAGCTGCAGAAAGTTCAAAAGAATGATGAATTTGACAAAATGACTCATTCTCATTACTCCTATTTGCAATAAGAAGTTATGTTTTCAACATAGTCCTAATAGAAATGAAACAGATTTCAAGGACAAAAATAAGATCATCTATAAAAATGACAACTTTCTTGTGCTTCAAACTTTTGCACACTGGCTGATGTTACCAACTTCTGTATTATTGGTCCAATCTTCCCATCAAGGCATTTGCAAATTTAAAAATACCACTAGTACATTAAAATATTTATTACTCCTCCATATCAACCTGTCATTTTCTCTTAATCAGAAGGGTCATTTGACATTTTGTTTTAGAAGGGGGAGGTTCCATTTCCAAGGTTGACTTTATATATATATAGCCTTTGCATATAGACAACTAGAATAAGATATTGGATGGATTTGCAACTAAACTAATATATTGGATGGTAGACCTGAAAACACTGAATTTATTTGACAAAAAACAGGTTGGATGGATCTTGGTTGGTTTCTTGTCCCCACTAGTTGCACAAAATTGGCTCTAGAGTTTAGATATAGTTCCAAAACTATATATAATCATGAGGTAATTGACCATTGACCATGTCACATGTAATGGCGAATTGAGGATTTTTATTAAGATGATGAAAAATAAACGTACGAAAAAGTCGAAGAGAATATAACACAATTATATAACTAGACATAAATAATTCTTTTGTACTCATCTACATTGTGTTATTTTCCAACGAAAAGATATCCGCACATCAATGGTCAGAGGCGGAGCTAGCTTGGGGCGAGGGGGTTCAGCGGAAAATTATGTGGCTGAAATTATTTTTAATGTATATGTAGTAGACGTCGAACCCCTTCGATTAGTTGTACCCCTCAATGAAAATCCTGGCTCCGACATTATACCCTTTTGGAAATGTTATAGAACCCCTAACCCCACCACCCCAAAAAAGAAAAAAAAACTGCAACAACAGTGACTTAAAACCTTAAAGAAATAAAAAGCAAACGGTCTAATTCTCCGGAAGTATAACTTGAAAGTGAAAAATGACAAGTATTTAATCACTTTGATCTTAGTGTTGGATTGACGTAAGAGCTGAAGTAAACATTCTTCTATTTTATTACTCATTACAATAATGAATGTCCAAATTGGTTTTATTACTACACTGAGACCATGTCAAACTTGTAATCTGACAAAAACGGGAAAGTCAAAAATGAATATTTCTCATCCAAACAGAACAAGAATAAATGATTTTCATTCTGACAATAACATGGGACCAGATCCTCTTCTTCACCCAAATTGTTCAAATTATGTAAACTTAATTATACAAAAGAAAGATGAACATTGGAACACTTTATCAGAAGTTAAGGTGTTTAATTGGAATAGAGCTTTGTTCGATTACCTAAATGAAATATTCTTACAAGCTTAAGAGGCTACGTTTTAAGCTTCCTTACATAGCTCACTGCACTCATACTGCGTTTGTCACAAATACACAACCGGCTTCGGGCACTCGATTACTCGTGTTGGCTCCAGACTACTTTGAGAGAGATTGAGGTTTTTGAACCAGAAATTCTTCAATGATACTTACACCATTGGTAATATAACAAGAAACATCAGCCATAGAAGCAGAGCCAAAAGTAAATTCCTTGCAAGAATCATGTTACAATATTTCCTCTGGACTAAGGGCTAATGCATATCCACAGCCCATCAGAGGTGAAGAAATGTTGAGGAAGACAAAATGAGAATACAGATGAATCGAAGATCAGAAAATCATACACAGGAAGAATGAGATGGTTAATACATCAAAGCACCATAAAGTTATGGACACTCGACTAGCACGAGACATGGGCCACACAGATATCACATACTTATAAGATTGTCCGCAGCCACTTGTTTCCACGCATGCCATCCTCTTCCTTTCTCCAATTTGATGTTATATTTCATCCTTCCAGAGCACCAAGAGCTTTCATGTCCTCCAAGAAAGCTGTATATGAGTCGTCAATGCTTTGAGGTTTTGGTGCAGACGCGCTTGTAGATTCATGCTTGACAACAGGCGGAGTTACTGCTGGCTGGGTGATTGTAACTGCAGTAGATGACTTTGGCTTGGGTTTTGGCAGAGCAGATTCTCTCCTCACACGCACAGATGCAGGAACCTACAGGAAAGTAACAAGTCACGTGTTGAATCAAATTTGAACAAGTCCAGATCCCAGTATAAAAGTGGTTTATATGTGTCCTGAAAAAATCTCATCACTCCTTTATTGTTTTGAATAGCAAAATAAGATAAAAGGTTCAACAAGACAACAATCATTTTAGGCCCTGCAGTAGATTATTGAAGTGCATAACCCTCAAAAAGTTTTATTCATCAACCAAAACTAGCATTAAGGGCGCTAGGAAGGTATAAGAAATGTATAGAGATCTAACCGTCTGCTCCTGAAGAAGAATTGCTAAGATAGCAAATATCATCTACTTCGCACACATCCGTAGGTTATACCACATAGCTAATTGATGCACCTCTACTCCGGCTTATAAGCAGCACAGTTTCAGATTTCAGCCTTTTCTTCAAACTTCAAAGCATCTGAAGTTTCTTCAATGACTTTTTGTAATTAAATGAATGGACGCATCCTCACCCTAGAACCCTGATTTATCCTCTTTAGCCTCCTGATGGAAACAGTAACCTCCATCCAATCCACTTCGGTTTACATCTTTTTCTTTCTTGTGTTTTTTCCCCACTTTTGACTCTATTCTTTTCGAGTTTTCGCTTTTGTCAATTTCCGTACTGTGTCATACACTTCTTTTTTAAACTGTATTAGTTCCTACTTCGTAGTTCCATCTTTTGGTATTTTTTCTATTTTTGTTTCAACTGTTGCTGGTGAAAAAATAATATCTTCAAGGCATTGTAGGATGAGGAAAAATTAAGAAGAGCCTATTGTCACAGAAATTTGCACCTATAAAATTTAAACTCGTCCGAGGGGTGTTTTAGCAGAAGCTTCTAAAAAATATCAAGCCAAATGATTTAAAGTAGATAACTAGCATCAATGTGCTTACTCTGCTAGCAAACTTTGGACTAGGATTTGAACTTGTCCATAATCCTATCGTTGTCATCCAATTTGGATGGGGATAACACTCCAATCTAATATATTAGGTTTGCATTGAAATGACACAAGAGCACACTTAACAATTGATGTAAATAAATGCAGGACAACAATTAGGTAGTGGAAAATAATGGAAGATCACTCACCATTGATGTAAGTTCTGGTGTATGCTGAGCTAGAGGCCTCTTAACAACTGTTGAAGCAGCTGATTTGACATATGATGGCTTTTGAGGAGCAAGCAGTCTAGTACTATCCTGTTGAAAAGGAGGGGGGCCAGGTGGAAGCGGTGGTCTCATCATTAGTGGAGGTCCTCCAGGAGGTCCAAAAGGTGGTCTTGGCAAGAGAGGGACCATCATTCCAGGTGGACCAGGCTGGATGGCAATTCCAGGTGGTGGCCGCATATCAGTTGGAGGTGGGGGTGGAGGGAACCGAGATATTCCAGGAGGTAATACATCAGGCTGCAAAGTTGAGACCATGGCAGGTCCAGGACCTGAAGGTGGTTGCCGTGGAGGTGGTGGAGGTAATTTAAGATGATCTTTTGCTTCCAAAACATTAGCATCAGAGTCAGCAGGCATGCCATCGGACTTCAATTGCAACCCTGGTGGAGGAGGTGGTGGGGGAAGCATGGATGGTGCCTGAGAAAATGAGATCGTGAATGACTTTAGGGCCAAGGACTAGAAACCATAAATAAATCACTTCTCCAAATGTCCCAGAAAGAGATTTATTAATAAGAATAATACCTGATTTTGTTCGGTTGCAGACATCTCATCCAGTTCAGAATGATTTTTATCCCTCTCATTTCCACCTATGCCAGAACGAGGAGGTTGGGCAGATTGATGAGGAGGCCGGGGAGGAGGTGGAGGAAGTGACAGATGACCAAAGATCTGTGCCTTTGGTGGGGGACCAGGAGGTGGTGGGGGCAAAGGAGGTAATGGCAATGAAGCACCCATGTCTGTCATTGCAGGCTTTGGGGGCATAGGTGGTGGTGGAGGTAAAGGTAAAGATGCAGGAACCGCAGACCCATCTACAGAATCTGCATCACCAGTTGGAGGCAATGGAGGTGGAGGCGGCGGTGGCGGAAGAGCTGATAAAGTACCATCTTCGACATCTGACTTCGATGATGATGCAGCACCACTAGATGATGCAGATGATAATGGTATTCTAGGTCCTGCATTTTGAAGCAGGAAGTATCAAAACTAGAAAGATAGAGGGAGAGATAGATAGAGAGCAATATGAAATTAAGATGAGAAAAAGAACTATAGATACCTATTGATGACTTAAACATGGGAGATTTTCCGGGAGGAGGAGCGCCAGTAGGATTCAGGGTAGGGTGATAATAAACGGAGTCCTGCATCCACATATACCATGTTATTCATGGATCAGCAAAAGCAACTTTCATAAAACATAAAGAATGAAGTAAAATTTTACTTCAGGTTTAGGGTGTTTGACCCTTTCTTCCTCTTCTGCAGCGGTCCGCCTTCGAGGGGGGCCCAGGTGACTGCAGAGAAAGTAGGAAGGACATGTAATAAGGTATCAAGGAGAAGTGGCCATTTCTCACAGCATTAACGATAAAAAAAGAGGCCTTCAGTTACCTAAACATAACTGGCTCTTCACCCTTTTCTTTTGTTTTCTCTTCATATTCCTAGCAAAAAAAAGCAATGCCAGTTAGCAACAAAAAAGGCTAATCAAAATATAGAATCAAAAGAAAAAGAAGGTGGTAGAATTTCACCAGATGAGTTCATCAATAGAAACCACAATAAACATCTTACAAATATCACAACATGAGAAACAAATATAGCCAAGCAAAATAAATTTAGCTTGAGAGTACATTTCGCTTTCTGTACTGTTCAAGAAAACTCTGAAGTCTATCAGCTAAACTATGAGAGATACCATCACCAAATTGCAGCAGGCCGACCATGATGTATCTTCTGTAATCAATTATTCAAAGACTCGAGCCTAGTGAAAAATTATTACTCTTTTCATCACAAGTTAGAAGTCCTTTCTATATTAGAATGATCCAGATGATATCTACATCAGAAATGTTAAATTCTACTAGTCAGTACTCAATACACTGTAACATTGGGACCTATTTGGAGAATCAAAATAAATAAAGACCTGCTTACACCTCTAAAAACTTGTTCTAGAAAGTGAAGATGTTCGAAGAGCAAGTAGTGAATGATAGATTCCTCCATTAAATATTTAAGGCGATGTGACTTCAACTTTCGCATTCATTGGTTAAAACAAGACAGTGAGTGAGAGGTGGAGTCTGTTTAGTCGTCGGATGCATGGAACAAACATTAATTTCAGAAAATCTATTCTTTCAACCATATTGTCAATAAGAGGGATAAAAAATCAGGAGTTTCCAGAAGAATCCAGAACATTTGCTGACTCCATGCAATTTTACTTACTTTATCAAGTAGCTTTAGTAGGAAGATGAGTCGTACTGGTATCATCAATATACTCCGTACAAGCTAAATGGCGCATTTGATGTCTAAGCCTACTCCAGATCTTAATTACTATTGTACGTTCTTTTTTTTAGTTTTTACAATCGGTTAAACTAATTTTATCATTAACCTGTACATAATAAAGGAAGAGGAGGATAAGGAAAAACCAACGTTGTCAATATGGTGGTGATGGAGGATACAGCAGCAGTCTAATAAATTCTCACACATCTTCAGCCCCCTGCAAATTTTGAGACTTGTACAAGAATGTGATCTAATGCGTCTTAGCTAGTTAACAGCGTCTTTATCATCTAAAGAACTCTTATTCTCTCTCCAAGTTGACCTGAAAATTCGGCCGAGTAATTTTCCAACATTTACATTTTCTTCAAAAAATTAGAACTTCGCCATGCAGAAATGAGTTGTACATTGTTACTTTCTCAAATAAATAAATGAGTTGCACATATTAAATTTAGATCATAAAGTATCCAGCTACTCATGAAGGAAAAAGATTCAACCATGAACAACCCAGTTGAAAGAAACTAGAAATGAACTCTATTTTTTCTGTTTTGGGTTACATTAGACCTCAAATAACTTGAGCGAAAGTATTTTCTAATCATGGAGATAACTTAAATATAGCATAGAGGTATCTGAAATTTTTTACATAGGAAACGTTACCTTTCGCTTCTTGAGAACAAGATTAAGTGTATCCTCAAGTTGTCTCTTTTTATGTTTCCTTGCTTTATCTAGTGCACCCTCAGCCTCTGCATATGTTGAATATCTTCACATTAAAATAAGAATAAGATGAACACAAAGGATTCAATGAAATTCTGGATTACAATACAAGCTCTAACTACATATCTGTTTTCTATTTATAGCTAGCCCTAATCAAGTTTAATGTCTTTTTGTTCCCTGAGCATGAGAACTTTTTGACAACCTACAACTAATACTAATGCAATTTTATTCCATGAGCATGACACACGTCCTTAAACCCTTCATAAGAGCTACCCAAATTCCACACTTCTTTCTTGCTCATTAGTCTATCTATGCTTGATGTAAACTCTGATTAAGGGAAACTCCTAGATATCCTATCTCTATTCTCACACAAAACTTCTTTTATTCATATAATCATTTGATTTATATATTTAATTCATTTCTTCTCAAACATCCACCAGATGGCCTTCATTGGCATTAGACCTATGCCTTCTCTATGTCACTGAATATCATGTGATTGTCCTTCCTCTCTTTCGAAATCTTTATCAATCACGTAAAATGTCCCACACCCATCCTATCTAGATAGATAAACAAGTGGTATGCTTCAAATTGTAAAATGTGCAGCAACTTACTCATCACTTCTAGTTTCTCAATCTGCTCTTTCAGTTGCTCTGGGTCCTTCTTTAAGATGCCCACTTCTCTAACCTTCTTTCTTTCTTTCTTGTTCTGTGAAGCATAAAAAACCACAAAGCATCCAGCATTATTAGCAGCTTTTAAAACCACATTTAAATAAACGGATTTTTCTTTTAACACAAGTTAAATCATCTCATCTCTGGATTTTCCTCAACTTTGTAATAGAAAGCCAGCTGAGTGAGAAACTTAAAAGCGAGTGCAACAATTCCAGAAACCTCTCAGAAAACATGAAAGGACATGAATCCGCAGTAAAAGCCAACATAAAACCACAAGGAGTTCGATGCCACTTAATCCCAACAGATGACAAAAAATGTTGTGTACGTGCTTTCTTTCCATTTATCTAAATATTGGTGGAAAAAGCTACCCCATACTTATGATCAAGATGGCCCGGACACAGTGTTACAACCTAGGGAAAACCACATCCCAAGAGCTAGCTATTGAAGTAATAGTAAACAAGCGGTAGCATATCGACAAATGTCATTATTGTTATGCCAACCACCAGGTCGTGAGGCTTTCCCAGGGTAGATCCCTAGGCTAGATAAACCCCAAATTAGCACTTTGTAGAAACCACCACGATTTGCATCCATCGTTCTAGACGACTGTGCGCTAGACATTACTAGCCCCGGCCAAACACTGTCATACCGGCGTTACAATTCATGGCACAGTGAACACGGAGGGTGGTGGGTGGCTCTCATACCACTGTTAAAAATCAGGAAGAACCACACCATAAAAGCTAGCTACTGAGGTAGGAGAGCCCCAAGCTATATAAATCCCCCACATTAGCGATTTGTAGTAACGATGTGGAACTTGTGATTGGACCATAACAAATGTTACAATCTAGGGAGAACCACAACCACACCCCAAACCCAAAAACTAGCTATTGAGGTGGGACAGCCCAAGGCTATATAAACCCCACAATAGGACTTTGTACTATGGGTGTGGGACTTGCAATAGACCATAACAAATGATGCACTAGAAATTTCTAGCCTCAGGCGAGCAGCGCCACGCCAGCATCACCATTCATGGCACGGTGGACACGGAGGGTGGTGGGTGTCTCTGATACCACTATTACAACCCAAGGACCCCAAAACCTAGCTATATAAACCCCACAATAGGACTTTGTACTATGGGTGTGGGACTTGCAATAGACCATAACAAATGATGCACTAGAAATTTCTAGCCTCAGGCGAGCAGCGCCACGCCAGCATCACCATTCATGGCACGGTGGACACGGAGGGTGGTGGGTGTCTCTGATACCACTATTACAACCCAAGGACCCCAAAACCTAGCTATATAAACCCCACATTAGCACTTTGTAGTACCAGAAAAAAAAGGAAAAAAAGCTATATAAACTCCACATTAGCGCCTTGATCTGCGGGTCTATCGGAAACACTCTCTCTACCTCTGCGGTAGAGACAAAATCTGCGCACACTCTACCCTCCCTAGACCCCAATTTGTAGAATCATACTAGATATATTGTTGCTGTAGCGGTACCAATGTAGAACTTTGCAATGGACCATAACATTTACAACAAACACACACACACAAAAATAAAAAAATAATTATGAAGTTGGAAAACCCGTATAAAATAGGAGAATATCAATAGGTCTAACTATTGATAATGAGCAGAATGCATATAGAAAATTTACATAACCTACTCCAACTAGTTTAATTTGAAGTTTAGCTGATTGACTACTACAGTAATTTTAAAAGAAAAGAACTGTACCCTTTTCAATTCGCGCTTACGAATCTCCTTGCGATAAGCATCGGTAGGGTTCATCACTTTCCCCCCTTTCGTTGTCTTCATCTTTTACTGTTTTTCCTTCAAAAATTCGCCGAATTCACTCTTCACTGTTGGAGAGAATTGCCCAAATTCTGGAGCAGCAACAAGAATTTAGGTTTTGCTAATGGCAGCAGCAAGAAATTAGTCCTAAATTAACATATACAGAATGGAGAATTCCAAATTATTCAGATTGAATTCGGGTTTGGACTGGTCCAGCCTAATGGGCTTTTTTGAAAATGATAAGTATCTGGGCCGGGCTTCTATCCCGGTGAAAAATTTGGCATGCAGCATAAATCCCGACAGTTTAGAGCTTAATTACAAAAAATTTCGATATTTTACATGATTGCTGAAAATGCAAAATTTGAGACTGTTGAAATACATAATTAACCCTCGATACATACAATAAAGATACATATTTTCCTTTGTAAAGATATATAATTAGCTCCTAATATATTTTTTTTGATTTTTTGATCTGTCGAGATACATAATACATTCAACGAAGATACAATGTTTTCTTTGTAAAGATACATAATTAGCTATCGATATATTTTTTTTTAATTTTGTGTCTATCGAGATACATAATTAACTCTCGATACATCAAACGAAGATACATAATTCTTTGGGATTTTTGTAATTACTTTGTACGAGTGGGGATTTGTGTAAATATAGTAAGGTAATGTGTATGCTTATATTATTTTTCCTAATAATATCACAAATAACCACTTTAAGTAGGCGTTTGACCATGAAAATCAATATTTTTTAGAGTTGGAGTTATGTTTGGTTATGAATCTAAACCGAAGTCGTTTTAAATTTTGTAAGAGAAGTGAAATTGAAAAAGTAAAAAATAAATTTTATTTGTTTTCACTTTTTCAAATACAACTCCAAGTTGTATTTGAAAATCTAATGACCAAAAATTAACTTGAAGTTGTATTCAGTGAAAAAAAATAATTCTTATGACCAAACATGCACCAAGAAAAAGGGTGCAAAAATAACCTTTTGCAGAATCCTGGGCAAGATTTATCTTAACAATAAGATATTGTCATCGTCCGAAATTGTCACAAATATAATGAATCACTACGATATTTTCAGTCCATTCCCCCCTCAAACCGTCCCCGTTCTTAAGCTCAAAAGGTGACAATTACCTAAGTCCATATAAGCAAACTATCAGTCCATTCTCCTACCAAGTCCATATAAACAAACTATCAATCCATTCCCCAATCAATGCGGGACTTTTACCCGCTCTAACAAAATCGTGTGGTCCAAATCAATATGGTTACATAATCCAACGAGTGGTTAGGTAAGCTTCACATCAAACCAAATCAACAACATCAAAAAATTTATTAACAAACATGAAACAAATAAAGGTAACAAATAAAATACTCCCTCCTCCTTGTATACTAGTACAAGGCAATGAGGCATGGCAAATAAACAAATAAAGATATTGAAACTTAGAAGAGGCACCAAATAGGCCTCTCAACTCAAAAGAGCCAATTAATCAATCTATTATTGAATCATCATTTTCAAATGCTGCAATTACTACTACCAAATTGGTCTCTCTTGCCATTCATGACACATGGTGCTAAATGGGTACCAAGAAGGATGATGATGATGATGATTATGTGCAACTATTAGTTGCATCACCTATACTGTTTTTCGTTCTTTCTCATAAAGCTGTTGAAACTGAGCTTGCTCAGATTCGCCGTGTAGCAGTTGAAGCCTTGGATAGTAGTACTGGTGGTGATCAAGTAGTTGATGAACTTTGCAGGAGGTTACATTTCTTGAAACTTGTTTATAAGTACCATTGTGCTGCTGAAGATGAGGTAAATAATAGAGTATTGGATTGTGCAGAGCTCA
Source organism: Capsicum pubescens (assembly GCA_030864215.1). Classification (NCBI taxonomy): domain Eukaryota; kingdom Viridiplantae; phylum Streptophyta; class Magnoliopsida; order Solanales; family Solanaceae; genus Capsicum; species Capsicum pubescens. The sequence continues at coordinate 19,856,878 of CM061543.1, forward strand.
CAACATTTTTTAATTCTAACAGTGTTTAATGATCATGTACTAAAAGATAACTACATGATGTTCTTCATTAGAAGACATTAGTTACCTGAAAAATAAGACAACTTAATTACCTAATAGGTTCAAATTATAGGGAGAAGAAACATTATTTCTTCATTTTAATTATTATTATGTGTAACTTCAATTGCTTTGTTTATCTTGCTATTTTGCTGTCGTTACTTTTCTTTATATCCTACTTTGATTGCGCTTTTTGAGCCGATGGTCTATCGGAAACAACCTCTCTATCCCATAAAGGTCTGCCTACATTCTATATTATGTTGTTGTTGTTGTTGCTGCTGTAAACACCAAAAAACATGTTGTTCATTGAAAAGGGGGAAACACTCTGTTTGGATGGTTGTTGCGGAGAAAAGGGCATAAATGGTCCCTTATCTACAGTAGTAGGTCTAAAATAGTCCCTTAAATATAAATTTATCAGTTTTAGTCCTTTAACTATTCAAAAACTTATCAAATTTGACCTTTGTATATTTTTATACAAACAACCGCGTTTATACTAACGAAAATTCACACCTCCATTAGATTTTCTCCATCACTAATTTCTCCATTGTTTCTCTCTCTTCGACACCTTTTCCTTGAATTTTTTTTGGTCAAAAAATAGCTTAAAACTAAAAAAGATGACAACTTGGACTGGTAGTTTTGATGAATACAACTTTGGATAGATTGTATCGTTACAACTTGGCCTGGTAGTTTTGATGAATACAACTTTGGATAGATTGTATCGTTTTTTATCGTTACATAATCTCATAGATCAATAATTTGAAGAATAAACCTACTAGAAATGTAGGATACGGGGCAGGGCTACTATGAAAAGGTAGGACAAAGGATAAAATAGGATTTTAAAATACTAATAATAAAGGTGAAATGAGAAAGAAATTTAAGGTAATCACGCAATACCACCAAATCGATGATTACATAAAGTGAGGCTTTTCATGGTTACCTGGGAATCAAACTATACCACAACATATATTTTAAGAAATAATCAAAACAAACATGGTGAGCTTAGTAACGACACCATACTATACCATCGGTAACCACCATCCAAACAAAGTGTAAGTGTGCTCAGACTCAACTCTGATAGCACGTTGAATTGTGTGAAACATTAGCGAAGACCCCAAGTTGCACGGATTCTTCATTTTCAATGCTGCACCCGTGTCGGATTCTCCAAAACTATACTATTTTTGGAGATTCCAACACGCACCCATTGACATTTTTGAAGAGTCCGAGCAACATAGGTTTAGGGAAATGCTACTTAAATTATTGATATTATGACCAAAAAGAAAGATACTGAGGGTAGTTGCACCAAGAAATGTCATTTTTCAACGGTACACTCGGCTCACTGAAAGTTCTGATAAAAGTACTGGCATTTCTGAAGATATTACCTGTTGCAGATTTGTTAAGCCAAAATCTGAATATTAACATTGACAGGTCCTTTTTCAAGCACTAGATGAACAAGTGAAGAATGTGGTTTTCACATATTCACTTGAACACAATAGTATAGATGTTCTGTTCAGTTCCATCTTCGATTGCCTGGATCGCTTACAAAAGGAAAAAGAGGAGGTTTCCGTGCTGTTTAATGACCTTACATGTAGCATAGGTACCATCCAGACAACCATTTCTCAGCATATGCAGAAAGAAGAGGAGCAGGTAACCTCCAAATCTTCATTATATATTTTTTATCTAAACAGTAATCAATTTCTAGCTCGTAGGCCTCTATTTGTTCCGAAATACAATGTCCTATTGCTTATTGGATAAAATGAGTTCTCATTTCTCTATTGCAAACATGGAGAATGATAGATGTGTGAGTGATGTAACATCTTCAAGTTCTTAGATGAAGTGTGTAATTCTTAGTGTACAGCATTGCATGCCAAAAAAATCAGGATTATCACCAACAGTCGATAGTCAAAGGCAATTGCTTCCACGGATAACTATATGATGCAACACAGATACTCTGATACTTTTCTCCCTATATAGTCACCAATTTAGTTCTTTCCGTTGAATCTTTAATCCTTCTTTATTGATGGAAAGATACGGTACTTAAACAAATTGCGCTGAAATCTTAGTTCTTCTATGCTATCCTGTTGCAGCTGAAGCTAGAGTGTCACTTAATGAAGGGTGAAAGCAATTCAGAGACGTAAAAATTTTCTGAAATACTTGTATCAACTTAATCTAGTCTTGTAAGAGATTTATATGCCAATAGAAAAATGTAAAGAGCTTATAGTACTGAAGAAACTAAGTTTTTATAATATTGCACAGAGACAGGCTCAAATGGAGCGACATGGACAGTGAGATTCACATTGCCAACACTGACTTTCTTAAAATTTCATGCAGATTTTTCCATTAATGATGCAGAAGTTCTCTGCCACAGAGCAGGCTACGTTTGTTTGGCAATACCTATGTAGCGTTCCTCTAATGATACTGGAGGATTTTATGCCCTGGCTTACTGCTAGTCTTTCTTCACATGAAAAGGTGGACTTTCTGAATTTCATACATATAGTCATACCTGAAGAAAAACTTATTCGCGAGGTAGAGATTTAAAGAAATTCTCCATCGATATAAGTTTAAAGTCCTAATTCCTCGATCTAACTATTTTTTTTCTTCAAACTTTGAAGGTCTTCATCTCATGGCTTGATGATAACAACAAGGAAACATCTTCGCGCTCCTCCATAAAATATGAAAAAGGAGCAAAAATTCTTTATGGAAAAGCCAACATGAAGTACATATTTGAAATGGATGTGCAAATGGTTAAGAGTAGGGAAATGCAGCAGCAGCAGAAGATCTCAGAAGGACATAATCCAATTGGTGGTTTTCATATCTGGCATGCTGCCATTACGCGAGATCTAAGAGTAATTATGAAGGAACTATATCAATTAAGAAGCTCGCTTTGTGTTTCAACCTTGTTATCAGTGATTACACAATTGAAGTTTTTTGCAGATGTGTTCACATTCTACAGGTAGTAGGGCATGCTCATTCAGTAACGCCGCAGCTAAATTCTTGTACTTGATAAGTCAATGTGATCTTATTCCCTTTTGACAGTAATGTAACCCCACCTTTCGTATGGTCTTTGAGATTTTGCATAGTCATTTTATATTATCCTAAGCAACTACTATGATAATTTTTCATGAGGTAAAGTAACCAACTTTCTTAATTGCTTCTGCTTTTCGTCAAATGCTCCGCGACTTATCACAGAAGTGACAAATGCTGGATAAATAGCCATTCAAATACTGCTTTATCATTTCAAGATTCGGCAGACATAAGATAATTTCATGTTTATTGTTTTGTTGTCTGAGTGTTTCTTTAATTTATAGCAATGCACTGGATCAAATCTACTATCCCTTGGTAGACCAATTGAACAAGGATTCCCCCTCGACTTTTCATGAACAATTTATTGAAAGAAGTCAAATTGAAGAACTGCAAAGATTGTTATACTATAAGCTGCACGAGGGGATACAATTAAAGGTTTTCGTAGATATGCTTTGCCAGGAAGTGGAATCATTTGTTGGGAGGATAAACAAAAAGCTGCAGTTTCTAGATACCGAGGTATGCTGCCTTTCCGGGTGAATTTTACCATAACATAATGATTCTCAAACATAGCAGGCAAATGGCATGCCAAAGGACTAATTAACTTTTTTTTTTTTATTATTTTGTTTTAGACTTTATGTTGACTTATGTTCCTGTGGTTTCTTTTAGGTTTTTGTGTTCATTAGAGAGACCTGCAGTAATGAATTGCAGCTTTGGTTATTGTACAGGAGCCTGCAGATGTTACCACTTGGATTGCTAAAGTGCGTGATTATTTGGTTCTCTGCTCATTTATCCGATGACGAGTCTAAAATGATTCTGAACAATATACAGTTGGGATCTGCTGTTGTTAACAAGTCATATGCTACTCTCTTACATGACTGGATTCGGATGGGTTATTCTGGTAAAATCTCTGTTGAGAAGTTTAGAAAAGATCTGGACGAAATGTTCAGTAGCAGAAGCTATATGTTTGAAAAGTGGAGCAAGAATTCTGGAAGTTCTTCCTCGCACTCGGAATTGCATTCATCCATGACATCAAATAACGCTAGATCTTATCGCCCTTCTACACTTGACAACATTGGGAAGCATGATACAGCTTATTCTAATGGGATCAATCTTCATATATTCTTCTCTGATTCACTGAAAAACTTATGCTGCCTTCCTGAAACTTCTGCTGATGGTATGCGATTTTCCAGACTTGATGTAAAACCAATTGACTTTTTCCATTTCTTCCACAGAGCCCTCAAAAAAGATTTGCAGTATGTTCTTTCTCTGTCGGTTAAGTTGGCTGACGATGTGGGACTCCTTGCTGAATTTAAAAGACACTTCCATCACGTACAATTTCTCTATCAACTGCATAGTAAGTCGGAGGATGAAATTGCCTTTCCTGCCTTGGAATCTAAGGGACAACTCCGAAATGTCAGCCAATCATATGGCATTGACCATAAATTGGAGGTTAAGCAATTCGACAAAATTTCTATCATCTTAAATGAGATCACAGGTCCCCGAGGTGATGTAGCCATGGTTGACAGTAATAAGCTGAAATACAAAAGTTGTTGCTTAAGTCTACATGATACATGCATATCTATGCACAAAACACTCACTGACCACATCTACCGTGAAGAAATTGAACTTTGGCCTCTATTCGAAGAACATTTTACTGTTGAGGAACAAGAAAATATTATTGGAGACATGCTTGGACGAACCAAAGCGGAGAGCCTACAAGAAATGATTCCCTGGTTGATGGCATCTCTAACACCAGAAGAACAACATGGAATTATGTCAATCTGGCGCAAAGTCACAAAGAATACAAAGTTTTTTGAGTGGTTGGGAGAGTGGTGGGAAGGTATAAAGAGAGATGAGACAGCAAATGCAGAAAAGGGGTCAAAGGTTTCTCTCGCATTGGCTGTTGATCCTTTAGAAGTTGTATCTACATATTTGTCAAGAGATGATTTCAGGAGTTCAAGTGTCTGCAACAAAAAAGGGGAGAACTTTTCACCGGCCGAGTCTGCTGATCATGATTTTGATCATTCTGGATCGTTCATTGCAAGTAAAACCCAGAATGCCAAGGGAAACAAAAATGTTGATCGATCCGGAGATATACTACAGCATTCTACTGAGGTTGACAAGAAAAGATGCAACGATGCAATTGACATTTCTGATCAGAGAGAGACAACTTGTCAGGATATAAAATCATATGACCAGTCAAGGCAAAAGGAGTGCCATCTAATGCTGACTCAGGACAAGCTGGTTGACGTAATAAGAAGAGTATCATGTGACTCCTCTTTGGATTCTGAAAAGAAATCACACCTCATGCAGAGCTTACTAATGAGGCAAATACATTTTAAACTTCTAATTCGTTCGTTTCTTTCCTGGAAAGCAGCAATATATGGTTACATAATTACTAGCATCAGAGAACTGTATAAGCATGAAGAAAAATGCATAACATCTAAGCAGCATTACTATTATAGATAACTTAAGTGCATAATACACGTACATCATCAATTCAGTCTCAAGTCCTGGTTTCTGCATCATTTCTATGTAGTGCTTTCTATTGGATCTGGATTGGCAATTGTAGCACCAATCAGAGAGGATACAAAACCTGGTTCCTGCATAATCTTGTTTTCTGGTGTGCATTATCTATTTTTTTGGTTTATCGTTTCCTACAAGTTCTTCCAGAACTTGACTCCTAAAATTGTTCGACTGCACTTAAATAATGTATGTTAGAACGTTTAATAATATGGAGATATCCAGGATGATGAATAATTGAACTTTTACCAGTGAATGTTAGGAACAACAAAGTCAATTTTCTTCTGGATTATTGAAACATTATACAGTGAACTACATTTGTTCTAGAAACATTGTAATGGAATTTGTTGACATTTAAATATTCAAATGGTTTTATTTGATTTAACTTTGTATGGGGTTCTTTCAGTCAATGGAATTTGACACAGGAGAAGTCTCATTCAGAGGTTGCTTCTGCAAAAGATAAGGAGACAGTCACTGGTCGACGTCCGTCATTTCGTGATAAAACGGAATCAGTTTTTGGTTGCAAGCATTACAAGAGGAACTGCAAGCTACTTGCCCCATGTTGTAATGAGCTTTTTCCATGCATACGGTGTCATGATGAAATTACGGATCACTGTCTGGACAGGTGTGGTGGGGTGCACTTGATCTCCATGCCTATTGGTAACTTCAACACTTCCTTTTCTTTTCTGCTGTTTAACATATCCAAACTATGGTTGTGATATGCTTGCAGAAAATCTATCACCCAAATGATGTGCATGAAATGCTTGAAGATACAACCTATCTGTCCCATTTGCTCAACTCTCTCATGCAACAATTTCTCCATGGCTAAATACTACTGCAGAATATGCAAAGTGTTTGATGACGACAGGTGAGAAAATCGGGTTTACATTATTAACCTTGTGAGGAACAAGTCCCCTCACCAAAAAATTCCTAGTGCTAGTAGCAGCTAAAGTGGCAAATGCATAAATGGGTAATCAGTGGCTGTGGCTGCCTAAGTTAGAGTTTAAACTTCTATACACTGACAGTGTATAAAAGAAGTTACACTATCCAAGTTGCAGATTCTATCTTAAAGTGTATCCAAGTTGCAAATTTGTAGTGAATATGTTTAAGAAGTTATGTATGGGATATAGAATCACAATTTCTTTTGTAGAGTGCTACTTCATGACTGTTACTTTTAACCCAAAGAAAAGGCTTTGTCCCGGATTGGTTGATGGAATAGGATGTGGTCACCACATATGGTTTTGGGTAATCCTCCCCTCAAGACTAGTTTTTGGGATTGAGTTAGATCCAATGGTCGTATCTTCACATGGTATTAGAGTAATACTTATCAATCCATGTTTTTGTGTTTCTCAATGTTGGAGCCCCCGTAATCCATGCTCCATAGTTGAATCTTGAGCGTGTGAGGAGTGTTAACATTGTTTAAGGGAATAGGTTGTGATCTTCTTATATAGTCTTGGGAATCCTCCCCTCAAGAGCTAGCTTCTGGAATTAAGGCCAAGGTCATATTTTCACAGTCTTAAAGCAAGAAATCTTTTAGTCGAATAAATGATCCTCATGGTCAGTATTTTAGTAATACGAAATAGAAAGTGATGCTTCAGAGAACAGTTTTTGGCGAAAAAAGAGAAATGTGGTTGGTGCTGCTAGTATCTAGAGATCAACCTTATATTTGTGCCTTCTCTAGCCACAAAACTTTCTTCTCTTTTGAGCAGGCAATCTTCAATAGACCTGGTTCAGTCTCTCATGATTTATTATTCCTTTCTAGTCTTGATTCAAGTGCGGTCATACAAATAAGGAGCTCTTTTTGTTTGTAATCGTGGATAAAAGGCAGCTATTTTGAACCTCATAGACAAGCATGATGTCTATTCCAACAAATTACTGCGAAGTGCTTCGTTCATTAATTCTTGCACAACTTTTTGAACAGACAGATATACCACTGCCCTTTCTGCAATTTGTGCCGATTGGGGAAGGGATTAGGCATCGGATACTTTCATTGCATGACATGCAACGCTTGTATGTCAAAGTTTCTCTCTATTCACACATGTCGAGAAAAGTGCTTGGATGATAACTGTCCAATCTGCCATGAGGACATTTTCAATTCACCTTCTCCAGTTAAGGGACTTCCTTGTGGTCATTTCATGCACTCGACATGTTTTCAGGTATTAAACTCATACGAAGTTCCTTATTTAACTAAAACTATAGGATCTTTCAGATTGTATTGCTGATCTTTTCTTCCTTTCTAAATACACATTTAAGGACTACACTTTTACGCATTACACATGCCCAATCTGTAGCAAGACAATTGGGGACGTGAAGGTCAGTAAACTATTTAGCAAGAAAGATCATTAAACTGGTCCATGGTTAGAAAATGTATTGACTATGCAGCTAATTTCAGGAGCTTTTTGAGGTGTTAGATGCATTTCTGTCCGGGGAAAAAATTCCCGAGGAGTACGCTGGCCAGATTCAGGTTCATTTAAATCATACTCCTCCGTTTCAATTTGGTTGTCTTACTTTTTCTTTTAGTCCATTTAGAAAGACTGCCTGTTTTCTTTTTTGAGAACTCTTTAATTTCAACTTTCCACATGACATGTTTAAGATCATAAAGATTAAAGGAAATTTTGGTACTTTCCACATATCTTAAGTAAACTTTGTTAAACTCCGTGTCAAGTAAAAATCAGACAAACAAATTAAAACGGAGGGAGTATTTTGTTTCCATGTATGAATATCTTTTGAATTGGGGTAAATGTGATATCAATCCTCTTGACATTGAGAAGGTTACATACAGGTTATATTATGCAATGATTGTCAAAAGAGAGGAACTGCTCCCTTCCACTGGCACTATCACAAGTGCTCACATTGTGGTTCATACAATACAAGGCTTATATGATCTAAATCCAGAGCGGATCCAAGATTTTAAGTTTACGAGTTTTGAATTCTAAGACATATTAAGTGGATTTTTAACACGAATATAAGTGAGCCAACACTACTAGGTTGTGTCGAACCCCTACCTTCAATGGTAGATTCGCCCGTGTCTCAGACTGTAGAGGAAGTGTGGCGGTTATTCACCTTGAAGTGTTTTTTTCGTAGTCGATGAATAATATATATGTTTCATTTTCATCATTCATCCTATGTTGAATTCCAAAGTTTTTTGGGTTCTGATTCATCATTATTACCAACTCCTAATTACATGGGCAATTTTGAGCTGAAAAAAATAAAGAGACAAAACAGTTTTACAGTTTTTGCATAATGGAGTAATGAAATTGCATGGTTTGGTGTATAGAGATTATTCTATCATGCTGTCATTATTTTAACTTTTTTTAACCATTTGATATTTGGGACCATGATAATTTAACTAGTCTGAGATCCAGACTTGGAACCAACCAATCGAGTTTTCATTAGCTACATATGTTAGTGGTTTTAGCTTTAGCTACACATGTTGCATATTGGAAAGCTTTAGTGCACCGGACTGTCTGTTTGAAAATTTTGGTTCGGCACACAAAACACAAATTAACACTTCTATTACTGCGCTATTGGTTAAAGCAAAAAAAGGTTAAAATCAGATTGTCAACAGCTCATGCAAATTCCAATCCAAATTTTAAGTAGATCTCTTGAACACAATAACTAGCTATTAATATTTAAAATTGACTAATAACGTGAAAACGCTGTACTCTAAATACTTAACATAACATCATATCTAAAATACTAACTACGGCTAAAAAACTAAACCTTACGTAATGGAACAACACCAAAAAAAACAGAAGCCATCATCAGAATCATTGTAGTAATAGTAAGAATTGAGACAAAATCTATACGTTCTTCTCCCAAGGCCCATTTAAATTCTTTGTGAAATACTTGCTCTTTCTCCTTAGTGAAATCGCGCGTTATATCATGGTATGTGTTGCGTATCTCCCTACGTGATTTGCCCTTTCTCCTCTGATTAAATTCTTCTGTACAAAGCTCGTTCAAACCTTTCATCCCAAGGTACTTTGCAGCCCATACAAAGTCCAACAGGGATTTGAAGCTGGCGGCGGTCGCCAACTTCTCGTCGTAGCTCTTGATTTCTTCATCATCGTTTGAACCTGAGACCTCTGTTGTTCCATGCACCTCGAGGTATTCAACGATCTTGAATAGATTCTGTGTGTCAACATGGGGAATGCGGATGATGCTAGTAGTAACATCAAGTGCCACCATGTGTCTTATTGTTACGGAGTTCTTCACGGCAATGGATTTTTTGAGCTTGAATTCGTCCCCATTGGAAGACTTCAAGATAACGACCTCGAATTCGTCACCATATGTTGTTGATGCCATGAGGGAAGTTTGTTTGTCTTTATTTAAAAAAGCAGGATGCTTGAGAAAGGTGTGGGCTATGGTATTTATAGGGGTTGATCAGTCGTTTAATTCAAAGGCAAACTTCAAACCTATTTGGGTTTGGTTCTTGGTTTTTGAAGCCCACATGGCTTGTAATAACTAGAACTAGAATTTGACTTCTACACACTAACCGCCTAAAACTTAAGATAAAACCAATTCCTAATCCAATTAAAATACAAACCTGAACCTGTTATGATTCGGACAGTATACGCAACCCACAAATAAAAGAAAATAATAAGAATAACACACAAATTTACGTGAAAATTCTTGCGGAAAAGATCACGGGCAGAGACAGAGGAGGTTTCACTATAATAAAGAGAGAGTACAATGTGGAAGAAAACTGAATTTTCTGAATGATGAAAATAACTCACTAAATCGCACTTACATAGTATGTGCGTACAAATAGGTCCTAGGCCTAAAACCATGGATCGCACCGTGAAATTTTCAGGGCCGATCCCTACGCTACCACCACAGACCCCATTGAAAACTACAAACATGGATCGCACCGCAAATCTTTCGGGAGCCGGACCAACAAAATTCGGGTCATAACTCTAAAAGAACCAAATCCAAATTGTTAAATGGTTAAAACAAAGTATTTGATTGATATTAGTTATAATAAATCTTTATAGTACTAAAGAGTTGTGATGTGCTCTTTATATCTGAACTCAGTAATAAAACTCAAGCAATAAGCAGGAAAACTAAATTCATCTGTTCTATACCTACTTACCGATCGTCACGCGGTCACGGCCCAAATTTGGGACCATGATGGCACCTATCCCACCTTCCGTGATAGGTAAGCCAAGAACCCAATTTCAAAAATAACATCCCAAACTTATAGAAGCGGAGAAAACAAGAACATATATAACAAATCCCGAATAATCTCATAAGTAGACTAATAAGCTAGTAAAATCTAAATATAGATAATCCTACAAGCCACTAGATACAAAACCAAAGAAAGTGTAAGTATTTTAAAATGCGAAAAAATGCATAAATATAAGGCTGAAGGAGATTTCAGTAGTCTCTAAAGTCAATAACAGCTACCTCGAATCTCCAATGAAGCTAACCAAGAAGAAACCACAAGAATCAATGTCCGGAGGTTGTCGGATCTGTATCTGCACACTAACCAAGAAGAAACCACAGGAATCAATGTGCGGAGGTTGTCAGATCTGTATCTGCACGTAAGATGCAGAAAAAGTAAGGGTGCCGGGTGAGTACGGCACCACGTATACTCAACAAGCATCATCGATCGATCCTAATTCAAAGTGGTGACAAGTGACACTACGTCAATCATCTAAAAACAAACATACAACCTGCACTAAGCAAAACCACCTTAATCTAACTGAATAATCAAGTTTAGCAGTCATAAGAATATCATAACATAGTCCAAGAAATTTTCAATACAGTGAGAACAAGTAACGGATATTCAAGTACTTAATAAATAGTACAAAGTCGACAAATACACCTTACTCAATCTGAACCAAAAATATATGAATGCAATGCATATGTTGTGTACACACCTTCCGAGCAATAGCTTCAAGGTCAGGAACCTTGGGGGACTCACACGGTCCATGTACTGTGCACTTTAATCCCAATAAATATATTGTGCAGGCGTGCACTCCTATCCCAAAAATATATTGAGATCGGATTGGGATCGGAATGCACGCCTGCACAATATATTTATTAGGATCGAAGTGCACTTCTGCACAATATATATACTATTGTGGGCCAACTTGGACGTCACATCAGTCGAAAAAGACCTTCTACGCACATTCAATAATGCGGCATGCCAACTGTGCAAAAGGTGCTAAAATGATACATCGGGAAGTTAGTTGAGGTGCTCAAAATGAACAACGTCCACTTTAGATATCAAAGTGAAAGTTTTTGTGCCAAGTTTAGAAAGCGGACCCTATTTATGAGCACATCATCTAAGTCCTCAATGTTGGTAGTTCCAACCGCGGGTGCTACTTTAGCTTCTGCCATTGAAAATACCAATATTGCAGACCCAAATGATGTATATATCCAAAAATTATTTACCTTATCAAAAAGAAAAAGAAAAAAATTGGCTTCAATGCTCTCTTGCTTGATTGTTTTTCCCCGTAACAAAATAATAATACTCCTATTAATCATCTAATTCAATGCATTTTTTTTTTTCCATTTCTTAGTCAGAAAGATATGTAGCCATAAAATAAAGATTAAATAGAATAAAATTAATTACCCTAGAACTTAAGAAAGATTCTATTCCCGAAGCATTAGATTTTTTAGTTTGTCAGTCCGATAAGATTGACATTTCAATTTTTTGCGCCCAAAGCACTAGATTTTGTAGTTTGTCAGCTCGATAATATTGATATTTCAATTCTTCTTCTTAGAACGTAGAAGTCATAAACGAGACGAAACATGTTGTTGATACATGAGATTAAAAAGATAACCACACATGACTTGAACGCTATAATTTAAATATAATTTATTCTGAAATTAACCAAAATTAATTAAGAGGGTGACAATTCATTAGAGTAACGAGTAAAAAGAATATCTTTAAGGGGTCTTTTGGTACAAAGGATTTAGGCGAAAATCGGAATATCCTAGTATCAATTTAGAGATTAATCTATGTATTTCCTATTTGATGTGATGTAATATTGTTTTATCCTAGTATCAATTTAGAGATTAATCTATATATTTCCTATTTGATGTGATGTAATATTGTTTTGTATCAAAATCTTGTGTTATTACTCATCTCATATAAAAGGTGAGATTGAAATAATTATCGAATATTTAGGTTTGAATGAAACGACACCTCAGAAAATTAGGAGAGGAGTATAAGGACAAAAAGAAACTAGGGTTACACCTCCCCTTTTTTTTTTCTTCACCCCATTTTGTATCGCCATGACTTTGAATTCGATCATAGAAAATATCAGCACACATACATTTAAGTGATGAAGGAATTTAAAAAGTCAAGCAAGTGATGAGGAGTTGGGTTTGGAGACGATGTTTAGAGGTTTTTGGATGCATTAGAAAAATATGTAAGTTTTACTTTATTTTTTTCTTTATCATTGGGCATTTATTTATTATCCTGATAAGAAGAAATTAAGTTGATGAATCACGAGTTAATATATAAAAATGACCCTAAACTTGATACTAAATTATAACTTTGACCTTAAACTTTGACAGCGCACAAATATGACCTTTAACTATTCAAAACTGAACAAATATGACCTCCAATCCTACGTGGCAAAACGCGTGTTCAACACGCAAAATTGGGCGCGTCCAGCTTAAAATCTAAGGGCATAATACATAAATATGACCTTAAACTTTGACAGTGCATAAATATGACCTTTAACTATTCAAAACTGCACAAATATGACCTTCAAATGACTTTTCACTATTATTATTTCATTATTTTCGGCTCAAAGATGAAAATGACATCTAATTTCTTTTGTCATTGCGGAAAAAGAGCAATATTGAAGATTTATTAATTAGGCGGGTCAGCCTAATATGAAAAAATCGAGCGGGTATGTATATATATATTATAAAGCAGAGGACAAATTTAAGTTATATAATATATCTAAATATTATTTATTTAAATATTAAATTAAAGATGAAACTATACTAATAAATTTTTTTATAGTTTTAATAAAATGTTACTAAATTAACGTTATTAAGGATAGTAGTAGTAGTATATTAAATTAACGTAATTAAAAGATGTTATTAAATTAACATTATTAAAACGTTATTAAATTAACGAGGAGCAGACTTACGTGGTTGCCATGAGGTTCACCCGAACTCCCTCGGTAAAAAAATTATGTTGTATATATATAAGATAGAAAATGTATATTTATGTACGTATATTAATGTTGAACCACATGAAAAAAGACACTTAGATAGCCCAGTGGTGTTATTTCCTCTTCTTGGGCGCTTCCTTCAGCGTACTGTGCGGGTTCGATCCCTACTAGTGGTTGTTTTTTTTTTAATTAAAAAAAAGCTAGGTGTTGCTGCTATAGAAATAAATAAAATAATAATAATAATAATAATAATAATAATAATAATTTTTTTAAATTAAAAAAAAGTTAGGTGCTGCTACTATAGAAATAAATAATAAAATTATTATCATTATTATTATTATTATTATAATAATAATAATAATAACAATAATAATAACAACAACAATAATAATAATAATAACAATAAAAACGACGTCGTTTTAACACAAAAAAAATAAAACTTTGACAGTGCACAAATATGACCTTTAACTATTCAAAATTGCACAAATATGACCTCTCTCCAAGTCAGCCCTTTTAACGACGTGGCACCGTGTGATTGGATTACCTTTCCACGTAGGCGCGAGTGAGACTCACGCATGTGGTTGCAAAATTGGAGGTCATATTTGTTCAGGTTTTGAATAGTTAAAGGTCCTATTTGTGCACTATCAAAGTTTAAGGTCAAAATTATAATTTGGTGTCAAGTTTAAGATCATTTTTATGTATTAACTCCCTATTATCTAAAGACCCCCTAAATTTAATAACTTTTACTTAGATCTCTGTAAACTATCAATAGTCTTTAATTACCTTTATCGATTTAATTGTTTGATAGTCTTTACTACCCACATGTTTTTTTTTTTCCAGGTTTAATAAAATTTATATTTTTTAACAATAACTTCAAACACATGTTCAAATTAACATATGGACATTCAAATGAAGTTTAAACTTCGTATTTATAATTTTGAACTTTTAACAATAAGTTCAACCCAACTTATGAACAATCAAAAATGAAGTTCAAACTATTTTCTTGAAAATAGAAAACTCAAATGTTAAGAACATCAACACAAGTTCAACCAACTTATAAACTATCAAAATGAAGTTTCAAGAACTTCAAACACAAGTTCAAACAGTTGAAGAACTATCAATATGAAGTTCAAACTATTTTCTGAAAAAATAGTAAAACCAACTTTAAAAAAAAGAGATGAAACAAAAAGATTCAAGCCCACCGAATTCACGGTGTGTCCTTAATAAAATTATTCCCTTCAAGTATCCGAGGTAAGAGACGAATCGTGAAACTCATTCCTTATTCCCTATATGAAATAGACATATCTAGGTTTCTCTCAAACAAAAAGATTGCTGACTGGATGCTCATATCTCCCCGGGGGAACCATCATACCATAGCGATCCGAGAAGAACGATTAGGCGCACATTCTATCCTTTCTCCCTGTAGGTCGAGCCTTCTTTTCAGTTGCCCTCTCCCCGTCCCTTACTCGTCTTTTGAAAGCCGTCATCCTGGATTTTCTTTTCGTAGAACCGTTCTCTTGAACTTTTCTCTACTTTAGAATCCTTGGCCTCGCTAATATCGGTGAGCCTCTCCTGAGTAGTGTATTCAAGTCTATCGAAAGGGTTGTATCACATCGAGATATCGATTCGTTTTTCGCCCCCAATGATATGGGGAATTTTTCACCCCCTATTTAGACATGACTTTACTACTGACTGAATTGCTTGAATTAGTTGAACGGACTTGCTTAGACTGTTGAATAACCTTCACTTTAGCGCCCTATGAGTGAAAGTCTCAATAAGAATGCTAGTTCTTACTGTTCATTATGATATGAATATACCACATCAATTCGTTATGTATCTTTCTTTTTGTAATAGGATCAAAGCATTTTGTGATGTCGGATAACCAGTGAAGACACATCTTACAGCTCTAGGATCCAGAATCTAATCTATTGAAGAGTCAAGGTTTCCAAGGAGCACGGATGAGGCGAAGCATCGATCTAACTACATACCAACGGAAAGTCATTACGGGCGGTCGTATCCCATCGTATTCACGTATCAATGCGTAAGTGGTCATATAATAGTTGCGTCATTGTGCCTAAAGTCTTATGGCCTAAGGTCTACGGTACGTCGTAATATCCTACTGGTATACAAGCACACCGTGCTCTAGGCTTAACCTATAATGCTAGTCACTACTCCCACTGGGGTTAGGAAGTAAGCCCCACAACCCAAAGTGGCGAAGAACAAATAGAATTTGCTACAAAAGCCGACTAACGGGGGTATTCCTGCGTATGAGAACATAGTAATGAAGAAGGGGAATAGAGGTAGTCAATCGGTAGAAGGCAAGTCATTAGTCAAGCGCTAACGAGAAAAAAAAGGGATGCGCTAAGAAGCAAGCAACAAGAGCCGTTGCACCAGGTGCTAAAGCAAGGGTGCTTTGTATCCATTGAGCAAAAACGGGTTGTAATTGTATAGCGGTATCTGAAAACACATCTTGAGGATGCCCTAAAACATCTGTTATTCAAGAATCTTTCCTCAGAATGGATGATGAATGGAAGCGGGGCTCCTTTTCCTCCCTATGGTATGCTTCTCCGGCGCAGGCCTACGACGCTTCGCGCCGGATGCACTATCGCTTTAAGTAGCTTCAACCTCTATGTGAAAAACTTTCTTATTGCGAAATGAATGGCATTCTAGAAGCTCTCACCGCCCTATCACATGCCAATGAAAAAGAACCTAACCCGAGGATCAAGCTTACCAGAATGCTCCAAATAAAGTAGTAAATAAAGTGGATGGAGAGCCTTCTTATCCTTTTAGGTCTGACCTCTCTCTTCCACTTTCCACCCTTTCAACGGCTGGGAAGGCAGTCATAGAAACGAAGCCTATCGCCACGCCGACCATCCCCCCCTAACCGCCTATCTACTCGTGTTCGTAGCTCGATCAAACTACTGCTGCAAAAGTTCTTGTAGCTGTTCATTAAGCTCAGGAATACATTTATTTACTAATATGATGGCCGGTCATAGTTCAGTAAAGATTTTAAGTGGGTTCGCTTGGAACCTTTTGGTATGTATTGCCCCCTAACTATAGATTAAATCCACCAGGCTGCTATGAACCAAATCACCAAATGGTGAGTTAATGCGAAAACAGATGCTAAAGAGATGGCTATGAGACTAGTGCAATCAGGTAATCGACCAAGGAACTTCTTCCTGCGTCTGCGGCCGTTGCAACTAAACTAACAGACGAAGGAGGAAGGGAAGGGTTTAGACATTCCCGCTGCTACAATTAGAGTTGACGGTCAGGTCCGTCTTTGACCTTTGACCGGTTTGGGTTCGGGACTCGTTCTATGACCGTACTCCTATGTTTTGGGAGTCTGAGAAAGCTTTTCGTCCGCATTCGCCAAGCCTAACTGGCTTCACACCTCTCGCCTATCAGAACACCAACCCAATCGTCGAAAGCTGAAGTGGGTTTGGAGAATGGAAGAACAAGAACATCTTTGCGCCTTAACTAAAGGAGGTAAACCGGAGTATCTCATTCCACCTTATCCTTCGCTGAATCTTTCCTTTGTCCTTCTCCTGAACTGGAGACGAAACTTTCTTATTCAACTATGGGGGTTAGCGATTTATCTTATTATGTTATTATTAATCAAGGATTTCTTATATAGCTAGAACGACCCTCAAAAATTGTGAAATACTAATTTATTAAGAATTAATCAGATTGAGGATATGGCTTCATCATTCGTTCACTGTCAGCATTTGGTACTCTCTCGATAGTTTCAATAGTTCACTGAAAGCCTTTGGTGTAATAAACCGCAAGCCCTTCAGAAAGAAAGACGACCCTATTAAAGAGAGCATTAAGGATACATCGACTCTCTTGGATTTTAGAGAAAAACAGAACATTGCAGGAGCCACACCAACCCTATAAAGCCCCTAGTTGCCAAAGATCGGGAAACTCTTTGTTATGAAGAAGCCACAAATAAAAAATAATGAAGTTGGTTAGTAAATTGAAAGTTTGTCTATTATGTTCCCCCAGGCCGACTTGTTTGGTCCGATAGGGAGAGTAGAGATACTCGGAATGACTAATAGATTGCACTTATTATAAATAACTCCTATTTTTCTGCTTTAAGAGAAGCCTTCTAGCTTATTTTAAAGCGTTGAAGAGATAGATAGGACATTCTAAAGAACTGAACAGAGGCTTCAGTCTATGAGGCTTTTTTTTCTCCGAGCTCTTGTTATGAAGAAGGAACCGAGAAGAAAAGATGGGATAGGAAGGAAGAACCACTGATAGCATTTGCAGCTGCTTCTTTCCGATTAATATACAAGGAGTTGGGCGCGAAGATTTCTTTGTGAAAAAGCTCGTCCTTGTCAATATAGGACTGTAAAAGCTTCTTTTTTCTTTTCCTCAGCAAATCAAGTTTCCTTAAGCTCGTTATTTTAAAGTCGTGAGTCTTTATCTTGTCTTTTCTCTTTTTTCTAAGTGGAATTGTAGGCGGCATTTAGGGTCTAGGCTTGGACTCATTGAAGAAAGCACTTGAGGTGAAGACCAATGAGCGATTGCGACAACTACGGACCCCTTAACTAGGTTTTTTACTAATATTAACTAATAGGCTTTCAGAAGCTTTTCCACACAAAGAGGGGAGGAAGTGCTTGCTGCCATCTTGCCAGACGAGCGGACATCTAAGCTCAACAACGCATTTACTATTTGGAGATGGATGACGCCAGGCAGGGTAAAAAGAAGGATTTTTTTCCATTAGCCGAGGAAAGAAGTAGCAAAGGAATATCGCTATCATGGGAAAAAAAGAAAAATGTAGGATTGATCGAAGGGATCCGGCTAAAAACAAAAAGAAGAGATCAAGGAGAGGGAGCTAGACGAGCACTTGCAAGAGAGCGAGCGACAGATCTAAAACTGCTATAGTAAAGTAGAACGAAAGTACCTCCCAAAGGTTCTACCTTTTCTTGTGCGTTCGGGAATAAATAGAAAGTTTCAAAATGTATAGAAGACTCTCGATTGATTGGTTGTTGTCTACTTCGTGAGACTTCACAACCCCATTTTGTAACTTCCCTTCTTTCGTCCGTCCACGAGGCTGTAAAAAGAGAAAAAAAGTTTGGGAATTGATCAAAAGAAGAATCTACTTCAAACGATATGTCCTTGAATTAGTTGAAGGTGCGGAGTCTTCTTCTTTTGATTTGAGACGATAGAATATATCCTCCCAGGATAAGATGAATCACTTCGATAGAATAATGGTACCTCAAATTCTATTGAACTACGAACGCACTCAACAATAGCAAATCACATTAGAGTTTTTTCCCAAGAAAGTGGAGTATTTTTTCTTCAAAATTCCATATCTACGCCTGAGGAAAAATTCAGCTACTTATAGCCATCAAGGTATTGCTTCATGAAGAGAAGCAATGGTTCAGAAAGGTGCACCTTTCATAAAGGTGCAATTCTTTGAAAAAGATGCAACTCTTCGAAAAAATCACAATCCTTTGAAAAGGTCATAATATAATCATCAAATCTGAAAAGGTGCTTATTGAAATTACATTCTTTCTCTTGGTGTCTTTTCAAAAGAACACCTATTTATTTTCCATTCACACTTCTTAAAAACTCAACAATCATCTCATATAAATATTTTGTTCATATGTATTTTTTTTTTTTTAAAATATATATATATTTTAAAATGGGTTTTTAAAATTCATTCATTCTTTCGATTTTCTTTTTGGAGTCAAATTTATAGTGAACTTTGCTAGAGCTTCAATTTTTAGGCAAAAGAATTATTCGCCTAAAAATTATGATTGTCACGACCCAAATGGCCATGAGTGGCACCCACACTAGTCTTCCTGTGGGAGAACCATCTAAACTGAACCATTACCCAAACACTTAGTCAATATTAGATGATATTATTATAAAATTCAACATAATAACAAATATCCAGGAGTAATTATTATTAATTCAAAAATTCAAACAAACTACTTACTAAAATTTTCAAGACCCGAAATTCATCATACAAGAACTACTAACAAAGATCATATCTAAAGTGATATCTAAAAATAAAGTAAATAAAAAATATTTCATTGCCCGAAAATGGACAAGAACAAATAAGATGACCCATGGAAGACTGGAGACGGAGTGCTCACCCTTGGATCAAGATCTGATATCAAACTCTAGAGGTGAGGTAATGTTTGAACCTAGAACACTTTCTGCACTCAACAAAAGAAGAGTACAGGGTAGTATCATTACAAACCACTATGTATTGGTAGGTATCATAGGCCAACTCAATTTAATAGCATGTACGCAACATAAATCAAATAACAAGTAAACAGACATCGTCACACAACAAATATTCAATGAATCAACAATACAGCAACAACAAGGTCAAACAGTGCTCACAAACAAGACACATAACCATCAAGAGTATCAACAGTACTGTAAACATCCACAGAAATAACACAAATATGTACACACATGCTATGGAACTTATTTTTGCCCAAATAGTCATGACCTACAGGGAACAATCTATGTTCATGTACCGTACCGGCATGGTACCCGTTCCAACATAAATATAAACGTACCGGCGTGGTACCTGATCCAACATAAATATAAATGTACCGGCGTGGTACCCGATCCAACATGAATACAAACATACCGGCGTGGTACCCGATCCAACATAAATATAAACGTACTGACGTGGTACCCGATCCAACATAAATATAAACGTACCGGCGCGGTACCCGATCCAACATGAATATAAACGTACCGGCATGGTACCCGATCCAACATAAACATAACCAAGTATTATCAATATCAATTTACACAACCTCACAGTATGCCACACAATGTACCAAGTTTACAAGTGTACTTAAAGTCATAAGACAATTCCATCAAGTCAATTTTCAATAAACATTTATACACGAATCAACAATCCAAACATCATCAATTTCAAGCATGTCCGAATATCAATTCACAAGTATCCAATTTAGGAGCATACACACAATTAAGTCTTTTATTTCATTACCAACCTCAAAAAGCCAATGATTAGAAGCAATCATTACAATATTATTTGTTTACCAAGTTAAATCAAATTCTAAAAAAATGCTAGAAAGCTAACCTGAAGATAGTCAGAATTTTCTTTGATGCGGTAGTGTGAAATAGGGTTTTCTAACCGTCGTTTACCTCATCTTCTGACTATTTTCTTCTATTTTTATTATATAAGGTAAATCCTTCCCACTTAAATTAATTCTTGTATTGACCATATAAGAAAATAAATTAAAACTTTGGCCCATTAAATCACTATTAAATTCATTATTTAAAATACCCAAGACTTTGAATAGATCATCGAAATTTATCGGGACCTCGGGAAAATAACTAAAATTATGACTTAAATCACTTTCGTACATCTTAAAAATTGATACTACTCATCCTTCTCATAAATTTACGTACATAAATTATGGGGATAGCCAAAATTGGAAATATGAGAAAATTTCACAAACGACCGAAAGAGTCGTTACAATGATATATTAGCCAATTTTATTTTATGCATTTTTTCTGAAAGTAAAAAACGCATTGTTCAAATAGATAGTTATTACATCCAAAATTTTTGCTTAGATGTCACAAATTTGTTTACCCTGATATTTAATCTACATTTGAAATAATTATCATAAATTTTAGTGTCAAAATTTTGTGATATCTAGGTAAATAAATAACATTTCTTCTATTTCAAAATAAATGAATTGTTGAACTATTTTTCAATGTTCAAAATAAATGAATTGTACATTCTTCAAGAGACATGTTGGAAATTTCTTTCAATTTTACCTTTCATTTAATGAGGTTCTTAAATACTTTACATTTTCTAAGAGAGTAATTTAAGAATAATTAAAAGGATGATAGTAAAAAGTAATCTACAATTTATGTCTTAAATTTTTTTCTTAAGGGTGTGACTAAGGGTGTCAAACGGGCCGGGCCGACTCGGCCCGACCCGATTAGCTAACCCGGCCCGGTAGCCCTAGGGCTTTAGGGTTCCGGGTCCCGGGTCGGTTTTTTTGTTAAAATGGGCCCGGTTAACCCAGCCCGGATCAAGCCCGGTCCAGGCCCGCCGGTTAACCGACCCGGCCCGGAAAAAAAAATTTGGATTTTGGGCCAAACTAGCCGTTGGCCCAACGGCTATATAGCCGTTTTTGGGTCCAAACGGCTAGTTTGGGCCCATTTAATAAAAAAAAAAAAAAAAACTTTAAAAAATATTTTTTAATCCCCAAAAAAAATCTATAAATACCCTACAACTTCAAATCATTTTTCACTCTCTCAAATCTCATTCTCTCTCAAATCTCAATTCTCAATTTTCTAATATTCAATATATTTAATTTCTTAAAGTGTTCACTTTAATTTTTTAATTTTCGTTTACAAAGTACGAGCGGAAGTTTCTAAAGTCGCAATCTTCGGATACTTCCAAAATTTGGTATTGTCGTTCCATCTCTTACGTTTAATTTTTATTTATTGTATTAATTGTTTAATATTTAATTTTATTATATTTGTGTATTTTGAATATTTTTAGTTTAATTTAATTTATATTATGGATAAATTAAAAAACCTCGCTGCTAAAGGTGTTAAAATTTTTTGTCCCGGAAACGGTAGTGGTAGTAAAAAGCGAATTACTAGCGGTAGAGGTAGTTCAAGTAATAGATATACCCGTGTGCCTTCGCCTCCGGTACCGCTTGGTACACCTTTTGAGGAAGAAATAGGTGTAGGTGCTCATGATATGGATTATGTAGAAGCTCAGGAAAATTACGGTATAGAAGAAGAAAATGAAGTAGATGCAGTTAATTTAGACGAAGATAATGAAAATATTGCTGAAACACCCGCAGTAGGAGATGCTAACGTTAGATCTGAATCAGTTAATCTCCCTTCCCGTCCTCCTAGTGCCCCAAAACCTCGTAAAAGAACTAGTATTGCATGGCAATTTTTTGAACGTATATCAGATATTGAGGTGCAGTGCAATATTTGTCAACAAATATATAAGCATAGAAGTGGAGGCAAGCAAGGGGTACGGGTACGTTAATGAGACATATAGCTGAAGATCACAAAAGAGAGTTAAATATTGCAAAAGGTGGTGGGGATGTTGGTGGGTCAACGCAAACTAGAATGGACCCAACAACCGGTCAAGTAGCGAAAAAGTATAATAAATTGAGGGACAGGGAAGAAATAGGTAAAATGGTAGTTGTGGGTTGTTTGCCTTTTAGTTTTCCTTCTTCTGATGCTTTTATTCGTTATATACAAGCAATTTATAATCCTATGTTTAATGGTATTCCTAGAACTACTTATCGGTCTGATATTTTTAGACTCCATTCACAATATTGTTTTTATTTATCAACATTGTTAAAAAATATTCAATGTAGATTGTCCCTAACTTCTGATCTTGGTCGTGCTGTAAATAAAAATGATTATTTAACCGTTACTTGTCATTGGATGGATAGTAATTTCGTGATGCAAAAACGTATTCTTGCTTTTTTATATGATGAAGATCGTAAACATACTGGACAATTTATTGCTGATTCTATTGTTAAAATTGCCGGATATTATGGTATAGAAAATAAAATTTTATGTATTGCTTTTGATAATGCTTCTAACAACAAGACTGCTATAACAAAAATAAAATCTACGCTATCTCCGCCCTTGCCTGAAATTTTTCATATTAAGTGTGCATGTCATATATATAATTTAATTGTAAAAGATGGTCTTGACTTTTTTGAGCTTTATATTGAAAAAATTCGTCTTGCCGTTGGTTTTATTCAAGGAAATAATCGTAGATCGAGAATTAGAGAATTTAAACTTAAATGTCAAGAAAATGGACTTACACCGATTTTGATGCCTGAGGAAATTGATACTAGATGGAATTCTACGTATGAATTTCTAAAAACTTGTTATAAATATAGAATTCCTATTACACTAGCTTTTAACCAACATTGCGGTTCATTTGCTGATTCTGCTGATTGCATGCTACATAATTCTGATTGGGTTGTAATTAATGATCTTGTTAAGTTTTTAGAAAAAATTTATGTAGCTACGGTTGAATTTTCCGGTGCTTACTATCCTACTGTTTGTAATATTTTGACATATATAGCCGATATTTCTGGTTTGCTCCAACAATATAAAAATAAAGAAGGTTATAAAGAAGCTGTTGGCGCCATGTTTACGAAATTTAAAAAATATTTTTTCCCGATTCCCCCTATTTACTTGGTTGGTGTTATGCTAAATCCGTGCACGAAATATAATCATATGTGTCACTTTAGTACTCTTATTTATACTAACTTAGAAATAAATACTAACCATGATTCTGAACAAGTACAGCCTGATTTGTGGACGGCTACGGCTGATGCAAAGGATTATATAGAAAAATTATATAATCACTATGCTGATTTATTTAATTCAGCCTTACCTACAAATATCACTCCAACTGTCGCTCCTCATCCTCCCGAGGAGCCATCATCTTCTAAAAGGCCGGCACATAGTGTTTTTTCTGATTCATTTTATGATTTAAATTGTTGGAACAGTGTTGATGAGAGAACTTACACATCAACTTATCGGGAAGAGCTGAAATATTATCTTCGGACGGCACCAGAGGATCGCAGACGACGGATCAACACGCTGGATTGGTGGAGGAATAATGAATCACAATATCCTGTGCTTTCAAGATTAGCTAGAGATATCTTGAATGTTCCAATGTCAACCGTTGCATCAGAGAGCGCCTTCAGTCAGGGACGACAGCAACTTGGAGACAACCGACACTTATTGGGAAGCAATGCAATGAATGTTCTAGTTTGCCTCAGAGATTGGATTAGAGCGGAAAGAAGAAACCAAGGAATGGAACCGGAGCCGAGCGACGAGCTGAAACTTGAAGAAATTATGACTTCACGGGAGAACTCAGCAGAATAAAGTCCAATGCATGGTTTTGCCCCCGTTGACTTCGATTATCCTATGCAAGTTCCCATTAATATTAACATGAATGAGTTGGAAAAAATGATGCATAATTTATAGATTTTTCATTCATGTAAATTATAAATTTTGGATCATTTTGCAATCAATAAAATTCCCCAAATTCATTCACTCCTTAGTCGTTGTTTTTTATTTTTTTTTATTTAACGATTTAAAATTTAAAATTGAATTTCTAGTTTTCTACTTTAAATTAAAAACTTACTTCTAATATATTATTAATTTACTACCAAATATTATTAATTTATTATATTAAGTAGCATATGTTTTGTATATTTGTGCATATATCTTCTATAGAAGTGTATATTTAACGTATACATGTGTATATGTTTTATAAATTAGTATATAAGTATATCTATACATATTGTAATGTATATATAATGTAGTATATTTTATAAGTAGTAGTATATATACATTTAATGGTGCGTATACACGTGTATATTTCTTCTATAGAAGTGTATATTTAATGTATACATGTGTATATGTTTTATAAATTAGTATATAACTATACAAATATATATTGTAATGTATATACATTATAGTATATTTCATTTAAAGTATTACATATACATAGAATAGAGTGTATATATGTGAATGGATCTTCTATAGACGTGTATATTTAATGTATACATGTGTATATATTTTATAAATTAGTATATAACTATACAAATATATATTGTAATGTATATATATTGCATATATCTCATTTAAAGTATTACATATACATAGAATAGAGTGTATATATGTGAATAGATCTTCTATAGACGTGTATATTTAACGTATACATTACTTTATGTTTTATAAATTAGTATATATATTGTAGTATATACTTTTTTTAAAGTAGTACATATATATTGAATGGTGCGTATATATGTGTATATATCTTCTATAGACGTATATCTTTAAAGTATACAAGTGTATATGTTTTATAAATTAGTATGTAACTATATATATATACATATTGTTGTATATATATATATGTATATCACTATACTGTAGTATATATTTTATTTAAAGTAGTACATATATATTGAATGGTGCATATATATGTGTATATATCTTCTAAAGTAGTATATATTTAACGTATACATGTGTATATGTTTTATAAATTAGTATATATATATATTGTAGTGTGTATATATATATATATTATACTATTATAGCATATGTTTTATTTAAAGTAGTACGTATAGTCATATATAATTATATATTGAATGGTACGTATATATGTGTAATTGTTTATACTTTATATATTTTTTTAAAAATATATATTGTATATTGGAGTGTATATAGTGTATATTGGAGTGTATATAGTGTATATTGGATTATTTATTTATTTTTTAAACGGGTTTGACCGGTTTTTAACCGGGTTTGACCGGGTCTTGGTGGGTTTGACCGGATTGGTTAAGTGGGCCGGGTTCGGGTGAGTTTTAATTTTTTTACTGTTTGGCCCGGCCCGGCCCGGTTAACGCCAAACCCGGCCCGGTTAACGCCAAACCCGGCCCGTAACCCGGGTAAAATGGGAGGGCCGGTTCCGGGTTGGCCCGGCCCGGCCCGTTAGACACCCTTAGGTGTGACATATCACAACAATTCAATTATTTTGAAATGGGGAATAAGATATAGAGAAGACGGAGGAGGAGCCTTCCTCTTGAATTTGCTAAAAAAAAATTAGTTTGTGATAGCTACTCCGTGATTTTTGAAAAAAGAGAACCACTTGATTAACTTTTATAGTGCGCGACTAGACTTAAATAGATTACTATCTTCTTAGGAAGAGGGATAGAGGCCTTTGTTAGTGTTAGAATATGAGTAGGAGAGGAATCTTATAGAATCCTACTTGAAAAAAAAATTATAATGTAGGAACTCAATGCAATAATACAAATACAATAATTCAATAATTCTCGAATCCGAAGCCAAAAGGTCTATTTTTTATCAAAAATACCAAAGGGGACAATGAATTTTAAAAAATACCAAAACGGACGCCAACGACTTACAAGTCGTCGGGCCCACAACGACTTGTAAGTCGCCTGGACAGCCGCGACTTGCTGCATGTTGCCAGTTCTGCAGCCTATGAATTTCTATGGCTGATGTGAATAAAGGCAGCCTTTTTAGACAATGCATGAGACACGAATTGTGCATGCAAGCTTTGAATTTTTATACCATAATGTGAATAAGACAACCTTTTAAATAATAATGCATGAGAAGTGAATAGTGCATGCATGTGAGTTGTTGTTTTAAAGTTTGCAGGAGCGTGTTCCAATGTTTATATTTTGGGGTTTGCATGGAGAATTTTCACACTCCCATTTTAACTTACAATACAATTTCACTCAAATATTATTTTTATTCAGCTTACAAATTTTTTGTATTAAAAAATGAATCAAGATACAGTAAAAGTAAATTTATATTGAGGTGGTAAAGTTTTATACGAAGCTGGTTCTATAATATATAGTCGACCGCCTATAGTTGTACAAATATTTTCATTATCTCTTAAATATGAGTGGTTGCTATACTTACTAAGAAATAAAATGGGTATAACTGATCCAGAAGATGTAGTGGTTATCACGGGACGATATCCAACGTCTTTTACTTCAAATGGAGTTATAACGTACGGTGAGACTTGTATTTGGAATGATGATTCTTTATCTATATTTCTCCGTACTATTAAGATTTTTGGTAGTCGCATTAACTTAACAAGTCTTGATATATATGCGTCAATTGAACGTTGTCCTATCGTTCAAAAATTCTCTGACAACGAATTTGATCTTTGTAATACATCACATGTATCAAATTTAAATGTTGATTCTTCAAGGAACATAGTCCAACATCAAACAATGAGAGAATTTCACAGGCACTCAAATGATATAAGTAATTTGAATACACAATGTGTTGGTTGGATTGATATGCAGTATCATAACTCTGATTGAAATGTGCATAATTTTGATATTGGAAGACCTAGCAATGCTCATATGAACATGCAAAATTTGAATTCTAATCATCAGAAATATTTTTTTCTGCTGGAGTCAATCGATAGGTAAATATAACAAGTTTTTAAATTAAATTAATTTATACTAATTATGTTTAACTTTTTATCTGTTTTATAGATGTAATGATTTTGAAGGTACACTGACTCGGCTTACACAAATTGTGGAAAATAATGATGATATAGCTAATAATGGAGTGTGTGGATCAGACAGTGATGAACCTTCAGAACATGAATCAATGGATGATGGTGAAACGTCCGGTGATGATAATATCATTGGAGAAGATGCAACTCTGGTTGCTCGTAGTGTTAGTCATCCATCAATGAAAATTCCGTATTTGGATAATACCGAAGAAAGCGCAGAAGATTTTGCGTACACATGTGATGATAGTTCCTATCAAGCTGCTCTTTGAAATTTCAAGAATCCGAAATTCATTTAAACAAGTTAGATTTTTGCTAACTATAATTTTTAAAATAATTAATTTTATTTTTTATCGACTAATACTTATTTGAATCTATATGAAATTAGGTATGTTATTCAGAAACAAGAAACAAATGAAAGCTGTTGTGAGAATGTATAGTCTTAAAAAAAGAAAGGAGTATATTTGTGATAGATCCAAAAGTAAGAGTTGGAGGGTTATGTGCAAGCGTCACATATTGGGATGCGAATGGATGATTCGCTTTCGAGAGATTTCAGGTGGTATGTGGAAAGCAGGAAAAATGATACAACCACATACTTGTCTGACTGATAACTACAAGGAAGATCATTTCAATCTAAACAACAATATTATTGTTGTTACGTTGGTACCACATATTATGCAGAGCCCGAACATCAGTATTAAGGCGGTTCGAGAAGTCATCAAGTCAAAGCATCATTTTATTCCCAATTATAGAAAAGCTCAAAGAGGTCGAAAAAAAACATTTGTGATGGTATATGAAGATTTTGAAAGTTCTTTCAAAGCATTATCTCGCTACATGACTACACTACAATATTTCAATTCTGGTACTGTTGTTGAATGGGAGCACTATTCTTCAACAATGCAGGGTGAGAAAATATTTAATTTTTTATTTTGAACTTTTAAATGCAGGCCCGTCATTTTAATAGACGATACCCATCTTTATGGTTTGTACGATTTGAAACTATTGATTGTTGTTGGGATTAATGCTAATGGTAATATTCTTCCGCTTGCATATGCACTTGTTGCACGTGAAAGTTTTGAATCATGGTCATGGTTTCTTAAGTTATTATGGAGGCATGTTGTCGGTGGGAGAAAAAAATTGATCTCATTTCTGACCGTCATAAAGGAATATTACAATGTGTTCAGTCTTATGATTGGTTGAGTCCACCACACACATTTCATAGATTTTGTGTTCGATGCTTGAAAGCCAATTTTAATCGAAAAATTTGAATAGAGAGCTCGAGAACTTAATGTGGTCGTCCGCCACGAAGCATCAAGAAAGAAAGTTTTTTCAACGAATGGAACAAATTAAGATATTGTCCCCTGCAACACATATGTGGATAGATAAATTTTCGCTAGATAAATGAACAATGTATAAGGATGATGATCGTATATGGGGCGCCATGACGATAAATGTATCCGAGTCATACAATGGTTTGTTGAAGAAAGCTCGGGGGCTTTCAGTGACTGCTATGGTTCACATGACTTTTAAAACTCTTGTTGACCGTTTTGTGGAACTCTGATGCTTTATTACAAAAGAATAAGCCATGGCCTCTTGCCGTTGAAAAAAAATTCTTAGATTATTGGGAGAGAGCGCAATCGCACACTGACATGATGACTTATCAAACTGGTGATGGGGTATTTGAGATTCTTACTTTTACACGTGATGGTAAGAGTGAAAATGTCCACACAGTTAATGCCAAGAGAAAAATATGTTCTTGTGAAAAATGGAAGAATTATCACATGCCATGCTAACATTGTATTAAGTTGTGTGGAATTCGTGGCATCGAACCTAATACATATGTTAGAAAGTACTACAACACCAAGCTATACAAACAAACGTATAGTGGTAAATTTTATCTCGTGGGTGATGAACGATATTGGCCGCCAGCCCCATTTGCTTTAGTTGCAAACGTTGAATATATGCGGACATCTGGTGTTGAAGAGAGAACCCGATTTAAGAATGATATGAATATTGGTCCGACTCGCATGGCTAGAAAGTGTAGTATTTGCAAAGAAACAGATCACACTAAGGCACGTTGTCCTAGACGAGCTCAATAGTTTGCGACTTTCATGTAGTATTATTTTATGTTGTGTTATTGATCTATATGTAGTATTTTTAATGTAATATGTCTTTAACAAATTTTCGATTTTGATATCTTCTTTAAATACACTACATTCAAATTCGTGCATTACAGAGGTACTTGGAATTTTGTGACAAGAAGTATTCACAAGGTTGTGGGTGAGGTGTTTGGAGGCACCTGTTTAGGTTTTGGAATAAGGAGAAAATAATAATCTAATCTTAGGAATAAAGTAAAATAAAAATATTTTGTTGCTAGCTAATTTCTGTTTGTTGACTTGACAAGGGAATTGAACTGATGAAATAAGGTACCAACTTAAAATGAAAAACAGGAAGAATTTAGAAAAATCATTTCTGTTTTGCCATCTAATTCGTACAAACGCACGATCAATTAGTGTTGCAAAGTCATTTCAACATGCAGATTATCTGTAACAACATAATAATATAAAATTTTCATGACGGTGTAACTTTAAATTCATCTAAACATAATAAAAATTACATAGTGGACCATTAGCCTACCTAAATAACACTAGAACAAATTAGCCTACCTAAATTACACTAGAAAAAATTAGTCTACCTAAAATTGGCTTTTTGAAACTACCAACAAAACTTTTAATTAATTTTGTCTCCCAACGTGATCATGACGACTATCCGTGCTACAATAAATTGATACGTGTGGCCTAGTTGATTTTCGACGACCATCTTCTCTCGTAACCTACAAAAAATATTTTTAAAGGTAAGATTTTTTAAGACTACAAATAAAATGAAGTATGTAAATCAAGAAACGACATCATACATATGATTGAGAAGTTTCTGCATTGGACATTGTTGCCTGTAATAACATGAAATATAATTAAATAAATAATAATAAATTAATTAATCATAAATTATTAAATATACTATACGAATTACCGACTCACATCAGAAAAACTCAATGCCTCAATAAATGGAGAGTTATTCATGAAAAATTCACGCATTTCAGGTTGGAGAGCATGATGAAATTCACTTAATTGTGCAACATCATATTGCACAACAGGTGGCGTTACAAAATCAACTGTTTCTTCGCGTGAAAAATCAGTGACAGCTGTCGAGGGTTCGCCAAATTCAAATGTGGGATAATAGGCCTCGATAGTAGTAACCAAAGACAAGCCAAAATTATCATGTGGTTCTTCGCCACGATCTGCTATACTATCTGCTCTACGACCACCT
Organism: Capsicum pubescens; assembly: GCA_030864215.1. Lineage (NCBI taxonomy): Eukaryota > Viridiplantae > Streptophyta > Magnoliopsida > Solanales > Solanaceae > Capsicum > Capsicum pubescens. The sequence continues at coordinate 19,888,012 of CM061543.1, forward strand.
CTTCTACCCTAACACGTACTATCTCTAGATGCAGATTGACATTCCTGACGACGAACTTGCACTGGTGGTGATTCTGCAGATTGAGTCGGTGGTGCATAAGTAGGAGCAAAGCTCAATCGTGTTCCTAGATAGGTAGAATTCATTGATTTTGATGAAATAAGGGCAACCTCTGATGCAAATTCATACATCTCGCTAGTTGCTATTGGATCATTTAAAACCAATTGAGCCATCCGATAAATGATTTCATGTCCCATAGCCTAAAAATACAAAATAAAAATGGTCATTGACATGTATTAAAAAGAACACTGACGTGTATTAAGTTTTTTTGAATATACGTACCAAGGCCTCATGTCTGCCTGCCATGTGTTGGTATTATCTTTGAACAACATGCTCTGAATTTTCAATTAACATGCGAGCATGATTACAATACCAATGAATGTACTCTAATTGATTGTTTATATGACGAGGCTCAAAAATATGTTCTTGACGTGTATCCCACCTATTTTTTATTTCGTTATACATATTTAAAACTTCTTGTGTTATTCTATTTCGATTATCATGCTTAAAATGTTGTTCGTGAAAGTGAGTACACGATCCAGGTACATTCTGGAGATAACCAAATTGTCTAACAACACGATCAACCATATGCCACTCACGAACTATTCCACAAATAAGTGGCACTCTAGCCATCCAAATAGATTCTCCCCTTTGTCACCACACGGGCAATTCATTGCGTATTTCTTCTGAATAGGGCTCCCAAATAAACTATAAAATAAATAGATCGTTATAAAACACAGTAGTTATATTGCTCTTTTCAAATAGAAATAATATTATACTTAAAATTATACATAAGAAAATCTATTAGTAACAAATATGGTACTTTTCAATTCTTACATTATAATTTTTTTTTTAATCAATATGACAAATCATTAGTATTAAATGTTCAATTACATGCTCAATAATTAGGTTATCCAGGACATCTCTAATTATGACAAGTATATTTCTCGCCTCATTTTTATGGACTATACCTCGTCTCCACTTACGTGCAAGTGGAGCCGAGGCCTCATGATTGTTTGCCCCCAGAGGGTGCGGTGTTGGCTGAAGTGGAATAATACGCTCCCATGCCCATACCTATAAAAATATAAAATCAACTAATTTTAATAACACAATAAAATTAAGTAGTACAAATTTTAAAGCACAAATATTAAGTTTCACATACCTGATCTAAGGCAAGAAATCCACATACATCGCTAGATGTAGACATGGATGCATGACATAAAGAATAGTGCAAAAATGACAATGCGGTTGCGCCCCAAGCCTTTGTCGACATTGCATTTAAGTCTTGCATCTCAATTAAATAATCCAAAGAAATTTTAGAATTGGACTTATCCGGAAATAATGTACCTCCGCACAACCATAAAAGGTACAACCTAACTCTATGTTGCACCTCAATTTCGGGAGTATCATAAGGAAAATTATCTAACTCTTTTACGTATGCAGCTAATTTAGATACAAGTATTCTTCTAATTCCACAAAAGCAATCTAGAGCAGGTTCCCATCCAGTTAAGTCATGCATCATTTGTCGTCTAACTGCAATTCCTAAGTCGATAGAACCTTCTAGAAGTATAGGACTTCCATCTACAACCATTCCAAACATAATTTCGATATCCTGTAATGTAATAGTGGCCTCACCGTACCAATTTGCAAGTGAAATGTGTGAGTTTCGGGGCGCCACCTCTCAACCAATGCACTTATAAGTCCATCATCTTAAGAAATGTTTCCTACTTCTACAATTGCTCTAAATCCACAAAAACTTAAATATTGAAGGATTCGATAATGCAATGGACGCTCCTTTATGTGCAGCCAAAATTCAGTATCGGCACGACGTGTATTTAAACACATATTTTATCCCTCGATGTCCCAAACTTTTTGAAATCGATGTTTAGCTTGTAATTTTAACAATAGATTCATACCTCCATAAAAAAAATCAGGTCGTTATGATCAAAAGTAAATTAATAAAGATTATTTAAAGAATGTAAAATTTAAGTTTAAGAATTCGATGTAATATTTTTATACTTCACAATAAAAATAACGTAAAAACTATATATTAACATATCTTATAATTGATGCCTTAACTTGTATTTTGATTAAATATTTATAATTTTTTCCCAATTCAAAATTTTTTTGCACTATATTTCTACACTTCTAACACTTGATAGAAGATATGAATTACATTCCAACAGAATATATAGATGCAATTCACATGCAAACAGACAAACATTCACGTGCAAACAGTATTTTTTTAAAAAATACAACACCCTTTTCAAAGGCTGCATGGATAAATTACAACACCCTTTTCAAAGGCTGCATGGATAAATCACATCATGCTTTTGGAGAAATCTTTTTTTCTTTAAGGCTGCAGGAAACTTTTTTTTTCACATGGCAACAGTGTTTGCGCAGACAGCAGCAAGTCGCATCAGGAACAACGACTTACAAGTCGCGGCTGTCCCGGCGACAAGTCGTTGTGGGCCCGGCGACTTGTAAGTTGCTAGCCTCCCAACGATTTATCCGTTTTGGTATTTTTTAAAATTCATTGTCTCCTTTGGTATTTTTAATAAAAAAAAAATAACCCTTTTAGCTCCGAATTCATAATTCTCCTATATTTTTCACATGGTATCAGAGCTTATAAGATCTTAATAAAGAATCAAAGAGTTTTCGCTAGGGGAGGCTATAATCCATATATGTCGCCCATCTCACCAATGATTATGTTAGTAAAAAAATTGGACCATCATGTTTTTTTTTTTTTATGACTATTTTCTCATATTTAATTTGCGTAGCAGCATGTATATTTTCGGTGACTACTTTCTCACATCTAATTTGTGTAGCACTATATATCTTTTGTGTGACTACTTTCTCATATCTAATTTGGAACCACGCAATCAAGTTTTCATTAGCTACGTATGTTGTGGTTTTAGGTTAGCTATACGTGTTGCATATCGAGAAGCTTTAGTACACGGGCTTGTTTTTGTTTGTTTGAACCTTTTGATTTGCCACAGAACACAAATTAATACTTCTATCGCTGCACTTTGGCTAAAGCAAAAAAAAAAAGGTTAAAATCAGATTGTCAACAGCTCATGCAAGTTTCAATCCAAAGCAAAGTTTACTCACATAACAATGAAATATATATATATATATGGAGTTCAAATTTCTAAGTAAATCTGTAGCTATTAGTATATAAGCTTGGCAAAAATTGAGCACAATAACTAGCTATTAATATATAAAATTGACTAATAACGTGAAGACGATGTACTCTAAATAACATAAAATCATATCTAAAATACCACCTAGGGCTAAAAAGCTAAAACTTAGGTAATGGAACACCACCACAACCAACAGCAGCCAAGAGCAGAAACACTGCAATAAGAAAAAGAATTGAGAAAAAATATGAACATTCTTCTTTCAAGGCCCATTTAAATTCTTTGTAAATTGCTTTCTCTTTCTCGCTAGTGAAATCAGCCGTTATATAATGATATGTGGCGCTTATCTCCCAACATGATTTCCCCTTGATCCTCTCAGCAAGTTCTTGTGTACAAAGAACGTGCAGACCTTTAATCTCAAGGTACTTTGCAGCCCATACAATTTCCAAAAGGGATTTGAAGCTAGCGGTCGCAAACTTCTCGTCGTAGTTCTTGATTTCTTCATCATCGTTTGAACCTGAGAGCTCTGTTCCGTGCATCTTGAGGTATTCAACCATCTTGAATAGATTCTCAGTCTCAACATGGGGAATTGGGATGATGCTAGTAGTACCATCAAGTTCCACCATGTTTTTTATTGTTGAGGAGTACTTCATGGCAATGGATTTTTTGAGCTCGAACTCGTCCCCATCGCAAGACTTCAAGATCACATTGATTTTGTCGACTTCAAATTCGTCTCCAAATGTTGTTGATGCCATGAGGGAAGTCTTTATTTTTTTAACTAGGATCAAGAGAGAAGAACAGGATGCTTGAGAAAGGTGTGGGCTTTGGTATTTATAGGGGCTGATGAGTCGTTCCAAAGGCAAACTTCAAACCTATTTGGGTTTGGTTCTTGGTTTTTGAAGCCTACTTGGCTTCAAAAAATTAGAATTTGAATTCTACACGCTAACGGCCTAAAACTTAGATAAAAACCAATTCCTAATCCAATTAAAATTCAAAACCAAACCAAATCCAAATTGTTTAAATGGTTAAGACACAGTATTTGATTGATATAGTTATAAGATCTTTATGATAATAGCTACTTGGAAAAGGAAAATTGCGGTTGCTCACTTGAATAAGGAAACTCAGGGCAACACATGGATTAGTTATACACTTCATAAGAATTATATGCTACTTATAACTAACATATGGCAAACCATGTATTAGCAATGCAAAAAATTCTTATACATACATTAGCATGCATTAGAATGATTGTCCATCAAAGTCTTTTCCACATGGTATTTTATTTTGTGGTAGGTACTTCTGTAAACAACCAATTTTTTAAAAAAATTATGTAATGCTTGTTATTTCTAATATAACAAAGCAAACAGTGCGCAAGAGAAAATTATCAATATCACTAGTACCAACATTACTAATACATCTTATTCGGCAATCGACACTGTTCTTATACACCCTCCCAAATGACCCCCAAGAATTATACAAAATAAACATAACATGGTTTACAAAAGTAACAAAGATACTTTTCAGAAACGACTGGAAAGCATTAAAGAAAATACACTTAAAATACACAGAAATACATTAAGAAAAAAAAATACTGGAACCTGTTAAAAGCCAGAAGTTTCAAGTCCGAATTTCGACAAGTTGCTTTTCTGCTGACAAGCAACTATAGTGTCTTCGCTTTCATTAAATATCATAGACATCCGTAATACAAAGTTCCCGTAACTTCTGGGCACTCAAAATTCTTTTTCCTCAAAGAGGAAACAACAAAATGAATATAGGAGCATAGAAGACTTACTACCGACTGCATCACTAAAAGACTACAGACAAATTGCCAATCTATACAGACTTGCTTACATTGAAAGTGAAAGACATGATTCATTACCTGTGTACAGAAGCAATATCTGGTAATAGTAGGTTATGTTTGCCATTCGGAAATCAAACATCTACACGTTCCTCATGACCACGAAACTGGTGGCAACTACTACTTTCTTCAACCACGCCACCTTATTGTAAGGATTCAAAATTTTCAGATGACGCAAGACTTTTGACTTTGCCAATGCTGCCAAGTGTCAAGAGCACCATAACTTACATTTCTCTTTCCAATCCTCTGATAACTTCCACCATAATACACAAATTTAAGGAAGTTTTTCTCGCTAGCAGGACCAATTACTCCTATTTTCTCTTCATCTCGTCGACGAATTTCTGATGGTATAGTACAGTTTCTTAAACAACTTTGTAACTTTGAAGATCTCTTGAATAACATCAGTGCACAAATATTGTCATTGCCTTTGTCGATTGAATGGAAAAGCATAGTAGCACATCTTCATTGCAGTTTAGGGAGGTATATTTTCTAAGCTGAAATAGATTTACAGCTTAAAAGAAATCAACGCTAATCCAGATTATCTTTTGACTATTAGAGAGGTACCATTTGCTGGCTGGACTAGTTTACAGCTTCGAAGAAAAGGACCTGTGGTTGTAAATGCCCTCTTTCACACATAACGAGAACATCATCCCAGCCACCAATTACCTGAATATAAAATATCCATAATCATAACAAAATCTCATTTAAAAAGACAAGGAAAAATAGGAAGAAACAGAATATTACCTTTACGGTTTTGTCATCATACATGATCCACTGTCCACTATCATGACTGTAGGCAAAACAGTGATAATGCTGTCCGTAGTAGCAAACCTGAAAGAAATGTTGAGCCATAAAATTATCCATCTTTAGACAGATTCCACATCAGAATTAAATAGACACTTGTTAAAATACAAACTCAACTCAGTTCAACATCCGAAAGTACTATAAAGTGACTTCTTATATTCAACCTAACAACATGAAAGATATCTTAGACTTTAGCTAAATCATATACAGATGAAAGTAAGTTTCTTTTTTTTTTAAAAAAAGATCAAGCATATCCAGGATTCAGGAATAATGGAGTAAAATCTGCACACGGGAAGAAAGAGAGAAAGCTGTGTTATTTGAGATATGTTTTTGACCCAAGCTCTAGAAAACAGTATAAACAATATTTTTTTGATAACCAAGCAGTATAAACAATATTCTTGACACAAACAAGGAAATACTGAAAAAATGGAATAAAATGGGATATTTTCAAAAATATACAGTTCAAGAAAAATAATTACATTTACATAGCCCATTTAAAAAAATTATACTCGCATAGCCCATTTTTACATGATATACAACATTATACATATTTATACACTTGCGCATAAACTTGTACAAACGTGTATAATAGTGTACAAGAAGTGCATATATGCATTTTTATGTTGTTATACAAAATTATTGGTGCTGATTCGAGGAATAGGTGGTGGTGGTGGTCTGTTTAGTTTGCCGGAATGGCAGGATTCGGCTGGAGTTGGGGGCTGGCGGATGGGGTTCAGTGGTGCCTGGTGTTGTTGTTGTGGATCTGGTTTGGTTGTGTGGGTTTTTCCGTTCGTTTGCCAGACTGGTGGTGACGGTTGTTGCTGTTGTTTGATCGGATTTTGCGGTGGTGTGTGAGTGGTTTGGACGGAGCAGCAAATTGAAGAGGGAGAGAGGAAAAGAGAAAAGGAGCAGTGGTGAGAGATGGTCTGGTGGTTGAGCTGTTAGTCGCTGGAGCTCCGGTGAGCTCAGAGAGCAAGGGTGGTGGAGGAGAAAGGAGAAAGAGGCGGATGTTTGGTGGTGCTGGTGTGATGGTGGTTGGTTTCCGGTGAGGGAGGACAGTGGTGAAGAAGAAGAAGAAGAAGAAGACAGATCTGAACTAGGGGAAACAGTGGGCCAGGCCAATATCTGTAATATTTTTAGCCTAATGGATATACAGGGTAATTTTCCTGACAAAAAGTCGCATTTACTCATTAATCATGACGATACGGCTTTATCTACAAAAAAGGACACGATAGCACAAGCACTTCTTTCATTAAAGATGACAGAAAGAACTCTTCAATTAGTTGAAATTGTAAACCAAAAAATGAAGCAGCTGTCACGTACTATTTAAGAAGCAAAAGACAATTGGCATGGTTTTATGAATTAAAGAAACTAGCTGAAAATACAACATAACTTTGACAAGGAACATGTGAGATTTTTCAAAAAAACACGCAGGAAATTATCTGAAATATGAAAGGATTTGTATATTCAGTGCCAGTGACCTCATTATATTTTGCCTCAAGCTAGTTAAGGAATTTAAATACTAATGCTCCTAGCAATACAAAGAGGGGGGAAAGCCAGCAGAAAAAAGAATAAGAAATATTACCACAGAAACTAAGCAATATTTGTTTTTCGGATCAAGACCGCGATAAAGGACGCCGATGTCCACTTCAGTAGATAAAGCTGATAATGTCGCTTTTATGTCATCTACATCCTCACAAGTATTCTGCCAACCTAAAACTGCAGGGAGGAAAAGATTAAGTCACATTAGAAACAAATAGATTCTCAAATTTTATATTACCGATTGACAACAAAGAAAACTAGAGAGAGAAGAGGGGAGCATCAGAAATGGTTATACCCGTTGTGAAAAAATGTGGCGGAGCAGAGAGAATGTGATGAATATAGTTAAGTTTCTCACATCCACCAACCTCAGGATCGCAAGCCAACTGATGGTTCATCTCAACAAGATTCAGAAGCTCGTCAAATGAGCTCTCTGGGCACATAACCTGAAATGAAAGAACACTTGGTAAAATATGCAAATTGGTTCCCCACTCACAATAACAGTAAATCAAATTGCTCATGATCCAAACAATGTTTTTTGTTGAACTTCAAAGATAAATTCACTGAATGGAAACTAAAGTCCCATCACAAAATTGCCTCAAAAAACAACAGAACATACCTTCATTGTTCGGAGAGCACTGGCATTAATATTATGAAAGAACGATGTGTACTTCAGATGTCTAGACTCCAATCCGCAGTTATAGCAGTTCATTCGTTCAAAAATATCCATCCCGAAAAGAGAATGCACAGTACAAGCACTACTTGAGCAATCCCAAGAGCCCATACAGCTGCTATCTGCAGATTCAGCATCTGACATGCCTAAAGTTGATGTAAATGATCGGTGTAGGCAATCGAATATTACACCCAGCACTTCAGAAGCATCATTCATTTGAGCCTGCAAGTCAATATCTCGTCATTGAATTCAATGAAGCCAACTCCTGGTAAAATATGAAGTATTCGAAAGAGTTTCGCTTACCTCCTGAAAGAAATTACTGTCGGGATAAAGGTTGCTGAGGGCAATTCTCAGAGATGTAGGAGCAATAGCCTCTCGCTGCATCTCAGTTGAAGCCGTGTTCAGAGCAGTGAATATGTCATACAAAGCACATATCACACATGGATCGCCCACATGATCATGTTTGGATGATGATCTTCTCAAAAACTCATCTCGAAATTGTCTTAGATGCCACAAGGACTAAAATGTGGCAAGAAAACAACAAAATCAGACAATGCACTTGGAATTGAAGAAAATTTGGAGCACGACAAACAAAGTTTATTTTTCTACTATAAAACAAAGGATAAGCACTTGTAACCACTGCTAACCTGTATAATGACATTTAGAAAGCAATTGTATTCTCCAACTTCATTCTTTAGCCCAGTGCCATATACATCAATTTCTTTGACACTTCCAAAACTAATTTCATTGCCCAAATCCCCTGTTTCAGAGATCATCCTCTGTGCCCCTGAACTTGCCATCAAGGGAAATTTCTGATGTGCATGGAATGCATCTGAAATAAGAAGAGAGAATGAAGACAGAAGTCACTTGAACAATCAGGACATGGAAAATATAAAAGCAGTTAATTCGTCAAGCCAAATGGAAGAACAAAAACTGTCAGTTCTCAATTTATAGCATATCGCTTTCCTTTAGAAACCATTACAAAGGGTTTTAGAGGGTGTTTGGAATGGCTCATTTTTAAGGTGCTTTTGGCTTTCAACCACTTTATAACTTTTGAAAGTGTTTGGTAAAGACACAAAAAAGCACTTCACTTCAGGCTTAAAAAGTACAAAAAAAAAAGCCAAAAATTGGTTGCTACCAACTTCTGGTTTTTAGCGTATAAGTCACTTGAAGGAAGCTAATACAAACACCCCCTTAATTGACAGGAGTGGGAGAAACAAAGGGTAGATAAGAAGTCTTCTGATCATCAAGCTTAAGCAGTGAACTACATACCGGTAGAGAACAGTCTAGACTACTAATTCCCAAAAAAATAAAGAACACCCTAGGTTAATAAACATTAAAACTATTCTGGACCTTGTTCCCGAAATGAGAGATAACAGACGTACCAAGACTTTGGCGTACAGCTCTCTTGAGGTCAGCTTGGAACCTTTCTTCATCATCCTCCTCTACATGTAGCTGTCTCAATGTCTTCGTTCCACCCTCTCTGGTGCCATTATTTTCTGAGGTTGAAATCAAATGGTAGTGAATTTAGTTAACTTAAGCAGAAGAAGAGCATAGAACAGTTGGTAGTTGAAATTTCAAGGAAAAATATTGGAAGAGCACCTATTAACACCCACCAGATTGTTCTCTTAAAAAAAAATAAAAATCTATAGAGTATTGCGGGGGAGATCAAAAGGGATAGGGGATCTCAATTTGGCCCAAAACTGAGTGCAACTCCTAAAGTTTCTTTTCTTGAAAGCGACCCCACCAATTTTGGTCATAGAGTGGTACTAAATTGTGCTCTCACTGTTTAGCTACAGCATACCACTTCAACTTGAGAATGATGAAGTAATGCCACCATTACTATATCATTTTTATCTGAAACCAAGAGAGCTTGCTGCTTCAAAACCGTGGAAGAAGGGGAAAGAGATGATTGAGTTCACCAATCACTATTGCTAATACAAAGAGAAATTAGCTTGGGCATAGATTCGTTTGTTTCAAAGGTTCAAATCCAGGAAGCAATCCAACTGTAGAAGCAGCGGTTTATAAGAGCAAAATCAACCCAAAAAGTACCAATCCTAAAAGTCATCATAACATTTAAACCTAGTAATCTATCTTTGATCAAATGAATATATGAACTCTTGGTTTCAATTAAAAGAAATTTTGTGTTTCAAGTTGATGGTAAACAAAACAACCCTCCTCCTTTCTCCGGGCTTGGGACCGGCTGTGTTATAGAGAAGACACCAACTACCACACAGGCGGAGTTATCACATGAATGTCATTCTTCAACAATCCCAAAGCTTTTCCAAGGTTCGGCACTTACATCGAGCCGACATTCACCTTGTATATTTAGCGAACTACTAAACACCAAATGATAAAGTAAGAATGAATTTGACCTATAAAACAGAGTAACAGACACTTCCTAAGAACAGTCAATCACGGGTTACATTAAAGCCATCCACCACATAAGAAATACCCTCCAGCATGAAACTGTTCATTTTTTCTAAAACCAGGAAATGCCCTGTGATTTCTGACACTACCAACTTTCCTCGACAAGTAAAACAAGACCAACTAGCAGAAAATGCAAAAGCACCAACCACCCATTCAAGTTGGAGAGGCAAAAGAGAAGTCAATCATCCAGAAAAGCAGAAGCAGCCAAATATATAAAATTTAAGCAAACAACTGCAGCTCACCATGTGAAGAATCCAGAGCTTTTGATTCACTAACTTCAGAGTTTTCCCTTCCGGAAGAACCAGATTGATAATTCCCCTCGCTAGATTTAGACGAATCTTTCTGGCGCCTGCCTTTTCTTCCGGATCGCTTATCAGCTATCAATATACCATCCCCTAGAGTTACATTGTTTGACGATCCTGAATAAGAGAAAATAGAAGCATGTTCAGATGACACAATCCTACTCCAGGAACATTTGGTACACAGATTATTCGAGAAGTATAAACTATTCTTGTCACAAATCAAGGCAATACCATCTCTTTGTGCCATTCTCTCTGGAAAGCTCTTCGAAAGACCTTCTGAACTGTTTAATAGTGCATCGTTCTGCATCAAGGAGAGCCACATGTTAAAATCACTGCGTAAGGCCAACTAAATTTTAGCAGCATCCTCAAAAATAACACCCAAGGCATTTTTTTTCCAAAATTGGGAGTAGGGTAAGGGGGAACGGGGGAGGAGACTACAATGTGGGGAATTGAACCCTAACCAACAAGGAGAAAGTTCAGGTAGTTTTAGCTTTTAAAAAGGTAGGAAATCCCGAATGTCAAAATTTCTAACACAAAAAATCGAATCAGAGTGTCAACCATCTCACTACTCTTCCACTGCTCATTCATTTTCTGATCAATATCACAAACCTTCAAGTAAGTGTCAGAATTCATTTTTTGATATGGGTAAGAGTCAGGATTCGCAACTGCATCTATATTCTCTTGAATTGTTTTTGCAGCTCTCTTATGTTGCTCGGCCAGATGTCTCAGTTTAGCCTCATTCTCAATTCTTCTTTGATACTCTAAAGTTTCTTCAAGCTTCCTTTCCTCGGCTTCAAGCTCAATCATACGTTTGTACTCCTCCTCCTCCTGTTGATCTAAGGAATTACCAGTTTGAGGAATTTCACTCTCTTGATCATCTCCATCATGAGCAAGTGGAAATGAGCTGCACCAAAACACACACTTCAAAATATTGAAGGCCACAAATGGTTCGCTCAGATGCATAACTAGGGGGTATGTAAATGGAGGAAAATGTTGTTAGGAACTAGGAAGAGACATACACATGTTCCACAGTCTCATGATGAAGCGCATGCAATTCATTGCCAATGTTAGGCTGCACAAGTAAAGAGGAAATTATATCTTCGCCCAGCAATACATATTAACAATTGTTTCAGAAACAAAAGTCTGACCCACAGCTCAAACCTTTAAATCCTTTGCTTTTCGATATTCTTTGTTCTTTTTCTTGTCCTTTGTCCTTTCATGGACATGTTTAGACTTCTCATTTCCCCCACTTAAACTCTTCTCAGAATCACGTGCAAGTTCAGCCAAAAAAGCTTCCCTTGCAGCATCAGATTTCTCAGTAGCATCCTTCTCAGCCAGGTCCTCCAAGTGTGCCTAAGAGATTTAAAAAAAGAACAAAGAAAACAATCATCCTAATCAAAAGAAGAACGAGAAAGCCGAAACAAGAAAAAGATAGGATGACAAACAGCAGTAAAAGATTCTAAGAGCAACATAGGTACTTCACAACAGCAGATACCCGCAGAAATGATTTCAATAGAGGCACTACAATCCGTTGGTAATCATGGGCGGATGCTGGCTCAAGCTTTGATTCCAACTGCTGCATTCCGGTAACCACCCGCATAATTCGTGCATCAATTTTACTAAGCTGCATCCATAAAATTGTAAGAACAAAAGACAATCAGCAGAAAAATCAAAAAAGAAAAGGAACATTAGGTTATAACTGATGCACCAACCTCAATGGAGACATTTTCCTTCTGTCTTTGTATTGCAACTTCCACACTAGAGTCCACCTGATGAAGGTAGTCCTTCAGTCTCCAATCATCCTCTTCGCCAGACTCCAAGTCACAAAATTGAGACGTTCTACCACCGTAAGCTTCGTCATATCCGAACTGATTGACATTGAGAGATTCCGCTTCCTTCAGAACATGTGATATAGCATCCAACTCAAACCTATTGCTGATAATTGTAGCGTCATTGTCACTTTCTATGAGTTCTCGTCGCTTTCTCAAGACAGAGTCGTAGCTTTGTCGGACAAATTCTGTTTCATGTTCTCTTCTTTTACCCTCTTCTAAGCAAAGATCTTCTACTACTTGCAGTGCTTCCTCATAACTCAGGTGCTCACATTTTCTCTCACACAAGCCCTGGAGGTCGTAATACTCCTTCTCAAGCAATCGGAGAATTTCCCTACCTTGTTGACTTTTCTCATCTCTTGCACGTGCCCATGATTCCAAAGCTTCAACGCTTGATGGACCAGTGAATAACCAGGACAGTAATGCATCCGGGTCAATTGAAACTCCATCTTGATACTGATTACCAGACAAAATTGCTGCATTTCTGTCATCAGAAACTGCATCAGGACATGAGTTGGGAGAAAGATGGCGCTGCAGGAAATGCAGATCAAACAACAAATATGTGCTGTCCTCAGTGAAAACTACTTTCTCTAGATTGTCAAATCCTCCATGACATCCATTGTTTGTTTCATCCACAGCACCAATTTTCTCAGGATACCTCCCTAAGCCACAAGAATGAGAAAGTTCTTGCAAATACTTTAGTACCTTTTTCAGTTCTTCGGGACCCAAAAAGCAAATGCACAGAGGGCTTTGATCAATATTGTAGTTAAGAAGTTGAGAGCCAAAAGGGAGAGCCTGAAGTTCTTCCACCGCAAAATGCATAACCTTGCTGAGGTGGGTTGAAGCAAGATATTTATTTTTAATAAGAACCTCAAACACAGCACGGATTCTTTCAAGAAGCTTTGCTCGCTCAGGGTCATCAGACAGTGGCAAGCCTTCAGGAAGTATACAAATCTTCGGACCACCATCTTCATCACAATCCATAAAGTCAACATCTGAGATCTTATCATTTTTTCTGCTCTCAACCATATTTCCATTGGGTCTATCCCCTACTTTCTTCCTTCTAGTGGATGAGTCCCATTCGTCTTCATGGCAGAGAGCCTCCAAATAGCCATCCTCAAGCCCTTCTCCATCATCTCTTCCATAGGACTCATCTAGAAAACCATGGTCTTGAGGTTTTGATTGTTTATCAAGCATTTTCACTGCCACATTAACATCTAACGGTTTCCAAGAACAGTTCAGAAGCATCTCAGCCCACTCATTCTCAACATTTTGAGGCAAAACTGACTGCATTTTAGGCAGCAAAGCTCCCATGTGATCATGCACAACATGATGAACGTGTGATTGAGAATCAGCAAATGTTTCATTGCACCGGCAACATCTCCAAAACTTCCATGTTTTATGGGTCTCAGCAAATGGAAGAGCATCAGATATTACTTCAATAGCAAAACGATCCTTAGAAACAGTAAAATGTGCCTTAAGATCTGAAATTCTAATTCTAAGCAATTCTTTCTTCACATCCAAACTTATGGAATTCCAATATGACTGCACCCAATTCCTTCTCTCTGTGGAAGAAGCATTCTTCTTTGCATTTCCACTCTTCCTCCTATCACTTGCTCTCTGACCCGATCCTGCCATTGAATCCAAACCTTTATCTCCATCATTCTGTGATTTGACAGTTTCTGACTTCTGCTGCAACAGCCTAGCGGCAGCTACCCGAACCTCAATCTCCTTTCTCCTCTCTTCAGGTGTCTTAGTCGCCTTCTTAATTTCATTCGGCCTTCGGCCTTGAACCAATCTCAATTCCATTGGGTCCTCAGACACCCTCCTAATTGGAATTAACCTGAATTTCTCCTCCCCGGTACCTATATTCTTCATCCAAGTAGAAATTGAAGCAAAATTTGACTTCTGAATCAAGTTATGAAGCTCACTGTGTATATGAGATATCCGAGCTTCAGGTGAGGAGATCTTCTGTTGACTCTCCTCCTGCAAACTCTCTTTCGCAGGATCAATAGGATTTTCAATAGCCAACGCTCTTTCACACTCCTGAACAACTTCCTCATACTCCTTCCCGTCATTCCCTGCTTCATACAACAAATTCGCATAAAAATGCGCAAACTCAACCGAGCACGGAGACAAGGACACCGCTTTCCTAGCACTCTCAATCGCATTCCTTAAATGCCTCTGTTTTGTATTAGGATCATCAATAATCGACGCCACCTTCACACAAACCGTCCCTTGAACCCTATGAATCAACGCCGAATGAGGTGAACTCTCATACTTACTCGACAACTCCTTCATCAACCTCAACGCTTTCGTATGATTCCCTCGCCTCAACGACGTTAACGCACGCTCACATTCAAGCTTAATTGCTCCATACGACGACGACAAATCCGACGACGACGAACTAACATTATTCTCATAATTAATCACTGCCAACGCATCATTTTTACTCAACGATCCGTTCGTAATCGTTGAACTTAGGTTCAGTTCAGCAGCATCAATCGACGGCGGCGAACCATCTTCCGAAACCGCCGCCGCTGCTGCTGCTGCCGGCGGTGGTGAAGTTAAGGGTTTGGAGCGAGGAGCGATTGTTCGCTTCTTATGCCCCATTAAAATTACTTACTCCCCCTATGTCGATTTAATCGAAGGCATATACAAATATATAACCTAATTCATATCAATATTACACAATCTATCAAATTGATAAATTAACTTACCGGCGAAAAAGAGCAACGTCGGAATCGGAAAACCCGATCGGAGATGAAGAAAGTGTATATAGAGAGAGATTATATATTATATATAGGTATATGTATAGGTTAGCTATATATGGATAGTGTCACTCTCGGGTTGGGTGCGTGGGTGGGTGGGGGTAGGGAGATTGAAGATTTGTAGGGGTGGGGGTGGGTAGGTGGGAAGGCGATGTTTGGGAGGATATACTATACTGAGCTCTGAATTTTTTTGGGGAGAGAGAAATGTACTATAGCGGAAAAAGGTAGATTATTATTTTTTAAGACACCTTATTACTTTATTACTTTCTTTTTTTTTGTTGTTGGCGTATTATTTTTTTTTTTTTTTTTTTGGGAAAAAGGGTCAAATTACTTACTTTAAAAATTGACTAAATATATTCTTGTCAAATTTTGAATTAAATTTATTCTTGAGATTATACTTTAAATTCAAATTTATTCTTGATATTATGAATCTTTTTATTTATATCTTTTTTTAAGTAAAAAACTCAAAATATTAAATTTCATCTTTTAAAAAAGAAAACACACGTTAATCTAACTCGATTCAACCCACAAAAAATACACAAACAAATACACATCGCTCATTGTGTTGGTCAATATTTTGCAATAGAACTGAAAGGGTATATTTATTTGTGTTTTTTTTTTTGGCAGATAGGATAAGCGAGTTAAATTATGATGTTTTATTTTTTTAAAATAGTGCATTTAAGGTTGATTTGATTTTTTCAATCAAAAAAACATGCATGTGAAAAGTTTTTAATAACACGGCTAAATTTGATCTTAAAGTATAACAACAAAGGTAAATTTGACCCTAAAAAATGATGAAGAGTATATTTAGTCAATTTTTCAAAATAAAGGGGTAAATTTGACTCTTTTTCCTTATTTTCTTTCTAGTGATGAAATTATTATTTTGAGATTTTTTTTTATTAAACAGATATTAATTATTAAATCAAAATTAAGAGTTAACAAATGGAATAAAAGGTTCAAGGGTTGCCCCATGTTTGAGTGTGTTAATAAAGTCATAAATATTAGAATTACAAGCCATAATTTTTTTTTTTAGGGAAAATAGTTCCTAATATATCTGTTTTCATATTTTTTTTATCGCATATATAGAAGAAAGAGTAAATACATAATTACCAACCTGATGTTGGTCGAGATTTTCAAAAAGACACTTAAACTTTGAATTCGACCTATTACCTCACGATTCTTACTTAATCCGTTGCAAATACACCATTTTCGTTGAACCTCAGTCACAACAAAGAGAGTGAACACACGCACCAATCAGGTGCTGACAAGTGTTAAATATATTTAATTTTATACTTTATTTATTTTTAATAAATTTTTCTTTTTTATTTAATTTATTATCCCACCTCACCCCCTCTTCCCCCACCCCACCCCATCCAGCAACTCCCCCCTCCTCCCGCATCCAGCAGTACCCCTACCCCCATCGTCTTCCTCATCCAGCACCCCACCCCGTCAATGTCTCCCCCTACCCCCACCCACGCACCATCATCACCACCATCAAAACACACTCACAACCATCATGAAATTGAAACTCCATTTTTACACTTTTGAATTTTTCTTGAATTTCAACCATTTTAATTCAAACTTCATATCAATTGCTTCTTCAAAATCAAAATTCAATTCCATTAAACATTCAAAAGTGATAAATAGAGCTTTAATGATATGATTTAAAAAAAAATAAAAACTCATTGGAGCTTTAATGGAGGAGCTTTAATGATGTTGAGGATCTTTAATGGGTAGTTAAATGATATGATTAACTACAAAATGAGAAGCTTTAATGATATGATTTTTTTTTTTAAAAAAAGCTTCAATGAAGCTTTAATGGAGGATTTAATGGTGTTGAAGAAAAAATGGTGGGGGAGGGGGAGGGGGAGGAGAGAGGGGGCAGGGGGAGGAGAGAGGGGGTACAGGGTAATATTTTAAAAAAATATATATATATTTTAAAAAAAGAATATAAATTATATATTAAATTATTTACACGTGACAACTTTTAATTGGTTAAAAAATCATATTTGAGCCATTTCACGCACCTGTGGTGCGTGTATACACGCAGAGGTTCAAAATGGTGTATTTGCTACGGAATAAAAAAAAATTGTAGGGTAATAGATCGAATTTAAAATTTAGGTGTCTTTTTTAAAATTTCAGACCAAATCAGTGGTGTAATTATGCACTTACTCTAGAAGAAACTATCAAAACTTATGGTATTTCAGAAACTTCACTGCATTTTCTTTCCTTTGACGGTAGGTCTGCTGCTATATTTTGTTCCCTACATGTGTTTAAGTGTTGGAACTTCCAATACCTATATTAAGGACCTCTACTCAAAGATTATGTTATTGTGTGAGAGGTGATTCTGAATAATTCTATTAATAGCTTGAATGGAATAGCAATTGATTTCTACGAGGGTAAGATTTCTTTTCAGAGTTTAGCATTGATTTTTGACTTTATTGAAATGTAATAGTAGTATCCTACTATCCTTCCTAAGCAAGATTAATTAGGGGTAGAAGGGGAAAATGAAGAAGATATTATAAGATAGGAGATTCAACTTTTACCGATGATAAAAAATCTCCATAATCAATTAATTGTAGTAAATTTCTTTCATATTTTATACTATACTAATAATGTAGTTTAAGTAATTCAGTAGATTAATCTTTTCTATTTAATCAATTAATGTTAATCAAGTAATTCAGTAGAGAGTGAAAGTTGCGGAATAAAGAAGACACTACAAGAATTGTTATATTTATGTAAGTTTAAAGAAATGAAATTTAGCAATTATTATCGAATAAATAAGTGAAATTTGCTTAAATAATTATACGTCAGCATTAAAAAAATGTATATCCATCAAGATAGAAAATTCAGAGAGAGAAAGGACCAACTCACCTCAAACCAAAATACTACTACCCCCATATATTACCTCCAAAGCCACTAGATTCACCATCACCAGAGACGGATGCACAACTTTACGTGCGAATTTCAGGGAATTCATAACTTTCGTACGATTTTTGAATTTATATTGAAAAAATTAGTAAATATATAAGAATTATAAGTTAGGAACCCACAACCTTTAAATTCTAGATCCGCCTCTGACCATCATCTCCTATAGCTACCTTTAAATCCAAATTGCTGGCATTGAAAATAGTAACAGACACAAATGAAAGAATGTTCTGACATTAATGAGGGGACTATAGTTCCAAGACGACCCTTAATGAGGAAGTTGGTGAAGTGGCCAATGGTATAAAAACAACCTTCCTCTCCAAAGAAGAAACGGATAGACTTTGCTCTCCAATCCTTGAAAGCATTTCTTGATTATTAGACTTTTGAGAAAAAAAAAAAACATCAATACCTTCGTGAAAAATTAGTCACGCTGTGAATGTCTTCGAAACTTTTTCTTTAGTCGACCTTGGGATAGACTTTTACATTGCTAAGTTTACGCAACCGAAAAGTGTCTCTCATGTACTTCAAAATGGACGTTAGTTTATTAATGGTCATTACTTGTCTATTAAAAATTGGAAGCCAAACTTTGTCTCTGAGAATGAAAAGTAACATATTCGACAGTTTGGGTGGGTGCGTCTTCCCAACCTGCCAACGAAATTTTACGATGTCGAAAAACTTCTTAAAGTCGACGCTTACATATACAAGCTCCACCCTACGTGGTCGATATGCAAGCCTTTCTGTTCAAATACCTATGAATGAGCCGGTTCTTAGAAGTATCCAAATATGAAAATAATGATAGCCTAAATACTACCAAACACACGAAATTGGCTACTAAGATGCAAATTCCAGCAACCAAACAAAGAGAAAACAACACATAGAATGGAGATGAAGAAGAAGATTACTTGAAATTGAAAGATAGATAGAAAAACTCTTACCCTTATTAAGTGATTAGCACTAGAAGATGTTTCAAATCTTCAAACACACTTCACAAACAAGAGTTCAAACCTTCCTATTAGGTGACCCAAAGGAAACACTCTTCCTCAAACCACCTTTCTTGCCAAATTATCCAAAACAAGTGAAACCCTAACTTCAAATGTTCTTGGACCACTTTCGGATTCTAAGAGCTAAAACTAGAGACTAAAAACTACAATATAAGAGTAATATCCAATTTCATCAGAGTCTAATGAAAAGAGAAGCAAAATGATCTATTTATACTATTACATGCCAAATGACAAAACTACCCTTAATGAGCTAAGGGAATTGGGCGCCTCTTGAGTGTTTCCTTGGAGTGCAAAATATCTTCATTAACCTTCACTTGAGGCGCCTATTGAGTGCATAAGTTTCCTTTCTTTCTTCTCTTGACCAAAGCTTCAAAATACTCCGAAAAGTCTTCAATTGCTTGCTAATTCCGAAGCCTTGACCCCTTAGATAATTCCTTGTACTTTTGATGCTCCTTGTGCTTGTATCATCATCTCCATCTTGAAGGAATTTTTCCTCAAATTTAGATCTTACAAAAACCAAAGAGAGAGCAAAACAAACACACAATCCTCTTAGTAGGAGGGTTAGTATTAGTAACACACTCATATCATCAACCCATGGTTGCTCACACTTGACATATACCCACATATCCTTAGTATTTGACATGAAAAACTTAGCATAAATGAAACCAAAGACATGAATAACATTAATATCAAAGATAAGAGAGCATGACCACCAATTATAACCTTCACACCTCAAGAGTATTCCGGGGTCAAATGGGATCCAAGGATAAGGACTTAAGCCGAGATGACCCACTCTTTTCACTAGGTTACCAAGCCCACGATAATTCAAGGCATTACCCACCACTTGGACAAACACAAGGCCATAATGAACAAGATATTTATAAGGGATTTTATCACACAAGTTCAAAGGACCATGTTCAATATCAAGACCATCATTACTAGCATCAACACTAACTTGAAAATTTTTAATCACACCCTTCTCATGTTCAAGTAGTAAACTAGTTTTAAGAGCAAGTTGATCATGGTACAAATTAAGGAAGATATTAAGAGAAGAAGCATGCACCCCTATGCCAAACAAAACCAAACCTAACACACTAGAGGGTACATCACAACATTTCAAGCTCAAAGAAGTGCATGGACTAGCCTTAAGGGTTTTGTTCACAACTAAAGAGCTACCAAGTAAAGAAGAATGCACTTGTAAACCCATCACCACTTCACAAGACACTAAATCACAATATTTTAAGTTCAAGGAAATGTAGGAAGTAGTGATGTTACTGTCACGCCCCAAATCCCATTGGAGCGGACTGGCACCCGTAGCCGAGGAGGCCCGGGAGAACCCGTTCATAACCTATACTTTCACATTTACATTACTTATGAAAATTAGAAATTTGGGCAGCACTTCGTTGTAAATAGAAAAAAACAGTACCTGTATCAGCCCAGCAGACACGCATATATATATATATATAAACAGTAATTGGCCGTCAGAGCCATCACGTCTATCAACCAAACACTCCTATGACTGTACAATATGTCTACAAAAGCCTCTACATAGATACACAACTGAGTTAGGGTCGGGACAAACTCCCGCCCACAGAAGACTTTTATACAAATACCAAAAATACATATAGAAATGACTTGGGATGCCCCGAAACAACTGGAGCTCACCACTAACAATAGAATGTCCTGGCTCTTACTGCGGAGGTGTACGACCTCAAGTACCTGTTCCTGCAGGCATGAATACAGGTCCCCCGTGAGGGACGTCAGTACGGAAATATGTACTGAGTATGTAAGACAGTGAGTATCAAGATGAGATACAAAAGATCAACAGAACCCAGATACCAATGAATAAACAGTATGAGTAGACCACACTTAAAAGAGCTGATGGGATACCTGCACGTTGCTTTCATATCATTACTTCCCGTATTCCTTATCAATACATAACATATGTCATACAATGGCCAACTGATCAGTGGTACTAATACAATACATCAGGGACCACCCCTGGAATAGCATATATACATAATCTTTATAATACAATGGCCAACTGATCAGTGGTACTAATACAATACATCATATCAACAATTTAAAATAAAGACATTCCATCTCTTACTTCAATTAATCTTTGAGATTGGTTACTTTGTGGTCACACCTTATAGAACTTGAAACCATGATACCTCAATAGGAAAAACATGTAAATAGGTAATCAATATCATGAAAATGAAGTAGAGAATCATGGATACCTCATTAAACCATTTCGGAGTCAAAAATAGTATATGGACATTTTTTTGACTAGCCGGACATCTTAAGAGTGAAAACAAGTTCAATTGGTAGTGTCGAAGATCATATGATGTTATTATGTGTCATGTGTCGTAGGACAATGTTGGAAGCTTACTTGAGAGTGCTATGGGTCATTATTCATGCCAAAGATTAGATAGAGTATGTCTTACATACCTTGATATAACCACTTCAATACAAGTCCAACTTGACTTCCCGTACTCTTTGAACACTTATCTACAATAAGTCATTTGTGGCAAACTAGTATTAACAACCAAACCTTACCATTTAGGTATTAACTTCACCAAATAATGTCTAGGAAGTAATCCTTTAACTCATCAATAAGAGTGCTACATACATCCTCTTATACTCTTATTACATTCACATATCATGCATTTTCATGCAATATCCCTCAACATCACTCTTAGCCTTCATTTCCCCTCTTAATCACCATCCAATACCAACATGATCACTAGGCATACATAACCACTAATATAATGATATATCACCACAATTCATCCTCCATAATCCAATACAACAACTTCCATAATTTACTACTAACAATTTATACAAAACAATTCATAACTATGTTTCTAGTTATCTTCCAACATCAAGACAATACTCATAATCCCTTATCAATACTTATTCATGGATAAGAGTCAAGAATAAACAATATTCATACCTTAACAATGAACTCTTGTATTTAGAATCCTCCTTACATAACCATGGGGTGCTTCTCGAAGCTTTCGAGATGGTGAACACAACTACGGAACCAATTCGAATTTTCTACGGTTGAATCACAAAATATTTGAAGTTGAAATTAGGCTAGGGTTTCACCTTCTCTTAATAATTGAATGATATATGATATATATGAGGCTAAGTGTATGTTTATAAAGACCAATTTTCGTCCAAGAGGTAATAGAAAATGACCATTTTGCCCTAAAAATTTAAATAAATCCGAATCTGTCCCCAGTGGACAGTTTTGACAGACTGAAGTAAATCGATCATAACTCTTTGCTCCGGTATCGGATTTGGGTGAAACCAATTGCATTGGAAAGATAATTCCTGTACAAGGAGTTATGGTCGTTTAAAGTTGACCCAAAAATCTGTCCCAAAATTCTGTTTTTTTTGATAGGCTGTAGTAAAACGGGTATAGCTCCTTACTCAGACATTGGATTTGGATGAAACCAATTTCATCGAAAGAATACTCTCGGATCTTTTCGTCGATATATAGAATCTCACACAGTTCTTTTTGTACAAGGAGTTATGATCGTCAAAAGTTGATCTAAAAAAATTGCCTAGCTGCAGTAATTTTCCTGCAGATTTACTGTTCACAGGCTTCCCGGCCACCGTTTTGAAATTTCGAATGTGCTCGCTTATATGAAATACTCCTCTGTTTTGGGCAAACTTTATATCGTTGGAAAGCTTATTCCAATACCTACACATACAACTATTAACGGGATACTTCCGAACACCATAAACTTAATTTAACCCATACGCAAGCCTTTAGGACTCCATATAATCGCGATAAGTGTACGAAAAAATTTATGGGGTGTTACATTCTCCCCCCCTTAAGAACATTCGTCCTCGAATGTTAGCATAGTTACTCAATTAAGACATGTCCAAGCTTACAATTAACATATTCATCATCATAACATACTTGCATAAAAATAAACACTTACCTGTTATTGTTCTTCTTCCGTCTCATGAACTTCCTCCTCATCGTTGAATAGGTAAGGGTACTTAATCTTCATCGCTTCATCGGCTTCCCATGTGATCTCCTCAACTTGTTGATTCCTCCAAAGTACTTTTATCGATGCTATCTCTTTATTCCTTATCTTTTTAATTTGGCGATCAAGAATAGCAATAAGCATTTCTTCAAAAGTGAGATCTTCTGTAACTTGTACATCTTCCGTAGTAGTGATGTGAGATGGACCTCCGAAGTACTTGCGAAGCATCGAAACATGAAATATGGGATGAACTGCTGAGAGCTCTTGAGGTAGCTCTAACTCATAAGCAACTTGTCCAAATCTTTGAATGATCTTGTACGGACCTATGTATCGTGGACTTAACTTTCCTTTCTTGCCAAACCTCATCACTCCTTTCATTGGTGATACTTTCAAGAATACCCAATCGTCGATAGAAAACTCAAGTCCTCTTCTTCTAACATCCGTATAAGATTTGTGTCGACTTTGAGCTGTTTCAAGCCGTTGTTGGATCACTTTAACCTTCTCCATTGCTTGATAAACAAGATCCGGTCCAAACAAGACCGCATCACCTGCTTCAAACCATCCTATTGGCGATCTACACTTTCTTCCATACAATGCTTCATATGGTGCCATTTTGACACTTGAATGATAGCTATTATTGTAGGCAAACTCGATAAGAGGTAGGTGATCATCCCAGTTGCCTTTGAAATCTAATACACATGCTCGTAGCATATCTTCAAGTGTCTGGATGGTACGTTCCGCTTGTCCGTCCGTTTGAGGATGAAAAGCCGTACTTAGATTTACTTGTGTCCCCAAACTCCTTTGAAAAGACTTCCAGAAATTCGCGGTAAATTGGGCTCCTCGATCGGATATAATGGAAATTGGAACTCCATGTAACCGAACGATCTCCTTAATATACAACTTCGCATACTCTTCCGCCGTATAAGTTGTCTTAACTAGTAAGAAGTGCGCGGATTTGGTAAGCCTATCAATGATCACCCATATGGAATCAAACTTCCGAAATGTACGAGGCAAACCCGTGATGAAATCTATATTGATCTTGTCCCACTTCCAGACTGGAAGATCTATACATTGCATGTAACCACCGGGTTTCTGGTGTTCTACTTTGACTCTTTGACAATTCGGACATTCAGCTACAAATTCGGCAATATTCTTCTTCATGTCATTCCACCAATATATTGCTTTCAAATCTTGATACATCTTAGTCGACCCTGGATGGATGGAATACCTTGAACAGTGTGCTTCTGTCATAATTCTCTTTCTTAGCTCAACTACATCAGGTACACATAAACGATTCTGACACTGAAGCACTTCTTCTCGCGTAAGCTCAAATGCCTTTGTCGTTCCACTCTGCACATCCTCCTTAAGCTGCAATAAAATTGGATCTGCATACTGCTTCTCTTTTACTTCAGCTATCAATGAAGATTCCGCTGCATTACGTACAATAACCTCTTCATCTGGAGTTTCGAGAAGTCGAACTCCCAAATTAGCTAGTTGGTGAAGATCCTTAATCATCCCCTGCTTTTCTATAGATGCCATTTTAGACTTACGACTCAGTGCATCCGCTACCACATTCGCTTTCCCTGGATGATACAAGATATCAACATCGTAATCTTTCAATAATTCAAGCCATCTCCGCTGCCTCAAGTTTAGATCTTTCTGACTAAAGATATATTGCAGGCTCTTATGATCGGTATATATGTCAACATGAACCCCATATAAGTAGTGGCGCCATATCTTCAAAGCAAATACAACTGCAGCTAGCTCAAGATCATGCGTGGGATAATTCCTCTCATGTGGTCGCAACTGTCTAGAGCCATAGACTATTACTCTACCATGTTGCATTAATACGCATCCTAAGCCAATTCTCGAAGCATCACAGTACACTGCATACCCTTCTGTGTCTTCAGGAAGTACCAATACCGGTGTAGAAGTCAACTTGCTCTTCAGATCTTGGAAACTCTTTTCACAGGCATCATTCCATTGAAACTTGAAGGCTTTATGCGTCAACTTAGTCAAGGGTGCAGAAATAGAAGAAAAACCTTCAACAAACCTTCTATAATAACCTGCCAACCCGAGAAAACTACGAATCTCCGTATGCGTCGTGGGTCTTGGCCAATTCTTCACAGCCTCAATCTTCTGATTGTCAACTTTTATGCCTTCACTGGATACAATATGGCCCAAAAATCCCACTGACTTGAGCCAAAACTCACATTTAGAAAACTTCGCATACAGCTTACGATCACGAAGAATCTGCAACGCCTGCCTTAAGTGATTAACATGATCCTCTTCTGATCTAGAGTAGACCAGAATATCATCTATGAAAACTATCACAAACACATCTAGAAACGGCTTAAACATCCTATTCATCAGATCCATAAAAACTGCGGGTGCATTTGTCAGCCCGAATGACATAACCAGGAATTCATAATGACCATACCGTGTTCGGAAAGCTGTCTTGGGTATATCTTTATCCTTGACTCTCACTTGATGATATCCTGATCTCAAGTCAATCTTGGAAAAACACTGGGCACCCTGCAACTGGTCAAATAAATCATCAATTCGGGGAAGAGGGTATTTATTCTTGATAGACACCTTATTCAATTGCCGATAGTCAATACACATCCTCAACAAACCATCTTTCTTACGCACAAACAATACTGGTGCTCCCCAAGGGGACATACTAGGCCTGATGAATCCCTTCTCTAGCAAGTCTTTCAGTTGCTCTTTCAATTCTCGCAACTCTGCTGGTGCCATTCTATAAGGAGGAATTGAGATTGGCTGTGTGTCTGGCAACATATCAATACCAAACTCCACTTCTCGTTCAGGAGGTAAACCTGGTAGTTCTTCAGGAAATACATCAGGAAATTCATTCACAACCGGAACGGTCTGAAAAGTTGGCGGCTCTGCCTCTGTATCCCTTACTCTAACCAAATGGTATATGTACCCCTTGGAAATCATTTTTCTTGCCTTAAAGTAAGAAATAAATCTACCTCTCGGCGCGCCAACATTACCCTTCCATTCAAGGACTGCCTCATTTGGGAAATGGAAATATACCTTCTTAGAACGGCAATCTACTGTAGCATAACAAGACGCTAACC
The DNA here is from genome assembly GCA_030864215.1 of Capsicum pubescens. Classification (NCBI taxonomy): domain Eukaryota; kingdom Viridiplantae; phylum Streptophyta; class Magnoliopsida; order Solanales; family Solanaceae; genus Capsicum; species Capsicum pubescens. The sequence continues at coordinate 19,914,449 of CM061543.1, forward strand.
AATCCATGCCCATAATAACATCAAAATCTACCATTTCTAACTCAACAAGATCGGCCATCATATCACGACCACAAATATTCACAACACAATTTCGATAAACATTCCTAGCTATAAGAGATTCCCCCACTGGCGTTGATACTTCAAATGGCTTGGCTAATAATTTGGGTGTTCTTCCGAACCTTCCCGAAACCAAAGGAGTAGCATACGATAATGTAGAACCAGGATCAATTAAGGCATACACATCAAATGCAAAGATGGACAACGTACCTATAACCACGTCTGGAGAAACCTCTAAATTCTGCCGATCTGCTAGGGCATACACACGGTTCTGAGCTCCGCTAGAACTAGCTGCTCCTCTATCACTTCTACCGTGACCCATAGGTTGTGTACCCCTACTCAAAGGAGGCACCGATGATGATGCAACAGCTGATCCGGTAGGTCGTGTTATACCACCTGTGGTCCTGCGTGGGCAATCTCTAGCCATATGTCTCGGCTTACCACACCAAAAGCAATTGTTCATTCCAAGCCGACATTCGCCAAAGTGAAATCTTCTACATATGGGGCACGGGTGTCGTGGAGGTCTCAATTGACTCATACTCCCTTGCCCTTGATACCCCACTGTTCGCGAACTCTGATTTTCACTGCTTTGCCCGAACTGATTACCTCTGAACCTTTGAAATTGCGGTGGAGCACTAATTGCAGGATAAGAAGATAACGGGCTAGACAATCTATGAGAGAACGAAGGCCTAAAACCTCCCTGAGATGCCATAAACTGCCCTATAGCTCTGGCCCGTTTAGAATATCCTTTTTCTGATTCCTGGGTTCTTCTTCTTTACCTCTGATCTTCCATTTTCCGAGCGAAAGCTTGTATCCTCGCTATATCCATGTCCTTGTTCAAAGCATCAATGGTACAATCTCTAACCAAGTATGGTTCCAATCTATCCACATAGTGATGAGCTCTGTCATCCATAGTAGCTACCACATTAGAAGCATATCGAGACAAGGAGTTAAATCGAAGACTATACTCCCTTACACTCATATTACCCTGACGAAGATTTAAGAATTGATCTGCACGGGCCTGACGAGTCTCAAATGGAAGATAATGATCAATAAATGCATCTTTGAACTCTCCCCACGTAGTTGGAGGTGCATCAATACCCCTAGATTGTTTCCAATCCTCGTACCACAATATAGCCTCTCCTTTCAGTCTATATGCTGCTAGCTCAACCATCTCTTTACCGGATATGTGCATAACATCTAGAGCCCTTTGGGTTTGATCGACAAAGTCTTGCGGGTTTTCGTTAATATCTGATCCGGTAAAAGTAGGAGGATCCAGTTTCAGAAAATCCTGTGTCCGAAGGCTAGCTGCTCTATCCGTACCACTAGAACCCGTGGTAGGAATAGCTTGCCCTTGAACTTGACCGACAACTATACGCGTCAGAAGTTGTATTGCATCCCTCAAATCTCGATCAACAGCATTAATAGATGGCCCTTCCGGAGGAGAAGAAGCTCCTGATATATGCTCAGCTTGAGACTCACTTTGTTCAGCTTGTGCCGGTGGTGGCTTACTAGTACCTTCTCCGGCCACTACATCTACTCGCTTCCACTTATTCTTTCTCCTTGTAACCGGCATCGTTACTATAATAAATAAAAAAAAAAAACAATTGGATTAAGCGATCGATTATGACTTTATCTCTAATATGGGCTCTATTGCACGATCTAAGAAATGTAGAATGGAAACAATCCCTAAATGTCCAATAGCCTCCTGTTTATAGATGTGGTGCACAACACACCGATAAATGAGATTCTACGTAGACACGGCTTTGTAGACTCACTAGGACGAACTTCTCTGATACCACATCTGTCACGCCCCAAATCCCATTGGAGCGGACTGACACCCGTAGCCGAGGAGGCCCGGGAGAACCCGTTCATAACCTATACTTTCACATTTACATTACTTATGAAAATTAGAAATTTGGGCAGCACTTCGTTGTAAATAGAAAAAAACAGTACCTGTATCAGCCCAGCAGACACGCATATATATATATAAACAGTAAGTGGTCGTCAGAGCCATCACGTCTATCAACCAAACACTCCTATGACTGTACAATATGTCTACAAAAGCCTCTACAAAGATACACAACTGAGTTAGGGTCGGGACAAACTCCCGCCCACAAAAGACTTTTATACAAATACCAAAAATACATATAGAAACGATTTGGGATGCCCCGAAACAACTGGAGCTCACCAATAACAACAGAATGTCCTGGCTCTTACTGCGGAGGTGTACGACCTCAAGTACCTATTCCTGCAGGCATGAATACAGGTCCCCCGTGAGGGACGTCAGTACGGAAATATGTACTGAGTATGTAAGACAGTGAGTATCAAGATGAGATACAAAAGATCAACAGAACCCAGATACCAATGAATAAACAGTATGAGTAGACCACACTTAAAAGAGCTGATGGGATACCTGCACGTTGCTTTCATATCATTACTTCCCGTATTCCTTATCAATACATAACATATGTCATACAATGGCCAACTGATCAGTGGTACTAATACAATACATCAGGGACCACCCCTGGAATAGCATATATACATAATCTTTATAATACAATGGCCAACTGATCAGTGGTACTAATACAATACATCATATCAACAATTTAAAATAAAGACATTCCATCTCTTACTTCAATTAATCTTTGAGATTGGTTACTTTGTGGTCACACCTTATAGAACTTGAAACCATGATACCTCAATAGGAAAAACATGTAAATAGGTAATCAATATCATGAAAATGAAGTAGAGAATCATGGATACCTCATTAAACCATTTCGGAGTCAAAAATAGTATATGGACATTTTTTTGACTAGCCGGACATCTTAAGAGTGAAAACAAGTTCAATTGGTAGTGTCGAAGATCATATGATGTTATTATGTGTCATGTGTCGTAGGACAATGTTGGAAGCTTACTTGAGAGTGCTATGGGTCATTATTCATGCCAAAGATTAGATAGAGTATGTCTTACATACCTTGATATAACCACTTCAATACAAGTCCAACTTGACTTCCCGTACTCTTTGAACACTTATCTACAATAAGTCATTTGTGGCAAACTAGTATTAACAACCAAACCTTACCATTTAGGTATTAACTTCACCAAATAATGTCTAGGAAGTAATCCTTTAACTCATCAATAAGAGTGCTACATACATCCTCTTATACTCTTATTACATTCACATATCATGCATTTTCATGCAATATCCCTCAACATCACTCTTAGCCTTTATTTCCCCTCTTAATCACCATCCAATACCAACATGATCACTAGGCATACATAACCACTAATATAATGATATATCACCACAATTCATCCTCCATAATCCAATACAACAACTTCCATAATTTACTACTAACAATTTATACAAAACAATTCATAACTATGTTTCTAGTTATCTTCTAACATCAAGACAATACTCATAATCCCTTATCAATACTTATTCATGGATAAGAGTCAAGAATAAATAATATTCATACCTTAACAATGAACTCTTGTATTTAGAATCCTCCTTACATAACCATGGGGTGCTTCTCGAAGCTTTCGAGATGGTGAACACAACTACGGAACCAATTCGAATTTTCTACGGTTGAATCACAAAATATTTGAAGTTGAAATTAGGCTAGGGTTTCACCTTCTCTTAATAATTGGATGATATATGATATATATGAGGCTAAGTGTATGTTTATAAAGACCAATTTTCGTTCAAGAGGTAATAGAAAATGACCATTTTGCCCTAAAAATTTAAATAAATCCGAATCTGTCCCCAGTGGACAGTTTTGACAGGCTGAAGTAAATCGATCATAACTCTTTTCTCCGGTATCGGATTTGGGTGAAACCAATTGCATTGGAAAGATAATTCAAAGGTATTTCATTTTCATATAAAGTATACCACCCAGTTCTTCCTGTACAAGGATTTATGGTCGTTTAAAATTGACCCAAAAATCTGTCCCAAAATTCTGTTTTTTTTGTTAGGCTGTAGTAAAATGGGTATAGCTCCTTACTCAGACATTGGATTTGGATGAAACCAATTTCATCGGAAAGAATACTCTCGGAGATTTACGTCGATATATAGAAGCTCACACAGTTCTTTTTGTACAAGGAGTTATGATCGTCTAAAGTTGATCCAAAAAAAATTGCCTAGCTGCAGTAATTTTCCTGCAGATTTACTGTTCACAGGCTTCCCGACCACCGTTTTGAAATTTCGAATGTGGTCGCTTATATGAAATACTCCTCTGTTTTGGGAAAACTTTATATCGTTGGAAAGCTTATTCCAATACCTACACATACAACTATTGACGGGATACTTCCGAACATCATAAACTTAATTTAACCCATACGCAAGCCTTTAGGACTCCATATAATCGCGATAAGTGTACGAAAAAAATTTACGGGGTGTTACAGTTACCTCGGGTTAGACTTGGGCAGTCCACTAGTTTGAAGTTTTCGGCCATTGGTGCCTTTGGAACTCCCACATGTTTAGGATGGAGTTCTTTTGAATTCTCTCTTGGAAATATATCTTCTTGTAACTGCAAGTAAGAAGAATCAATGCTAGGCAAAATGCTAGCACTTGGGTTAGTGAGTAACAAAGGTTCTTTGCGGACAAGATCCACAATCAAGCATTTTGCTTCCATCCTAACTTCACTACCCACGACTTCCCTTTCCTTTTCCCTATTTTCTTCATATTCTTCTTGCACTTCACAATCTATTTTCTCTGCATCTTGAGGATTGACCTCATTCTCTTTGGATTCTCTTTTCTCCTCTTCTTCTACTTGGATGAAGGGGATTTGGTTTAGTGTGGTTTGGAGAGGGGGTATCGGTTTTGGTTGAAGATGGATTTGGGTTGGTGGCACTGGATTTGGTGAAGTATAGGATATTTAGTTTTGAGGGGTTTGAACTTGTGGAGGTATTTGGTTCGGATTTGGTGGTGGAGTTTGAGTTCCAAGTCCCTCTTGTTGGACTTGGTTCATTTGGGAATGTAGTGGTCTTTGAAGGGTTTGGTTAGGAGAGGTTTGGGGTGGGTTTAGTGGCTGGTTTTGTGGAGCTCTTGGAGGATTAAGCATTTGGTGGAGGGTTTCGGGGGTTATAGTCATGGAAGAGTTATTGGCTTGGACACTAGAGGATGCATGGTAGGGAATAGGAGTAGAAGGTCGTGAGTTCCTCCTACTTTCAACACGATCAAGTCTTCTACTAAAAGTGGAAATTTCAGTCCGCATAGCATCTATATCAGTCTTCATGTCTCTTCTCAAGGCATCATGAATATCTTCCATTCTTTGAGGAAAGTCTCGACCCAAGGCATCAATTCGAGCCATCAAGGCTCCAATAGCATCATTTCCCAATGGTTGGGAAGTAGTACCTTCGGATTTCATGGAAAATGTACCTAAAAAGTGCAAAAACAGCAAGCAAACAACCTACAAAACGAGCAAACATGTTAGTTCAAAATCCTCACTTCACTCACTCTCAATCTCACCTCACACTTGGCTTCACAAGCGTTGGAGAATCGGTAATACTTGGCAAGTTACTTGAGAGGTGAGAAGCTTTGACTCGAAATTGATATTTGTTTGAAACGACTCAAAATAAGTGATGCAAGAACTTGAACCAACAAAATACTACGACTTGAAAACGAGAAAAACACATAAAAAATCGGAGACACGAAATAAACGAACTCTAAACTAATTACCAACCTAGTAGGTACTTACTAGTTTGCTAATTAGTGATAGGATTAACTTAAAATAAACTAGAATAAAAAATTAGAAACTAGGAAATCTACCTAAGAACTCAATTTGGCCTATTAGCTAGTGATGATGTGGCAGCTTGTGATTGGACGTTGAGTTTTCAATTTTTTCATCCCTAATTCTCAAGTCTCGGCCTAGAACCCCTTTGGTGAAGAGGAATTTCGTTTGGGAAGGAAAAATGAAGGTTTGAAAGCCTTTTTGGAGCTTCAAATGAATTCAAAAACAAATGTTCCCCCCTTTGTACTTGGAATGTACTTGATTTTGTACTTTGATTATTCTTTTGTCTTTTTTTCTTTGGATGACAATAAATATGCCAAGGAATATTCTTTCACAAACACCAAGTACACTCTCTTTCTTCTTCTTTTTTGGATCAAACACACTCTTTGAATATTCTTCCTTAACAAGACTTGATGAACATGGAAGAACAAGATGAATATTTAAGAGTTGATCAAAGTTTGACCCCTAACCAAATGAACTCCAAATTTGATTTTTTTTTTTGTAGATCTAGGTTCCTTAGGCCAAGGTGAGCTCAAATAACAATAAATCACAACCAACCAACGTCCACAACACAAAAACCACACGGATGTAGCTTCTTGAAGCTTCAAAACGCCATAACCATGGTGGATCTAGCTCAAAATTGACCAAATTTTGTTCCAACTGTAGATCTAGACTCCCTAGGTGTTAGAGAACAAGAATCTAACACAAGAAACCTTCAAAACGAAGTAAAATCTTGTAGATCTAAGACTCTAAATTCGGATCTAACACAAGACAACACTAGACACCATTTTTTTTTTGTATTTTCTGATTTTTTGACTCTTTTTTGTTGAGATTTTCTAAATAAGAACACTAAAACCAAGATTTAGGGATGTTGGAACAACCCTAACCAAGGCTTTGATACCAAATGATAGCCTAAAGACTACCAAACACACGAAATTGGCTCCTAAGATGCAAATTCCAGCAACCAAACAAAGAGATAACAACACATAGAATGGAGATGAAGAAGAAGATTACTTGAAATTGAAAGATAGATAGAAAGACTCTTACCCTTATTAAGTGATTAGCACTAGAAGATGTTTCAAATCTTCAAACACACTTCACAAATAAGAGTTCAAACCTACCTCTTAGGTGACCCAAAGGAAACACTCTTCCTCAAACCACCTTTCTTGCCAAATTATGTGAAACCCTAACTTCAAATGTTCTTGGACCACTTTCGAATTCTAAGAGCTAAAACCAGAGACTAAAAACTATAATATAAGAGTAATATCCAATTTCATCAAAATCTAATAAAAAGAGAAGCAAAATAGTCTATTTATACTATTACATGCGAAATGACAAAACTACCCTTAATGAGCTAAGGGAATTGGGCGCCTCTTGAGTGTTTCCTTGGAGTGCAAAATGTCTTCATTAACCTTCACTTGAGGCGTCTATTGAGTGCATAAGTTCCCTTCCTTCCTTCTCTTGATCAAGGCTTCAAAATACTCCGAAAAGTCTTCAATTGCTTGCTAATTCCGAAGCCTTGACCCCTTAGATAATTCCTTGTACTTTTGATGCTCCTTGTGCTTGTATCAGGAAAATATAAACAAATAATTTTATATAAAGGTGAGGGGTTTATGTGTACTAATTGTGGCCGATTTGGGAATGTTCATGTGAAATGTCCACATCACAGGGTTGCTACTCATACGAATTTCTCTCCTCAAGATACTCGCAAGTCACTGGAATCACCAAATGATCCAACACAAGATCGAGTGGCGCACAGTCAAATTTTCATTAAGGAAGAAAAATAATAATTTGAGAAAAAATTCAGCTCGAAACGCACCCAACTAGTCTACTATGCGCAAGCCTACAAGTAATGGCGTCAAGGTAAATAGTAATTCCACAATGAACACAGGTACTTCTCCATCTCCCTTATTTAAATTTGTTGTTGATGATACCAGTAACTCTAAGAATCCTTATGCTACAACCCCTACTAAGACTGTCTAACGGGCCGGGCCGGTTCAACCCGGAACCGGCCCTCTCATTCTTACCGGGTTCCGGGCCGGTTATGGGCCGGGTTTGGCCTTAACCGGTCCGGGCCGGGCCGGGCTGCACAGTAAAAATATTAAAACCCACCCGGAACCGGCCCACTTAACCCAATCCGGTCAAACCCACTAAAACCCGGTCAAACCCGGTCAAACCCGGTTAAAAACCGGTCAAATATACACTATATACGCTATATACATAATATATACATTAAATATACACTTTTATAGAAGATATATACACGTGTATACATTAAATATACACTTGTATAGAAGATATTAAAATTATAAATCGTTAAATAAAAATAAATAAAAAACAACGACTATACGTTAAATATACACGTCTATAGAAAATCTATTAACATTCATACACTCTATTCTATGTATATGTAATACTTTAAATGAGATATACTACAATATATATACATTACAATATATATTTGTATAGTTATATACTAATTTATAAAACATATACACATGTATACGTTAAATATACATGTCTATAGAAGATCTATTCACATATATACACTCTATTCTATGTATAGGTAATACTTTAAATGAGATATACTACAATATATATACATTACAATATATATTTGTATAGTTATATTCTAATTTATAAAATATATACACATATATACGTTAAATATACACGTCTATAGAAGATCTATTAACATTCATACACTCTATTCTATGTATATGTAATACTTTAAATGAGATATACTACAATATATATACATTACAATATATATTTGTATAGTTATATACTAATTTATAAAACATATACACATGTATACGTTAAATATACATGTCTATAGAAGATCTATTCACATATATACACTCTATTCTATGTATAGGTAATACTTTAAATGAGATATACTACAATATATATACATTACAATATATATTTGTATAGTTATATTCTAATTTATAAAATATATACACATATATACGTTAAATATACACGTCTATAGAAGATCTATTAACATTCATACACTCTATTCTATGTATATGTAATACTTTAAATGAGATATACTACAATATATATACATTACAATATATATTTGTATAGTTATATACTAATTTATAAAACATATACACATGTATACGTTAAATATACATGTCTATAGAAGATCTATTCACATATATACACTCTATTCTATGTATAGGTAATACTTTAAATGAGATATACTACAATATATATACATTACAATATATATTTGTATAGTTATATTCTAATTTATAAAATATATACACATATATACGTTAAATATACACGTCTATAGAAGATCTATTAACATTCATACACTCTATTCTATGTATATGTAATACTTTAAATGAGATATACTACAATATATATACATTACAATATATATTTGTATAGTTATATACTAATTTATAAAACATATACACATGTATACGTTAAATATACATGTCTATAGAAGATCTATTCACATATATACACTCTATTCTATGTATAGGTAATACTTTAAATGAGATATACTACAATATATATACATTACAATATATATTTGTATAGTTATATTCTAATTTATAAAATATATACACATATATACGTTAAATATACACGTCTATAGAAGATCTATTAACATTCATACACTCTATTCTATGTATATGTAATACTTTAAATGAGATATACTACAATATATATACATTACAATATATATTTGTATAGTTATATACTAATTTATAAAACATATACACATGTATACGTTAAATATACATGTCTATAGAAGATCTATTCACATATATACACTCTATTCTATGTATAGGTAATACTTTAAATGAGATATACTACAATATATATACATTACAATATATATTTGTATAGTTATATTCTAATTTATAAAATATATACACATATATACGTTAAATATACACTTCTATATAAGATATATAAACATATACACATGTATACATTAAATATACACTTGTATAGAAGATATTAAAATTATAAATCGTTAAATAAAAAAAAATAAAAAACAACGACTAAGGAGTGAATGAATTTGTGGAATTTTATTGATTGCAAAATGATCCAAAATTTATAATTTACATGAATGAAAAATCTATAAATTATGCATCATTTTTTCCAACTCATTCATGTTAATATTAATTGGAACTTGCATAGGGTAGTCGAAGTCAACGGGGGAAAAACCATGCATTGGACTTGATTCTGCTGAGTTCTCCCGTGAAGTCATAATTTCTTCAAGTTTGAGGTCGTCGTTGGGCTCTGGTTCCATTCCTTGGTTTCTTCTTTCTGCTCTAATCCAATCTCTGAGGCAAACTAAAACATTCATTGCGTTGCTTCCCAATGAGTGTCGGTTGTCTCCAAGCTGCTGTCGTCCCTGACTGAAGGCGCTCTCTGATGCAACGGTTGACATAGGAACATTCAAGATATCTCTGGCTAATCTTGAAAGTACAGGATATTGTGATTCATTATTCCTCCACCAATCCAGCGTGTTGATCCGTCGTCTGCGATCCTCTGGTGGCGTCCGCAGATAATATTTCAGCTCTTCCCGATAAGTTGATGTGTAAGCTCTCTCATCCACACTGTTCCAACAAGTTAAATCATAAAACGAATCAGGAAAACCACTATGTGCCGGCCTTTTAGAAGCTGATGGCTCCTCGGGAGGATGAGGAGCGACAGTTGGAGTGATATTTGTAGGTACGGCTGAATCAAATAAATCAGCATAGTGATTATATAATTTTTCTATATAATCTTTTGCATCAGCCGTAGCCGTCCACAAATCAGGTTGTACTTGTTGAGAATCATGGTTAGTATTTATTTCTAAGTTAGTATAAATAAGAGTACTAAAGTGACACATATGATTATATTTCATGCACGGATTTAACATAGCAGCAACCAAGTAAATAGGGGGAATCGGGAAGAAATATTTTTTAAATTTCGTAAACATAGCGCCAACAGCTTCTGTATAACCTTCTTTATCTTTATATTGTCGGAGCAAACCAGAAATATCGGCTATATATGCCAAAATATTACAAACAGTAGGATAGTATGCACCGGAAAATTCAACCGTAGCTACATAAATTTTTTCTAAGAACTTAACAAGATCATTAATTATAACCCAATCAGAATTATGTAGCATGCAATCAGCAGAATCAGCAAATGAACCACAATGTTGGTTAAAAGCTAGTGTAATAGGAATTCTATATTTATAACAAGTTTTTAAAAATTCATACGTAGAATTCCATCTAATATCAATTTCCTCAGGCATCAAAATCGGTGCAAGTCCATTTTCTTGACATTTAACTTTAAATTCTTTAATTCTAGATCTACGATTATTTCCTTGAATAAAACCAACAGCAAGACGAATTTTTTCAATATAAACCTCAAAAAAGTCAAGACCATCTTTTACAATTAAATTATATATATGACATGCACACTTAACATGAAAAATTTCAGGAAAGGGCGGAGATAGCGTAGATTTTATTTTTGTTATAGCAGTCTTGTTGTTAGAAGCATTATCAAAAGCAATACATAAAATTTTATTTTCTATACCATAATATCCGGCAATTTTAATAATAGAATCAGCAATAAATTGTCCAGTATGTTTCCGATCTTCATCATATAAAAAAGCAAGAATACGTTTTTGCATTATGAAATTACTATCCATCCAATGACAAGTAACGGTTAAATAATCATTTTTATTTACAGCACGACCAAGATCGGAAGTTAGGGACAATCTACATTGAATATTTTTTAAGAATGTTGATAAATAAAAACAATATTGTGAATGGAGTCTAAAAATATCAGACCGACAAGTAGTTCTAGGAATACCATTAAACATAGGATTATAAATTGCTTGTATATAACGAATAAAGGCATCAGAAGAAGGAAAACTAAAAGGCAAACAACCCACAGCTACCATTTTAGCTATTTCTTCTCTGTCCCTCAATTTATTATACTTTTTCGCTACTTGACCGGTTGTTGGGTCCATTCTAGTTTGCGTTGACCCACCAACATCCCCACCACCTTTTGCAATATTCAACTCTCTAGTGTGATCTTCAGCTATATGTCTCATTAACGTACCCGTACCCCCTTGCTTACCGCCACTTCTATGCTTATATTTTTGTTGACAAATATTGCACTGCACCTCAATATCTGATATACGTTCAAAAAATTGCCATGCAATACTAGTTCTTTTACGGGGTTTTGGGGCACTGGGAGGACGGGAAGGGAGATTAACTGATTCAGATCTAACGTTAGCATGTCCTACTGCGGGTGTTTCAGCAATATTTTCATCATCTTCGTCTACATTAACTGCATCTACTTCATTTTCTTCTTCTATACCGTAATTTTCCTGAAATTCTACATAATCCATATCGTGAGCACCTACACCTATTTCTTCCTCAAAAGGTGTACCAAGCGGTACCGGAGGCGAAGTCACACGGGTATATCTATTACTTGAACTACCTCTACCGCTAGTAATTCGCTTTTTACTACCACTACCGCTTCCGGGACAAAAATTTCTAACACCTTTAGTAGCGAGGTTTTTTAATTTATCCATAATATAAATTAAATTAAACTAAAAATATTCAAAATACACAAATATAATAAAATTAAATATTAAACAATTAATACAATAAATAAAAATTAAACGTAAGAGATGGAACGACAATACCAAATTTTGGAAGTATCCGAAGATTGCGACTTTAGAAACTTCCGCTCGTACTTTGTAAACGAAAAATTAAAAATTTAAATTGAACACTTTAAGAAATTAAATATATTGAATATTTGAGAATTGAGAATTGAGATTTGAGAGAGAATGAGATTTGAGAGAGTGAAAAATTGTGTGAGAAATGATTTGAAGTTGTAGGGTATTTATAGATTTATTTTGGGAATTAAAAAATATTTTTTTTTTTTTTTTTAAGTTAATGGGCCCAAACTAGCCGTTTGGACCCAAAAACGGTAATATAGCCGTTGGGCCAACGGCTAGTTTGGCCCAATAATTTTTTTTTTTTTTTTTTAATTCCGGGCCGGTTCCGGGCCGGTTAACCGGCGGGCCTGGACCGGGTTGGTCCGGGCCGGGTTAACCGGGCCCAGTTTAAAAAAAAAACCGGACCGGAACCCGGAACCCTAAAGCCCTAGGGCTTACCGGGCCGGGTCAAACCGGTCCGGTTTGATATGTAGGGCCGGTTCGGGCCGGTTCGGGCCGGGCCAGCCCGGCCCGTTTGACAGGTTTGACCCCTACTAAACACAATACTCTAAATACCCTTAAAAAGAGAATCTGATCTAGTAAAGGCTTTAAGATTGTTTTTTCTCATTCTAATAAATTTAAAGTTTTGATTGGGGACTCTTCTATCTCGAGGAGGGATTGTTCTATTTCTAACTTGACAAATTTAAATGTTCCCAACAAAATAGTTGTAGGCCCCTGTAGGGAAAAAAAAGTCATACACTCCTTTTGAAAATAAAATTACTTGTGGACTTATGTTACAAACAAAGTCTCCATTTCTTCACATAGCACTGCCACATAATAACGTGGATAGCCCGCGGCAAAACCCTAATAACAATTCTACTACGTTTTTAATACCCCTAAAATCCTCTGGGGATGAGTTGTCTCAAACTCCAACTAACATATGTTTAGTCTGCATTTGCTTTTTTTTTTTTTTTTTAAGATTCAGACGTCTGGATCTGAATGCACGTCTAAATTATTAAGATATTATCTCTAGATCTGAAAACTGAATGATTAAGATTGTTTGTTTTTCAACTTCTGAATGTACAAAAAAAATTATTTGTATATATAATAAAATAAAAAATATAATTTAAATAAAAAACTAATTATATATTAAAAAAGTATGTAATTTAATGCAACAAAATTATTATTTGATTGAAAAAAAAATATTTATGTTTGTTAGTGATAGTAGAGATGACTTATAATGGTGGTTGCGATGACAATGATTGATGCTAGTGATTAGTAGCTTTAGTGGTGATAGTTGTGATGGTTGGTATTGTAGTGACTGTTATGATGGTGACGGTTAATAGTGGTGGTGGTGGTTGTGATGTGACATTGCTTGATGTTAGTAGTCGAGGGTGTTGATTGTGATGACTGAAAAATGAATGAATGATGGTTGATGTGTTGGTGCTAGTTGGAGATATTGTTAGTTGTGATGGTGGAGATGATTGTTAGTAGAGATAAATTATAGCAATGATAGTGATTGAGGTGATGATAGAGGTGACGTTACTAGCGGCAATGGTGGTGGCCACCGAAGAATATGTGGAAATTATGATGTATTAGTGGTAGTTAGCGGTGGTGCTAGTTGTGATAGATGAGTTGGTCGATAGTAGGGATTGACCGGTAGTGATTGATGATGGTGTTGTTGTTGACGGTGGTGGTGACGTTAAATATAATTAGAATAATAGAGTTAGTAGGTATGGTAACGATTGACAATAGTGGTTGGTAGCGATATTTATTGTCGATGGTGGTTGTGATGGTGGAAGTGGCTGGTGGTGGTGGCAGTGGCGGATCCACCTTGTAATCAGGGAGTTCATCTGAACCCCTTTCGACGGAAAATTATACTATTTTTATATTATTTTTACATGATCAAAAATATTTTTATGTATCTATAGTAGATGTTGAACCCCCTTCGACTAATCCGTATGTTTAACTTCTGAACCCTTCAATGAAAATTCTGGCTCTGCCACTGGGTGGTGGATGGCGGTTGACAATAATGGTGATGGCAGAGCTGATGACTAATGATTATAAATAGAGTGACGGTGAATATTATCCAATATCAGAATACCTCTTCAGATCTATTAAAACTTGATTCTACATTAAAATCTATTCAAACCTATTAAAAACTAAAATTTTAATAAAAATAAATACACTTAATGATCTGAAGTCTGAACTATTTAGATTCAGATATCCAATAAGTGTGAAACAAATGAGCCCTTAACAACAAGAACAATCTTCTGTCAGGACACTTGTCCATTTATGGTGACATGCAAAATCACCCTGCTGATCTTGTTCCCATATCTTCCATAAAATCAAGAAATCATAATGATTTCAATACCTTGTCACACTCCACACATTAAATTCTCAATCATGTTTTCTACTGCGAAGCAATACCCTTCCTCCATATAATTAAATACCAATACTCGCTCTAAGAATGAACATGTTTCTTATCCTTCCTTTATGACAGAGATTTCGACTATCCCCTCTGTCTCGTCCATTTCAAACATCCACCATGAACAGTCTCCTCCACTTCCACCTCAAGTGACCCAACACCCCTTGATATATGCTACTCAACCAGTCTATCAATTGCACCAATCCCTAATTTGAATCGAAAAAGCTATTCATGGTCATGTAGCCCTATTCTCGATGGACATCAATGGGGTGAAAACATTGGTAGTCCTTCCTTCAAATTCATAACTTCTTGGCTCAATTGATTTTGGAAGGACTGAAAAAGGCAATAGAATATTTTTGTAAATCAAATGTAGCTAGCTCTCTATCAACTGCTCCACATTTCATTCATACATTGCAGTCATTGTGGAACCTCCAACACCTTCTCAATCAATTGCCGAACATGAACGATATTGCTCAGACTCCGTTCTTTACTCCGCAAGAAGTAGTCAATGTCAACCCCTTTTTTTTTTTTTTCATTGGAATCCAATTCCACTGCAACAATGTCAGTTTGTGCACTTGGAAACACAATCACATACAGAGGCTCCGACACATGGAGAACTAGGGGTTGTATCGGAGAGGAGTACTTCCTTCACGGAAATGTTCGACCTAAGGTCTATCATAAACAGTGCCTTGGCAAAAAATTTAGTTGTGATGACTCCAACTCTTCATTGTAGTTAATTTTTGGCCAGAGAAAGCTCTCAACCATCTCTCAATTTCTTCTCTCCTGTGAGTCAAGCCATGTGATTTCATAGTTTGGAATACTAAGGTTGTGACTAATGAAAATTTCAGGGACTTACTCAACTCTCATAATCCTTGCTTTATTGTCCTCCTGAAAACTAAACTTTGTGATCACCTGGGACGACTTATGTATGAATTTGGTTTTGACGATTACTGGAAAGTTCCTGCTATGGATAGATCGGGAGAAATTGTACTTCTTCTTCGGTGTTACTCGTAAGAGATAGACTTTCCAGAAACTCCACGCTATGATCAAGGTACTTCTGAATACTCAGCCTTGGTATTTTTCTACTATATATGCAAGCACCGATTACTACAAAAGAAAAATTCGTTGGCAAAATCTTAAGTATTTGACTCATTCAGTAACTGATCTTTGGTTGATGATTTCCGGGGATTTTAATAATGTCCTAACCCAAAATGATAAGTGGGGTGGTCGTTCTATCAATACTTCTAGATGTTCAAATTTTTGGGACTGCATTAAATTTTTTAATCTCATGGACCTTGTAAATATACTTGGCCAAATCATATGAAAAGAATTAAAAATCTTACTTATTTTGGAAAGACTAGATAGGATTTTTGTCTCTAATGATTAGCTTGACATTTGGCCTAATGCTCAGGTAACCCATCTTCCAGAAACTCATTCCGACCATAATCCGCTAATTGTTTCCTTATTCAATAGATACTTTGGAAACGGTAGAAAACCCTTTAGTCTGAAAAAGTTTTAGACGGAATACTCAGAGTTGTTTAGTACTCCATATTGTTTGTAATACTTGGACCGGTAAGGACCTTATGCATGCCATTCAGTCAGTCCTTCAGGGAGACTATTCTTAATTGCAGTCACCATACTTTTGGTAATATTTTTTGAACTAAGAAGCGCATTCTTGCTCGACTTGCAGGGATTCAAAATTTGGTTTCCTATCCTTCTAAATGTTTTCCTTCAATCTCTGTAACACAAGCTTAAACAAGACTATATAATGGCATTCTCAAAAATAAGGAGGATTATTGAAAAATGAGATCTCGGATTACTTGGCTTAGTAAAGGGGAAGCCAAAATAAAAAAATTTCCATCTTTCCGTTATTCATAGGCGTATAAGAAATAAAATTTCCTACTTTAACGATGAAAATAATAATTTTGGATCACCGATCCCGTACAGATTTCTAGGCATGCCCTATCTTAACTAGGTCTAACTGTTTTACTACAAACCATATTACCTTCTCCGACTGGTCTCATAGTAAAAATTTCACCCCTAGTTTTCATAACATTAACCTCTCCGAATTAGATAATTCACTTTAGGATTTTGAGATAACTCGGGCTTTATTTTCCTTCAACCCTTTAAAGCTACTGAACCAGATGATCGTCTTCATCCTCACATTTTTCAATCCCAATGGCATGCTGTGGGAAGTTCAGTTAACAAAATGTGCCGTGAAGTTTTCTCCACTCAAACCTAAGTTGCTCGGACTCTCCAAAAATGTTGCCGCACCCGTGTCGGATCCTTAAAAAATACACTATTTTGGGAGGATCCGACACGCACCCATAGACATATTTGAAGAGTCCGAGCAACTTAGACTCAAACTCTTCCAATGGCTATCAACGACACCTACCTTTCTTTGTCTCATTCCAAAGTTTCCTAATCCGAATTACTGAAAGAATTTTCATTCTATTAGTCTTTGTAAAACTACAAACAAAGTCATTATAAAAATTATTGCAAATCTTATCAAGTCTTATTTACATCACCTTATTAGTCATTATCAAGCTAACTTTTTGAAGGGTCGTCTAACCTGCAACAATACAACAACAACAAACCCAGTGTATTCCCACAGCGTGGGGTCTGGGGAGGGCGAGATGTACGCAGTCCATACCGCTACCTCCGAAGAAGTAGAGAGGTTGTTTCCGATAGATCCCCGATTCAAGATAAAGGATAATAAACAAGGGGATGGATGACATAACCGAAATAAAGAATAGGAAATAATAGAATAAAATCACAGAAATATGAAATACGGGAAATAAGAGCAACACGGAATAAGAAAATAGGAACTGCGACAATGTCATTCTAATTCAAGAGTTTAGGACCCAAATTACTAAGTCTAACAATAGAACGGATAGTCAAGTTGGATCTAGAAAAGGCTTTCTATTGCCTTGAGTGGTCTTTTGTCTACCACACTCTTTTATTTTTTAAATTCCCGCACAACATTACTGCTCTCATCATGAATTGTATTTCCTCGAGTAATATAGTCATTCTTGTTAACAATACTCAAACTAACTGCTTCTCCCCTTCTCGGGGCATCAGGCAAGGTGACCCTTAGTCATCTTACATTTTTATTAGAACGTAACTATTATCATCTTATATAAACTATCAGGTAGATAATCTCTGTTGGGACCCAATAACGCTCAGTCATCATAGCCCTTCTATATTACATCTTTTCCTTGCTAATGACGTAACTCTTATCTCTAAGGCCAATATGAAATCTATTTATGCTGCTAAATCTAAGGCCATTTTCTCTCCTCTTTGACCTGATAGTGTTACGAATCTTATTACATATATTTTAAACATCTCCCCGTCCACCAATTTTCGCAAATATTTAGGTTTTCGCATTTTGAATCACAAATCAAAAAGTGTTGATTACCGGCTCATTATTAATAATATGATAAAAAAGCTCTCTTCCTGAAAATCAAAGTTCCTCTTTCAAGCAGATAAATTGGTTCTAATCAAATCTACTTTGGATGCGAGCCTAACTTATACAGTGCAATATCACAAGCTTCCCAAAAAGGTCTGTAACACCATTGATACAATTCGGAGAGATTTTCTTTGGAGTTCAACTAGTAAAAAATGCAAGCTTCATTATTTATCTTGAAAAAAGGTTACCACTCCAAAGGACAGTGGGGGTCTGGGACTTCAGAAAGCTGAAATAAAAAATCAAGCTATTATTTCGAGTCTTTCATAGAGATTTTTTATAAATCCCACTGCACATGGGCTCACACTTTGCTCTATAAATTACTGTCAACTTATGGAACCAACGTCGGGTATCGGGTTTTCTCCCGTTACGGCATGTCCTCCATGGACTCCTAGCCAATAACAAGGATACTCTCTGTCTCTCTAATATATGGTCCGGTCATAATAGTGAATTGGAGAAACTTTCCTTCGAAATCCCCTGTGTCTTTATTGATAAGGCGGATACAATTCGTCCGAACCCACACATTGGTAAGTGGGATAAACCCTATTAGGCATACAAGTGGGCTAAACCCTATTAGGCATACAATAAGAATGGCCTATTTTCTGTTAAATCCGTCTATAATGCTCTTTGCCACCCTACTGACTTTATGTATGAATTTCCTTGGATTTGAAAACTTAAAACTTTGAAAAAAATAAAGTACCTTATATGGCTTTGTTCGCATAGTAGACTCCCTACTACCGCTTACCTCAACTTCATTGGTATTCTACAGGATCTTAGCTGTCTGATTTACCACTTGGAACCTGAAACAGTAACACATTACACATTACAAAAGATATGTGTAGAAGTATTCACATTACAATGGAAAGATACTTGAGAAAATTGAAGGAAAGGTGTCTTTTAAGTCTTGAATGAAGGATTGGTGACATTGACCAACAGATAGGGTCAAACATTATTAGGAAACTTGATCAAGTTAATTGTGTACTTGATTAATATTTTCAAAACTTTCTAATCTTTTCAAAAATACAAATCAACCCAACCCGCACCCTCTTCAATCCAAATCAACCTCTCTCCCCCCTCTCTCGACAGCTTCTCTCAACTCTCTCCCAACCAATAGTTCTGCAAAATTTCTCCCTTCAACCCCGACGACTTCTACCTCCGACGACAAATAGTTGGGCTTCGAGTTCCCCTCTTCAATTCAATCAACCTGTCTCTCATCCCTCTCTCGACAGCTTCTCTCAACTCTCTCTCAACCAACTGTTCTGCAAATTTCTCATTTCAATCCTCGGCGACTTCAACATCCGACTACAAATAGTTAGGGTTCGAGTTCCTTTTCGACTTCAATCGATGTGACAGCCTTGCTCTCCGACCACAACAGGTAAAAATTTATGGCCTTTTTAGTTTTGAAGAAAACGAGGAACTTGAGCCAACTTCTCTTATAGTATTGGTTAACAATTTCAATATTTGTTGCACTAATTTGAAAATGAGGTCTGAATAAAACCCTAATTTCTGGTATTTCTTCTCTTTTCGAAGTGAATTATGATATTTTGTTGTTTGTTGCATTTTTTTAAAGTTTGATTTTTATTGTTTGTGGTTATAAAAACAAAAGGACAATTTGGTTTGATTTGTTCTGTTCTTGTTCTTGGTAAAAATGGTGAAATTGTTGTTTTTTGTTTAACAAAATCGTGTTACTGTTTCCTCCGATAGATTAGCCATCTGTTGCAACATATTAACCATCTGATGCAACAGATTTATCATATGATGCAACAGATCAACCATCTGATGCACCAGAGGAACCATCAGATTACAATTCTGATGCAATAGCTTTACCATATGTTGTAATAGATTAAGCATCGGATAAAAAATCTGATGCAACTAATTAACCATCTGGTGCAATGGAAGAACCATCAGATTAATGATCTGATGCAACAGATGAACCTCCTGTTGGATAAAATCCTACCAACTCTTCCTACAGGAAAAGTTCAAGACTTGATTTTTCCAACTGATCATTCATCTGTCGCGATAGACAACCCTATGTTGTAAGAAGTCTAAACAATATTGACCGTTGATAACTATTCCAATAGTTCACTCATGTGTTGCAACAGATGTGTGACCTGTTGTACAGACCATTCATCTTTCTCAACATATGAGTGATATGTTTTGTATTGTCGCAACAGATTACTCAGCCGTTGCTACGAATTATTTAACTGTTCCAACAGATCATTCATATGTTGCAACGGATGATGTCACAACAATTGTATGATCTGTTGAACCGACCATTCATCTGTCTTAAAAGATGAGTGATATGTTTTGTATTGTTGCAATAGATTACTCATCCGCTGCAACAGTTTGGTTATATGTTGCAACAGATATACTACCTGGTGCAACAGATCGGTGATCAGTTGCAACTGTTATTTTACTGTTTTGCTTGTTTGATTTACTGTTATCCCTTTTTAATGATGCATTAATTAACAATAATATATTATTTTATGTTCCTGTTAATTTTAGATAATATGGTTCCCAAAAGAATAGAAATCGAATCAAGTCCAAGTAAAGGAACAAGTGAAGCACCTAGGCTACATCCACCACTCTATGAGCTTACTTTACAAGCGTTATTTCAATCGGGAGCAGAATATGATAAACACGGGGAGGTGGAATGTTTCAAAAGAGATGATGCAGATGCTAATAGCCCTTCCACCGAAGAGCTGGTCAAAGCCTTCAGCACTGATTGTTATCCTGTGAGAATGCAGTACGATGGTGCCATAGATTTAACGGGTGATTTCATGGTTAAGTCAGCCATGGAAAAATCTTTCGATGCCTTCAGAAAAATACTTCGAGAACAAAAATTGGATGCTTATTTCAGGGACAGCTGCTTTGGAAAATATCTTGATTTGCCGGAGGACAACAATGATCGTTTCCAAATGAAAATGGTATACGAACTTCTCAAGCATAGGTTTATGTATGAAAACAAAGATAAGATAGATGAGGTGTGGATAAATTACTGTGGCATGCCTGTTTATTTTGGTTGGAAGGAGTTTTGATGATAGGCGTATTTACACGCCTAAAGTACTATAATTTACCCATATTTTAGCTAAGTTTTGAGGACAAAATATATAATTCATGCACTTTTAGTCCTTTTTCCTGCAAGTGAGCTAACAAACGTGATTAGCAAGTTTTCAGGTATAAATGATGAAGATTTCAGCATTTTATGGATAACTTGACGCCCAAGGAAGCTTCACGAAAGAAGGAAAGGAGAGCTTGGACGCCTAGGGACTAAAAGTGACGCATGGAAAACCTGTCTCGGGCAAAAACAGCATTTCTAAAGACTTTGGGGATCAGCAGTAACTTAGTAGGATTAGGATAATGATGCAGTAACCTAGTAGGACTAGGATAAGTAATGCAATAGCTTAGTAGGAATAGGATATGGGTGTTATAAATACCCTATTTTGCTGGAGATTTTGATAATTCCCATCCATCCACCATCCATCCATCCATTAAAACAATTCTCCACCACCCTCATCCCTATTCTATCCTTCCCCTTTTTCTTCATTAATTCATTGTTGACATTATTTTTCATATATTCGACTTTTAATTTTTACAACAAGAGAAAAGCTATTTGCAAGGAATTCACGTGAGATTTTTATGATGATAATGTCTATTGTGTTTTCCGTTGCACTCATGCGTAGCTAAACTTCTCCGTTGGGGTTATGGAAGCCTTATGAGATACTATCTATTGCTATGAGTTTGTGAATTCGTGACACGTGTGCTGCTTATATCATTACTCTCTTCATCTTAATTCAAATTCTTGTGGTTGCAAACACATAGAATACGCCAGTATAGCATTAACTTGTTCGAAAAAAAAGTTATATGTCTGGAAAAGAGATAATGTCAAGGTAATAGGGCACCAACCCCTGTTAAAAAGTTAGTGCCGTAACTGGATTAACCTCTTGGAGAATTTGTACCGTTAGATACGCTTTAAGCTCGAAAGAGTTAAAGTGAAATAATCCTTGATGGTCGAAAGACGCCTGGATTTACCATAGAATACAATTCTCTATAAGCACATGCATGTCTGAATTCCGCATAACTCATAGCCAATAGAGACGTATAACTCATAAGGTGGACATAACCCCAACTCTCAATTCTCATTGGTTAAACATCTTACTAAATATTCTTTCTTTTTACTTTGCTATTTTTCTATTTTTACTCTATTATTTTGTTTACAGTATTGCACGCTACAAAATCCCCCCTTTTTCGAGACTTGCACCAAAAGTCTAATAAT
Organism: Capsicum pubescens; assembly: GCA_030864215.1. Classification (NCBI taxonomy): domain Eukaryota; kingdom Viridiplantae; phylum Streptophyta; class Magnoliopsida; order Solanales; family Solanaceae; genus Capsicum; species Capsicum pubescens. The sequence continues at coordinate 19,937,111 of CM061543.1, forward strand.
CTTTGCTTACTTAGTGACCAAGTATTCTCTGTGGGATCGATACCCAACCCAGTTGGGTTCTATATTTGACAACGACCGCTTACACTCTTACGAGAGCTGTAGTTTGAGCGTTATCAAAAATTGGCGCCGTTGCCGGGGAATACAGTTGTCAACTAAGTTTGTGATAATTACTAGACCCTTTGGTCAAAGATTCTCGTATTTTACTTTTAGTTGTTGTTTTTGTTTTCTGCAGGTTTTGTTCAGTGCATGCCCCATACTCGAAGTTCGGGACAACCATTATTACCCATACACCCTGAACCGCAACTTATTGGCAGGATGGAGGCACAACGTGACATTGAAAGAAGGGCTGCTCAACAGGAGAAGGCTAGATTAGCTGCTTTGGCTGCCACTCAAGTGCATCAACAGAATATTGATAACCCTGGGCGAGCAACAAATCCTGACGATGAGGACCTAGGTGATGACGAGTTACTAAACCCTAGGCGTGATGCTGAGGTGGCAACACCTGCTAACAGAAGAGATCGTCAAGCTAGATTTAGACCTGAATGCCGAGCTATACAGATTCCTTTTGATGATGATGATGACGGTCTAGACGGAGCTGGTGCCACAGGAGCTATTATTTCGCCGCCCTTGGCACCCGGAGCCAAGTTCAATATCACTAGCACCATGATTCAGTTATTGCAGCTCAAGGGACTATTTGGTGGACTTGCAGGTGATGATCCGAATATGCATCTGGTCAACTTTATCTCTACATGCAAGTCATTCGACAATCCAGGCGTTGGACCGAATGCAATTCGGTTGCGATTATTTCCATTGTCTCTATCTGGGGAGGCAACTCTATGGTTGAACGGGCTAACTCCTGATTCTATTACTAATTGGAGGCAACTGAAAGACGCTTTCCTAGAAAGATTCTTTCCGCCATCCAAGAGAGCACAGTTGAGAGATGAGATCAACAATTTTCGACAGCTTCCAACTGAAGCTCTCCACGAAACATGGGAGAGGTTAAAAAAGAAGCTTATGCGGTGCCCAAATCATCATATGACCAATGTACACTTGATGGAGATATTATACAGGTCTTTGAATTTAGTGACTAAGTCAGTGGTTGATAATGCTGCAAGAGGGTCATTCATGGACCTTACTTTTATTGAGGGGAGTGATATGCTGGATCGTATGACAAAGCAGAGTAGATCTTGGCATACCAGGAATTCTGAGGTAGCAAGCTCTACTGTATCTATTGGCATGACTGCAGAGCAGAGACGAAGACAAGAGGAACGTGACCAGGATATGGCTTACATGAAAACGCAGATGGATTTTCTTACCAAGCATTTATTAGTAGGGAAGACCAAAAAAATCAAGGTTGTGGTGTCACAGGGAAGAGATGAGTCAGATTTTGAGGGGGAAGCAAATTACTTGAATAATCAGGGGGGTTTCCGAGGCAATGCCCAAGGAAACCAAGGTCGAAACTATTATGATAAATATGGATACAAGGATCGCGATCAAGGTGGTTGGAAGAATAAGACTGACAGGAGTGGTTTGTATGTTCCTCCTGGAAACCGTGAGGCTGTGGCGTCTGGCTCTGGAAAGATATCCATGGAAAATATGATGGCTAAGCTGTTGAAAGGAGTGGAGGCAACCAACACGGGCGTAACCGAGGTGAAGAATGATTTGTCTTCAATAAATCAATTGGTTGACTCGCATTCTACTGCAATAAAATAGCTGGAGCAACAATTGAGTCAACTTTCAGCGGCATTCAACCAAAGAAAAGCTGGAACGCTACCTAGCGACACAGTGCAAAATCCGAGGAATGATGGATCGTGTATGGCTATTACTACCCGAAGTGGTAAAGTGTTGGAAAATCCATCTAAAGGCAAGCAGGTAGTTGATGATATAGCAGATAATGTTATTGATGCAGAATGTGAAGAGGCCGAAGAAGCTGAAGAGTGTGTTCATGACGTCACCCCTAGACGTCTGCAGCCTGAAAAGATTGATAGTTGGAAGCAAGGTAAAAAGAAAGTGGTGGAGAAAACTATTCCCCTTCCACCACCACCTTTTCCTCAGAGACTGAAGAAGAAGGCTGACGACACTCCTAAAAAGGTTGATAATCGGAAGAAAGATAAAAAGGAAGTGGTGGAGAAAATAATTCCCCTTCCACCACCACATTTTCCGTAGAGACTGAAGAAGAAAGCTGATGATACCAGGTTCAGTAAATTCATGACTATGTTGAAGCAACTGACTATTAATGTTCCTTTGGTGGAAGCGCTAGAGAAGATGCCCGGATACGCTAAATTCATGAAGGACCTTTTGACAAAGAAGCGGGCAGTAAGCTATGAGCTGGCAGATAATGTTCATCATTGCAGTACAATCGCTACAAGATCGCTAGTTCATAAAAAGGCAGATCCTGGTGCTTTCACTATTCCTTGCACGATTGGATCGTTGGATTTTGCTAAGGCGTTGTGCGATTTGGGAGCTAGCATCAATTTGATGCCGCTATCCGTGTACAGAAAGTTGGGGTTGGGTGACCCTACACCAACCAATATGCGGATCGTGATGGCAGATAGGTCGGTAAAACGACCTGTGGGTATCTTGAATGATGTGTTGGTGAAGGTTTCCACCTTCATCTTTCCTGCAGACTTTGTTATTTTGGATTGCGAGGTGGATTCTGAAGTTCCCATAATCTTGGGATGCCCTTTCCTCACAACTGGAAGTGTGCTTATCGACTTAAGAGCTAATGAGCTTTTATTTCGGATGAATGACGAAGTGGTCCGTTTTGATGTATGCAAAGCAATGAAGCAGCCCAGCGATATGAATGTGTTCTCTGTAGATGATGTTTATTATGAGGATGAGAAAGAATTATCTGTAAAGAAGCAACTTACTGTTGAGTCACTATCTGATGTGCTACTGAATTTTAAACGTGAGGAGGCTGAAGAACAAGAAGAAACCGTTCGTGCTCTAACAGGAATAAAGTCCTATTCTCATGATCCTAAGAAGTTGGGCCTTGATCTTAAGAATCAATCTTCACCAACAGCGAAGACTTCCTTTGAAGAGATACCAGCGCTAGAATCGAAAGAGCTCCCCAGTCACCTAAGGCATGCATTTTTGGGAAGTAGAAATACACTTCCGGTGAGTGTTGCGGCTGATTTAGGTGAACAGCACGTAGAGGCTCTCATCTCTGCTCTGAAGAGGTACAAGAGAGCCATTGGTTGGTCTATTGATGATATAATTGGTATCCCACCTAGGATATGTATGCATAAGATGCATCTCAAAGAAGATTGCATGCCCATAATTAAGCATCAGCGTCGTCTGAATCCATTCAAAAAACGATGCACCAAATATCTCGGTGAAGTCTAAGTAATCGAGATAACTATGTCGTGCCGCGACAATAAATCAAGCGCTTGGTGGGAGGCAACCCATCGTTTTTAATTGTTTTTGTTGTTTTTGTTTTCTTAGGATTTTGTCGAGCCACGACCAAAACTAAGGCGCTTGATGGGAGGCAACCCATCGTTCTAATCGTTTTTGATGTTTTTGAGTAAATGTAGGTGCAAGAGGTGTAAAGAAGGAGATTGGTTTCAAATTTTGATTTGGAAGTATTGCATGTTTAAGGTGGTAAGTTAGGAATGAAGAAGCAAAAGGCTATGGGTTAGGCATTGCTTATGAAAATATAGGCAAAGAACAAGGCAAGACCTATGTAAATCTAGGCCACGAACAAGGCAAGGCCTATGCTATGGCATAAGCTCTCGGATTCTAGAGTGCCATAGCATAGGCGCCGCCTATGCTCAACAATGCCATAGCATAGGCGCCGCCCATTCTCAACAATGCCATAGCATAGGCGCCGCCTATGCAAAATCCTTCTGCTCAACTAGGCAAAGCATTAGGCATGGCCTATGCTATGGCCTTCTGCTCAACTAGGCAAAGCTAAAGGCGCCGCCTTTGCCTTCCAAAACTCTCAAAACTTTTATTTTTGCTCTTTTAACTTTGCAAGAACATATTCCGAGGCCATCAACCAAGTAAGTACTTCTTTGCTCTTCTTTTATATTACGTAAGTATTACAATACTACGCCTATAATAAGTTGTTAAATCGTGAAGTAGTGTTGGTGATTTGAATGTGGTTGATACAACTAAGTGAGTGAAAGAATATGTATGGATGCTCTTGACTTGTTTCCAACTTGTATTTGATTTTGATACACTGTCATACTTTTCCGGAGTCGACATGGTGAAGTTAAGTGCATAATCTTCAAAATTGAATGCTTGAATGTTTGAATGACTCGTTCATCGAGATAAAGATCATGATTGAATACAAGCATGAGATGTTGTGATTATTTCTATACCATAACTTGATACGATCTTTATGCAGTAGTCTTGTTCAAAAAAGTGCATTAATCCAAACATGAGAGTATGATCAAGATTACATGAAATAGAGTTGGAAAGGATAGTTAAGACGACATGAAAGTATGACTGTGCTGAACATATTGTTGGAACATATCGCCCAAATGTATGACGATGAAGTCTGAGTAGTCGACATCACTCACTTAATTAGTCTGTGCCAACAACTTAAGTGTGGGGTGGTGCCATTACTGTTTGTTTATCAATTGAATCTTCTGAGATGAAGCTAACATGACTCTATTAGGATCTCAGGTAGAATGGCCTCAAAAGGACGACAAGAAAAACAAAAAGTATCCACCTCACAGAAAGGTTAGGAAAGCGGAAGAAAAGAGCAAGTTGAATCCTCCTCGCTACAAATACCTCAACGCACTTTTGGATCAAGTGGGGTACAATTTGAGGAAACTCTGAGGATGACGACTCTGATGATGATTCCGACGCAGGGGGTATGACCCCAGACATAGAAGAGGAGTCTGATTAATCAGGTTTTTCGTATTTATTTTCCACTGAGGGCAGTGTGTCCCGTCTAAGTGTGGGGTGCTGGTATTCGTATGTTGTACTTCTTTGCCTACATTTATTGTCATATTTTTTTGTTTGTTTTAATTAGTCGTAGATTTTTTTAGATTTTGATGCATGAAATTGTTCTGGTAGGCGGCATGGTGTTATGACAAGAGTTTGTGCTAGAATCATTACTATTGAGACATTTAGGCTCTAAGTGTGACTCACTGTGTGATAATTGTGTGGTTTAATTCATTCATCTGTTAGGGTCAAGAGTCTATAATACTCCCAATAAAGTTGACCATGTGCCTTGTGTGTGTGAGGATATAGTATATTCTGTGTTGTGACTGATGCTAGAACTTGCCTGGTGTGTGTGTAAAGCGAAATAAAGAGTGTAAGTTTAGGAGATGATTTAGGCAATTTCTTTGGCAGCCTGTGATTTTTTACCTTCTTTTTACCTACCCATGGACATTATCTTAGTTAACCCCCTTTGAGCCTTTAGCCATTTTCTTTGACAGCCTCATATGTAAGCCGAATTCATTTTTTTTCAAGATCATAATTTGATCCAAATTCCTAAGTGCTTTAAGTTGTGAAGTCATGTGACAAAATAAGAGGAAATTGGGTGAGAGTGATGCCTTAAAGTGAATTGGTACTTGAATTTGTTATGAAAAGAAAAAAAGAGTGGCTATCATAGAGGTGTGTTATAAAAAAAAAAAAAAAAAAAGAAATAGAAAAACAAAAAGATAAATTGTGTTTATGATTAAATAAAAAGATAGTTATGCTTGAATGACAAAATAGGTGAAAAGGGGTGATAGATGAAAGAAAGGTAGCAGGGTTGATTAAAAGAGAGTGTTAATGGCATAATGTGATGTATTAAAGCGCTTAGGAACATAGTCACTATTTCTGGCCAAAATAGTCCTACCCGTCCCTTAGCCTACATTACAACCTGTAAAAGACCTATTTGATCCTAAGCTTAGCATTTTGATATTAGTAGAGCATAACACTAAGGGCAAGCCTATGGTCATCAGTTGCAACATATGAATTCTTCGTGAGAGTGAGAGCAAGGAAAATCTTATACCCATGTCTCGAAAAATACAAGACTTGTGAGTGATTATGGGTGATATATTGCGTGAGACACACATGGTTGATGAGTTTTGGGTAGTCTTGTATGATTCTTTGTGCCTTAACTTTTGGATACGAATTAACCATCATCACGAGTCTATGTTAGAGGTTAAATTGTTTCTAGTAATGATCAGAAAACTACTCTTTGTTAATGATTGTCGTGCCTGTCTTGATGAATATTTTGTGTTGTTACTGTGAAACCCTAAGTAGAAGTTTAGATGGACATGATATTTGGTTTGAGGACGAACAAAGCTTTAAGTGTGGGGTGTTGATGATAGGCGTATTTACACGCCTAAAGTACTATAATTTACCCATATTTTAGCTAAGTTTTGAGGACAAAATATATAATTCATGCACTTTTAGTCCTTTTTCCTGTAAGTGAGCTAACAAACGTGATTAGCAAGTTTTCAGGTATAAATGATGAAGATTTCAGCATTTTATGGATAACTTGACGCCCAAGGAAGCTTCACGAAAGAAGGAAAGGAGAGCTTGGACGCCTAGGGACTAAAAGTGACGCATGGAAAACCTGTCCCGGGCAAAAACAGCATTTCTAAAGACTTTGGGGATCAACAGTAACTTAGTAGGATTAGGATAATGATACAGTAACCTAGTAGGACTAGGATAAGTAATGTAGTAGCTTAGTAGGAATAGGATATGGGTGTTATAAATACCCTATTTTGCTGGAGATTTTGATAATTCCCATCCATCCACCATCCATCCATCCATCAAAACAATTCTCCACCACCCTCATCCCTATTCTATCCTTCCCCTTTTTCTTCATTAATTCATTGTTGACATTATTTTTCATATATTCGACTTTTAATTTTTACAACAAGAGAAAAGCTATTTGCAAGGAATTCACGTGAGATTTTTATGATGATAATGTCTATTGTGTTTTCCATTGCACTCATGCGTAGCTAAACTTCTCCTTTGGGGTTATGGAAGCCTTATGAGATACTATCTATTGCTATGAGTTTGTGAATTCGTGACACGTGTGCTGCTTATATCATTACTCTCTTCATCTTAATTCAAATTCTTGTGGTTGCAAACACATAGAATACGCCAGTATAGCATTAACTTGTTCGAAAGAAAAGTTATATGTCTGGAAAAGAGATAATGTCAAGGTAATAGGGCACCAACCCCTGTTAAAAAGTTAGTGCCGTAACTGAATTAACCTCTTGGAGAATTTGTTCCGTTAGATACGCTTTAAGCTCGAAAGAGTTAAAGTGAAATAATCCTTGATGGTCGAAAGACGCCTGGATTTACCATAGAATACAATTCTCTATAAGCACATGCATGTCTGAATTCCGCATAACTCATAGCCAATAGAGACGTATAACTCATAAGGTGGACATAACCCCAACTCTCAATTCTCATTGGTTAAACATCTTACTAAATATTCTTTCTTTTTACTTTGCTATTTTTCTATTTTTACTCTATTATTTTGTTTACAGTATTGCACGCTACAAAATCCCCCCTTTTTCGAGACTTGCACCAAAAGTCTAATAATTTTTGCTTACTTAGTGACCAAGTATTCTCTGTGGGATCGATACCCAACCCAGTTGGGTTCTATATTTGACAACGACCGCTTACACTCTTACGAGAGCTGTAGTTTGAGCGTTATCAAGTTTGCCATAGTTACTGGACTAAAATGTTATCCTCCTTCTCAAGTTATACCTTTTCTAACCCAAAAAAAAATACCCTGCACACCCAAAAAAGGCAAAGGCAAGTCGTGTGATCGTGATGACCTGGTGTCCATTGTTGGTCCAAGCTTCAAAAATAAAAATTTGATAGAAGCGTTGAAAGGTAAAGGACTTTCAAAGAAGTACAAACAGTCATTGTGCTTGGTTTAGTTTGTACATAATATTCTTTGGGCGAGAGACGTTAACAACAACATAAGCCTCAGTTTAATAAAGCTCTCCGAGGATCTTGAGGTGTTTAACAGCTATCCATGGGGGTATGAAAGCTTCAAAATGACTGTCAAATATTTGTTGACTCCGTTAGCGCCAAAGACAGTCAACTTATATGGCTTCCCATGGGCTTTCATGGTAAATGTTTCTTTCTTCTATTATGATATCATTCATTTTTTTTCTCTCAATAATGGTTTTGATTTATTGGCGTTATTTTATAGGCTTGAGCGTTTGAAGTCATTTCTTATTTGAGACAACAAGTGAACTACCAGGAAGAAATTTTCTGTCCAAGAATCTTGAGATGGTTGTCGGCCAAAACTAATAAAAATGTAAAAAAATTTGATCTCTTCACCCCCCGAAGGATGCAGTAAGTATAATTATAATTAATTTTTTTTGAATTTTTTTTTTGAATGATCTAATCATCATTCTAATATATGTAATGATTTATGTTAGAATGTGCATCCGTCGCTAGTTCCGATCAATCGAGAGTTGAAGATGTCATTTTTTCTTACTTTACGGTCTGTGCAAACTTTATCGGACCCTAAGGTCATCGATAGAATAAAAATGGAATTGTTTGGAGCGACAACCATTACAAGAAAAATAATTTTGAAGGGTGGGCTTGTTGTTGTTGATGGAGCTGTTGGTGGTGGTAGTGGTGCTGTTGGTGGTGCTAATGATGCTCCTCTTACAGTATTTAAAGCAAACAATTATGAGTATGATCATACTGGTTATACAAATTTTGCCTCTCCCAGCGAATGTTTTGCGTGCAAATGTCAAGACTGCAGGGCGAAACATGATGTAGTGATTAATGCTATTAATGCATTAATTGTTTCTGTAAAGGAATTGACATCTAAAAGGGGTCTCATTATATCAAAGAGGATTTTATTTCCATCCGCTCTATTAGAGATTAGGGCTAAGAGAAGAAGGAAAGTGATTTCCAGGGCATTATATGGCATCCAAAAAAGCAAAATTGCAACTCCTCTATCTGTGTGTTGCACTGAGCAACGTACAATGTCCAAAGAAGAGCAGCACAAGCTGAAGAAGGTGAATATATTATATGTCTTCCTACTGACAAAACAAACAGACACATATCTGTTTCAACAGATGACACATCTGCTGAAAATTATCAAACAGATATATACATCTATTGCAATAGTTGACTAACCTGTTGCACCAGATACTTTATCTGGTGCAACATATATCTCGTCTATTTTAGCAAATCAAACAGCTCTTCGTACCGCTTTTATTTGTTCCAACAGACGACCTATCTGCTGCAACAGATGATTCATATGTTGCAATAGATGGTTCATCCATTGGAAATTATCACACAGGGTCTTTCTCGTGTAGAAATTTGTCCCAACAGTTGATTCATTATTGCAAAAGAAATATAATATGTTTTGGACAATTTAAAACGGGAGGAAAACCTAATTGATTTGCTAGAAAAGATGAGTTATCCTTTTCCATTTTGTTGTATCTCCGTGATTAGCATTGACCAATTCTGGCTTTCCAGGTGGATGTAGAAGAAGCTACTGCTGAACAACATTGACAATATGCTACTCTTTTTATGGAAATACGGAGAACAAAAAGCGTAGAAACCGTACGCAAGCAACAATAAAGATCCACGACGAGCAAAGCCAAATTCCATAGCACCGGATGAAGAACAACTTGTCCATACTGAGTAGATCTTCATAGCTTGAGCCTGTCAAAGAAATCCTTGGCAGTATACTTAAATTGTTATTGATGTATTTGTTGAGATCTGTACCCATAACAATTTTTTTATATTTTATTTATTCGTTGACTTATTTCAGCTAATTTATGAAGGCTTCGATTTATTTTATTTTGTCTACGAATTTTATTTATTCCTTAGATTTGAACTTATTAATTGAATAGGAATACTAGATTCAAATATTGCAACAGATAATGTATCTGTTGCAATAGACGACACATCTATTGGAAAAATCGAATGGATTTAGACATATGTTCCAACAGGTAGGTAATCTGTTAGAATTTATCAAACAGGTCTTTCCACTGTTGCAACAGATGGACCTTAGATAAAAACATCGATATAATGCAACAGATGACACATCTATTGGGAAAAAAAGAATAGATTTAGACATATGTTGCAACAGATGGACTTTATCTATTGCAACAGATGACACATCTATTGGAATAACCGAATAGATTTATACATATGTTGCAACAGGTAGGTTATCTGTTGGAATTTATCAAACAGGTCTTTCCACTATTTCAACAGATGGACTTTAGATAAAAACATCGAGATAATGCAACAGATGACCAACCTATTGCAACAGATAAACTATATGCCAGAACAGGTAGGATAACTGTTACAACGGATGGAGAATCTGTTGCATTATAAAAATTCAACTTTCGTTGGACATAAAAAATTACCACTACGTGTAAAAAGGTTAAATTGAATTGAAATAAAAAAGGCGCAACCCATCGACGGTGTTCAGTTCAAACACCTAAAATAAATTAGGCATCAAGTAGACATGTTCATTTTAAACACGTAAAATAAAATAGGCATCAAATGTGTCAGTGTCAGTCTGGCACATTTCGCTGACTTGCCGTCACTTGGCCCTCAACGGTCATTTCCCCCCCCACCATTGTCTTATATATTAATCTTCCTCCTAAAATTTAACCCTAAATTTCCAAATCTTCTTCTTCATCGTCATCTTCTTTTATCTATCCAAATTCTTTAAATTATTACTTTTATTTTTTCCAACTGACCTTGACAGTGTCGAGCGCATCTTCCACTATTTTTTGTGATAAGGATTTTCGATATTGTAAGTGTGGTCATGAAGCTCTGTTAATGACTTCTTGGACTCAACAAAATCCGGGTCGTAGGTTTTTTACTTGTAAGATTTCAAAGGTAATATATTTTTTATCTAATTAGTTGATTAATTATTGACTTGTAATTATTTTGTAATTGTGTTCTCTTTGTTATAAAAATTGGGTGGATGCGATTACTTTGATTGGTATGAAGAACGACACCCTTCACAAGCAAATCGTGTAATCGGGGGTTTGTTGAACAAACTCAAGGCTTCTGAAGAGAAACAAAATCGAGCAAGAAGATACTACATTGTTGCTGTTATTGCCACTGGTTTGGTGTTGTTGGACACATAGATATTAAAGCCTAATTGCTGAAATTTTCATGGTGGTGTGTGTATTTACTACTGGTTTGTTGTCGACAAGCACATGAGTATTCAAGCGTAACTGTTGAAAAATATAAAAAAGATTTAGGCATATGTGGTAAAATTTAGGTCATCTATTGGAAATTATCAAACAGGTCTTCCCACTGTTATAACAGATTAGACTTATATTATTAGATTATTCATAGAAATAACATCGGCGTAATGTAAAAGATGAACAACCTATTGCAACAGATAAACTATCTGCCAGAACGGATTAAATATATTTTACAACAGATTGACAATCTAATCTATTGCATTATAAAAAACTCAACTTTCATCAAAAAAAATTATTGTCACTACATGTACATGTAATAAAGTGAAGGGTGACTTGAAATTAATTTTTTTTATTTCACAGGCTCTTCTATATACACAGGCTTCAAGCGTCCGGTTAGTACCCCATAAGCCCAGATCTCTTGCAAGTTTGCCACATCGTTGTAATACAGAAAATTCGTTGGCTCAGCCATTTCTGTGTCGATCAGCAAACATTCGATGTGTGCAAGAGCGTGCGAGCCGCTCGCTTTAGCGGCATCATCTTTTGGAAGGATCATTACCCTATTTCGACCTTCAAAATTTCATGATTTCTTCATCAACACTTTCTTTGGCAAATGATTCATCAGTTTAATCTCCCTCAACAAGATGGGCAACAACACCATCAATGGCTCCATGAGGAGAAAAAAATCAAAATCATCGATGCGAGGTACGTTGGAGTCATAAACATTGATCTTTCCCTCCTCGAGTAGTATCTCAACATCCTGATAATGCATACCGTTCACGCTAATGACTGCAAGAATCCTTTTTGCCTCGGTCCAGCTCTTGCCGTGTGGATTTGGCCTGTCTCCTCTAACATATCTTAACGTTTCTTCTTCATCCAAAACCAACGTAGGAACTAGGAAATCAAGTCCCATGCCAAGGGCTGACGCCTCTCCATTGAGTTGATCGTACCGATCCTTGAGCTTCTTGCAGAAGTTTAGGTCCATTATCCTATCGGCAGCGTCATAAGCTTCCCGGTATGTTAATTGTCTTTTCCTCATGAGGCAGAGAATTATGTCAACATGCCGTGAGATAAAAAGTCAATTTTTAAATAGGTTAGTAATTGTAAAGATGTAATGGATGGTCCATCTGTTGCATAGGGTTCTCTGAATAAATAATCCAACGCAACTTATGCAACAGATGGATAATAAGTTGCAACAGAACCACATCCAGTTGGACTAGTATACCCAGCTATTGCAAAAGATGTGAAATCTATTGTGTAGCTTCTTCTTCATGGGGTAGATTAGAAGGGCTAGGTTAGGAAAAGTAAACTTGCCTTATCCTCGTACGGCATACGCATATCAGTCATAGTCTGAAAGTCTTGGGGGGAAAAGGGAGGCTTGGGGTAATCTGGTGCTCTTGGCTTGGCATTCTTGGCCTGTCGCAGATCCCTCGCAGATCCCTCTTCTCTTCGGCGCCAAGTTCCGCATATATGTCTACCTTTTTAACTGCCCCCTGAACTTCAACAACTTTTGGAGAGGGAGGAATTACAATTTCTTTTGATTTTCGAGCGGAGAGTACGTCTTTAATTATTCTTTTCTTTCTCCTGACAAACGCTGTAGGAGTGTGTGGCTCCCTCACCTTCTTGGATGGTATGACACACCTCTTGGATTTGAATTCCTCGATATCTTTAGAGATAGCCTTTACTTTTTCAAAAAGTTTATCCTGTCTGTCCTTGCATTCATTGCATTCGCAATGAGAACACGAGGGTGAAGAGGGGTGAGAGGACCTGTGTAAGGGCAAAAAGGGGTGTTTTCAAACATATTTATTCTTTCCTGAGCATCAACATGCGCATCATCACGAGTGGTAGAAGCATCAGCATGCCTGCCACCAACACCAACAACTCCACCAGAAGAAGCACCCGGATCTGCATTAGTAAAAGGTTGGTCATGAAGAGCCTTAACATTAGGCTGACCTTGCCTAACTTCTCTTCTTATGGCTGTTGCTCCAGCCAATTCCTTCTTTATTAACTCCACCGTTGGGTCTGTAATAGTATCAACATGACCTAGAGTAATATAAGAAGTCATCACTGACTCCTCCTCAGTAGGCACGATCCATGGATGCACAACCTATATAAAAAAAAAGACAGATGCATTTAAATCATATAATATAATAATTTTCACAGTTGGGCTACATTTAAAAAAAAACATCTGTTGCATAGTTTGCAGTATATGGTTAAAATCCGTTTGAGTCTGGTCCAGAGAAACAGAGCAACACATGGATAATCTGATGCAAAATATCAATCATCTGTTGTAACAGCTGCACAATATGGGTAATCTGTTATGTAACAGATGATCTGTATGTCGTAATAGATGAATGATATGTTATCAGATTAAACATCTGTTGCATAATTTTCTAGTAGATGGTTAATCTTTTAGGAGTCGGGTTCAGAGAACCAAAGCAACAGATGGGTAATCTGATGCATGATATACACAGTCGCAACAGATGTCCCATCTGGTGCATCAGATATAACATCGTTTGCACCAGATATAACATCTGTTCAATATCTTTCTTATCTTTGAGTAGAATTATTTTACTTGAAGAAGACGTATTGCATCATCCGGAGGGTTAAAGAGATCAACCTACTTAATATTGGTGTTGCTCTTTGCAGCCAACCACCTAAACATCCTTGGATAAGAAACCTCATCCGGGTAATCTATTAACTGCTTTCGGAGGGGAGGAATGACTTCAAATGTCCAAGCCTAAAAAATGTAAACAGGAAGCAAGCAAAAAAAAATCATAATAACTATATTCAATATAAATTAATGAATGAGTAAAATTAGTGATTAATTTTACCATGAAAGCCCAAGGAAAGCCGTATAATGTGGTTGTCCCTGAGGATAGCTTTGTCAGTAAATATTGGACAGTCAAGTAGAAGTTGTCATATCCCCAGGGATAATTGTTGAATTTATCAAAATCCTCAGCACGTGATACGAGTACGACCACGAGAATGGATGAGAATGAGTGCATATTGAATCCGTCCAAGGAAGTGCACAAGTGAAGTGTAAAAGAGGGCCTAAATGCACTAAAAATAGCCCCTAAGTTACACTTGATGGGCACCTCACCTTTGAGGGGTATTGTGGTCATTTTGTATTCTATTTTGTAATACACTATATATAGAACCTCTTAGGGTTTTTAGTCTTAGTTTTTGTTGAATATTGAAAGTTGTAACATTTGAAACACTCTCTCTTGTGAGAATGGCCCCCATGGCCAAAACTTGTAACTAGGGCTTTTAACTTGAGTGTGAAATCACTCGTGTTGGATTCAAGCTTGGAAACGTTGGATTCTTGGGAGATCGAGGTCACTCTTGTGCCAACGTAAGAGTTAGGTATTTGTTGTGTATGATGTTAAAGGTCCAAGAGTGGAATAGGCTTTTGGGTTGTTAAGATTATACCTTCAATTTATCTAACTATCTATCCTTTTGTTTCTTTGTAATCGTGAAGTAGTGTTGATGTTGTAACCGTGTGTTTGTGTTGTTAATGTGCAATTCAAAATTTGTCTATTGTTTATTTTGTTCTTGTTGTGTTGCTTCTGTTTTGGTGTCAAAAACATCCTTGTATTCTTGTTTCAGAGTTGTTTCATATTTCTCGTCTTTCGCGTATCATTTGGTATCAAAGCATGGCTTGATCTTGTTCCTACAAGATCAAATCTTGGGCTAGCTCACTTGAAAAAAAAGTTAAAATCTGAAAAATTCAGAAAAAAAGAAGCAAATCTGTCAATTTTGTGTTCTTGGCCAAAATTACGTTATTGTTGTGTCTTGGCAGAGATTTTTACTTGTTTTGTTGTTTATAGTGTTAGTTTTCTTCATCTCTAACACTCTTGAGTCTAAATCTAAGTTTGAGCTTACATTGTTGGTGTTGTTTTCGTGAACATAAAGCTTGACCGAATTGTTGTTGAAAACATTGTTGTGGTGGACTGTTTTTGCCTTGTGGTCGTCATCTTGTTGTTGTTCTAAGTTTGTCCATATGATATTGTCGTTCATTGGTGGCCTAAGAACCATTTTGTTGAAATTATAGTTGTCTTGGCCAAGTGTTGAAAATATTACTGTGAAAATTGGAAGTTGACCGTGTGAAAATTATGGTGTTTTTGGAGATTGTTGTTGGTTGTTCTTGGTGATTGTTGATGTTTTTCTTGAAGTTCTTCACAACCTTCATAGCTTGTTAATATAAAGTGAACATTAGATCTATAAAGGTGAAGAAAAAAAAGGGGTGAAGCTTTGTTAGTCTTGAAAGACTTACCATCACTCATTAAATGGTCAATCATATCTCAACCACTTTCCATAAAACAGGGGTCCATGTTATAAGGAGAAGTACAAGAAAGTCAAAGTCTTGAAAACTTGAATTTGAAAAGGCTTCAAGACTTGTTTGAATTTCCCTCCTTAAAATAAATTCCACCAATTCCTAAATTGTAAATTGACCAAGACTTGAAATTGGACAACAAAAATTGTTAGAAACCGCAACCAATTATGTGCTGCCACTTCATCATTGTTATTGTTCACGCAACAATTTTGGCTCAAATTTGAGATTTTCTTAGTTTTTTTTTATTGTTCTTTAGTTTCGTTTGATTGGTCCGAACGCTAATTGACAAGCTAGTAAACTCCTACTAGATTGTAAATTAGTTTTGTGTCCATTTGTTCGTGTTAACATTCTTTGTGTGCTTTTCTCTTTTGTGAATTCGTTGTATCTTGTTGGTTCAAGTCCGTAAACAAATTTTCTTTGAGTCAACTCAAACGAAAATCTATTCCGGACAAGAGTAGACTCGACCATCAATCACTCGCGAAGTACAAGCCGGCTTTCAACACTTGTGAAACCAAGTGTGAGGTAAAACCGAGAGTGGGAGTGTGGTGAGGCCTTTTGAACTAACAAGTTTGTTTTGTTGTTTGTTATTTTCCTTTGCTTTAGGTACCATGGTTGCCACTAATCTTGATGCCACGTTTGATCGCATCAATGACGATATTGAAGAAATGAAATGGCACGTGGAAAGGCTACGCCAATTGTTACCTAAACTTATCCCACAAAATCTAACTTCCTTTGTCCAAACACCTTGTGCCGAGAGCTTTCTGAAGGAAGAGGTGGGCTGCCCCGACCCACACCAAGGTAAAGAGGAGATTGAAACATCTTTGGTACTTTATAGTGAACTTATAGAGAGTGAAGCACTTGCTAGTTCCAAATTTGTCCGCAAGATAGATCATGATCTCTTTAGGTTTAATGTCTTGTTTGAAGATGATATAAACACTCCTAATGGACCTAGTGGTGAAAATGATGGTATAGCTTTCCTTGGAGGCTATATCCGATATACTAACCCACTATGGTGTGACAACATTCCTCCTAAAGATGGAAATCTTTTCTTGGAAGATGAAAGTTCTCTTATGGGCAAGGAATGTGTAGTCTCGGAAATGAGCACTCTTGGTAGTACTCTTGGTGTGCATGATGATCAATTTACTCGTAAATGTAGTTCACTACTTGAGCATGTAAATGGAGTGCTTAAAGCTTCTCAAGTTAGTGATGGTGTCTATAGAATTGATCTTGATAATGCGCATGTCTCTTTGAACATCTTGTGTGGTAAAAACATTGCAATTAGTTTTGTTCATAGAGATCATGTGTATGAAAATGTTTTTGTGTGTGAATGTGGGAGTGACATTCTAGGGGAAGGAAGGGCTAGCCTCGGCTTAGGCCCTTGGCTAATTTTTCCATTTGATCCCGGTACCATCTTTGGGTGGGAACGGATGACTCTCGGACTATTTTCCTTTTGTCTTGATGCTTCTCCAAGTCACTTCCTTTGTAGCAATTGTACTAATTTTTTCATGATTAAAACAAAGGACTAGTGGCTATACTTTAATTTTTGCCCGCTTAAACATGGCATGTTGATGTGTTATTTTTGCCAACCCTAACCTCTCATGGCTTGAGGATGTGTGCTTGTTTGTCTTCTCTTGATTTGAAAGGTACGGATTCAAGGTCGAATCCTTTTCAAGAAGGGGAGGATGATACGAGTACGACTATGAGGATGGACGAGAATGAGTGCGTATTGAATCCGTCCAAGGAAGTGCACAAGTGAAGTGTAAAAAAGGGCCTAAATGCAATAAAAACAACCCCTAAGTTACACTTGATGGGCACCTCACCCTTGAGGGGTATTGTGGTCATTTTGTATTCTATTTTATAATACACTATATATGAAACCTCTTAGGGTTTTTAGTCTTAGTTTTTGTTGAATATTGAAAGTTGTAACATTTGAAACACTCTCTCTTGTGAGAATGGCCCCCATGGCCAAAACTTGTAACTAGGGCTTTCAACTTGAGTGTGGAATCACTCGTGTTGGATTCAAGCTTGGAAACGTTGGATGCTTGGGAGATCGAGGTCACTCTTGTGCCAACGTAAGAGTTAGGTATTTATTGTATATGATGTTAAAGGTCCAAGAGTGGAATAGGCTTTTGGGTTGTTAAGATTATACCTTCAATTTATCTAACTATCTATCCTTTTGTTTCTTTGTAATCATGTAGTAGTATTGATGTTGTAACCGTGTGTTTGTGTTGTTAATGTGCAATCCGAAATTTATCTATTGTTCATCTTGTTCTTGTTCTGTTGCTACTGTTTTGGTGTCAAAAACATCCTTGTATTCTTGTATTCTTGTTGTTGTAGTGAATCCGAGAGTGGTCTCCAAAAAGGTTCTCGGATCTTTAAGATTTGCGGACTGTTTTGGAGTTGTTTCGTGTTTCTCTTGTCTTTAAGATTTGCGGACTGTTTTGGAGTTTTTTCGTGTTTCTCTTGTCTTTCGCGTATCAGCACGCGCCAACAAATCATCTTCTATGACCTTGTTGACTTCTCTTGCCAATATAGCCGAATGGGCAAACCAAACTAAGCACAATTGCTCCTTGTACTGCTCTGGTATGGTTTTATCCTCGAGATCTGTCAACAAATCCGATTCTTTGTAGCCTCGTCGAGCAATGTCAAACAACTCATCTATTTTTCCTTTGCATTTTCTTGTCTTGGATCTTTTGCGGGGTGGTGGTCCTTCTGGACGATGGCATCTCAGGCCCGTCACTATGGCAAACTCTTGCAAGCTAAAACAAATAGGCATGCCACAGTAGTTGATCCAGATTTCATCCATCTTCTTTTTGCCCCCCTCCTCTGGATCTTTATCATCCCCGCGTACTTGATCCTGCGCTTGAGAAGATCATATACCATTGTCATAGGAAAACGGATACGGGCAGAGGGATCCTCAGGCAGCTCAAGAAAACGTCCAAAGCAACTCTTCTTAAAAAGTTCGCCTATGTTTTCGTTCTTCATAATTTTCATGAAATGTTCAAAAAAATTCCCCATCTGACATTTAAGTATAATTTGATCAGTTAGTTGTTTTCCTTCTGGGTCATTTATCGGCATCGCAACTTGAAACCTTTCAATACTAAAAGTTTTGACAGGATCATGCTGGGATGTCGATATTAACTCACGCCCCATCGGTGATCCATTATCATCATGTTGATGATCATCCTCTTTCTCTTTCTGACTCTCCAATTCCTCCTCTTTCTCACTTTTATTTTTTTCATCACCATCTACGGACCCTTGTCCACCTCCCTCAACGTTGTTTTCACATCTCTACTCAGCTTCACTTTTCCCTGACTGAGATTGTTCAGGAAGCTCCTCCGAATCCCTCTGTACTGTAGCCTTTTTTTTTGAGTGGTCAGACGTTGATCCACTTTCACTTTCTTTTGGGAGACATGTTTTACCTACAGACAAAGAAAAACAAAAATTACATTACAGTTGATGTATGCATAGATTTTAAAAAATATATTACAAACACCACGAATACCGACACACCAACAACCACCACCACAAACACCAACAAACAAACAAACACCACGAATACCGACACCACCACAAACACCACCAACCAATGCCACCACCGGTGCCACCACGACGACCACAAACACCACCACCACCATCCAACTATACCACGACAGTCAACGGAACACTGCGATAGAAACTAGGGATTTCTCGAGTTCTTCCTATGATTTTACCATCAAAACTCAAAATTGTAACCCATTCTCGAAGATAATACAACTAAAAGTTTTATTTTTCATCATTAACTTAAAAACCCTTATTTTTTAGAAAAAAAAACTATAGAGCTCTTCTCGAACTCTGTTGCCTACGAAGACAAAGAAAACAATTGATACAAGCAAGAAGAAGTCAAAAATAACACCTATGTGGTCGGAAATGAGAAGAAAAGCGATTTGTTATGGAGGGTTAAGCAAATTTGTTGAGTAGTTGTTGTCTGTACTGTATTGTTGAGTGAGAATAAGAGAGAAAGATCCAGACCTCGAGATTTGAAATGATGAAACATTTTGTATGGGTTGATTTGTATTTTGGAAAAGAATGACAAGTAGTTTTGAAAATGTTAATTTAGTCCGAAATGATTTAATTACTTTTAAAATCATAAAATATATGCGTAATTTTTAACCCTCTCATCATGCAATTGCCGAAAGGGTAATTCAATTGAAATTGTATAAAAATAATTGAAGTTGTAGTTGACCGAGTACTCTAAGAGGTGATCCTGAGAAAACTCACCCCTGGTCCTAGATTAATCAATTTAGGTACTATTAGTCTAACATATGAACTCAATTGAAATTGTAAAAAATAAATGTTCAACATGTTGCGTCAGATTTCTCATCTGTTGTAAATTATCAATCAGATTAGGTAACAACAGATTACGAATCTGATGTAAATTATCAAACAGATTAAGTCATCTATTGCTACAGATTACCCATCTATTGTAAATTATCAAATGGATTGTCATATGTCGCAACAGATTACCCATATATTGTAAATTATAAAATAGGCGCTGTCATCTGTTGTGGCTGACCCTATGAGAACTTACCCCTAGTCCTAGATTAATCGATAGTTTACCCTATGAAAACTCACCCCTAGTCCTAGATTATTCAATTAAGGTATTAGTACCCTAGTCCTAGATTAATCAATTAAGGTATTAGTCTAACATATAAGGTAGTAAGAATCAGTTCAGCTCAGAGTGATCGATCGACGACTCTGTCGGGAGGAACTCAGTACCGTCTTATTATGCAATTGACAAAAGACTCAATTGAAGTTGTAGTTGACCCTATGAGAAATCACCCCTAGTCCCAGACTATTCAAGTAAGGTATTAGTACCCTAGTCCTAAATTAATCAATTAAGGTATTAGTCTAACATATGAGGTAGTAAGAATCGATTTGACTCAGAGTGATCAATCGACGAATTTGTTGGGAGGAACGCAGTACCGTCTCATTATGCAATTGTCAAAAGACTCAATTGAAGTTGTAGTTGACCCTATAAGAACTCACCCCTAGTCCCAGACTATTCAATTAAGGTATTAGTACCCTAGTCCTAGATTAATCAATTAAGGTATTAGTCTAACATATGAGGTAGTAAGAATCGATTTGACTCAGAGTGATCGATCGACGACTCTATCGGGAGGAACGCAGTACCATCTCATTATGCAATTGCCAAAAGACTCAATTAAAGTTGTAGTTGACCCTATGAGAACTCACCCCTAGTCCCAGACTATTCAATTAAGGTATTAGTACCCTAGTCCTATATTAATCAATTAAGGTATTAGTCTAACATATGAGGTAGTAAGAATCGGTTCGGCTCAGAGTGATCGATCGCCGACTCTGGTCGGGAGGAATGTAGTACTGTCTCATCATGCAATTGCCAAAAGACTAAATTGAAGTTGTAGTTGACCCTATGAGAACTCACATTCAATTAAGGTATTAGTCTAACATATGAACTCAATTGGATTATATATAAACAAATGTTCAACCTGTTGCAACAGATGTCTTTTATGTTGGATCAAATCAAACAGATTATGTAATCTGTTGCAACATATTATCCATCTGTTGTAAACTATCAAATAGATTAAGTCATTTGTTGCGATAAATCACGAATCTGTTGTAAACTATCAAACAGATTAAGTCATATATTGCGTTAGATTACCCATCTGTTATAAATTATCAAATAGGCGCTGCCATCTATTATAGTTGACATTATGAGAACTCACCCCTAGTCCTAGATTAATCAATTAAGGTATTAGTTGAACATATGAGGTAGTAAGAATCGGTTCAGCTCAGATTGATCGATCGACGACTCTTGTCGGGAGGAACGCAGTCCCGTCTCATCATGCATTTGCCAAAAGACTCAATTGAAGTTGTAGTTGACCCTATGAGAACTCACCCCTAGTCCCAGATTATTCAATTAAGGTATTAGTTGAACATATGAGGTAGTAAGAATTGGTTTGTCTTATAGTGATTGATCGATGACTCTTGTCGAGAGGAATGCAATACCGTCTCATCATGCAATTGCCAAAAAACTCAATTGAAGTTGTAGTTGACCCTTTGAGCTCATTCATCCATCCCTAATTCCACCTAGATCAATGTAGGTACTATTATTAATCTTAACATTAAGTTAATGAGAACACATTTCAACTCAGAGTGATCGATCGACGGCTCGGGTCGGGATGAACGCAATACTAACACCATGCAAATACAACAACTCAATTGGATTTGTAGTTGACCCTGTGAGCTCATTCATTCATCCCTCGTTCCACCTATATTGATTAGGTACTATTGTTAATCTTAACATTAAGTTAATGAAGAGCTCATTCTTTCATCCCTAGTTCATCCTAAATCAATTGTAATGAAATCTGTTGCAACAAACAACTGAGCTATTGGAGAATTTCAAACAGATAACAATATTTGTTGCAACAGATGACATTTCTTATTTAATTATCAAATAGACATTTACATCTGTTATGACGGATGACTGAGGTATTGGAAATTTTCAAACAGATATTGATATCTGTTGTAACAGATGACGTTTCTGATTTAGTTATCAAATGACATTTCCATCTGTTGTCACAGATGACTGAGCTATTGGGATTTCTCAAATATATATCTAAATCTGTTGCTACAGACGACATATCTGTTTGAAAATCTTGTTGTTTTCTTTTAATTTTAAAGCAAGCTACTGTCCGAGTAGATAAAGTAGTAGTACTACTGAAGGCGGTAAAAAATACTTCTTGGATAACTCAAAAATCTCATTGAGTAGTCTTGTCCTGTCTTTTCAATGTCACCCATTTTCTTCCTCGTGCCCCTCAAATTATTAGTGAATATTAATTAATGAATATTGAAACCCTTAATACTTCTTCCGTTTCATATTGACTTGGCACTCTCATCAAGAAAATATTAATTAGAGGTTTATTTTACTACCAAATTAGCCTTATTAATTATGCTTTGAAAATATAAATTTGAATAAACAAACTTTGTTTAGTCATTTAATATTAAGGGTAGTACATCTAGAAATTAGAATTATCTCATCTCTCCCCTCCTCTCCTTCAGCCCTAAATCTCTCATCTTTTTTCTTTTTATCCTCTTTGGGGTTATCACAGACTTTTTTTTCTCTCCTCTTTCTCAAAAATTTTCGTTCGGATCTAAATCGATCGATATCCATATCTTAGATTCCTCGACTAAAATTGTAGTTTTGACCCCCTTTTGACATTAAGGTATGATATAATTCACTATTGCTTTTTCATTTTTTTATTTACATCTTTTTGTTTATTTAATTACCATTTTCCCATATCATATTTATTTAAAAGATTTGAAGGAACTTTTAATTGTTGAATAAACATACCGAGAATTTTTATTATAAGATGCGAAAAAAAATCATCTGTTGGGAGAAGTTTAAAAGCCTTGTTGGCAGTATCATTTTTTTTATGTATTTTGTTTATTTCTTTGTTGTTGATGCTGTTATTGATGTTGTTGGTGGGGTTGGCATTGTTGGAACTTATGGTGTGGTGTTGTTGGTGGGGTTGACATTGTTGAAACTTGTGGTGTGGTGTGGTTTAGACGGTGGGTGCTTTTTAGCTTAAAAATAGTGGAGTTCAAACAATCAACACAAGGAGTAAGGGAGAAAAAAATAAAAAGTTTAAAGTGAATAAGAAGAGAAGAGTTGGTTACCAAAATTAAAAAAATATGTGTTGAGTGGAATAGCCTTAAGCACCCATAAATAACAACTAGGCTAACCAAACAACTCTTACTATGGGTGCTCACTAATTAGATTATATACATTTTTTCATTTATTTCCACATACATATATAAAGTTCGATACGAGTTCAGTCTGTGCTCGCGCACCCGGAGGACTCCATGTGGGTCCGTCCCTTGTTGTTGATGGTGTTGGAACATAGGATGTATGCTTCTTTGTTGTTGATGATGTTGTTGGAACAAATGTTATTGTTTTCTTTGTTGTTGATGTTTTTTATTTGTTGTTTGTAGTTTATGTTGTTGTTGATGTTGCAACAGATCGAGCAACTGATGGAACAAATCAAACCACCAGCAAGGCTGTTATGTATTCCAACAGACTCCATATCTATAGCATCAGACTCCATATCTGACGCAACAGACTCCACATCTGACGCAAACTATCCGGGATTTATGTGTTGTGTGTGTTAGTGTTACTTAAATAAATCTGGTGACTTTATTAATATGTAAATTAAAAAAAAACGGATCTAAATACAACATTTTATCTTTTTGTTGTATTTCCGAAAGAGACAGATTGAAAATCTGTTACAAAATATATTCCACCTGTCAGATAACTTACAACATATGGACAATCTATTGTAACAGAAGGATATATCAGTTTGCTTTTCCATCAGCTGTGGCGTCTGTTGGAACTTGCTAGTCATTTGTTTATTCAATTTCATCGAGAGCAATAGATTTTTCTAAACACTTCTTGGCCAAACTCAATTTTTGCTCTTGGATTGCTTCTTTTTTTTTTCTTTGCATCCTTCAAGCTGGCATCCAAATTCAATTTTTGCCCTCAATCCAATAGCAAAAATTTAGTTTGGTTTAAGGATGCAAAGAAAAAAAGAGAAGCAATCCAAGAGCAAAAATTGAATTTGGCCAAGAAGTGTTTAGAGAAATCGATTGCTCTCGATGAAATTGAATAAACAGATGACTAGCAAGTTGCAACAGACGCCACAGCTGATGGAAAAGCAAACTGATATATCCATCTGTTGCAACAGATTGTCCATATGTTGTAAGTTATCTGACAGGTGGAATATATTTTGCAACAGATTTCCAATCTTTCTCTTTCGAAAATACAACAAAAAGATTAAATGTTA
This sequence comes from Capsicum pubescens, assembly GCA_030864215.1. Lineage (NCBI taxonomy): Eukaryota > Viridiplantae > Streptophyta > Magnoliopsida > Solanales > Solanaceae > Capsicum > Capsicum pubescens. Next base: position 19,961,416 of record CM061543.1, read on the forward strand.
TATTTAGATCCATTTTTTTTTCTAATTTACTTATTAATAAAGTCACCAGTATTATTTAAGTAACACTATCACACAACACATAAATTCCGGATAGTTTCAGCAATATTACATTAAATCCCGGATAGTTTGTTAATTACATCTTATCCCGAAATTTCGAATTGTGGTGCATATGTTAAGCAGTGATACATATATGGACTAGTAATACATATGTATATGTATCACTAGTATATACATATGTATACAGTAGTGATACATATAGCATATGTATCACTAGTAAATATGAATCCGGAATTTTATGTAATTTTTTAAAACATTAAGGGATATTGTGTAATATGGTGTCTTAAATATGGGATTTGTGTATTTTTTTCCTTTTAAGGGATATGAACAGTCGTGGCTTTTTGTTTGACTAAGTCCAGTCCCTTTCAATTCTCAATCATTTTATAAATAGGTCCCTCCGGCCTCCTCACTCACTCTCACTCTCACTCACTCTCGTTCATTCTACTATACTTGCAATACTAATATGTCAGATCCAGATTTGTACAAGAAGGTTCATATCGAGTCCTTGCATGAACTTCAAAGGCAGTTTGATGAACTCCAGAGGGATTTGGCCGACTTCCGAGCAAGGCTGAGGAGGGCTCTGCTACTGCCGGATGAAAATTGTCAGGTTGACAATAATAATAGTAATAATAATAATAATAATAATAATAATAATAATAATAATTAGGTTATGTTTTTTCTTTCTTTTAGCGTATGTATTTTCCCTTTTTATATCCGATCTACCTATAAGGGATTCAAAAAAATCCATGTATATGTTTGGTTTGGTTTGGTTTGGTTTGGTCGATTTTGAATTTTTAATTGTTATTCAATATTTAATTATCATTCTATTTATTTCCTATTCAAAACATGTCGGCGGTTGGAGTTAGGGATACAGTCATGATGAGAAATTCTTCTAAAAATGGTTCGTTAATAAATAATAAGGAACTAAATGATATTATAATCGGAAAAGAAAGATTATTTAATTTAAAAAAAGTCACAACATTGAATTAATTTAATTAAGATATATATATGATGATATGATTTTTAAAAAGTTAATGAATAATCGTGACTGTGACTTTTATCTAAACACATTCAACAAACAAACAAAAATAAAAAATGCTTCTGATGCATCAAATTCCTCATCTATTGTGACTTATGAATCAGTTAGAATAAATAAAAAAGTTCCTTAAACAGATGGTCGATTTATAGCAACAGATGATATATCTGTTGAAACAGATGGGTTATCTGATGCAACAGATATATAATCTGTTGCCATAACTCAATTAATGAAAATGGTTATTAAAGAAACGGAAAGATTAAGTCACCACCAGCTTGATTTAATTAAGTCAGTTCTTTTCACAGAAAAGAGTAAGGAAATAAATGATAAACATAATTTAAACCGTAAAAAACTCACCAGAAATATTCTTGTTTTTAAATCTTCTTTATTAATTTATATAATTAAAAAGTCAGAAAATTTGGATGTCATAAGGATAATTTATTTATTTTAAAAGATATATATATTATATGTTGCAACAGGTTAACTATTTGTTGCAACGGATGATATATCTGTTGTAACATATGATTTATCTGATGCAACAGATATATAATCTTTTGTGCAACTCAGTGTAAAAAATAAACGCTTGCTGGAAAGAACTAATTATTTTAATAATTATAAAACTAAGCTTCAAGCTGAAAAGTCATGACTTATCACAATATTGCTTAATTTAATTAAGTCATAACTTTTTACAGTAATCAAGAATGTCATTAATAAATGGAGGTGAACAGTTGTGCCTTTAAATCTGCTTTATTAATTTATATAATTAAAAAGTCATAAAATTTGGATGTCATGAATATAATATTTTTTTTAAAATATATGTATTATATGTTGCAACATTAATATTATCTGATGCAACATGTTATCTATTTGATGCAACGTATGACATAACTGTTGTAACTGATGATTTATCTGATGCAACAGATATATTATCTGTCCAACTCAGTGTAAAAAAAATGATTCTTGGAAAGAACTAATTATTAATAATAATAAACCTGAAAAGTCATGACTTATCACAATATTGATTAATTTAATTAAGTCATAGTTTTTTACAGTAATCAAGAATGTCATTAATAAATGGAGGTGAACAGTTGTGCCTTTAAATCTGCTTTACTAATTTATATAATTAAAAAGTCAAAAAAATTGGATGTCATGAAGATAATATATTTTTAAAAAAAATATATATATATATATATTATATGTTGCAACAGATATATTATCTTATGCAACGGGTTATCTATTTGTTGCAAATCATGATATATCTGTTGTAACAGATGATTTATTTGATGCAACAGATATATTATCTGTTGTCCAACTCAGTGTAAAAAAAAATGATTCCTGGAAAGAACTAATTATTATTAATAATAAAGCTGAAAAGTCATGACTTATTATAATATTGATTAATTTAATTAAGTCATAACTTTTTACAGTAATCAAGAATGTCATTAATAAATGGAGGTGAACAGTTGTGCCTTTAAATCTGCTTTATTAATTTATATAATTAAAAAGTCAGAAAATTTGGATGTCATGAAGATAATATTTTTTTTTTAAAAAAAATATATATTATATGTTGCAACAGATATATTATCTTATGCAACAGGTTATCTATTTATTGCAAATCATGACATATCTGTTGTAACACATGATTTATCTGATGCAACAGATATATTATCTGTTGTCCAACTCAGTGTAAGAAAAACGATTCCTGAAAAGAACTAATTATTAATAATAATAAAGCTGAAAAGTCATGACTTATCATAATATTAATTAATTTAATTAAGTTATAACTTTTTACAGTAATCAAGAATGTCATTAATAAATGGAGGTGAACAGTTGTGCCTTTAAATCTGCTTTATTAATTTATATAATTAAAAAGTCAGAAAATTTGGATGTCATGAAGATAATATATTTTTAAAAAAATATATATATATTATATGTTGCAACAGATATATTATTTTATGTAACAGGTTATCTATTTGTTACAACGGATGATATATCTGTTGTAACAGATGATTTAGCTGATGCAACAAATATATTATCTGTTGTCCAATTCGATGTAAAAAAAACTGTTCCTGGAAAGAACTAATTATTAATAATAATAAAGCTGAAAAGTCATGATTTATCTGATGCAACAGATATATTATCTGTTATCCAACTCGGTGTAAAAAAAATGGTTTCTGAAAAGAACTAATTATTAATAATAATAAAACTGAAAAGTGACTTTTCATAATATTGATTAATTTAATTAAGTCATAACTTTTTATGGTAATCAAGAATGTCATTAATAAATGGAGGTGAACAGTTGGGCCATTAAATCTGCTTTATTAATTTATATAATTAAAAAGTGAGAAAATTTGGATGTCATGAAGATAATTTTTTTTTTAAAAAAAAAATATATATTATATGTTGCAACAGATATATTATCTGTTGCAACAGATATATTATCTGATGTAACAAGTTATCTATTTGTTTCAAATCATGATATATCTGTTGTAACAGATGATTTATCTGATGCAAAAGATATATTATCTGTTGTCCAAAACAGTGTAAAAAAAATGATTCCTGGAAAGAACTAATTATTAATAATAATAAAGCTTAAAAGTCATGACTTATCATAATATTGATTAATTTAATTAAGTCATAACTTTTTACAGTAATCAAGAATATCATTAATAAATGGAGGTTAACAATTGAAATTTTTTTCCTAACTCATTCAAGTTTAATCCTCTATAAATAGGTCCTTCCTTACTCAATCTTTCGTTCTACTACACACTATTTATTTCTCGCTCTTGTTACACCTTCAACTACTTTCTCTTCAAGGACTTGATAGCTTTTTCCTGTCTATGGTAAGTTTTTTTCTTGATTTTTGTGTAAATATACGTTGTATTACATTACATTCGAATTCTTTCTTTTCTTTACTTTTGTGTTTACGTGTGTGTTTTGTCAACTTATGCGTTTTTTAGATATGATTGATCCTGTGTGGGATGTCGTTATTTTACGAGACTCCATGAGGGAACTGCAGAAGGAGGTTCATGACCTGCATTGGGAGTTGGTCGCCGTCAGAGTAAGGATGCTGCGGGAGATCCGCAAGCTCCGGAGGACGCTGCTGCTGCCTTTTGAAGATTGACCGGCTGGCCATACAAATAATAATGATATTAATAATGATGATAATAATAATTAAGCTTTTTTTTTGTTATCTATGTATTTTTTTTATTTTTTTTATAAAAAATTATGTTTGATGCACGACTTTTTATTTCTTATTTAATTTTCATGCTGTCTATTTCTATTTCTTAACGAATGACATGTCTACAATTAAGGAATAATTTGACTTCAGTATCAATAGCAAGAACATATGAGTTATCTGTTAGTTTAGTTTTTGTGTGTGACAGGAGCTGTATCTGAATTTTGTTGTTTGAAACATATTAGTAATCTAATGAACCAGATTATTTATCTGTTGAAACAGATTACTAATCTGGTGCAACAAAATACCCATCTATTCGATTCACATTACGGGCACCTAAAACCCTTAAACATGAATCCATCCAACATGAGTCTACTGTTACAACGGAGCATTTATCTGTTGCCGCAGATAATGGATCTGTTTAAACAGATTGCTCTTGTATTGCATTCATGTTCGTGTGCAAGCTATTGTTGAAAAAACAACACACTAGCAGTTACCCAGATTCAACTAAAAAGCATAATCTGACTTACCAAAGTCTCCTCTCAAGTAAATTCAAAGTTGAAAGTGATTTACGAAACAAAATTTGACATAAGAATTTAGTCAAAGAGCAGCAGTTGGGGTAACAACAACAACAACAACAATGGTCAACAAGAAGAATATGAAGATGATAATGAAGTATAAGATGATGATAATGAATCAGAAGATGATGAATAAAGCAACAACAACAATGAACAACAAATATCGCGAAGAGAGAGAAAATAACAACGGATGAGGAGAGAGAAAAAGGCGTCTTTTTTCCCTTCGTTCCCCGTTATATATTAACTAACATTTGGAGCAAAGTGTAAATTTAAAAAGTTATGGGTTATTTTCAAACTTTCCCAACTTTCTTAATCCATAATAAAGTAATTGTCACCTCCACCTAATAATTAAGACTTGTGTCACCTACACCTCATTATAAAACTCTTTTGTCACCTGTGGCCCAAACCCCCAAGATACTTCTACTTATCTTTTTGTCATCTAACCTAAAAATATCAAAACATAATATTTTAAACTTTTTTCTCATCCAATTAATATGAGTGTCAACTACACGTAGTATGCCACGTCATTTTTAAATTACACATGAGAAATTAATAAATGACACATAAAGAAATTAGATATTAAAAATACATATAAAATATAAATAACATTGAAAAAAAATCAAAACAAAACAAAACCCGTTCCCCCTCCCCTCTCAAAGAAACGATGAAGAGCAGCAATAATGGAGAACTATTGAAACGACGAAGAACAACAACAATTAAGAAATCTCTCCAATTTTTTTATTCTCATTTATTTTTCCTCTTCATCAATCTCACCCACAACGACAATAAGACCTCCACCTTCATTAACTTCACCCCATGAACACCAGAAACAACAACCCAAAATTTCCTCTAACTTCGATTAAAAACCACCTTGAAAATCGCCCCATTGCCACAATCATCCCATTACCCGCATTTCCTCCGTCTTGTTAGTTACCATCTTTCTTTTTCATTCACTATAATAAAAAATTACAACTGGATGTGGTCGTGCTGCTGCTGAGTGGGGGTAGGGAAGGGGTAGGGGTGTTATCTTTTATGTATTCGGGTATAAGAATCTTTATATAAGAAACACAAACTTTAAGTCCAAGACAAGAACATTTATAAAGTTCTGTAACACCTTCAACACTAGATTACGAATAATCTATCTAAGAAGTTTGTTAAGATTCAGAAAAGAGATAAAACAGAATTTAAGACCAAGTCCTTCGAATTCACGGAGTGTCCTTAAGGAATAATTCCCCTCAATGTACCCGAGGTTTTGGAATCTTCCTCCCAGAATAAAATGGCCTTCAATCTGAACAATGGTGGTACCTTAAATTGTTGGATTCAGCGAAGTCACTCAACGGTTTGATATATCACATAGAAAGTTTTTCAAGACAAGAAAAAAGTTTGTATTTCAGAAAATTCTTACCTAAACCTTTGGATGAAAGCAGGATTACATAGCCGACATGTGCCTTTTCTGAAAAGTGGCAATGGTTCACTTAAAAGGTGTTCTCTTTCTGGAAAAGCCATGTCTGTTCGTCCAAAGAAAGTGTCTTTTCCGAACAGGCATACCATTTCATGAATCAATGTGTCATTTCGTTGAAAGGTTCCATCCCTGCGTTTCAGCACTGCACTGTTTTGAAACACAATTTTGGAATCTGCATGCACGCATATAAATAAAGTATCAAAACACAGGAAAAAGTTGTGTTTTTCCCTTTGGTATTTTCGAACTTAATTTCTGAATTTCTGTCAAATAAACTTTGTCCAAAAAGATAGATCTCATTGATCGATCATTTTCCAAAGCCGAAGCCGAGCCGAGCGAACGACGACGACGGCGCGAGGCATCTCTTATTTCTTGCCTCACTTACCATGTGTAGTAAGTGTTCCTTATTTTAAAAACTCACAAGTTCTCTTCTTCCACCAATGTGGGAGAAGGAGCGAACTTTCCAATTTGGGAGTACACTTTCTAAATTAGTGTCTCCCTTCTCTCCATCATTTTTCCTATATTTTTCATTCACACTTTTTCACATACTTTGAACCCAACAATCCCCCATGTGAATGAGAAATGACTATTTTTTTTTCGTAAATTTTTTACGGACAAGTATGTGATTATCAAGCAAAGACTGATTGCATCTGGATAAGTGGGTTTCCCTTTGAACTTTCCGTAGTGAACATGCATCGGATGACTCGGTTAATCGGTAGATTTTATATCTTTAAACCGTCGAGCTTTAGTGTACACCTATACAACACATGTCACACAACCAGCCTTTTACCGTTTATGGTTCTCACGGTTTTCTTCTTTTCATCCATGAACATATCCTGATTTCATGAGAGCTTAGAGAATAAGCCTTTACTAACATTCTCCTTGAAGCGGCTTTCACTTTGCCCTCACATAGGTGATTTCTAAACGTTCAATCCTATAGGTTAAACTATTTGGTCAAATCTGCTAAATTTAGATAATCATTAAAAGACTTTTCACTTTAAGTCTTATGCTTGTTTACTACACATTGTCTACATCATGAGAATGGGTTGGGTAATTGACAATGTCGAACCTGTCAGACACAACTTTATTTGATCTCCTTGAACCTAGCTCTTGGGATCTCAGTCTGCTAGGTAGAGTTACCGCCATGTTGACTCGTCCTAGGCCTTAAATCCATTCCCTTGGATGTCCTTCCCACTTCTTCTCTAGATAGTCTTTTTGTAAGTGGATCCGACACATTATCCTTTGACTTTACATAGTCAATAGTGATAATTCCACTAGAGAGAAGTTCCCTAACAGTATTATGTCTCTGTCGTATGTGATGAGATTTACCGTTGTACATCATGCTCCCTGCCCTACCTATTACCGCTTGGCTATCACAGTGTATACATATTGGTGCCACTAGTTTGGGCCAATAAGGAATATCTTCCAAGAAATTTCAGAGCCATTTTGCTTCTTCACCGGCTTTATCAAATGCGATAAATTCATATTCCATTGTAGAACGAGCAATACAAGTCTGTTTGGATGATTTCCAAGAGACTGCTCCTCCACCGATAGTAAATACATATCCACTTGTGGATTTTACTTCATTCGATATGGTGATTCAATTTGCATCACTATATCCTTCAAGTATTACAGGATATTTATTATAATGCAAGACATCGTCTTGAGTGTATTTAAGATACCCCAAAACTCGTTACATTGCCATCTAATGAGTTTTGTTGGGATTACTCGTGTATCGACTCAATTTACTAATAGTGCATGCTATGTCTAGTCGTGTACAATTCATTATATACATTAAACATCCCAATACTCTTGCGTACTCCAATTGTGAGTCACTTTCACCTTCATTCTTTCGAAGTGCAAAGCTCACATCCAAAGGATTCTTGGCAATACCGAATTCCATATACTTGAATTTGTCAAGTACCTTTTCGATATAGTGAGACTGTGACAATGACAACCCTTGTGGAGTTCTATGGATTCTTATACCTAAGATCACATCCGCAACTCCAAGGTCTTTCATATTAAACTTGCTCTCGAGCATTCGCTTCATTGCATTTATGTCAGAAATGTATCTACTGATGATCAACATATCATCCACATATAAACAAACAATGACTAGGTGATTTGGAGTGTCTTTAATATAAACACATTTATCACATTCATTTATCTTGAACCCGTTTGCAAATATGGTTTGGTCAAACTTCGCATGTCCTCCAATTCTCCGTTTAGGAATGCAGTTTTCACATCCATTTGGTGGATTTCAAGACCATATACTGCCGCCAAGGCAATTAACATTCGAATTGATATTATCCTTATTACTGGCGAGTATGTATCAAAGTAATCAAGACCTTCTTTTTGTTTGAAGCCTTTTACTACAAGTCTTGCCTTGTATTTGTCAATAGTACCATCTGTTTTTATTTTCCTTTAGAAGATCCATTTAGAACCTAAAGGTTTATTTCCTGGAGGAAGATCAACCAATTCCCATGTATGGTTGCTTACGATTGAATCAATCTCACTATTGACTGTCTCTTTCCAAAATAATGAGTCCTAAGACTACATCGCTTCTTTAAATGTTTGAGGCTCATTTTCAAAGAGAAATGTTACAAAATCTGATCCAAACGTAGTAGAAGTTCTTTGACGTGTACTAAGTCTTGGATTCTCTTTATTATGTACATTCTCATTTGGTTCATCTCGAGGTCATTTAGACCCTCCACTAGACTGTTCATGTCTAGTTTTATACGGGTAAATGTTTTCAAAGAATTCAATATTATCTGATTCAATTACCATATTTTTATTTATATCTGGATGTTCGTATTTATGAACCAAAAACTGACATGCTTTACTGATTTTAGCATATCCTATGAATTCACAGTTCACAGTCTTAGGTCCTAGCTTAACCCTTTTAGCATATCATATGAACCTTTGCTAGACACCCCTACACTTTGAAATATTTCAAGTTGGGTTTCCTTCCTTTCCACTTTTCATAAAGAATTGATTGTGTCTTACTATGGGGAACTCTATTGAGTATATGATTGGCTGTAAAGATAGCCTCCCCCCACAAGTTTTGCGGTAAATCAGAACTTATAAGCAAGACATTAATCATTTCCTTCAAAGTTTGGTTTTTTCTTTTCGCAATTCCGTTAGATTGAGGTGAATACGGGACCGTAGTTTGATGGACAATTCCATTCTCTACACATATTTCGACGAAGGGAGATTCATATTCTCCGCCCTTATCACTTCTTATCATTTTTATCTTTTTCTCTAACTAATTTTCTACTTCAGTTTTGTATTGCCTAAACGCATCTATTGCTTCATCCTTACTATTTAGCAAGTAGACATAACAATATCTAGTGCAATCGTCAATAAAAGTTATGAAATACTTTTTTCCACCACGTGATGGTGTTGACTTCATATCACAAATGTCAGTGTGTACTAAGTCTAAAAGATTGGAATTTCTTTCAACGGACTTATAAGGATGCTTTGCATATTTTGATTCCACACACGTTTGACACTTTGATTTATTGCACTCAAAGTTTGGCAAAATTTCTAAGTTAATCAATTTTCGTAACGTTTTGTAATTAATATGACCTAAACGTTCATGACATAAATTATAAGACTCAAGCAAGTAAGAAGAATTTGAACTTTTATTTATTTCAACATTCATTACATTCATCTTATAAAGGACCTCGGTGAGATAGCCTTTCCCTACATACACTTCTCATTTGCTAATTACAATTTTTCTAGAAACGGTTACACATTTGAATCCGTTTTTGTCTAGAAGTGAAATAGAAATCAAGTTCCTACGTAATTTCAGAATGTACAAGACATTGTTAAGTGTCAAAACCTTTCTTGAAGTCATTTTCAAGCCCATTTTTCATGTTCCTTCTACCTTAGCCGTAGCGGAGTTAGCCATGTAGATCATTTCTTCCACTTGAGTCGGAGCGAATGATGAAAACAACTCTTTATTGGCAAAAACATGGCGGGTGGAACCAAAATCCATCCACCACTCGTGAGGATTCCCCACCAAGTTGCATTCTAAAAATATAGCACACAGATCATCACATTCTTTGTTGGACTCAATCATATTTGCTTGGTCCTTTTTCTTTCCCTTCTTAGGGGCACGATAATCCGTGGACTTATGGCCAATCTTGCCACAATTGAAGCACTTTCCCTTGAATTTTTTCTTAGGTTGATGACTTCCTTGTTCAACTTTCTTTCTTTTCTTAGAATTATTTTGGTCATCTTATACAATATGTGCTCTATTAATTGTAGAATTCCCTTTTAACCTTCTCTCGACAGCCTTATTATCCTCTTCAATACGTAGTCGGACAATAAGATCTTCGACAGTCATCTCCTTGCGTTTGTGCTTCAAGTAGTTTTTGAAGTCTTTCCACATAGGTGGTAGCTTCTCAATGATCGCTGCTACTTGAAATGCATCATTCACAATCAAACCTACAAAATAGTTTATGTGAGTACTAAGAACATTTTTAATTTGTTCAACTAAGGTATTTTTCAAAGATATACCTTTTGCTAGGAGATCGTGAACGATTACTTGCAATTCCTGCACTTGAGAGACAACCGATTTGCTATCTACAAAACAGGCATACCATTTCATGAATCAATGTGTCATTTCGTTGAAGGGTTGTATCCCTTCGTTTCAGCACTGCACTATTTTGAAACACTATTTCAGAATCTGCATGCACACATATAAATGAAGTATCAAAACATAGGAAAAAGTTGTGTTTTTTTCTTTGGTATTTTCGAACTGAATTTCTGTCAAATAAACTTTGTCTAAAAAGATTGGTCTCATCGATCGATTCAAATCCAAATCCGAAGCCGAAGCCAAGCCGAGCGAACGATGACGACGGCACGAGGCATCTCTTATTTCTTGCCTTATTTACTATGTGGAGTAAGTGTTCCTTATTTTAAATACTCATAAGTTCTTTTTTTTCACCAATGTGGGAGAAAGAGTGAACTTTTCAATTTGGGAGTGCACTTTCTAAATTAGTGTTTACCTTCTCTCCACCATTTTTCCTCCATTTTTTATTCACAATTTTTCATATACTTTGAACCCAACGAGGGGTGGGGGTAGGGAATGGTTGGTTGTGGTGGTGGTGGGTGGGGGATGGGGGAGGGGTGATGAAGAAGAAATCTATAGTGATGGTGTTGTTGGGTGAGGGGTGGGGGCAGAGAGAGGGGGGAATGGTTGGCTGTGGCGGTGGTAGTGCTGGGTGAGGGTGGGGAATGGAAGGGGTCTGAAGAAGAATATGATTTTGGGATTTTGGATTAAAAAAAAAAACTATTTTTAAGTTTTTAAAATATAAAATATTCGATTTCACTCGCTTAGAAATGTTTGTTTACATGTGTTTTGCCAGCTCAACAATTTTATGCCACATATGCGTTAAAAGGATTTAAAATATTATGTTTTAAAAGGTTAAAGGGTTCAGATGACAAAAACATAAGTAAAAGTGTCTGCATTACAAACTCAGACAAATACAAGTAGGGGTGGGCGTTCGGTATTCGGTTCGGTATTTTCAAAGTTCGAGTTCGGTAATTCAGTAATCGATATTTGAACATAGATAGCACATACCATACTTATAAACATTGGTTCGGTAGTTCGGTAATTAAAAAATTAAACTTCAGTTTGGTACGGTATTTGATAATACCATATTAAAGTTGGAGATGTATAAATGTACATTTAAACTTCAAAGAATATATATTTAATATAAACCCTATTTAGTATTCTTTTTGTTGTTTTTTACGAATATATTACCAAGGTCCAAGAGATTCTTTGGGAAGACTACTATTATTGTCTATGGGGTTTAGTTTTATATATATGTGTGTGTGTGTGTGTGTGTGTGTGTGTGTGTTAGAGAAATTACAATAAAAATTACAACTGAAAATTACAAGTGTAGAGAAAAAAAAAAGAATTTCTCTTCTTCTACTTCTTCGGCTGAGGCGCGAATATCTCTTACTCTTTAAGGAGATTCAAAACCACTGCAGCAAATGTTTCACCAGTCCAGCGGTAATCTTCTTGACTTGTCCCCTCCAGGATACAACGGCCTTCTCAAAGAACAACTCAACAACTCTGGACAAGAGTTGAGTTCAAAGCTCCACAAAAAGAACACCTCCCTTCAACTAATAAACTCTCTTTTGTGAATTCTATATTGTCTTGTGTATATCTCCCAAAACCATACAAGTCCACCTCTATTTATATGAGAGGAAGTCTTCCATGCAATGAATGTAAGAATGAATGATGGTAGTGAAGAGGGAAAATCTAAGGTCTTTAGGTTACAAGAGTTACAAAGGTTAAAAGAGTTATACCACATAAAGAATATGATAATGGAGGAATAAAGAGTTGGAGGTTACATGAATTTCAAGAATAATGGTGGCCAAAGTGATAGTTTAAGCCACTATCTAAGATAAAATGATTTTTAAGTCACATTACAGTAATAACAATAGCCTACACGTCCTCTGCCAAAGTAAAGGCTATTAACTCATTAGGAGTAATGGCAATTGAGGTGAGAAATGTTGCCAAGAATTGTAACTTAAGCCATGCATGCAATAACGTCCAACATTAAGATGCTTAATCAAATGAGACAAATTAATAAAATATTAAAATGCTCAAATAAATTAACAATTCCCCACTCATTTTAATATTAACATAAGAGAGTCTACTAGTTAAAGGAAGACTATCATGCATAATGAAGGTGTGCTCTACATTGAACCTCCACTTAGTAAAACAATAATTTTTATTCCAGAGTCATAGTGGTCTCAGACTTGAACTATGATTGCTTAAGGGAAATAAAAAGTTACTGCTTACACATAATAGTCAAGGTGTTGACATGAGCTTTATAGCAGCACATTACGACCTTGTGCTATCCAGGTTTTAATGAGTGTCTTTGAGAACGAGCCCAATTCTCATAGGAAGCGGCCTACCTCCACACTCACATAGGTGAAATCCGTCGAGAGTGCTCCTGTAATTTAGCACCCCACTCATATGAGCTACAAATTTTCATTAAGAGTTTTTTCTAAAACTCAACCTCATAATCATTACAGACAAATGCACTCACACCATAAGGAGGAATAAAAAAGAATAGTGCATTTTTTCACAACAAGTCATCATGTGATTTGTTTTTCCTATTGAACCTAGTTATAGGATCTCTAGTCCTAAGTTGGGTTTCCTCACATATGACTCAAGATTCAATAAGATTCAATCCCATCCCCTCGATGTGCTCCAGACATTTTCTCTTGATAAGGCCTTAGTCAATGGATCTGTAAGATTATCACAAGATTTGACATAATCAATATTAATGGTGTCATTTGTCAAATATGATCTCACATTACTGTGTTTTCTCCTTATAGGTCTGGATTTACCGATATAATAACGGTTTTGAACTCTACCAATTGCTGCGGTGCTATCACAATGAATTAAAATAAGAGAAATTGATTTTTTAAAATAAGGTATTTGAAATCTCTCAACCAATTCGCTTCCTCGCTAGCTGAAGCTAAAACAATTAGTTCAACCTCCATGGTAGAGTTAACAACAATTGTTTGCTTTTTAGACTTCCAACAAATAGCACCACCATCCAAAGTAAAAACATAATTAGTAATGGGTAAGGAATCACCTGATAAAGTGTTCCAATCCGTATCACAAAAGCCTTCAAATACAGAAGGATATTTTTTATAGAAAAAATCACAATTTTTTGTTCCAATTAAATATCTCATTACTCTCGTTATAGAATGCCAATGTTCATTACCTGGCTTGCTAGTAAACCTGCTAAGTACTCTTACTGCATATGCAATATCATGCCTAGTGCAATCAGTCACATATCTCAAACTTCCAATTATGCTAGCATATTCCTTTTGATTTATAATATCGTTTTCACTTTCAACAGGAAACAAGTGAACACAAGAATCAAATGGAGTTACAACATGCTTGCTGTCGAGCCCTATTTCGAACCAGTCAAAACAGTACACGACGTATGGTGGTATGCCGTGACTCTTGGAATTAAACAAATTATATTTAGAGTCGCCACCTAACTTTTTAGGAAAATTAGGTAAAATCATTTTTATTGTAAAACTCTGTTTTAGTCTATCGAAAATATTTTGAGATTCTGAGTAAGGATTTTGGTTACTCGAGGGGAAGGTGTTAGGCACCCCTCAAAGCCTATCCGAAGATAGTCCTTACGCTTAGTTTAGGAAAATTATTGCTTTTATTTATTTGCGAAAATGGTGATAAGAAAATTTTCAGCATTATTTTCTACTTGTTATTTTATATAAAAAGAACTAAAATTTAAGGTGTAACAAAACATGACGCTACCATGTACGGAAAAGTAATGTAATTGTTATGAAAATATACATGCTTAATGAGTAGGATGATAATATAATTTCTATATGTTAAAAAAAACTTTTAGTTCTATGAGGTAATTTTAGAAGATATGTGAATTTAAATATTTAATTTAATTATTCAAACAATCAATAACATATTTTATAGCATCAAATTTATTTACGAAATGTACTTTCAAGAGTGTGACAACATATAATCATGTTAGGCTTATGCAAAATAGTGACAATGATAATAAATAGTAAAGATGATGATGATAATAATAATAATAATAATAATAATAATAATAATAATCACGATAATGGTAGTAATCCAGTATGACAATAATGATAATATTGATAACGTTTAAAAATGATGATTATGGTGTAGGTAATGAAATAGTAGCATTAGCAATTAGTATGTATAAAAATAATGATGAAAATAATTTTGGAAGTATCGAAAATAATGTACCTCGTGCGTGGTGGCGAATGAATATTTATACCTTGCATTTATTTCCTTGGAGATTTGTAAAATTCTAATAATGTTCATAAAAAAAGGATATAGATTGACATGTTGGACTTATGAATTTAAAGTCGGTTAATCTAAAATTGGCGACTCGTTTATTACTAAACATTTTCGAAAAAAATTATTTTCAAACAAAATTTGAAAATTACCACATCCATTTATTAGCAGTTTTTTTTTTTTCTAAAGGAAAGATGACTTGGCTAAACGATTGATCCAAATTAAGGTTCGCTAATCTTTAAAAATCACTTCTACAAATTAGTTAGGCGTTAATCGCTAATGACAAAAATATTTCACTTTTTAAATAAAAATAGGCACATAAATAAAGAGATTATAAACGATGAGTTACTAAAGGTATCACAACACAACGATGAACAAAAAGTTAGTTGCATAATAATAATAATAATAATAATAATAATAATAATAATAATAATAGCATGTGAATAATTTATCGAAGAACGAACTAAAGGGGGATAACTAGACTTCGTTTCGGATTTTGAATTTTCAAGTAGTGCGATCTCGAAGCTCTGCAATCCTAATAGCGGTTGACCCGATGCTTGGGTCAAATGAGTTCCGTTGTGGAACTCCCAACTCCCGATTACATGTACATGTAAGATAAAAAAAATAAGGATTAGAAATCGGTTCGAGTAAAAAAAACGTCACATGAGGATATTTAAGAATAGATTAAATATCACTTTAACATGCAAAGTTTATTTCTATCGTTAGGCAGAATGAAGGAAACCTTGTGAATTCACGATAAACTTTTAACTAATTTACTCACATCCTTACCCCTTAGAAGTGGTGCAAAGTAGTATTTCAATACCTATTTAGTACAGCTATGAAATACATTTAAAGAGGTTGCGTTCAACGTCTATGTGAAGACCTCTTCAAAAATATAGATATAAATATGCCTAACATGCTAATGATACAGGCTATGCTCCCTATTTAAAAATAAAAATTCTGATCACTCTTTGTTTAAATTTCAGCTCGAGAAACGCCCTCACACTCATATTTACCAAGCTAGAAGATAACAGTGGGAGTTAACATATAAATCTAGGCTAAACAAAGTCTTAGCTCCCAGAAGTTCCTCTACTCATTGTAAAAAATATGTCTTCAGCTTACCCTAAAAGAAAAAGAACTTTTAGCTACTTAGAGTCCCAAGTTGATACAGAAAATTAGTAAGGATCCTTCGTAAGCAATAGTTCAAACATTTAAATTTCAGAATAGACTAGAAACATCCTAAGATGAAAACACATCTGAATAAATATGTATCTCTTTTAGTTCCGATTTTTAGAAAATAACATAAAAGAAAATGAAAAGTGAATGGACGAATAAGTAAATGAGTTACTCTCTACCTCAACCCATTGATTCTCTATCGACATTGCAACCCAAAGAAAGTCACTGAAAACTAGACGCGGTGAAAAAAAACATTACTTTTGAAAACTCAAAGAAAATAAACGACACTTTAAAGAGTTTTATCAACTCAAAACAGACTACGATCGGTATACATGTCATTTCATCTCGAATGCACCCCAGACGTCAAAACCCAACAACCTGTACAACTAAATACTCACTCTCAACCCACAAAATCTTACCTTGGAAGTCCTTTCATAAGGAGAATATAAATTTGACTCTATAAAAGAACATCTGGAGCTTAAGAACAATTAAATTTAAAAGAGGGCATCCCTTACCCTTTTATTTAAGTGCAAGACTTTCCCAAAATAAAGCCACAACTTCAAACCACATTATTATTCAGCGTTTAAACAACAAAACCCCCCTCATGGAACTCACTTAACCTATTGCAAAGCGGCAAAAGATGCTACAAACGTCAGGGAAAGTAGAAATTTGATGACCTACATGATTTTCGATCCTAAAACAATTACGCAGTGACAGAGATAATGGAAATTATGGGGTGTTCCACACATTTCACATACTTAGCCACAAAGCAGCCCTGAAATTTAAAACGAAATCATGCTCCGGGATTGGTTTCACTGGAAATCAATTAGCCACACCATTACAAACTCAAAACTACTAAAATCGCATATCTACAATTAGGCAAAACAATTTTCAGAATAACAACAAAGACACAACTTTGAAAATAATAATAATAAGTTCATGTGTTCCCGAAACTGAAATAGATTAGCGGGATGGATACGAGATTCACGCAACAAAGACACGATGGGAATTATGTACCTATAATCAATCATAACCATATCCTAACACATATCTGAGATCTGAAAATGAAGTAAAAGAAAAACAGAGCCTTACACACACATCCTGGTTCATTCATACACACAAATACAAAAGAGGTGCTCTTGGCAGAAGCATAAATAAGTAAAAGAGCAAGGTACGAATCAAACCACAGTCGTGGGATCCCAACAAAGTAAAGAAAGAGTCGAACTAGAGAGAGTGGACCCGTATTTTCTCTGTCACTTGAATAATGAAACTAAACCATAACCACAAACAACCACCCATAATAGTTGCATGAGGAGAGACAGGACGATTTCACGCACACCTTTCTAAAATTTAAATTATAACAATAATAAGAGCGCACAAAAGGAGTTTACTAAAAAAGTGAAATACGGAGAGAAGACATACTTTTTCCATAATTCACAGGCTTATATTTTGACGATAAATAGAACAGAGAGATCAACCATATGTATTAAATCAATATATGCTTCAAATAGAATCATGTTCACGGAACTAGATAAACAAACCACAATAGCCGATTCAAAACCAAAAGGATCACATATTCATTGATACTTTAAATGTTCAACCATAAGATAAATTCACAAAATTAGAATTTTTATTTTTTCAATGCGTAAAGGTAACGGGAAAAAACAACAATCACAAATTTAAGACTGGAATGAATTCAATTATTCACACAAAAAGAAAACGGGATAAAAAGAAAGAACGAAGAGATGAAAACTTAAAATTTAAAAGGGGCAGACTCGCACCTTTTTTGGGGCAGCAAAACTGGGATTTCACGTCAAGGGATTTCCAACGATTAAACTTCAATCCGAAGAATACTTACTCTAGAACCAAAATCGAAATGAGTGACGGGAAAGTGACCAGCTTGAAAAAACCCACTCCAAAACGGAAGCGAGAACCCTTGGAACTCTTTTTCTTCTGAATTTCAAACCAATATCCAACTCCTTCTATCTCAGAAACCTGTTTCTAATTTCCCTTGTAGAAGAAAATTTAAAAAGAACTCTTTTTTTTTCACTGATTTTTGTTGCTCTCTCAATCTTGAAATTTTTTGTTCAGCTCCAACTTGTCCCTCATGGAGATGAAAAGGCTTCAATTTATAGGTGAATCCGGACTAGAAAATCCGGATTCGAAACTCAAGATAAAACACCTAGTTGATTTGAAACTTTAAATCTCTTTCTAAATCTGAACCTCTATTTTTCAGGCCATTTAATGGCATTTTAAGTCCTTTTTCCGTTGTTATACGGATTGGGGGACTGCCCTCTTCTGTCCTCTAAGGATTCGCGAGCAGAGAGGTCGGTTTTGGTGAGATTTTCGCAGGTATGGCAGGTGGCCAGCTATGGTGGTTCCGATTTGGGGGTGGTGGAAGAGAGGGAGAAGGGAGGATGGAGAAAGGAGGCCATTGTTGTTGTTATTTTAGGAGAGGGATGATGGAGACTTGTCAATATTACTTTCGGAAGAGGTTACGCGTATTCTGCCAAGAGCAGGCGCGTTTGAGCTGTGCATTTAATGCACTGGTTTGAAAAAATTTGACCAAAATTTGGACCGTTCGATCAAAGATCGGACGGTCTTTAAAAAAGTACCTCAAAAAAATAATAAATAATATTTATACATATATACAAAAACATGCGGAAAACAAAAAGAAAAAAAATTAATTTAAAATGATTAATTATTTAATTATTTATTTTTTTATCTATTCGATTTTTATCCGAATTTAATTTGAAAAGAAGAGAGAATATAAATACGTAAATAAGTAAATAATTAGATAAATAAAATACATTATTACATATATATGTGAATATATGACGATGACTGAAAGTTTTGAAATCCTCGATTTGGAAAATAGTCGCCGGACTGAATCAAGTTGTGTTAGTCTGGTAATTTTGGACTGGGTTTTGGGATAATTTTGGGCCTCTTGTTGAGATTTATAAAAGAAGAGTCAGGTTTGGATGAAATAAATAAAGAATAATGAATTGAAGTTGAATTATTGTTAGCCCGAATAATCTTTTTTCATCGAAATTAAATTTATTGATGCTTCCTGACATGCTAAAAAATTATTTAAAACTATTTTTAGTTTAACATATATAAATTGCGGACATTATTTGTATAGACATCCGACTTAATACTTTGCGACTCTCCTATTAACAAAATACGTATATTTATGTATATATATGTGTGTGAGTGAAAATAATTATATGATAAAATGTATATACATCTTAATATATATATATATATATATATATATATATATATATATATATACATTTTGTGTAATAAAAATATACATATAAGGTCACAATACTGCCTCAAAAATAAAGCTAGAAAAATGTGAATACCAAAATATATATATACATATATATACATATATACATATATATGTATATATTATTTGTTATAATATTTAGTTATATTTAATTAAAATATTTTATGTTATGGTAGAAAAATAAATTCCCTTTCTATTAAAATTTGTAGAAATAGAAACAAAAAAAAATATGAATCTCACTCTTTTTTAAAAAAAGAAAAAAAAAATTATTTAGGGTCGAGGAGCATGATAAAAATAATTAAAGAAAAAGTGTGTGTCAAAATTGAGTGTCAACACTTGAAATCAAAGAAATTATATTTTTTCAATATTTTCTCAACATAATGTGACTGGTCAAGGAAAATTTCATCACATGTTCTAGTAATTTTTATTCCTGGAATAAAATTTGTCTCACCAAGATCTTTCATATCAAAATGGTTTCTAAGAATATTTTTAGTTTCACCAATAACATTCATATTAGAGCCAAAGATCAATAAATCATCAACATATAGACAAATAATAATATGCGAATTATTTCAAGACTTATGATATATGCACTTATCACACTCATTTGTTTTAAACCTATTATCAATCATGCAGGAATCAAACTTTTCATGCCATTGCTTTGGTGCCTGTTTCAAGGCATAGAGTGATTTATTAAGTTTACACACTTTACTTTCTTGGCCAGCCTCAACAAAACACTCAAATTGTTCCATATAAATCTCCTCATTTAGGTCTCCATTTAAAAAAGCAATTTTTACATCCATTTGATGAATTTGTAAATCAAAAATTACCGCAATAGCAACTAAAAGTCTAATGGATGTAATTCTAGTTACCGGTGAAAAAGTATCAAAAAATTCTAGGCCTTCTAATTGTTTAAAACCTTTAGCCACTAGCCTAGCCTTATATTTATCAACAGATCCATCCGGTTTTAATTTTTTACGTAAGACCCTTTTACATCCAATTGTTTTACAATCCGGTGGTAAATCAACTAGCTTCCAAATTTTATTGGAAATTAGTGATTCCATTTCATCATTTACAGTCTCTTTCCAGAAAATAGCATCATGTGAAGACAAACCTTCTTTTAAAGTGAGAGGGTCATCACCAACGTTAAAAACATAATAATGGACCAAAATATTTTTCTACTCTAGCTCGTTTACTTCTTTTTAACTTAAAATCATCATTTTCTTTATTTTTCAAAGTAGAAGTAGAAGAACTAGGTAGTGACAAAATATTTTTTTCAGTCCTATGACCCCCACTATTTTTAGAATCAAAAGAAAATTTATTTTCATGAAAAATAGTATCACCTGATTCTATTATCACATTATCTTCAAGATTAAAAAATCTATAGGCCGTACTATTTGAAGCATAACCAAGAAAAGCAGAAGTAGTAACTTTTTTATCCAACTTAGAGATTTTAGGATCCATTAAACTTACATAAGCTAAGCAACCCCAAACTCTTAGATATCCCAAATTTGGCTTATGACCTTTCCACAACTCAAAAGGCGTCAATTTGGTCTTTTTATGAGGCACACGATTCAACACATAACAAGCAGTCAAAAGAGCTTCACCCCAAAAACTTAAAGGTGCACAAGACTCAATTAACATGGCATTAGTCAACTCAACTAAAGTTCTATTCTTTATTTCCGCTACACCGTTAGATGCAGGACAATAAGGAGGAGGAGTTTCATGAATTATACCCAATGATCTAACAAAAGAATTGAACTCATGTGACTCATATTTACGGCCTCTATCACTTCTTATTCTTATTATTTTTCTATTAAATTGATTTTCAACTTCATGGAAAAAAGTTTTAAAATTCTCAAATGCATCACTTTTATTTTTCATTAAGTAAACATATGTAAACTTAGAAAAATCATCATTGAAAGTGATAAAATATCTATTTCCTCCACGAGTTAAAATTCCTCCAAGTTCACAAATACCAGTATAAACTAATTCTAATAAATCAGTTTTTCTTTCAACTTGAAAATGAGGCCTTTTTGTGATTTTGGCTTTACTACAAGCCTCGCATTTTTTAAAGTTATTTTTGATCACTGGAATTAATCCTAAACTACTCATGCTTCCCACATAAGGATCATTTATATGACACAAACGAGCATGCCAAAAATTAGTAGAAGAAAGCATATAAACAGAAGTAGATGTGTTATTCATTTTAACATTTAACTTGAACATACCATCACATGCATACCCCTTTGCCATAAAAATATTATTTTTAACAATTATACACTAGTCAGATTCAATAATCTGTTTGAAGCCTGCTTTATTAAGAAGAAAATTAGACATCAAATTTTTTCTCATGGAAGGAGTATAAAGTACATCTTTTAATATTAATACCCTTCCCGAAGTGAAACTCAACTCGACATCTCCCATTTCAAGTACTTGAGTGGTATGCGAATCTCCAAGCATGATGGTTTACGGCTTCTCAAAATTAATATATTTTTTAAATCAGTCTTTGTCATAACAGACATGACGGTTTGCACCAGAGTCAGCCCACCATCCACTAACATTCTCCACCATGTTTATGTCTATTATGACCGCCACAAATGATTCTTCGGTAACGTTTGTCTGGGGTTTAGGCTCACGTTTTCGAAATATGCAAAATCGAGCAATATGCTCACTCTTGCCACGGACAAAGCACAGTCCTTTTTCTTGTACATGTTGATTTTTTGCTTGGTTGTTTCCACCATTATTGTCCCTGGAATGTCTACCATCATTTTTCTAGAATTTTTTCTTCTTAGGCTTCAAAGTAGTATTTTTGTTAGTTTCAGGGGTAGCATTATTTGAAGAAGTTAAATTTACCTTCGGTGTGATATTGTTCTCTTCTATTTGCGAAAGTGCATCTTGGCCCCTTGCTTCTTCTTTCATGCGGATTCTTATTATCAAAGTCTCAAGAGAAGTTTTCTTTTGCTTGTGGCACATAGTTTTTTGAAATTCCTTCCACGAAGGTGAAAGTTTATCTATTATGCCAGAAATAATAATGTTATCTCCAATTTTGACTTTCTCGGACCTCATCTTTCCAACAATCATTATGAAATCCTGAGTTTGGTCTACACTAATTTGTTGTCTACCATTTGGAAACGAAAAAATCTGCTAGCCGCATATATTTTCGCTCCCGCCTCCTCAGTGTCATACTTACTCTGTAATGCTTTTCAAAATTTCTTTGCACTAGAGTAAGTTCTATCATAATAATCATAAAAGTTATCAGATAGACAATTAAGTAAAAAGTACCGACACTTGTAGGAGTCACCATTGTATTTTTCCACTTTCTCTTGAAGAGAAATGAGTTATTCATCACTCATGGAAGAGTTATCTACTTTGTTTGGATTCTTCTCAGTTAAAACATAAGAGACATTGAGAAAACTCGAGTAGAAAAGCACTTTACCCTTCCACCTCTTGAAGTGAGTACCGTTGAACCGGAATGACTTATTAAGATCTCCCATCTTGACATTCGCGGATTTTTCAGTTGTTGCCATTGAATTTCCTTAAAATTGTTGGAGAAATTACAATAAAAATTACAATTGAAAATTACAAGTGTAGAAAAAAGAGAAAAATTTCTTCTTCTTCTTCGGCTAAGGCGCGGATATCTCGCTCTCTTTAAGGAGATTCAAGCCTACGTCAGCAAATGTTTCACCGATCCAGCAGTAATCTTCTTGATTTGTCCCCTCCAGGATACAACAGCCTTCTCAAAGAACAACTCAACAACTTTGGACAAGAGTTGAGTTCAAAGCTCCAGAAAAAGAACACCTCCCTTCAACTAATAAACTCTCTTTTGTAAACTTTATATTGTCTTGTGTATATCTCTCAAAATCATACAAGACCACCTCTATTTATATGAGAGGAAGTCTTCCATGCAATGAATATAAGAATGAATGATGGTAGTAAAGAGGGAAAATCAAAGGTCTTTAGATTACAAGAGTTACCAGAGTTACAAAGATTACAAGAGTTATACCACGTAAAGAATAGAATAATGGAGGAATAAAGAGTTGGAGGTTACATGAATTTCAAGAATAATGGTGGCCATGTTCATCCATCACTATCTAAGATAAAATGTTTTTAAAGTCACATTATAGTAACAATAATAGCCTACATGTTCTCTGCCAAAGTAAAGGCTATTAACTCATTAGGAGTAATGGCAATTGAGGTGAGAAATGTTGCCAATAATTGTAACTTAAGCCATGCATGCAATACGTCCCACATTAAGATGCTTAATCAAATGAGATAAATTAATAAAATATTAAAATGCTTAAATAAACTAACAAACTAGTTTAGGAATACGCGTCTTGCACGTGTACCTCACTTTAATGAGTTTAAATATTACACTAAATATAGGATATTTGTTTAAATAATAAAGAAGAATACAATAAATAGATTTAACATCTTTTGAACATGTAAAAATAAAAGAATTTATTTAATTAAACCTAACATTTAGCAAAAAAAAAAGTCTCAAATTCAATCTAAATGTATCAACCACGTGTAAACTACAACAAAATAATACGATGATAGAGCTATCAAAACAATACAATTAAGTCTAACCTTCGCAAAAGAAACCGTAAACTACAACAAAATAATACGATAATAGAGATATCATAAGCTCATAACAATACAACAAAACCTAATGTTTATACACACACACAAAAAAAAAAAAGTATAGATATCAAAACAATATAATTAAACCTAATCTTTACCTAAGAAATTTTTCAAAGTCGATTGATATTTATCTACTATTTGTAAACTACAACAAATAATAAGTATGATAATAAAAATATCAAAATAATATAATGAAACCTAACCTTTACACAAAAAATTCATAAACTTATTATTTGAGTAGAAACCACAAAGTAACTCAATAACAAAAGTTTTTTTTTCTTTTGGTAGAACGAAAGTTTGTTATTCATGATCAATAAACCCAATGTCATAAAAAAGAAAATTTAAAACCTAGAAACAACAAAGTCACATTGTAGATTCAATAATGAAAATTACATACAAACATGAAAAGATGTTCTTGATCAATAAAAACAATGTAATACAAAAGAAAATTCGAAACCAGAAAATTAAATCAATACCTTATATTAGAGATCTAATAACAAAACTATTTACAAACATAAAAGGATGATTTGTTAATTATGATCAATAAAATCAAAACATAATAGAAATAGAAATTTAAAATTCAGAAATCATAAAGTTACCCAATAACAAAGCTACGGTCAAAAAAATTTATTACCCAAATAAAGTATCTGTATAACCTAAAAAGGGAATTCTAAAATTGAAAAAAAAAATGTAATGACTTCTAAATTAAAATATTATAATAAAAGAATAACAGTCCTTACCTAAAAAATCACAAAACCTTTTTTTTTCTTGAAAAGTTTGCCTATCCTTTTTAATTGGAAAACATCACGTACTGAATGTAGTTTTTGGAAGAAACTTCTTTTACTTCTTTTTTTTTGGAACCTTAATTTGTTTTATGTAAAATACTTTCACCAAATTTTTAAAAATATTCAGAACTTTACCTTATATAATTTTTTTTATATAATAATATTTTTGAAGTTTGATTTTCTTTAATAAAATATTGTCATGAATTTAGGAATTCAACTAAAAGTAGAAAATTTTCTCCATTTAATTCTTTTATATATTTATTATAATTAATATTCAATATTATAAATTGACGAAAAACCGTGAAAAGATGATTTTGTCTATTACAGTGCCTTTTAATGAAGGACAAAATGTTCAAATCATTTTTCTAAGGGTCTTCACACTTTTAATATATTATTATATTATTATTATAGATATAGATTATAGATATATATTCGATATTCGGTACATACCGAATACCAAGAAACATGTTTCATTTAGCTAGAATCACAAGAAAGAAATGAATAAATAATATTTATTTTTTATATATTTATATCTATATCTATGCTATTTTAAAAACACAAATTCTCTAACTTGAAATATGAATTATGAAAATACCTCCAACCCATTTAGTTAGTTCTATTATGAAATATCATAGAGTTAATACTCATTTTTTTGAAGAGTCACCACCAACTATCAACTTCTGAACAATTACAATACTTCTGTTGCACTAATAATCATGTACGAAGGCAGTATTCTAGCAATCTTTCATTTTCTATTAGCCAAACAATTCGTACTACTATTAAACTTAGTGGTAGGATTTCTCTTTATTTCTTAAATCTAATTTCATCGTTAAACATCGGACAAATAATTATCGAAATCATTTGCCTTATCGAATTTGAGTTGTTTGTTCCTTTTTATTTAACTACTACTATAATAGTACTAGTTAATCTCACGCTCCCCCTTGGCGTTCATAAGCTTTTTGTAATTGAAATATGCCCGGATCAAATATCACTTTTTGTAACCAATTATTTTTTTATGTATGGTTCAACAAGGACAATTGATGACATGCATGTGACGAAATCACTTTTTGTCACCAATTATTGTTAGAATTGTGACCCGAATTTTGTTGAAAAGAAACTAAACAACATTTTTATAAGTATAATATCAAGATGTAGTAGATGAAATTGCTTGAATAAGCTCATGTTACATATACTTTTTAGATAATATCCGTGCTTTGTGCATGAAATTAAATCATATGAATTGTTAATTTACATGTGATTATAGACATACTGGGCATTTACATTTGTATAATGTTTGGAGCACCGTCGAGGAATATATTTTTCTAGATAAATATTTTATCTTTGATTTCTCTATTTTATCTTTATTGGTGGTGATTTCTCT
Organism: Capsicum pubescens; assembly: GCA_030864215.1. Taxonomy (NCBI): domain Eukaryota; kingdom Viridiplantae; phylum Streptophyta; class Magnoliopsida; order Solanales; family Solanaceae; genus Capsicum; species Capsicum pubescens. The sequence continues at coordinate 19,987,853 of CM061543.1, forward strand.
CGATATGTTTCTCTCCTCTAATTGCTTGAAACTGAATGTGTTAATTTGTTGCAAGAAATATAAATATTATTATGAGTATTAAACTGTAAACATCTCAAATACACTTTTTAAAAATTATTTTCATAAATTTGTTATTTTCAAACTTTGTTAAGAAACAACAACAGATCCAGTGTATCCCCACATTGTGGGGTCTGTGGAGTGTAAAATGTACGCTGCAATTTACCTATAAATATGTCATTTTACGTGCAAACAACTAAATATTAATAAATTAAGAAACAAATCTGTTTAATTTAAGTGGTTGAACGTTTCAGTGTCAACCTATTAATCATCTTTGTGAAGGCGAGGTAAAGGGGAAAGAATGAATTAAGAGGAAAACACATAATTACGTCAAGAAATTAAAGATTTTTGTTAGGTTAAGGAGTTCAAAAATGCCCAAACTCTCTGTTGAGTGAAAAGTAAGGTGTAAATAATGCGTAAAAGTCGCTATAAAATATAAGATTTCAAAAATAGCTAAATTTACAAAATATTACTCCATTTGTTCCTTTTTAGTCGTTATGTCATTTTTTAAGAGTCAATTTGAATAAATTTTAAAGAAAAATTAAATTAGATTAATTCAATATTTTAAAAATAAAATTTTGATGTTCATAAATTATATGAAAAGATATTTTTTTTTTTCAATATGATTAAACAATATATATCTTAAAATATTGGTTATAATTTATATTATTTAACTCTAGAAAATAAAATTATGATAAGCAAATCAAACGGTGTCATCTAAAATAAAATAAGAGAGTATATAAATTTTGGCTAATATTCTAAATATTGATTCTAAAATAGGCTATATTTGCACTTCCCTAGGTGGATCACCACGAGTAGGGGTGACAATTAAGCGACTTTGGTAAAATTTAGACGGGTGAAGATCTAATTTGTTCTAAATTTTTGGGATCAAAATAGATTTAGTCAAAATGAATTAGATACTGAGTTATAATCTAAGCCGTCTAATTTTTTTTTTGGGGGGGAGGGGGTAACTAACTGTGAATATTACCATAGCAAAATCAATCAAGTACAACCAAAAAGCTCCAGAGTGTAATCACCTTCATGTGATCATCATATCTAGACCTCAAAAAGAACCAAAATAAATAACATTTAACTACAAAGTTTCCCGATCAAAGCCTGACACCTCCCAGCTCTTCTGGTGTGTTACAACATGTATAATTTCTCCCTTATTTCCTTTTGTATTTATACTAGCTTAATGTTCACCTGCACATTTTATTGTTGAAATATTCTGCTATTTATAGCATGGCATATATAGTAAAGCGATGCTCCCCAAACAGCAGCTACAATTTCATTTTTGAATTGACTCCACCTCCCTGTTTTGTTTCATTTAAGAGCAGTTGTAGTGCTGCTACATATAATTGTAGTCCCCAACCATTGACTCAACTTATTCCTTAGTTGTGTTATCCATTCACAAGTGGCGAATAAAAACAAATGTGTCTCTTCCTTGTTATCATCACATAAACAATATTTGGTGTCATTCATCGAAATATTCAGCTTTCTGAGTCTCATTTTTGTAAGCAGTCTTTCTTGATAGGTTAGTCAGACTATTACTCGTTGTTTAGGTAGCATATTACTCGCTGTTTAGGTAGCCTGAGTGACCTCCACATTAAGTAAGAAACCTGCACCCTTTGTCGATTTCTCAGTAAAGCATTATAACTCGATGATACTGAGTAAATACCAGTTGCTGTCAGCATGTACTTATTCTCTCGATACCAATGCACCATCTGATCCTTCAAAGAATTTAGTTTTTTTCAATACCAGCTACAGTCACCAGGAGGTGCATGATCCTAAATGATTTCTCCATCCTTCATATATATACTATTGATCCATTTAACCCACAATAGGTTTGCCTTCCTTGCTAATTGCCAGAGCAATTTTCCAACCGTAGCTATGTTCCAATCACTACAGTTTATGAGGTTCAGCCCACCATATTTTTTCGGGACACAAATCTTAGTTCATGCTACCAGTGCTATCTTTTTCTTTTCTCTAGTTGCTCCCCACAAGAAATCTTTGCATAATCTATCTACCTCCTTCAGAGGTAATACGAATATAACACTCCAATAGTTGTATATAGAAAACAAGATTGCCATTATAACTTGCAATCTACCTCTGCATATGATAGATGCTTGGCATAAGACACCTTGATCCTATTATTATTAAGTTTTAAATATTTTTTATTTATTCATCTATAATTTTTTAGTACCAAATAAAATTACATTATTTTTCTTTATTATGACTATATAGTTTATCAGTAAAAAAAAGTTTTATAAAAATATTTTAGCAAAATTTATTAAAAACTAATTTAAATTATATACCAATTTATTTTTTAATGAGTTAAAACAAATTAAATTAATAAATAAACGGATCAATAATCGGTTCAAAGAGTTGGATCCAATTGAATTGTGTTGTTTGATTTTGACACGACTGTGCCCATTTAACCCTTTTTTCAGAACCATGGGCCCCCCCATTGACGCAATCGGTTAAACTAGTCTCAAGCCAAACACACACTGCCTGAAATTCCATTTCTCTAGAACGAACATAGCTATTCTGAAGAAGAAAATGGGGGTCGATTACTACAACATACTCAAAGTCAATCGCAATGCCAGTGAAGAAGATTTACGCAAAGCATATCGCCGATTAGCGATGATCTGGCACCCCGACAAGAACCTCGGCAACAACAAATACGAAGCCGAAGCGAAGTTCAAGCAGATTTCTGAAGCCTATGATGTCCTCAGCGATCCACAGAAGCGTCAGATCTACGATTTGTATGGTGAGGAAGCTTTGAAAACTGGTCAAGTACCCACACCTCCAAGAGGTGGACCCCACAACATGCGGAATCCGCATCCGAATCCTTCGTTTCGGTTTAACCCTAGAGATGCTGATGATATTTATGCGGAGCTGTTTGGGTCCTCTTCGTCGGCGGCGGGGGAGAGTAGTAGTGGGAGGGGGAGGAAAGGTAGGGATGGGTTTTTTAGGAGTACCGCGAATGGTGGAGCCGAGTTTTCTGGTGTGAGGAGTTCGGGGACTGGAGGAGGTGGTGCGTTCAAAAAGGCGGCGCCGGTGGAGAATGTGTTGTTGTGTAGTTTGGAGGATTTGTATAAAGGAGCGAAGAAGAAGATGAAGATTTCTAGGACTGTTCTAGATGCTTCCGGGTATGTTTAATTTTAGTCTGCATTAAGTTTTAGAGTATTAATTTTAGCCTGCATTAAGTTTTAGAGTAACTGTTAAAGTTGCTACCATGTTACAAAAAGGTCACGGGTTCAAGCCGTGGAAATAGCCTCTTGCAGAAATGCAAGGTAAGGCTGCGAACAATATACCCTTGTGGTCCGGTCCTTCCCCGGACCCGTGCATAGCGGGAGCTTTAATGCACTGGGCTGCCCCAACTTGGCTTATTTGTTTTCTTTTAATTGCAAGATTAGATTTTTATTGCGAAATTTGTTGAGCATTTTATTAAAGATTAGATTTTTCATTATAGGGGAGTTCTTTGTTGCATTTTGTGAATTTTGATAAGAGTAGTGCATGGGGATGTAGTATGTTTCTAGGCTACTTTGTCGGCTGTTAGAACTTCAAAAGAGCATTTTCGGAGTTGGATGAGATATGTCTGCGCGTAATCATAATTAGAAGTTGCATTTCATGCCTAGTTTGTTGGTTATTATCTGGCAATGTTAATGTGCATTGGTGAGTTTAAGATAGTTTGTTGAATGCCTGATAAAAACATTAGATTCGCAGTGCAGTTATATCCTTACATGATGGAGTATGTGCCTGACTAGGGAACATAACAACCCTTTTTGCGTCTACAAAATGGCTAGATTGGTTTGCTACTGTAAAGTTGTTAGTTGGTGCATTTAGCACCACGTATATAACTTGCGAAAGAATAAATGCTGTGAAGTTGTTAGTTGGAAATTGGTGCATTTTGCACCACGTATATAACTTGCAAAGGAATGCGTTATCCTGGAGATTCACTACTAAGCGATTTTAGGTCAGGAAAAAGGTTTACTTCCTAGAGTGATACTTAGGTCTAGAATTGACTGCAAATGCATGAATATACAGCACTTTAGCAATTTAACCACCAAATGTTCGGTACCTATAGGTTAAGGTATTCTTATCTAGTTATCTTACTTCTTTTTTCCATGTTTTTTGGACTAGTAGAATCCATTTCATCAATTATAGCACCAATAGATGCTCAAAACAGCATACATCAGCAAGTGTTTTAGAATCTTTTTGCATACGACAACTAATAAATCCAAAATAGCGTCAAAATCACACGAGTTGTCAATTTACACAAAAGTCCCAATGATTTTTCGCGATATAGTAAGGGAGCATTTTGTATAAACAAAAGGCGGAACCAATTGTCAGACACCTAAAATCGCACGACTTTTCACTTAGACACCTCAAGTAAGCCTTGTACATTTTAAATACCCATAGTAGGCCCTGCTGTGTCATTTTGACACTTCCGGCACCAGCTTTTAAAAGCCTTAAATGCGTGTTCACAATCGCTTCCAACATGGATTAAATGGTGAGTTGAACCGTGCCAGATCATTTTCTAAAATCACTGTATCATTAAACACACACAAAGACAAATTATAGAGAAAAAATGAGGGTCAAAACACATGGAAAAGTGACCAATGAATAGATGACATGTGATCTTTTTACCCAAATAATTATAAAAAGGGTTTTGACCAATTAAAAGAACCCCCACCCCACACGGTCACCTTCTCCGTCATATCCTTCCTTTTTCATGGTCTTTTCTTCCACACCCACCCTGATTTGATTGTCTTCTTCACGGTACCCCCCTCTCATTTTTTCATTTGATTTGTTGTTTAGAAGTGCGAATGTGAAATTTATTAAGTTATAGTGGCTGCGTGAAAACCTAAGTGATGCACATGAGAAAACATTGGCGGTAAGGAATGTTTTTCCCATAAAGATCAATTCTTCTTGGATTGCACATTCGGCTAAAATCATGATTGCAGATCATTTTTTTCTTCTCCATCCTTTTAAAAAAAGGAGTTAAGATTTTGCTTGCAACATTGATGTGTTGTTTTTAACAATCAAATGGGCCCATCTTCTTCCAATTTGGCTATTGCAACTAATAAACAGATTTGAGTCAAAAAATCTGACCTCCATTGAAGGAGTTTAAGCTTGGGGAAATGGTGGGAGAGGTAGTGGCGGGAAAATGGGGAAGAAGAAGAGAAAAAAAATGAAAATTGACTAGATAAGTCTCTCACGCTATATTAATTAGTGTATCACACTCACTTTGTCATGTCAGCAAAAAGTATCAAAATGACATAGTGGGTGCCTACTATGGGTGTTTAAGAGGTACAAGTCTTACTTGAAGTGTCTAAGTGAAAAATCGTGCCAACTTTAGGTGTCTGTCAATGGGTTCTGCCTAAACAAAAAAGCACAAAGATTATGTAGTGGTTACGTGTGGTTTGGTTACATGTGGTTCTAACAAGTGTGTCAGTATCCATATCCACAAAAAGCTCTGTGATTGAATACACCTAAACTATATGATCGCTTGGATTGGAGCTTGAACCTGTGAACTAAGACACAAGTTCCTCAATCTCTGCCAATTAAACCAACCCTTGGGGTCACGTGGAATAGTTTTTATTTGAAATGTATCTTCACATTCTTGCATAACTACGAATTTAATGATACAGTAGAGTAAAGTTTTAGTTATATCATGACAAATATTGGAGAAATTTTATTTTATGAGTCACATAACCAATACTACTCATGTGGGTCCCACTTGCTTCTGAAAACATAAAACTAAAAGAGACAACTTAAAAGTTTACGTTTACCCTATTTTAATTAAGCGCCAAAATAAGTAATAAAATAAATTAAACATTAGCAAAAGACCCAACTTGAATTTAATTCCGTTGTGTTGAAGAACAAGAGAAACAAAGTATTATGTACCCAAAAATTAACTTGGAGGACTTGCAAATGGTCACTTTGAACTTTAAGTATGAACATTGTTTAGAGAATGATAATACTTGATTTAGTTTATATCAAGAGAAAATGGTCTATTACCCCCAACCTTTAGTCGAAATCCCAACTACACACTCAACCTTTAAATGTGACCTATTACCCCCTGAACTATTTTAAAATGGAATTATTACCCCCGAATTATTTTAAAGTGGAATTATTACCCCCCAAAAACTGACAACCAGGCATTTGAAATGTGGGTGTGATGCACGCGCTGCCACGTGTCATGCCACGCAATTCCACGTCATATTACTTTTTTTTACTATAAAAATTTAATTCCACGTCATATGCCTTCTTCTTCTTCAACTTCAATGGCATAATGAATCATATGGAATTCACACGATAGGTAATCTTATCAAAATCAAATCAACAATTAATGTCCAAAAAAATATTTGATTTTCACAAAATGTTGCCGCCTTCAATGGTGCAGTTTCAATGGTGAAACGCCGTTGGACAGTGACGGCGCCGGAAAATTCAAAATTCCAGCAACTTTTATTTTTTTTGATGAATTTCAACATTCTCAACGTCAATCAATTTTTGGGGAACTAAGGAATGATTCTAACACATAAATTAATTCGAATTTCCCAATCTAAATTGATTCAACAGTCTCACGTAATTCGAGTTCTTGGATGCCATTGAAGAAGAAGAAGAAGAAGAAGAAGAAGAGAAGAAATGCCATTAATGAGTTCTTGGATGCCATTGAAGAAGAAGAAGAAGAATGGAAGAAGAAGAAATGCCATTAATGAGTTCTTGGATGCCATTGAAGAAGAAGAAGAAAAATTGAAGAAGAAGAAATGTCATTGATGAGTTCTTGGATGCCATTGAAGAAGAAGAAGCAAAATTGAAGAAGAAGAATGGAAGAAGAAGAAATGTCATTGATGAGTTCTTGGATGCCATTGAAGAAGAAGAAGAAGAAGAAAGAAAAAAATAATTAAAATTATATATATTTATTTAAAGAAATATTAAAAATAAATTTTTAATAAATTATTTTCGTTCTCACTCTCTTTAAAAGAGAGTGAAACATACTCTCTTGTCATGTCAGCGTTGGGGGGTTAATAATTTCATTTTAAAATAGTTCAGGGGGTAATAGGTCACCTTTAAAGGTTGAGTGTGTAGTTGGAATTTCGACTAAAGGTTGGGGGTAATAGACCATTTTCTCTTATATCAATTATTTTATTTTTGGTTAAAAATTATTATTAATGTGTAAATACTTTCGTTTTAATTTAAATTATATTAGTCTACAATGTAATGACGCTAAGCTTATTTGATTATTTTTTCTTACTTTATGATTCTTTGATTGTCCATATGTGTTACACTAATCGGGTAGTGGATTACTTCTCTAAATAATCACTCTTAATTTCAAATGTTGACATATTTAATTATCTTTTAACATACTTTTTCAACATAATTATCACATGTATTTTTTAGCCTATTGTTTATTTCATTACTATTTTTACTTTATTTTATTTATTACTGTTCTTATTTTGGCGCTTAGTTTAAATAGGATTGATGTAAACTTTTAAGTTGCCTTTTTTACTTTTATGTCTTAAAATAAGCAAGTGGGACTCACAAGTCCACTTGTCAAGTAATAAGGGAGCCTCACAGAAGTAGTGTTGGTTATGTGACTTTAAAATAAAATTTCTTCAAATGTCGTATTTAAAGTAATACAATACACTAAGGACACACTCTCCAAATAACACGTTAACCTTGTTTTGTAAGAGATGTATGAGTATTTTTTCTTTTTGTCGCAGTAGAGGACAATATGGCCTTGAGTTACAAAGTAAAAGCACTCCACCAAGAGTCCGCAGGTGATTCAGGATGCATGCATCCTGTTCCCAAGGGATTAGTTGCATAGCTTCAAATTAGGTCCCCGAGATAGTTAAAATGCTAGGTGGTTAATTTTCGGGCTTTGAGGCGAGGCAATCATTCTTTTACCCAAAAAACTATGAAAGACAATTTGCGAAAGAAGAGATGATTCTTTCACCATACTACCATAGACATCCAAAAAAATGAAAAAACTGTGGAAGATTTCTAAATGGTTTTCAACCGAAGTAACTGATGCATCCCTTCTACGAAATGAATGCCTAGATGTTAAAAATGTTGTACCTGGTCTTCCTCAGATTCACTAAATTTATTCCTATGTAGTCATCTTCTTTGAGCTTTCCTGGCATCATGATTGTCTTGTAGAGATGCCTGAAGTGATAAGTCCCAACCTTCTCGTGCTCAATGCTTGTCATGTTGTCATTCCAACGTCCTTGACCATCTCATGGACCAGCATTGCGAGTCCATATACCATTAATTACTAAACTAAACGAAGGTTGAAGAACTTTGTAAATATGTGTGGAATAGCCCTATGAGATAAATCATTTAAATAAACCGAAGTCCTTATCCAAAAAAATCCAAGTACTTTTGCAAATATTGAGGCTAACATTATGCCAATCATTTTGTAATCTTATACAGATGCTATTTATAACCTTTTTACCGATTGAAATTTCTCACCACATTATACGATAGGGAAAAGAGACTATATAGATGTGACCAACTAGTTGATATTAATGTTGTCTACATGTAGAGTTTTAAGATTTAGGTAGCTCCTAATTTTCTTTTGCATTACAAATTATTTAGTATTAGAACAAAATAAGTTTGAATAGAATGAAATGGATACAGAGATTTGTATGGTTGACTCCAACTGATTTGGTTGAGGTGTAGTTGATTGATCAGATTGAGGTTTGGTTCCGAACTAGTCCAATGTCCAAGCCCTAGTGGGAGGGAAAATTGTTAATCATTTGAACATGAGTACACGACTGCTTAATGTATCAAAAATGAATACGCTAGATCATACCTTATCAAAATAATATAAATAAATATGATAGATCCTTCAATAACTTTTGGTGTAAAATAGTCCACAGGATGTCAAAATGAAATGCTTAGCTCTCTTTTATTTTTGGTGTAAACATAGTTTATTAGCTCAAACTGAAGTCTTTGATGTTCTAGATAGTTATAGGCATCAGAATATAGTCTTGAGCTTTTGGTTGTAATACTTTTGAAGGGGAACTACACTTTTGGTTGTAGTGTACCTGTGAATATATAGAGTAATGGTACCAGTTTTGTTTTTTTTAAAACTAAAATAATAATAATAGATCCTTCAATAACTACTGTGTAAATCTTGTGGCTAAAGATATGCGTAGCTTTTCAAGCATTGTTGCATATATGCAGTCTAAATGCGGTGCCAATTCTAACCATGCATTAGTGTGTCAATAACAAAATAGGCACTATTTAATAAGAACACTCTATATTGTCCTGTTTGACGATATAGGTAACATCATTACTTTTAATAACTTTTTGTTGACGGGAAAGAAAGAACTAAGAAGGAAGTAGAGAGAGTTGTAAGATAATGAGGGTTTTGGGTTGGAAGTAAGAGGGAGAGGGACAAGGACTGTAATGTTATTCAAATATTAATGACTAAAAAGAGATTAATTCATCTCTAGCGTTGTCACACGCGCCTCCATAGCTTCACCCCAAATACTTTCCACCAAAAGGAAGTACTTTAGTCACCCAATTTTGCAGTGAGATAATGTGTTACTTACCTCAAATACATTCTCACTATTCACACTATTCAGAAAAGATTGCATAGTATCCTTGGGATTAAACTGAAGCAAATCAGGTTTTCTTGTTTCCATTATCAGCTCAGTTTGCAGTGTTGTTAAAGGTTAGCTGAGTTTGGGTGAGTCCCTTTTTAGCTTTTCCTCTTGCTTAGGTGGTGCGTTACTTCTACCACCAAGATGCGAAGGTAGGGGACCTTTGAGGGGTAGAGTAGTTGTTTTCCGATAGACTCTCGGCTCAAGAAAAACATTTTTACAGAACAGATTTGAAAAAAGATATACAAGAATAAAGAAATTGAGATGAAAATATCAAAGAAAAGAAAAATTTTGACGACAAAAATAGTAAGGATAAGTGGATAGTCAATGTAAAAGAAACAACAGTACTACTACTATTGAAGAATAAGGTAATGTATCATAATAATAATAATGATAATAATGGTATGGAGAAGTGAGAGCAGATAAAGTGCTCTAAACTAGAACCATGCCCCCACCTAAAAGAAAGAAATCTCTCGACTTCGTACTAATCTTCTACCTAATTCACAACCCCTGTGCTCTCCTGTATAGGGTCAATGTCCTCGGTGTGCTGAAGGTGTGCATATTCTGTCTAATCACGTCTTCTCAATGAGAAAGCTAGTCTCTGGAAGTCTAAAACTAATTATTTTGAATCTGTTTCTCAAGATCAGCGTCAGAATCCGAGGCATGTAGAGGCCTGGTTATACGCTACATCCTTGCAGAAAATTTCATTGGTTATGACGATTCACATTTTACTTTTGATTTTTCATTTCATTCACGCATCTCTTCTTTATCTGTCTTCATCTCTGCCTTTTTTGGATTTCTCTTTGTGAAACAGCCTCTTTATGAACATACATGGCACTGTTTAGCTGCAGCTTTCGTTATTCACAGTTATATAAAGAAAATTACATCAATACATTAGAAAATCTCTTTGATTTTTGGTACTGTTTACAGAACTGAGTATTCTAAACTCGCCTTTTGTACCTTTAATTTTTTGTTCACAACATTAGCCAAACATTGGGTAATCTGTTGTTTTTGGTGGTCTTTTTAGGTGAAGTCAGCAGAAGAAATTGAGATAAGAAATAGGTTTTTATATGAAATGGTTTATGTTGCTTCGGATTTGGCTATGGTATCAGTATGAATGTAAATTGTTCGTCAAGCACTAATAATCTCGGTTGGGTATCTAATGGTGACACTCCATCAAGATATGAACTTCCCTGTTGGAACATAATTTTTGTAATTCACTAGCCTCTGTTTTTCGACATGAGATGTTTGTATTTTATTTATGTTTATGTCATTTATAGTTTCATTCATTTTGTATATCTTTCGACCTATAGAGAAGTTTGTTGACAGCTTGACTACTATGTGCTATGTGATGACAATTTGACTATGCATTCTGCAATTTCATTTCCTTTAGGATGTTCATCAATATTATTGATTTTGATGGATTATCGGGATCATGTTTGACTTTGTTGTGATGTGTTTATACTTCTATTGCAGGAAGCTTCGAACTCTAGAGGAGATATTGACCATTGACATTAAACCTGGTTGGAAGAAAGGAACCAAGGTAACATTTCCTGAAAAAGGAAATGAGGAACCTGGTATTATTCCAGCAGATCTGGTGTTTGTAATCGAGGAAAAACCTCATCATGTCTATGCAAGAGATGGTAATGACCTTACTGTCAATCAAGAGATTTCACTTCTTGAAGCTCTCACGGGAAAAACGCTGGAGCTAATGACACTGGATGGGAGAAATCTCAACATCCCATTGACTGACATTGTCAAACCTGGGCATGAGATAGTTGTACCAAATGAAGGCATGCCAATTTCCAGAGAGCCTCGGAAAAAAGGAAATCTGAGAATCAAGATGGATGTTAAGTATCCAACAAGGCTCACAGAAGCACAGAAAGCTGATCTCAGGAGGGTTCTTGGAGGATCTTCATGACCGTCTTTTGGTTCAGATTGCCAGGGTTGACCATATGGACATTGTTATTCAGATTACCAGGGGTAACCAAATGAACACAAGTAGATAGTGCAGATGTTGGATGTAAATATAGGACATGCTTATTGCTTGCAATTGGAAGTGTGAATACTAGGAAGGTCTAGTAGTTTCAAGGTTTAGGGACAAAATGGATATCTTCTTTTGGAGTTTCGGTGGTGGGGGTATTAATTTTTCATTGGTCGGGACATGTCCCTGCACATTATCTGGTCGATAGAATGTAGATGACGATAATGCAAGCTCTTCTCTTCTGTTGCTTGTGATTTTAGGTCTTATCAGGACGCAAATGCGTTAGGATCTGGCATTTAGTTGGTTCAATGTCATTATATGTTGACATTGAGCACGATTTCTGCTTTTCTCCCTTTAGAAAATCCCTTAGTTCTTTTCTTGGTCTCTTTTCTTTTTCCTGCATAATGTACTGATAGCAGATGATAAATGTCTTTAACTTGTTACAAAATCCATTGTTCTTAAGCAGCATAGTTTTTTGGTTAATCTGTTTTGGTTTGATTTTTCCTATTATCGGGGTACTATATCCTTCCCCACTACTTTAATAATGCAAGTTCCTGGGAGCTATAAGCTGTTAGGTGGGCTGCAAGTCCATGTTGGTACAAGGTGAAGAAGGATGGATGCATGTGTTGTGCTGGAGCTCTTTTATGATAGTTTGGCAGATGGTCCTGACTACTTTAAGATCTCTAGTACGGCGTTGAGTGAAAAGTAAGTGTCTATATTGGAGGTGACATTGCTATACTGGTCCCTGGATATAGCTTATAAACAAGGAAGATTGCAATGTTTCCCCATAGCCTTACAGGTCATCATGATGCATGCATTGTTGTTTAGAAGGTTGAGAAGATAGAAGATGATATGATGCTTATGATTAGTCATATTTTCCTCTTGTGCTGCCAGATTGTCCTGGGCATATCTTTCTGTGTCACTCGTTCACTTGTGTACTTTCAGGTACGTGACATCTACTGGAACCTGTTAAAAATGGCAATCCAGTGCATTAAAACTCCCATTATGCACGGGATTCAGGGAAAGGCCGGACCACTAGGGTCTCTGCATTTTTGCAACTTTACCGGTTACTTTAAGCCTTCATGTGTCTTTGCATATAACAAACTTCATTAATACCCCCCGCCCCACCCAATGAATAATGAATTAGTGATAGTCCCGAAGGTACAATCAAATCTTGGAGATTTGCAAAGTAGACCATACTATCTCTATGTGACATTCCACTAACTAAATGGTCCCAAACCGTGTTAATTACATATTGGAGTAACAGAAGGATAACTAGTTGTATGTTATAGCCAACTTCTTACCTTAAAATGTTCAAGTCTAAACTTGGTATATCCAAAAAGAAAGAAAGAAGGGGAAGGTCAGAAACGGCACTTCAAATTAAACTATTTTCATGAAAATGACCATGAAATTTAAATTTCACTTTCTAGTCATTTCTTATTTACTGGCTTGTTTTATATCGTTTCTACACACCTATACAGTTTCTATACATATCTTATACATATAAATATTTTGTATGAAAATTATACAGTTTTGATACACAATTTATACAATAACTGTACATTTCTTTTTTACACGTTTTATACAACAATTATATAATTGTAATACACTTTCTATATATATTTTATACATGTACATATTTGATAGAACTATACAATTTATATACATATATCTTATATAGATACATATTCTATTTAACAATTATATTATTTTTATATAATTTAATTACTATTTCTAAACAATAAAAAAAAAGCAGAATATTTGACCAATTAAAAAATTTCTAGCCAAAAAAAATTAAAATATTTTTAAAAGGACCGAATTGCCCAAGTTGAATACTGTATCAGTATTGTATATAGATTGTATCAATATTGTATATGGACTGTATATGGATTACGTAGGACAAAATGACCTAAATTAGGAAATAGTTATAAAGCGAAAATAGTATATCCGACTGGACATTTTTTGAAAAGTTTTCAAACTTAAAACTATTTGTTTTAAAAAGTATTATAGAGTGTCCTTTTTTCAAAAAAGAAAAGGACCTAACTTGCTATTCCATGGGTAGTAACTATTTGGACAAAATATTTGTTGAAGTTGAAATATTATTTGGAAGAGTTGTGTCGGTCACAAACTTCACTTTAAAAAAAATGAAATTTTCTCAATAAAATTATTTTGCTATTCCATGCCATTATCGTTTTCCCTCAAATTATACACGAAAAGTCTAGTACACACTTAAATTATTATAGTGATCTATTATACACCTATACTATATAAAAGTGAAACGATTACCTCCCGCAGATAATGGCTTCATTAATAATCTTGTGAGGAAAATTCTAATAATTTCTCCTCCATTCACTTTATTTGTTTATTATATTAAAAATAGATACCTAGTCTAAAAAATCAAGTGATAAACTCACGTAAAAATAATATAAATCCCAACCTTATTAGAATTATTTACACACTCTCCCACTTCCTTAATTACTTACTTCCTCCCGATTCATATACAAAACAAGGCCGACATATACATAGAAACTTTTGTATATGACAAGATCGACATAGACATAGAAAGCTATGTATCTGTATTAACTTAAAAAGTGAGATTTTTGTAATATGTTTGGAGAGATGAGATTTTTTGTAATAAGTGAAACTTAAGTTGTGGGTTTGTGAAAATATTATGATACTTCCCTTTGATATTGATGGATAAGACACATAAACACAAAATGTATTAGAAAAGTTAAGAATAAATTAATAAAATACACTTCTTATTATAACTTTTTAAAAAGAGGGTAAAGGAAAAGGTAGACAAATAATGGACGGAGGGCAAGGGGGGCGAGAGGGTGTTCATCCTTATTTCCTCAGCCAAAAATTACACTACTGTAGTTTTATAAGGTAATTTTTTAATTTTTTTTTTATATATATATATATATATATATATAATATAGAGAGTTTGCATACCCTAGACACAACACAACAGGTCGACATACTTGTTTTAATTAAGGATTCAAAATTTTACTTTGACGTTCTAAATCTAAATTCTAGACATTATATCTTTTACTTTTCAAGTCTCGGTGAAAATTCTAAATCCTCCGCCTGACGGCAGGACTATGAAATGTAGGGACTATTTTGTAGGTTGAACATGAACAAAAGTTTGGGAAGTAGAACCACTCATTGAGTTGTGAAATTGCAATAAATGAGTGAATGAGTAGTGTTCAGAGGTGTAATAAATACTAGTAGTATAGTAGACAAACACGTACTACTACTACTGTTGAGAAATTAAAAGCAATAGCATGTGTTTCTGATTCCAAGCAATTATTTCAATCTCCATGTTCCATAGCCTGGATGACCCCCCCCTCCCATGTGGATGGATACATCCTCCAATTATCCAATGTCTTTATAAAAAATTTATTTATTCTATGAGTTTCAAGTTTTAGTTATGATAATGTAAAAACATTTTTACACAATCAAATTACTTATAAGACAATTGCAGATTTTGAGTCGAGGGACTATCGAAAATAGTCTCTCTACCTTTAAGCTAATAATATGGTATGTGCACATTCTACTTTCTCCATAACCCATTTTGTGAGACTATACTGGATATGTGGTTGTTGTTCGAATAGCTATTAACCAGCGATGCGTTGGGAATAATCATGTATGTATATCACAAGTAGTTCAACTATATATTCATAGCGTAAGAAACTAGATCTTTAGCTGTATTATATGTCTTTTTACCATAGTTTTATGGTAGAACAATAATTTATTTAAATTGTTTCATTCAAGTTCTTGTAATTTTCTTGAAGTTTCATTTTAACATAGTTAAGTGATAAAAAAAAAAATTGTCTACACATAACGATATGCGTATCATGTATTTATAATTATTATATTAATTTTTCCCTAGTTGAATTTTTTTTTTTTTGGATTCTCATCCGGTGCCCACATTGGAGCCCCGACTAATCCGGATTGCGCATTCCAGGGCTCATTAAGGTGGCAGCGCTCCCAACAGAGTTTTCTCCATACCCAGAGTCAAACCATCGACCTCTGATTAAGGATGAAGCAGTCTCATCCACCGCACCATGTTGGTTTCCCTAGTTGAGTTGTGCATGTGAATAAGAAGAGTAGCCTTGCTGGCCAATCAGCATCTTAGCCACAAAACAAAACAATAGAGGATATCCAGTAAATCGACAAAGCATAGTCCACTTGCATTATTGAAATACACCAAAATTGATCAACTTTATTTATATTAGGAAAACTAGGAAGATAAAATTGAAGAAGAAAATCTTTGACGTAATATCAATGTTCTTAAAGAGATATTGTTCGTATATATATGGTTATAAGTCAGGGGCGGAGCCATCTTATGATTAGGGGTTTACTCAAGTTTTCTTCAACGAAAAATTTATACTCCTATATGATTAAATATGATTAACATTTCTTTTTTTATGTATATATAATTGATGTTGAACCTCCTTCGGCTTAATTCGTGTGACTACTTCTTTCAATTTTGAATCCTCTTAGTGAAAGTTTTAACTCCACCACTATTATAAATACATTTTTTCAGGATCCAATAAAGCATTGTTATACTCTAGATTTTTTTTTATTTCGAGCTACTTTCAGAGAGTCCTTATATTTATAAAACTAGAGAGATGACTTTCAGAATAGTCATGCTCCAATTTAATATCACAGACTAATTCAACCAAATATTACGGCTAGGCCTCGAGGGGCAGATAGCTATGTATAGATTCAATATGCTTTAATACTTACATAACAACCTTAGGGGTCGTAACTGATACAGTGTATAAGAATAGTACTGAATATAATATATTAGCAGTGTTGAGATTAGTAATACTGAAACTAGTAATGCTGGATTTGTTATGCTCGAATTATTTTAGTTATTCACCCTCTAATACCACATAGAATGTATAACTAATACATGTATTAGTTAAACATAGCCTCAAAATTGCTACAAATAGTAACAATTTACTAACTAATACCATACTTAGTACACGTATTATCTGTTTTGATACATTATAATTCAATACAAAAGAATAATTCAACCAACTATTATGGCTAGGGGCAGAGCTAGGTATAGGTCGAGGGGTTTAATCAAATCTCCTTGGATGAAAAATTACACCATTAAAATTATTTTTTATGTATGTATAGTAAATGTTGAGTCTTTTTTATTGTCTTCTTCGTGTATTTACTTTTTTATATGTTGAACACTCTTAGTACTGAAAATCCTGACTCTTGTCTACACATAACGATATGCGTATCATGTATTTATAATTATTATATTAATTTTTCCCTAGTTGAGTTTTTTTTTTTTTATTCTCATCCGATGTCCGGTGTCCGTACTGGAGCCCCGACTAATCCGGACTTATAGGTCGAGGGGTTTATCCAAATCTTCTTGGATGAAAAATTACATCATTAAAATTATTGTTTTATATATGTACAGTATATGTTGAATACTCTTTATTATCTTCTTTGTAAATTTACTTTTTTATATTTTGAACATTCTTAGTACTGAAAATCCTAACTCTTGGCTATGCTTTTACGTCAGGTCAAAGAATATGTCAATATTTTATGTCAGTTTGATTTAATTTTCAACTTGATTCGATTATTTTGATACTATATTATATTTGTTAACACCCTGGCCATCACTTGTGTCTCATGAACTGGCTGATAGTGAACATCAAAGAATTATTATTGCTAGTTGTTAAAAGGAAAAATTGTTAGAAAGTTCAATCAAAAACTCATAAGAAAATCTTTTTTGCCATATATATATATAAGATTCATTATTTATAATTGAAGTATGAGGTGTTACGGTATAGTACGGATGGTACCATTTGTTGGGAAATGGGACTGTCATCATGTGATGTGTTTTTTTATTTGTAACGATGTTTATGTGTTTGAACTATGTCCTCCTCTTTTTTTTTTCCTAATGCGGTGTTTGATATTCATATTAAAATTTAATTAAATTTAAATTTACAGCGGAAAGTCTACGTTAGGCGGTAAGGTGTTATCTAATAAAGGCAACTTTAATTTGTATTATTTCATAAAGCGACAACCTAAAACAGTAAAATTTTAAATTAATAATGAAGAAATACTTATCACTCGACTACGAACTTTTATTAGTGAATTATGGCCTCTGGTTATGAGAAAAAGTCAGCCAAAAATAGCATAAAGGGTTTGTCAATTGATTAGGTACATGTGCCACATCACATGTCATATGTCTTCTTTATTTTCTACAACGTCCCCTAACCCATTCTTTTACATAACAAAACTTGGTCAAGAACTTATTTATTTAAGTCTTGAATTTAATTTGCATTATTTTTCTATTTTTTTCTTTTGTGTAATTTTCCTTCCTACCCACCTATACCCAAAGAATAAAAGTACATCAAAAGTAGTTGGATGTTTGACGTAGATCCCCATAAAATCCTACAAGGAATAAGTAAATGGATATTCTACATTGTTGAGAAAATAAGTTTTTTTTTTTTTTTGGGTATTTTTGTTTGGACGATACTCGCCTTATAAGCTTAGCTTTTAAACTTGAGTTAGAGTTTAAAGTTTATTCTCTTTTAGATGAAAAGTGTTGGTTCGAAATCGAGAGGGCGTCATGCAGAAGCTAATAATTTGCAAAATATACTAAAAACATATTATTGGATATGATTTGGTCAATTGACCTGCATATTAAAACTAATATTAAAGTTAAAGAAAATCTTAAACGACTACATTATGGATACTATTGTATTATGGTATGAAAAGGAATTTTCTATTTACAGAGTTTCAAAATCTTTCCTTCAAATTTTGGAAAACCCTTCCTCCAAATATAGAAAAGTTTTATATTTTCTTTTAGGAAAAGTAATTATAGTGTTACTTTTATTTTTATTTTTTAAAAAGTAAAACTTAAATTTGAAAAGAAAATCAGGACAAAAACCCTAACAGAAAGAGGGATGAGGTGTTAACTGTCCCATTTGTTGGTTGTAAGGAATAGGTTATTGTCTCATTATATGATTTCGAATAATTTTCAGGTTAAACAGTATTTCGACGTTGAATTAGGCCTAATATTATTATTTTTTCCCACATATCCTTTTATGGTGGGATTGGATGTAGTTATTTGAGAGATATTGCAAAAAAATATTCTTTTCTTTTGCCTCAACATAGTACTAAGTTCACATTTATTGTCACAAAATATTAGTTACTCCTATTTCATTTTATCTGGGATTTTTTAAAATGGGGCTAGGGGATGGGAATGGAAAGGAGATTACAATATGAAGAATCGAACCCTCATCAATATGGTGAGGTGCTCAGAGCCAACCAGCTGAGCTATTAAGATTTCTTCATTTTATTTATCTTAGTTTGATAGGAAATAAAGATTTTAAAATAGTAAAAACGACTTTTGAATTTTTTTGTTATTATAAATTAGAATGTGCCTAATGTACTAAAACATCATTAAATTTAGCGATTTTAAATATGTCTTGATGAAATATTGGAGTTTAATAAGGAGATACTAAATATATATATATAAAGTGATCGACTAATATATTTTTTTAAACATACTAAAGAATAAAGTAACAGGAGGAGAAGTTAAATTATAGATTCTAATTCAAATTGTTACAATTAAAAAAACTGCTAGTTGGTGTCTGTAAATTTCAGAGTTATTCTTAATTATAGTAGTTATTATCACATATGTGTTATACAAGAACAAATAAAAAGACGAAGCCAAGTGAAAGAGAATCAAAGAGCAAATCCAAATCTCACGTAAATAAGAATCTAATGTATAATAGTAATTATCTCTATATTTTTTTCCAGTTGCTTTTTTGTGATAGTGTCAGGGGTGAACGTATATTCCATTAGCACAAAATCATTCTATATATTATTGGCAGTTTTCAAATTAAAGGTTCCTTTTGAGTCAATATGTATGTATATCTTCTTCTTTTTTTTCATCCGGTGTCCGGTACCCGCATTGGAGTCCGACTAATCCGGATTCGCGCTGGGTAGGGCTCCATTCGGACCCAGGGCTCGAATCTGAGACCTCTAGTTAAGGGAGGAGCAGCTCCATCCACTGCACCACATCCTTTAGTGGCAAGAAGAAGATATACACCAACATATGGGTTGTGGTGCAGCGGATGAGCTGCTCCATTCTTAACCAGAGGTCGAGGGTTCGACCTGGGAATGGAGAAAACTCTGTTGGGAGCGCTAACCCCTTTTATCCACTGTATTATTTTTCATTCGTAAATTAAAACAATCACTTTTATCCACTGTAACATGACAATATACTACTAGGACCAACTTTTAAAAAAAAAATAAAAAAAATATATATATATATATATATATATATATATATATATATATATCTTTTTCTCTTACTTGACCCTATTTAGCATACCAACCTAACCTAATTTTTCATCTCTAAACTCTTCTTTGAAACTTCAATAATGTACATTTCATTATGAGTGCACAAAAGACTTTTCTTATGTACCAAAAAGATTAAGACTTTTTCTTGCTAAGGAAGAAGAACGTTAAATACTTAACTTTTTTATTATTTTTTATTCAGTAATTGATATTCATATTAGAAGCTGATCAAATTTGAATTTACGCATTGTATTGCAGGACTCATTTCTAGGAGCAACGTTCTCACAATAATCTTTTTTTCATCTCAGATGCTCGAATGCATAGATATTTGCTTAAGAATAAAAGAACCCGAACCATCGTGATCCCACCATAATCATGTTTGTCTTTTAACTACTTATTATTACTAAAACTTAGTAGCCTAGAATACATGGACAATAAAGGACCTAATTAATATCATAGAAAATTATTCTTCTTTGTTGGAATTTTTCTAGTGGATGAAACTCCTTTTCTCCCTACACCCCACCCAACTTTAATTTAATTAGTTTCTAGATCCCTTGAAAATTCAAATAATGTTTTTTTTTGTCCCACTTGGTACCCTATTAACTAAAATAAAGACTATTTCAATGTGTTTGAACTTTACCCTTAAACATAAAAGCGACATATAATTACATTATTTCAACAATGTTATAAATACACAGTTTACTAGTAGTACATTTTAATGAACTTGTTTACGATTTTGTAATTTCAAAAAAGGCAATCCGATACATGAAATATTCTGGTTTACATAAGATTCAGGGATTGTTTTAATTAGACGATAAAGACCGGTGCTGAATTAGGCTATTGATACGCTTATCAGGTTATACACGATGCTTAAGAGAAAATACAAGGATGGTTACAGTTAGTTAGGCATACAATGATTATGTTTTGCTATTTAGTCCTTATTGTTCTCTTTATTATTTTATTATTTACATTCTAGCCCCTGACTTCTCAAGAGGAGTATATCAGTGTAGTTCATAATGAGAGAAAGGGGGAAGGAAGTGTTACTCTTTCTCAGAGAAATTTCTCTTACTGCAAATTCCTTCAATTTACTTGCAAGTGTCTAACAGTGGTATCAAAGCAATTTTCTGACTCTGTGGAAATTGTCCATGGTAGAAATTCAAGATATTCTTGCAAAACTCGATCGAATAGCGACTGATGTGGCCACTGTCAAGGTGCGACAAATCCAAATGGAATCAATCCATGAAAAATCATATCGAGAGCTTAAGGATTCTCTTGAAGAGAAGAGAACCCAGGAAATGGGGAATCACCTACTCGAAGTGAATGGGTGAGTCACGAGCTGTATTCTCCGATGGAAGGACCACCTCAATTACCTGGGTTGAGCATACCCAGTCGCAATTTCCTTTCCAGAACCCCAAATACTCCACCCGATTTAAATTATACTCCTCCTAGCTCACACCCATTTCTTCAACCTGTGACAGCCCTATTACCCAGCTCCCGAATGCCCTTTATTTCGATTCCGCTCAACTCAAATTCAACCCCTTATATACCCAAACCAGCACCATATACACCACCGGCGACTTTGTTTCAGTTCCCAAATTGTTGCCCCACATATCCTGCGACCCATTCTCTTCCTACTTCAAATTACTACCCACCTCCGACTTCATTCCCTACCTTTCAGACTCAGGGGTATAATTCTCAACCGTTGACCCAACATTTTCAAACCTAACAATTTCCCATACAAACCCATCCACCTCATCTCCCACACAATGCATATATGTTGACCCACTTATCTAGATTGGAATTTCCACGATTCAATAAAAAAGATTTTAAGGGTTGGTGGTATAAGGTCGAGCAATTCTTCTCCTTGAATGAGGTGCCTCCAGAGAAAAAGGTGATCGTAGCAGCTATCCACTTGGATGACCTTGCTCTCCAGTGGCATCAAGCTTGCATGAAAAGTCGGAGCCATTTTTCTATGCCCACTTGGGATGAATATTTTTTTGCATTAGCTGACCGTTTTAGGGCTGAATATGACGATCCCATGACATAAACATTGAAGGTTAAGCAAACTGAAAGTGTGTTAGAGTATGCAACAGCCTTTGACAGAGACATGACTAGGATGAATTTGGATCCTTGTCATGCCATCAGTATGTATTTGGAGGGACTGAAGCCCGAATTAGGAGACGCTGTAAGAATTCACAGACCTTAGTCTCTTCCCCAATCCTATCACCTAGCTAGGTTGCAAAAGTTCATTTACTTAAAGCAAGTTAAGGCTATGAAGAGTGTTGTGGGTTACACCCCTCAGGTTCCTAATAACAGGACCCAACAAGGGATCAAACTTGTTGTTATAACAACAGAAAATGAGAGATTAAGAAGAAGAAGATTATCACTGATGGAGCTTAGTGAAAAGAGGGCCAAGGGTCTTTGTTATACTTGTGATGAAAAATAGCTTCCTGGCCGTGTGTGTAAAACTAAGGCTCAGGTATTTTTATTGGAAGTAGAAGAAGAGTTACTCTTACTGGAAGATATTCCAGTAGCAGTTACACCAAGACCCATTAAGAATTGTCACATCTCTTTGCAAGCATTGAATGGTACCAACGGGTATCACACCTTGAGGGTGCATTGAATGGTACCAACGGGTATCACACCTTGAGGGTGCCAGGTTACTATCAACAAATGTGTCTTAATATCCTTATTGATAGTGGATCTACTCATAATTTTGTGGATAGTGATTTAGCCGAGAGGATGGGTTGGGAGGTTGTACTGTTAACCTCCTTCCCTGCAGGTAGGTGTAGCTGATGTAAATTCTATTCAAGTGACTAGTTACTGCCTTGGCATGGAATGGTTATTACAAGGGGCGTTGTTCAAGGCCGACTTCTTACTATTGCCCCTGGGAACTAATAACATGGCCTTAGGAGTGCAGTGGTTATGCACCTTAGGAGTGAAAAAGATGATATTTTATTCAATTTTAGACAGTTGACCATGAAGTTTGACTATAACAATGAAGTGCATACGTTGCAAGGGATAAAACCCAAGCTTAAAGTGGTAGATGCAGATGCTTTTTAGAAATCTAATGGTACTAATACTCAGTTTTTTATGATCAAAGTTAGTCCCACAGGAGCTAATATTGATGAGATGAAGGAGATCAATGACATTGAACAACCTCCCATGGAGATATTTGAGGTGTTAGATGAGTTTCAAACAGTGGTTACTAAACCACAAGGCCTGCCCTCTTTCAGAAGTACTTTTGACCATCACATTCCCTTAGTGGATAGTGTCAAACCTATTAACATTAGACCATATAAGCATTCTTCGATGCAGAAAGACGTGATTGAGAAAATAGTTGGGGAATTGTTGTCTCATGGGTTTATGTAACATAGTAGCAGTCCTTTTGCTTCCCCAGTAGTGTTAGTAGGCAAAAAAAATGGTAGTTGGAGGTTGTGTGTTGATTACCGAGCATTAAACAAACCGACCGTTAAGGATAAATTTCCAATTCCCCTCATTGAGGAGCTTTTGGATAAACTAGGGGGGTCCATAGTATTTTCTAAAATTGATCTTAGATCAGGATATCATCAAATTAGAATGTCTTCTTCTGACGTGCATAGGACGACTTTCAGGACACACTCGGGCTATTTTGAGTTTTTGGTCGTGCCTTTTGGTCTAACATATGCTCCGTCTACTTTTCAAGGATTGATGAATTAGATTTTTCAAAAGTATTTAAGGAAGTTTATCCTGGTTTTCTTTGATGATATTTTGGTATTCAGTAAGAGCATGGTAGAACATGAAGCACATCTTAGGCTGACCTTTGACCTACTGTTGAAACATCACTTGTATGCTCGACGGTCTAAGTGTGTGTTTGCTGCTACTTTAGTTGAATATTTAGGTCATTACATTTCTGCTCAGGGGGTTGCCACGGATCCAAAAAAGGTCACTGCAATTCAGCAATGGCCTACTCCAACTACTCCTAAACAACTGAGGGGATTCTTGGGTTTAGAGGGTTATTATAGGAGGTTTATTCGGGGATATGGAGTTATTATCAAGCCATTGACTGACCTGCTGAAGAAAGACTGTTTTGGGTGGTCTGACATAGTTGTTGTAGCTTTTGAGACACTGAAGCAAATGCCCACTTCAGCTCTTGTGTTAGCTTTGCCTAACTTTAACCTTTCCTTTGTGGTGGAGACTGACGCTTGTAATGTGGGAATAGGGTTGTCCTAATGCAAGTATATCACCCTATTGCTTATCTTAGCAAAGGTTTATCCCTCCGACACCAGGCCCTTTCGGTTTATGATAAGGAATTATTGGCGCCAGTGTTGGCTATTACTAAATAGACACAATACTTGATGGGCCGACATTTCATCGTTAAGACTGATCAGAAGGCACTTAAGTTTTTACTAGAATGGAAATTACAACATACTGGTTCCCAGTTGAAATATATTACTAAATTAATGCAATTTGATTTTGAAATTGAATACAAGCAAGGTAAGGATAATAAAGTTATTGATGCCCTTTCTAGGATGCCTGCAATTGCTTTAGCTGTTTTGAATTTATCTACTGTTAGAACTGATTTGCTGCAATCAATCGTGAATAGTTGGGAGACTGATCCTACTCTACAGCAGTTGGTTCAACAGCTCCAAATTTATCCTTGTCACACCCCTTTTCATACTCTAAAAGATTAGTTTTAAGTTTCGAAAGGGTTTTTATTATTAAAATGACAAAGATGAAAATTTGTTTCGAAAAAGGACTATTTACATTTTTTATTCAGAGTCGCCACTTGGCATAATCTGGTGTGCCAAGTCTCCACTGAAAAATCCTTTTCAAAATCATTTGACTCTTTAAACTGGTTTGCGAACAGAGATTCCGGTTAAGGAATTCTGTTGACCGAGGGGAAGGTGTTAGGCACCCCTCGATCCCATGGTTTGACCACAGTCGCTTGGTGGAGCAATATCGGCTAATTTAACACCACAAATGTATAAATCACACAAAGCATGCACAACAATCAATCAAGCAGACCAAAATAAAACAATCCAAAATTATAATGTCCAGACCGATTATTACAATCCCAAAATAAAAAAATAAAAAAATATAAACCTACTCTATTCTATGCTAATTTTAAACTACACTCCGTTGCTTTCTCCACCCGACGTTTCGGACCTTGATCGTGCGTCGTCTTCAAGTACATGGTACTTCGGGGCATTCCCCGGCGAATAAACACAAATACCTCGGGGCATTCCCCGGCCAAATGAATACACTTTAGTGCGAGAAAATCAAACTATTTAACAAAATCTCAAATATTCAACAAAACAACGAGTCTTAAACTTTGCTTACCCAACCTACAATTTGCCTGCCAATCCCCGGTCTAGAACATAATACTATCGACTTTCAACATCAACAATGAATCAAAATACCACAATATTCATTTTTACCGATTTTTGATTCCCTTCCCCAAATAACCAACTTAATCCTTAATGAGATATTATTTCATCACACACCCATAACCAATCCATAATCAAGGAAATCGAACACCTAATTAAAACAAAAAACAATTCACATCATCACCGATCAACCAACACACCGCATTTAATTCAAAGCATCGAACATGACAAACAACAAAATAAAGAAGAGAAGGAATAGAATTGGACCTCAAAGAAACGTTCTTGTATGATAATAGAGAAATCCGAGAACCAAAACCCTCAACGGAGATCCCCAACGACGAACAAAGCTCCAAATCACAGATATTCAATCCACCAGATCCCGAAACCCTCAAAGCACGATATTGGGAACAAACCCAGAAACTAGACGAACCCGAAACGCCCTAACAATCCCAACAGATAACTGAAATCGACAACCGAGCTCGTAAAGCCTTCACTATTTCTCGCCAAAACCGAATCAGAATCGAGAAATAACAGAGACCCGTATCCAAAATTGTACTTCACGTTACTGTTTCTCTCGTTTTACATTGGATTTCATTCGAATCAGATGGAGGTGTGTCGGGTTTTGGGGTTTTGGTGGAGGTGGAGCTGATTTTCGTCTCCCCGAAGCTCCGGCGAACTACGAAAGGAAGAGAACTGAAGACGATTCCGACGCGTTTTCGATCGGAGATGGCTGACTGAAGATTATTCCGGCGAGTCTATCGCCGGAACAGTAAACCACTCCCGAAACCCTGCGTTCTCTCTCTCTCTGTGACTCTCTCTCTCAATCACTACCCTCTCTCCGTGACGATGATTTTTCTGGTGGCGTGTGTGTGAGAGATGGTGTTGATGATGAAGTCGGTGTGTTAGTGTGCAGTCTCGTGAATAAGAAAAAGGAAAATGGAGTGTCCATATGTATTGTTGAGAAGACGATGGATGGGTATTGTTGAGTGTGTTTGCTGTGAGTGGAAAAATTAGAAAATGGAGTGGTGCCCCCTTCTTTTAGTTTGTTATTGTGAGGATAAAAATGTGAGTGGGTAGGAAGGTGGAAGCTTTTGATTGGGTAGGTTGTTAGGATAAGATAAATTAGTTAGAGGTATTGTTTTTGTTTATTTTTGTATTTTTGTGGGGAATAATTAAATGAGTAAGGGTACACGGTAGGATAAAGTAAAAATGGGTAAAAACGATATCGGGGAGAGACGAAATTAGGTGTCTACAATCCTGGTGGGATTAAAGGATTTAGTTTCATCAACCAACAACTTAGACGACATGGAAAACTTGTGGTGGGACCTGATGATGTGCTCAGACAAGAAATTCTACAGTTACGGCATTCCTCAGTTTATGGGGCCATTCAGGCATTGAAAATAGCTATAGAAAAATGCCTGCTTTATTCTATTGGAAGGGTCTCAAGGAGGATGTCACTACCTTTGTCAAACAGTGTGATACATGTCAAAAAAGTAAATATGACAACTCTGCCTATCCTGGTTTGTTACAGCCCTTACAGATTTCCACTCTTGCTTGGAGTACCATTAATATGGATTTTATAGAGGGTCTACCAAAATTTAAAGGGAAGTCTGTCATATGGTTGGTGGTGGACCGCCTCACCAAGTATGCTCATTTCATAGCTTTGAGTCATCCTTACTCTGCTTCCGATATTGCCAAATTGTTCATGGATAATATTTTCAATTTACATGGGATGCCATCTGAAATTGTGAGTGATAGGGACACTGTCTTTACTAGTAAATTTTGGCAAGAGTTGTTTTCTATCCAGGGTGTTACCCTCAACACTTCCAACGCATACCATCCCCAATCAGATGGTCAGACGGGAGTGGTTAACATGTGTTTGGAAATTTATCTTTGATGTTGTTATTCGGAAGCTCCCACTAATTGGTCACAGTTCTTGGTGTTTGCTGAGTGGTGGTATAACACCACTTTCCACTCCTCCATTTCTTGCACCCCTTTCGAGGCATTGTACGACCAACCTCCACTCTACACATGCCTTATTTGCCCGGATCGATCCTTGGTAACTAGGGAATTTAAGCTGCAACTATTGAAGTTCCATCTAGCCAGGTCACAACAGAGAATGGTGTCTCAGGCTAATAAACATCGCACTGACCGACAATTTTAGGTTGGGGATAGGGTTTACCTGAAAATGCAACCCTACAGGCAAGTCACCATGTCAACCCATCACTTTAACAAGCTATCTTATAAGTATTATGACCCCTATATGATCTTAGAATGAGTTGGTCCAATAGCCTACAAACTGGCTCTTCCTCATGAGTTGTTAATCTATGCTACATTTCATTTGTCCTTGCTGAAATTCTATCATGCACTGCCCTCTCAGATTACTCACTCTCCTATCCTTAATATCTCCAGTCCTTTTTGCCCTCAACCTTTAAAGATACTGGACAGACGAATGATTCAGAAAGGTAACAAAGCTGTTTCACAATGGTTAATCCAATGTGATCAGATACCAATTGAGCAAGCAACCTGGGAGGATGCCACCAAGTTGACTACTAGATTTCCAGATTTCCTTCCTTGAGGTCAGGGAAGTTGTTAAGGAGGGAGCAATGATACGCTTATCAGGATATACAAGATGATTAAGAGAGAATACAAGGATGGTTACAGTTAGTTAGGCATACAATGATTACGTTTTGCTATCTAGTCCTTATTGTTCTCTTTATTATTTATATTTTAGCCCCTGATTTCTCACGAGGAGTATATCATTGTAGTTCACAATGAGAGAAAGGGGGTAGGAAGTGTTACTCTTTCTCTTACAAATTTCTCTTACAGCAAATTCCTTCAATTTACTTGCAAGTGTCTAACAGTTATTAAGAGAAATTCCAAGTAAAGATTTAATTACCATAATAAATAAATATTAATATCTGGAAATTTCTATATAAATTATTTTTAATCAATTATTTTCCATAATACATTTATTATGATTTAATTCATTTTAAAAAGGCCATAAAGAGCTATGTATTCAATCCATACAAATACTATATGTTTTTTAGTATATTACTTAATATCTAATAGAACAAAAACAAGGATTTAAATACTGTACTTCAATGAATTTTTCAACTTGATGATGAGTAAATTTACATACTCCGTCATGAAGAGTAAATTTTTAACCATGTCTCATTAAATTTGGAGTATTTAAAAGTATTACGTTTATGACCATAAATTAAAACCGAAATTAGGTAAACAAACAATAATTTTTTTTTGTTGTTCTTTTTCGTTGGATTAGTGGATCACCTAGTTTTATTTTTTGTTTTTGTTTTTTTGTTCAATGTACCTGCAGTTATTTAATTTATTTGCAAAACGAGGGGTAGGGTCAGAAAGGAGGAATATCACAGAAAAAGCATCAATATTGATATGAACGCAACTACAAGTACAATTAGGGGACCTAATTGACCTCATAGAAAATGAAAGTTTCATTTGCTAACTTTACCACATCTAATATGATTATAATATTTTTAAACATTACATACGATATATCAAAGTAAATACTCCTTCCGTTTAAAAAAGAATGACCTAATTTAACTTGGTACGGAGTTTAAGAAAATAAAGATGACTTTTGAATCTTGTACTGTTAAATGAAAGATATGTCAAATGTATCAAAATATCATTCAATCTTTTGGTTTTAAACATGTCATGTGAAAAGTTAAAATTAAAAAGTTTCTAAAAGGGAAAAGGGATCATTCTTTTCAAACGGACTAAAAAGAAAAGTAATTCGTTCTTTTTGAAACGGAGGAAGTATATGATTATGATCATAAATTTAGGACCTAAATTAAATGACATCATAGATGAACCACTACAAAGAATGGCCAAACTATTATTACGAAGGACCTATATGACATATATAATATTTCATATATATATATATATATGTTATGTGTTAGAGTTTGTGATCCGAATTTTATTGATTCAGTCCGAAAAGATCGCGGTGTGGCTTATGTTTTTAAAACTATAATTATGAGAATTTTTGGGGATCAGTGGTAGACTCCTGGATCAGGCCTATTCGCCCCCGTGGTATGGATCTGTATGTTTTGGGCTTAGGATTTTCTCGTACGCATTTATATAAGTGCATTTAGAGGGTTGATATTTGATGATTCTCATGTGTTATTGAGATTTTCATCTCCTCTTTGTATTCTTCTCCGATATAGTGATTTTCTCCTCCTCAGTTCGTAATTTTTTCTAGGAGTGAACATGGTACGGTAGGGTACGGTATTTTGAACTTCGGTACGGTAACTTCGATTTCCGGTTTCTAAAAGAATAATACCATTACCATACCAAATTAGTTCGGTACGGTTCGGTATTTTTAAATTCGATTTCGGTATTTTACGGTATGATAATTCGGTAACCACACTTTATTTGATTTCTAATTACATGCATTCATATAAAAAAACTATAACTTCAAATTTTAAAAACGTCTCAATCATGTTAGACTAACAACTATCTTTATTAACCAATTACACAAAAATAACATTTCAATCACGATTAAATAGTCCGAGATGCAAACTCTGAACAACATTACCTAAACTTAAGCATGGTACTCCTAAATAATAAGCTTCCCAAAAAAATTATTTCTGAATAAAAGCTACTTTTGTGTTCAATTGGCTAATGGGTGATATATAAATATATTTAACAATCTTAAATATAATATATATGGGTTTTATAAGTTATTAAAAAACTTCGGTGTGGTATACGGTATTTCGGTATTTATTGCATAAATATCAAATACCAAAATAATTTAAAATTTTCCACCAAATACCATAACATTCATACCGCAGTATAAATTTTTTTGATTTCGGTCTGATATTCGGTATATACCATACCATATCCATCCCTAGTTTTTTCTGTCAAGAATTGTCATGTAAAATTTGTGTGTTCTTTTTATTTTTATTTTTGATTTATTGTGTTTGATTTCATAACACTATGAAATATGTATCAAAATAATATATGATAGTTTATGTTTATCATCATATAATTCAAGTTAGGTGAACGAACTATTTGATTCATAGCTCGTTAAAATCGATGGTAAATAAGAGACAATCTACTGCTACTTATAATATAACCAATGTCATTTAAGTTATGTGAAAGGACAAAATGTTCAATTTATACAAGTAATATGGTATATTTAATTTGATATGAGAAGTCATCAAGACATTTGTCTTCATAACCTACCGTTAAATTAGGCCGATTCAAATTCTGTCCTTTGCATACATATATATATATATATATATATGTGTGTGTGTGTGTGGCTAGCAATTTTGAAGACTTTTATTCTGGGATTTTGTTTGAATGAGGAACTAGATGTCAGAATACTAAAAGCTTGAAATAGACATTAATTAAATAATAAAATATATTTATTTTTCTTATAATCATATTGTCTGAGTCAGTTTTACATATATCTCTTTCATATGTAGCAAGCTAAGGTAAAGAATTACTTAGTGTTTGTCTCTATTGTGATTTAAAATTTTAAATATGAAATTTTATAATTCTCAATCTACTTCATTAAATACGAAGACAACGTAAGAAAGTTAAACTCTATTATCCTTATTTACATTGGGATTGACATCAAGGAAATTGGCGCTTAATGTTAGGAATCTACTACTATACAAGCACAAAGAATAATAATCTACTGTACAAGCACAAAGAATAATGTATACCACTAAAGAATTGTTGTAAATGCAAGTCTGCAATAGAATCATACTCAGTGGAAAATATTTCATCTTTCAAAGTGAAATTTTTTAGTATTTAAAATACTGTAAATTAATCAGATGTAAAATCCTAACTCTAGGCATTGAAATTTTGTGGACTTCAATTTTTGTTAGAGTTTTTGGGGCTGCTTTAACGTAAATCTAATTTGGTGTCTACTCTCACAAATTTACTGAATACTGACAAAGAGATCAACAATCTTGAAAGACCCAATAAATTCAATCCTTCTTTCACGGAGATCAAATCCAAAAATTCCTACGTTCGGGAAATATGCCACTAACGGCCCTCAAATTACGGAGAAAATTAATATCAAATCTAAATGTTCCTGCGGTCGAGAAATACGCCACTAACGACTCTCGAATTACGAAGAAATTTATATCCAAATCTTCCTACATTCGAGAAATACACTACTGACGGCCCTCAAATTAAGGAGAAAATCAAGAAAGAAGAAACAAGGGGGGAACGAATTTATACCCACATCGTTTATCAATAAAAATTGTTGTTTCTTCATAATTTTATTTGTGGTTTAAATTTATTTTTCGTGAATTAAATTACGTTGAAAATAGCGTGGAAAAAGAGTCAAAAAGGAAGTTATAGATAATGTACGGATATACAAAGAGAAAAGGAAAAAAAGAAGAAAAATGTGGAAAGTTGAAGAAAGAAAGCTAAATAGGGTGGAAAAGTAGAAGCACTACAATAAACTTTTTGCATGCCTCATCTTTAATCAATTTTTTGAGTCCAACTTTGCTTCCAAACAAATATAGAATATAATTTATCAGATATTTTTAGAGAATTGAGCAGTATCATAAAGAATTGCATCTTTAATGTTAAAGACATCGTTGAAAATAATTGTCCAACTTTAATTTTAGTTTTATACTGTGATAATTATGTCGGATAATTATTTTGAGTTAAAATTAATATTGTTTATAAATGAATCTTGAACCTAAATCAACCAAAGTCTAGCTCTACGAGGCGGTAGTTGTCAAAGCTATATAAATATACCACTCATCTCTTATTTCCATCGAAGTGGAACTCTTCAACATCCCACCTCATGTTCAGGATTATACAAAATATGGATTAATATGAAGTCGAACACTGAAAAAGAAAACTAAGTTGTTGTTTTTTGCTTTAATACTACATTACAAAATGAACCTTGAGTCGATTTCAATCCCAAACATTGATTCAAGAAATGAGAATTATCCAAATCGTATAAAGAGATGATTACCTGAGGGAGTAAATAGCTATTGCACAAACAATTTATTCTCTCATGAGCAATGTTAGGACTCGTTTGGTCATAATTTCAAATTTGATTTATACTTCTTTGGTGGAAACACGAGTCATCGGCATATTCATTAATTTTCATTGGAAATCTACATATGGTTAAACAATTCATAAGAAATAAAATTAATGTATAGTATCTATCTATGTTACATTTGCATTTATTGCCACGACAAGTATTGAATACATTAATATTACCATATTTATACTAACCGACTTTAAAATTTTATTTACACATGTATGTACGTTTTTTCATGGATCTTATACCAAAGAATGACTTGATTAATTACATTTACTTTTAGGGAAACTTGTTAATAGATAGTTTCTTTCTCCTACATACTCAAATTATTTGTTAGGTTTCTTTTTTATATGTATTTCTTATGAATATTGGGGTGGGGTGGGGGTGGGGTGGGGGGATTTTGGTTAATCCTTCTTTATACTAAATATTATTTATTATTTATTATGTTGAGGTCTTTGTAGTCTTCAAGAACACTTACTATTAGAATAAAAAAAATAAAAAATTATTTAGAGCAATCGGTAAAAGTGTTATTATGTGAGGAGACGCGAGTCAAGCCATGAAAACTTTCTTATAGATGCAAAGTAAAACCACTTAGAATAAATTTTTGTAATTCTATTCTTTTTTGAATTCCACCCATAGTAAAAGTGTTTATTATTTTTAAGAGTAAAGCATCTAGTACCTCCTGAAATACGATCAAATTTGCTAAGACGCACTTCAACTTCACAGAGGTCCTATTACCACATCAACTAAATTTTAACGTATTTTTGTCATTCTTTTTATCCGACGTGGCATCTTTTGTCAATTTTTTTAGCTGACGTGAACCTCATTTTATGTAATAAAAATATTACATTAATACAAAAGGATGATAAAAATATATTAAAATTAAATTCACAAATGTAATAGAATTCTTATAAAATTAAAGTATATCATAATAATTTTAATCATAGTTCAAAATGGTACTGAATGTTTTTTTATCTCTCCTTTTAATAAGGAAGAAAGATAAATTGAAAGGGGGGACGTAACAAATATTCCTAGTTTGTAACATAGCTAGCCACCTTCATCAAGAGACGAAAGATAAAAAAGTGAAAAGTCATGACATGACAAATTTTAATTAATTGGGGAAAACAATCTTTTGAAAAGGACATATATATTAAAACCAATTCCAACTTATCTATTATTCTTTCCAAAAAAAATTAACGATTTGTTGATTGTTCGGTGGACACCACAAAAAGCTGTCAATTTTATTTTTGATTTTTCTCAAGTGAAAAGTTCCACTAAAAACAATTATTGTACTTGAATTGTTCAATGATTTGCCCATTATAAATACAGTTATTAATTTCATATTAAAATTGTTTAAGTGATGAATTGTCGATTGCCGAATGGCTATATTTTTTTGGAACTAATTTAGAAGTGATAATCACGTCCTAATTATTATTAGTATAAATTTATGCCTTCAACTTTATTAATTAAGGATTATACAATCCCATGTGACCTTGTCAAAATTATTATTATGTGTAGTGGCCAAGATCATTGGATTTGTATTTCAATTATTGTTAGACGTGGGTACATGAACATGACTATACAAAAAAAGGAAGAAGAAGAAATATTAGTTATACGGGAAAAGGTATCGTTTTCACCTCAAACTATACTCGAAAAATTGAAGTCACACCTAAATTATACTAGTGACCTATTACACACCTAAACTATAAAAAAGTGAAACTATTTACACTCTGTCAGGCTACCACCACTTGCATGTGGTGTAGTATTTTACACGCGCTGTCACGTCAGCACCACGTCAGTAAAAAGTATCATTTTTTTTATAGTTAAGGTGTGTAATAGGCCACTTATAGTTTTCAACTATAGTTTGGGGTGGAAACGATGCATTTTCCCTTAATGTTTTTAGCCGTTTACTTTTGTTATTTAATAGGCTGGACGCGCCTATTAAATAAGTGTAACACACGCGCCTTAGAATGGGGGTCGCGGGGAAGTAATAATATCACTTTTATATAATTAAGGTGTGTAATAGGTCACTTATATAATTTAAGTGTGGTTTAAACTTTTCTTGTATAGTATGGGGTGAAAATGATGTTTTTTCCCTTAGATAACATTGAGTTTATGTTCATGTACAATTCAAGATATCACAATGGCCATTTTTATGAGTTGGTTCTCCTCATCTATTGTTAATTAATTATGTAAAAGAAAGTTACATATATATTCGATATCTGCTTTGAAACTTGATACGAGTATATATATATAAATTTGATTAAAAGTATTGAGTTCATGCGAATTCATAAGTCTCCATCTGAGATTGTATTAATCCAAATTTAGATAGCGTAAAATGAGAAATTAAAGACTAACACTAGGTTTCGGCGAAAAATATTATGTATAATTGCAACCGAATTATAATTTTTTATTTACTTAATTTTGATATATATATATAATTTGACTAAAAGTATTTAGTTCATATGAATTCGTAAGTCTCCATCTGAGGTTGTACTAATCCGAATTTAGATAGCGTAAAATGCGAAATTAAAGACTAACACTAGATTTCGGCGAAAAATATTATGTATAGTTGCAACCGAATTATAACTTTTTATTTACTTAATTTTGCGAGTTTAAACAAAATGATTATATTATTAAGCTGATGTAATAAACTATATGGTTTATTTATTTGTTAAAAAAAACAATTAAGAATAATACATGACTTAAGCTGATGCAGTAAGCTATGATTTATTTATTTATTTATAAAATTATAATTAAGTACAATAAAATGACCCTTGTGCAGTCTAACAAAGAAAATTGGAAGGAAGGTGAAAAGAAATTGAATAAGTCTACGAGTTGAAGGAATGAAGACACCTGCAGGCTTAAAAATATATTTTTATATGCAAATATATCAGTCCACAACAAAATAATTAAAAATAAGATAATGTTGAAGAGATCCAATAAAAAATTACTATTACTATTATTAATTTAATTACCTTATTTGAAAATTTTAAATTATTATAATCTGGATCATAAATAGCCTGTGACCAGCTATACGTCAAATAAGTGTGTAGTCCAACTAAGTAACGTGCACTACAAAAGTTAACTGTCTTTTTATTAAAAAAAGAAAATATATTTTTTTTTGTGGACAAGAAGATATTTATTTGTCTTTCTTCTTATTCACAAATAAAACTACAAAAGTTTAATTAATTCAAAGGTTTTAAAAAAAAAGTATGGTACTTTTTGGGGGAGGGGGCACATGAGCATGTGCAAGGGCACACCTCATTTAATTTTACAATTTGATTTCAAAATAAAGGGGTGAAATTTACATATTATTATTATTGTTGTTGTTGTGTTTTTATTATTTTGTTTTGTATCACAACAATAAAAATAAATAAATTATCATGTATTTTGACTTTTTTACTTTGAATATCAAATGGCTATGGTTTGAAGTTAGTAAGAACTTTGGCAATAAATAAATCTTGTCATCTCATATATGAAATGCTATTTAATTAAGTATCGTTAGTGTTTCATATTAGTTGATACATATTGATTTGATATATCTTTTAAGAAAAAATTAATATGTTTGTTTAGATTTGACTTGAAACAAATTTGAGAAAGTGAAAAGTATTTAAATTTTATGGTCTTAAATTGAAAACGGAAAAGAGGATAAATATATTTCTGAACTATGAGAAATAATACGTATATATGTTCCGTTGTACTTTGGGTACACATATAATCCTGTCATTAATGAAATGGTACGTATATGCCTCTCAAACTAACGGTAGGAGCATATGCGTGCCCAGTACGATTGATGGAATTCATTCACTCTTTTATCCGATGGCTTTTACCTAGAATACATTTTGAATAATAGAAACAAAATTTGGGGTTTTGTCCTTTATTCTCATAAGTGTCTCCAAACGGAGTATATATGTATCATTTATCATAGTTCGGGAGTGTATATATATATATATATTTTTCTTTTTCGTTTTAATTTTTTATCCAAAATGATTAACCCACACCCATTACAATTTCGGAATAGCTAATTCCATGAATTTTATTTCAACCAAGCATCAGATAAGTTTATTTTAAAATTAATTTCGATATTAGTTATTCTCCAATCAAGCAATTCCAAAAGAAAATATTATACGGTGTAATTCATCTCTTATTAAAGTACTAAAAAATATACCTTAAAATATTATTCAAATTCATATAGTAAATCTCAAAATATTAATCAAAATCTATACATTTTGACTTTCAAGAAGTCAATTATTACAAGCACTAAAAATAAATAAAAAATATAAAGTTATTAATAAATTATCAAACTACATTCTTGTTCAAACTAACTAAAATAGAAAATAAGTCAAATAAGTAAGAAACAAAACAGAAAAGGAAAATGAAAATAACTACCTACATAACAGGGTAAACAAATGTTTGGACTTTGGATATATAAAAATAAATTTAAAATAAAATATGATCAAGGTTCATACATTTTAATGCTCAAAAATTAAAATATGATAAATAAAAATAACAGAAAATTATAATTAAATTACCAAAAAATTTAAAATAAATTAAGGAAGAAAATAAGTCAAACAAATTAAAACGGAATTGAAAATAAAATAAAAGTAGTAGCTACAAAACAGGGTAAGCAAGTGTTTGAAAGTGTTTATATATTTAACTCTTCCACACTGTTTTTGGATTTGGTGGGCAACTTATACTTACACCAATCCTATTTCTGGACCCAAAAAAATCCTATCTTTCTTTCTTTGGTGGGTTGTTCTTGCTTTGCTTTGCTTTGCTTTGCTTCTCTTCTTACTTAGCTCACTTATACTATCTTCTTTTCTTTGATGGGCATTTTTTTTATTAGCTTATTGATGTATTAAATTGTTGATATGGTAAATTTTCTTGAATCTTGAAATAGGAAGAGAAGGAAAATTGAGTAAGATGGGGGAGAAACCTGAAGTGTTAGATGCTGTGTTAAAGGAAACTGTTGATTTGGTAATGGATCTGAGTATAAAGATTGGTTTCTTATGAGTTATGGTTTCTTGATTTTAATGGGGTTTGTTTGATTTTCTTTTTGATTTGGTTGTTGCTGTTGTTGCAGGAGAATATACCCATTGAAGAAGTTTTTGAGAATTTGAGATGTACCAAAGATGGTCTTACTAGTACTGCTGCCCAAGAAAGGTTGGCAATTTTTGGGTACAACAAACTTGAGGAGAAAAAGGTGTGATGATTACAGATTAATCTTTTTTGTTCTTGCAGAATATTCTGTTTTGTTTGATCCTAGGTGGTCCACTCTGAACTGAAATTCTGTTTATCTTTGATTCTTGATCCTTTATTTGCTGAAAGTTATGCCCTTTTCTCTTTTTGTGTTCTTTTAGTATCTTTGTCTGTGTTGTTTGGACTTTGAATTGGCTCTTTTTAGCTGAAAATTAGATGTCTTTAGTTGAACTAGCTGATTTTGGAGAATTTAATGTCTTAAGTTTTTGATTTAAAAGTTACTTAAAGTGATTGCTGTTTGATGTGTTATAGGAGAGCAAATTCTTGAAATTTCTGGGGTTTATGTGGAACCCACTATCATGGGTTATGGAAGCTGCTGCTATTATGGCAATTGCTCTTGCAAATGGAGGAGTAAGCGCCGACATTTTGATTTACCATTATATTCGATAATATGCCGGTTTTTCTGACTTGATGGAGTATATATGTTGATTTTTTGTAGGGAAAGCCTCCGGATTGGCAAGATTTTGTGGGGATCATTACTTTACTTTTGATTAACTCAACAATTAGTTTTATTGAGGAGAACAATGCTGGCAATGCAGCAGCTGCTCTCATGGCTCGGCTCGCTCCTAAAGCCAAGGTTCTAGAGTCACCAACTATAATCTGTATTCAATTGCTATTGGATAGCGAGTGGAAGTTGTTAACTTACATAACTATGATGGGAATTTATCTTGGGAGGTTGATAAACTAATTGAAAGCTGTCTTGATTGTTTGCTCTTGTTAATATATGCAGGTTCTTCGAGATGGAAAATGGAATGAAGAAGATGCTGCCGTTCTTGTCCCTGGTGACATAATCAGTATTAAACTGGGAGATATTATTCCTGCAGATGCTCGTCTTCTTGAAGGTGATCCGCTGAAAATTGACCAGGTGATTAAGTTTTTATGATTCGATAAGTGGCTGCTCTATTCAATATTTTGTCTTAACTGCGCCGCTGAAATTATCGATGACTTGCAGTCTGCTTTGACTGGTGAATCTCTTCCTGTAACTAAAGGTCCTGGAGATGGTGTATACTCTGGTTCCACCTGTAAACAGGGAGAGATAGAAGCTGTCGTCATCGCCACTGGGGTTCATACCTTTTTTGGGAAGGCTGCTCACCTTGTTGACAGTACAAACCAAGTGGGACACTTCCAAAAGGCGAGTTGAACTTGTACTGTCTCAGTTGTTTTTAATGTTAGTTGATAATCTCATTCTTCTGAATCTCATGTTCAATGTTGTTGATGTCTCTATCAGGTTTTGACTGCTATTGGAAATTTCTGCATCTGTTCTATTGCAGTGGGGATGATAATAGAGATTATTGTGATGTACCCAATTCAACACCGCAAATATCGTCCTGGGATTGACAATCTTCTTGTCCTGCTCATTGGTGGAATTCCAATTGCCATGCCAACTGTTCTTTCAGTCACAATGGCAATTGGTTCTCATCGTCTCGCTCAACAGGTTTGTCAATCAGCACTAAGCACAATTATCTTAGGATATAGTGTTTCAGCATGTCTTCAATTGTGAGTTATTGTAGTTCAGCAGTTCTGATATTGATAGCATATTTCATCAATTTAACTATTCAGGGCGCTATTACGAAAAGAATGACAGCAATTGAGGAGATGGCTGGCATGGATGTGCTTTGTAGTGACAAGACGGGAACCTTGACACTAAACAAGCTTACTGTTGACAAAAACCTTGTTGAGGTGAGAATGAGAGTTCACTATAATTCCTTTACCTCATCAAAAAAGAAAAAGGGGAGTTCAGTCTAATCCATTAAATCACACAGACTCTTGATTTCCTTTTGTTTATTCATGCTAAATTGTCAGGTTTTTGCCAAAGGTGTCGATGCAGACACTGTTGTTCTGATGGCAGCTCGAGCTTCTCGAACAGAGAACCAGGATGCCATTGATACTGCTATTGTTGGGATGCTGTCTGATCCAAAGGAGGTAACTTTAGAATTGCACGACTGTGAGCATTGCATCCATTTTTGCTGGAGAACTGTTCTAATGCTTCCACTAATGCAGGCACGTGCTGGCATTCGTGAAATACACTTTCTTCCTTTCAATCCAACTGACAAGCGAACAGCACTTACTTATCTTGATGGTGAAGGAAAAATGCACAGGGTCAGCAAAGGGGCACCAGAGCAGGTATGACTGTCATCATCTAAGTAGTCTTTCTTTGCTGCTTTTAGATTCCAGGTATGCATTTCCTAATCAACCGCTGTTATGTGGATTTAGATCCTAAATCTTGCACACAACAAGTCAGACATAGAACGTAGAGTTCATGCGGTAATTGATAAGTTTGCTGAGAGGGGCCTGCGTTCACTTGGTGTAGCATACCAGGTATCTTTCTTTTCTTTTATCATCTGTGAAACTCATCATGTTATATCTAAATTGAATAAATCAATTATCTGGTATCGTAGGCATAGAACCTACTACTTATATAGTGGAGAGGAGGGATTAATTATCTTTGTCTCCAAGTCCGATCATTGTGGCAAAAGAAAGGCTTAATTTGTTTGATCCAGTACATCCTAAATTTCCATGCAGGAAGTTCCAGAGGGAAGGAAGGAGAGCCCTGGAGGACCATGGCAATTCATTGGTCTTTTGCCTTTGTTTGATCCACCTAGACATGACAGTGCTGAGACTATAAGGAGGGCTTTGAATCTTGGAGTGAATGTTAAAATGATCACAGGTATTTCTGAATTCTTTATTTTTGATGTTCAATGTGTTGAAACATTGTTTGCAAATAGACTGCATGTGATATTTGTAACTTCGTAGTAATGGATTCCCAGTCCCTTGAGAAAAGGAAGAGAGAGAGGAAAAAAGTATACAGTGAAATGAGGTTTCCAACGATTAATACCAAATTGAGATGGTAATGCATTCTGCTGCTAATTCTTGGTATTCTGAGCTTGTTGGATCAAAGACGAATTTTGATTCGTTCCAAATTCTTAATTGGGCTGTGCCTTTTTGTTTTTGATTTTTGGTGAGGACAATATGATTGTTGGACTGGATTATGGTTCAGTATATAGGCACCACCTGGTCTTATTGGCTCGAAGAGTGATGTCTATGCCCGTACCTTGGCCATTTCATTTTCTGTGTTAACAAGGATTTCGGGCTTTCACTATTGAATTTTAAAGACATACTTTTTGTCCGTCAACTTGTGTTATTACCAAGATGATATTGCTTTTTGCTGTAAAAAGCTCAGACGTTGTTTGGACGAATGTCGTCTTACTGTTCGTGCATTTTTTGCTACATCGAAGTTTTGACATGTCATGTGCCTACTTTAATTTCTCTGTGTCTTCTCTTGGCAGGGGATCAACTTGCTATAGGAAAAGAAACAGGGCGCCGCCTGGGAATGGGAACCAACATGTATCCTTCATCTGCTCTGTTGGGCCAGACTAAGGATGAATCAATTGCTTCTTTACCAATTGATGAATTGATAGAAAAGGCTGATGGTTTTGCTGGAGTTTTCCCTGGTATGTACATTTCAGAAAGTTATTTGCTTCTCTAATTTTTGTTATTCACTAGGGCACTTGTTTATCAGTGTGTATGTCGTTTACTCATACCTTGTCTTGTTCATTCCTTTAGAGCACAAATATGAGATAGTAAAGCGCTTGCAAGCTAGGAAGCATATTTGTGGAATGACTGGTGATGGAGTCAATGATGCTCCTGCTTTAAAGAAGGCCGATATTGGGATAGCTGTTGATGATGCCACTGATGCTGCTCGTAGTGCTTCTGATATTGTTCTTACTGAACCTGGTCTCAGTGTCATCATTAGTGCTGTTTTGACTAGTCGAGCAATCTTCCAAAGGATGAAAAACTACACGGTATATGCTTGTCTTGTTGGTTTTACTAGAGACGTAACATTTAGATCCTTACACATCCTAACTTTTGCTATATCCCAGCATCTGTTATTTTGAGGGTAGTTCCTAATTGTAGTCCTGAATGAGTTTTATGCCCTAACAAGTAACAATCTGTCTCTGATGTACGATATTGATAACTTTTGTGTCATTTTTTTTTTTGCATCGGCAGATATACGCAGTTTCCATCACAATCCGTATTGTGGTATGTTTTTTGTCCTCTGCTTCTTTTCTCCTTAATCCTTATGATTCTTATACGACATTTTGACATTCTTCTATTTAATGTCACAGCTTGGTTTTATGCTTCTGGCCCTTATCTGGAAGTTTGACTTTCCACCTTTCATGGTGCTTATCATTGCAATCCTCAATGACGGTAGGTCTTTTTCACTAAATATTAACATGGACAATATTGAGTTTAAACATTCCTTCATTTTAAAAGACCCCTAATTTTTCTATAACATAAATTTGAGAGTATTGAAATGGAACATGCTTTTGTTACCATACAAAATAAAAAAGCGTACAACATCTAGTATCTTCCTGAATTATAATCAAATTTGCTACGACACACTCCAACTTCACGGGGTCCCTATTACCCCCGAACTAAATTTTAGTGTATTTTTGTCATCATTCTTAGCTGACGTGGCACCTTCTGTCAATCTTTTTAGCTTTTTAGCTGATGCGGCACCTTTGACGTGGGCCTTATTTTATGTAGTAAAAGGCGCCACGTCATCACAAAAGGGTGACAAAAATATGGTAAAATTGAGTTCAGGGGATAATAGGACCCCTAAAAGTTCTCTATATTTTCTACCGGCTTATATATCTCAAAATGAATAAAAGATCATAGAAAAGTGTAGGACCTAAAGTAAACGTACTAACATGTGAAACATATTTCTAATTAATTAATTCCCTATTCGGTTCGAAATACCTCTCTTGCCTTCCAAATTTGGTCCTAAGTAAGTGTCATTAAGAAAGTTAGACACTAATTTTTCTCAAATTTACTCTAGCGGTAATAAGTGATCCCTACAACTTTCTAAACGTCTTTCTATGTTTATTCACATTTACTAGGAAAGATAAAGGATAATTTAGTCAATAACTCTTACTCCCTTTGTTTCATATTAGTTGGCCCTTATGGACTTGACACACCCATTAAGAAAATATTAATTAGGGGGTTTATTTTACCAAATTAGCCTTATTATTTATGCTTTAAAAGTATAAATTTGAGTAAATACACTTTGTTTAGTTATTTAATGTTAAGGGTAGTACTGGAAGAACATAATAAAATTCTCTTGATTTCATCAAAGGGACAACTAAATTGAAACAAATATTTTTAGAAAGAGGGCTAACTAAAACGAAATGGAGGGAGTATAATTAATGCTATTAACTACTTCGTAATTTAGCAACTTTTACTTGTCCACTATACTAAAAATGTTTCCTCCGTCTCATATTTGTTTATCATCTTACTATAATTATGTCTCCTATTACTTGTCCATTGTTTTTTTTTAGATCAAGATAAAATTAATTTCTCCCTCCGTCCCATATTAGTTGGTCATTTTTCTTTTTACATGCATGTTAAGAAATCATAAACAAGAAGGTAGTTTTATTAATTCACTCCTTAAAATAACTTCTTGGGAATATATTGCAAGTAGTATAACATGAGAAAAAAATTAATTAATGTTTTCTTGATTTAGTAAGTTGTACAACTAGAATGGGACAACTATTTTTTATTAAGATGACCAACTAATATGAGACGGAGGGAGTAAATTTTTTTTCATTTTATTCATAGAATTAATACTCTTTGGAAGTGTAAAAGTAAGTTTGTAAAGTTCCAATAAAGTATCTTAAGGAGTAAATTAGTAAAATTA
Organism: Capsicum pubescens; assembly: GCA_030864215.1. Classification (NCBI taxonomy): domain Eukaryota; kingdom Viridiplantae; phylum Streptophyta; class Magnoliopsida; order Solanales; family Solanaceae; genus Capsicum; species Capsicum pubescens. Next base: position 20,031,240 of record CM061543.1, read on the forward strand.
TCCTCCTTATTTATGATTTCTTAAGAAGCGTGCAAAAGTAAAAGTGAACAACTAATATGGGATGGAGGGAGTACATTTTCACTTTTACTTATCGTTTTTAGCATATCAAGTGCTCCCTCTCTTCCTAAATAAGTGGTTGTTTTAGCTTAGACACACCCCTTAGGAAATTAGTCATTCTAGAAAATAAAGAGTTTTTCTTTACTAAACACCCCTTGAAATTATTCATTCTGGAAAACAAAAAGTTTTTACTAACTCATCCTTAATAAATACTTTGAAAAAAATGTTACTCTTTAATACTCCATTTCTTGGTTATGTAATACTTTTATTTAAAGAAGGATAAAATTGGAAGAACATCATTAATGTCTTTTTGATTATGTTAAACACCACTTACTTTAGGAACAAAATGCAAAGGCTAAATAACCACTTATTAGGAACGGATGGAGTAAAAAACATGATCTTTTCTTGTTTTACTTAACATTAATTACTTATTCTCCAAATCATTTATCAGTAACCAGACTATACATCAATGCCTGCATTCATTTGGTATACCAAAATGTAGAGAACCTACCAAAAAAGGATGATTTCCTTCAAACGACATCCAATCTTCAATTCAAATCGGAACCCCATGGGTGCACCAAAGATAAATAGTGATTAGAGAGTACTCCTCAAATGTACTTGATCATTTTTTATTTCATCAAAAGCTCTCCAATGAAGTTTAGTATCTTCTGCCACTGCAGTGTTTAGTTAGTTCTCGTCTTTGCACAGTGTCTTTTCTACGTCTAACTTCTAATGTTTATAATCTCAGGTACCATTATGACAATATCAAAGGATAGGGTCAAACCATCTCCTCTGCCTGATAGTTGGAAGCTGGCTGAGATTTTCACTACTGGGGTGGTTCTTGGTGGTTACTTGGCAATGATGACGGTCATTTTCTTTTGGGCAGCATATGAGACAGATTTCTTCCCGGTGAGCATATGAGTTTCTTGTATTATATCAAAAACATTGTTCAGTTATCGGGGATGAATTTACTGTAAGCTTCCAAGTAGTTGTCTGCTGTTGCCTGTGCTGTAGAACTTTTTTAATAGTCTTGTTACGATGACTATCTGTATATTGAACTACATGATCTGTTGACGTTGCTTTTTGGAATATTTTGATGTTGAATTGGTATTAATTATGTGCTGTTCTTAGTTTGTAATCTCACTCACTTTGGTGACTTTCCAGCGTGTATTTGGGGTATCAACACTTCAGAATACAGCAACTGACGACTTCAGGAAACTTGCATCAGCAATTTACCTTCAAGTGAGCACTATCAGTCAGGCCTTGATATTTGTCACAAGATCTCGAAGTTGGTCGTTTGTTGAGCGTCCTGGTTTGTTGCTTGTGATTGCTTTTCTGATTGCTCAACTGGTAAGCCATCTGCTCATTCATTCTGGCAAAAATTTTCGAACTTCATCATTCTTATAACATTTGGTTGATTATTTTTAAACAGGTTGCCACCTTGATTGCTGTTTATGCAAGTTGGAGCTTTGCTGCAATCGAAGGAATTGGCTGGGGTTGGGCAGGGGTTATATGGCTCTACAATTTAGTATTCTACTTCCCGCTTGATATCATCAAATTCTTGATCAGATATGCTCTCAGTGGAAGGGCCTGGGATCTTGTTCTTGAGCAAAGGGTACGAGTTATGCAGTAGATATACTCATGCTCATGTTATTTTCATCCAATGGTATATGATGGTTTTTCTTTGGTATTGCAGATCGCTTTCACCAGGAAGAAGGATTTCGGAAAAGAACAACGTGAGCTTCAATGGGCACACGCACAGAGGACCCTTCATGGGCTGCAAGTTCCTGACACCAAATTGTTTAGTGAAGCTACCAATTTCAATGAGCTTAATCAGTTGGCTGAGGAAGCAAAGAGAAGAGCTGAAATCGCTAGGTAAAGATTCTCATGTTGAGTTGTTTTTTCAACAGAAGCATAGTGGATGACTAGATTAAGCTTATGTTCTAGTTGCATGTGAAGTTGAACTTTTATTTGTGGCGCATTTCACTCTCCTCCCTTTTACTCATACGGGCCATGCTATATCACCACTTCTTTAGTGCTTGATTTGCTTTATCTTAGTTTTCCTCTGCTATACACATGTAGTTTTCATGACTTCTGGAACCTGAATGCTACATTTGTCATTGCAGGCAACGTGAGCTGCACACACTTAAAGGTCACGTGGAATCAGTCGTGAAGTTGAAGGGTCTTGACATAGAGACAATTCAGCAATCATACACTGTTTGATGGGAGAGTGAGCATGTTTGACTAGCGTTACTTAACCGGTGAGTTGGTGATAGAATGAAGACATAATGAGTGTGAGTTACCTCTGGAGCAACAAGTTCATAGTAGTAACGTCTTCAGCGCTTAAAAGTGCCTTATATATTCTATACATTTTTTTCCTTCGAATTTTTGTTTTTTCTTTTCTTGCTTTCGAGACTCGACTCCATTATATATGTGACAATTGACCAAGAATGAATATTTCAGCTATAACAGCATTCATCGTCTATATTCTCAAGAGTGTTTATTTCATGGTTCAACAGCATTTGATTTTTGTACTGCCTCTCTCTCATTTCATTGATTATAGAAGTTGAATTTTATTGCATTGGTGTATAATGGTGACTTAATATATTTGAGTGAATTTCCTTAACCTGTTGTTGAATGGTGAGTGGTGACTGGGCGTGAGCCTCCTTTTGAAGGCGAGCCTTGGAGTAACCGGTAAAGTTGCTGCCATGAGATCAGGAGGTCATGGGTTCAAGTCTTGGAAACAGTCTCTGGTAGAAATGCAAGGTAAGACTGTGTACAATACACCCTTGTGGTGGGGTCCTTTCCCCCGACCCTTCGCATAGTGGAAGCTTTAGTTCACCATTTTTTTATTTTATTTTTTTCTGCTGTTGAATGGAAGAACTGAAATCTTCCAATTCTTGTTCATTACTATTTTTGTTTTTTCGAACAGACAGCTGTGTTCCATTAGTCATGCTAGGAGGAATGCTTTCTAAGAATTACCCAACTGAAACTAAAGGATTTTTTTTTCAATGAAATAGTGAACCTGTTCAACTCATCACAAGTTCAACCTTACAACAAAAGCTAAAAATTATGCGCGATGGGCAATAGAAGTTTTTCCCAACGATCTTTTTAAAAGACCAGACACAGTACGAACATCATGCATCATTTCCTGCTAGGCAGTCATCTGTTGCAACAGATGTCTATATTTGTTTGATAATTTTCAATAGATGAGTTAGCTATTGCAACAAGTTAGTCATCTATTGCAACAAATGTCTATATCTGTTTGGCTACTATTAAAAGATGATAGGCCCATTTTCAAGGGTTGTCAATTACAGAGAAGAGGGACTCTATGTTTCCAAAGAAATATCCCAAAACGTGGATGATGTTTTAGCCACCAACTGATCTTTCATAATTTCTGAACCTATAGATACACAGTCCCACTTGAAGCTAACAGTTTGATCCACCTTTGACCCCCCCAAAAAACAGTTTTATCCACCCATGTGGGGTGCAAAATCCACACTAAAGGGAACAAAATCAATTTTAAATAATTGTCATTTCTCTTATTAGGTTCTAACAAAATGTTATCAAATCATGAACAACCTAAGTTGCATGGACTCTTTGCTTTTGATGCGACATACGTGTCGGATTCTTTAAAAATGCACTACTTTTGGAGAATTTGACGTGCACCTGCACCGATATTTTTGAAGAGTCTGAGCAACACAGTGAACGAACAACTACCAACAAAATGGGCAAAAACTCTAGTTTTAGATAACTATATAGTTCAGCACTGTAACCATAACTTGCCTTGCTATTACTGCTGTGCTGACTGAAAATTACATTACAGTGTAATTTGGCCTCACATTGCCTCTCCTTTGTACTTGTACCATTTTGCACATACAAGAAAATATGCCAAATTCAAACTCTCTAATGCTGCAATGAGGTAATAAAAATAGTCCGATTTCCCATTGTCAAGATCCTCAGCTAACCAACTTGATGTCTTATGAACAACTGATGAAATGGAACTTCTCAAATAACTTGACCCTGCTAATCCAACAAAGAAGAAAGACGCCGCGATGCTCCTCATGTTTTCAGGACACTGTTTGTAGAAGAACTCGTTCTCGCTGAGTAATGCAAATGCCTCGGAAAGACCTGTATACAGTTATGAGTATTTGAAGTACGTTAAAAGTTGAAAAATAGTATGTGGAAGTTGAAAATGGTTAACTTTTGTTGTCGATTAATGGAAACATCCTTGACAAATTCCTTCATAGTTGTACGTCTTTCATAAATCTAAGAATTTCACTTACTATGATTTGCAAACGCTCACCTGATAATGCCATCTGAGGTATTAGCCATAGCCCTGACATAGATGAGACTGCACCTTTTCCCTGAGTCAGTTGTATCATTGGCTTAGTCATTGCCAGGGTTCTTCTCCTGTTTTCAACAATGCCTGATATGATCATTGTTACAATCGATAGAAGTATTCCGATTCCCATTTTCTGGAGAAGAGTTATTCCATCTTCTTTCCCTGTGAATTTCCGAAGCCTTGGAAGTACAACACGATCGTATATAGGTAGCCAAATGGTTATGCTTAGCATGGAAATTACTATGAAAGATGCTGGTGGGATATGAAAATTGATGTGGCCTAGTTGATTGTTACTTTGTAAGGCTTGGAAGATGACATAATTTTGTGATTGAACAACCGAGACATAATCGATAGTTCCAGCAACCCATATTGAGATTATGTTGAGTAAGCATTTCACTTCTTCCACTTGTTGAATGCTACAAAGTCTCCATGGATTGACTGCTGATCCATCTGATGAGTTTATCTGATCTTCTGAGGTTTTTACTGCTGCTTTACTCAAGAATCTGAAATCATGAGCCTTTTTAGTTAGTCCATAACTCATCTCGACTTATAACTGACTTTGAGGGTCGATTTCATGTATGCTTACTATCTTTTGCCACAGTTAAGAGACACTATAACATTGAAGACACAACAACTTTTTGTTACATGAGATTTTAGCGAACTATAAGTTCCTCCGAAAATCAATTGACTCGAAGGCCAAATCTTCAGCATTAGGGTTATAACATGTCACTCGCCACATTAAAGCTTTGCCACTCTATAGAATCCACCTGCATCCAAGGGTGTGGCCTAGTGGTTCAATGAAGTTGGGTTGAACACTATGAGGTCGCAGGTTCAATTTCCAACAGAGACAAACGATCTCTTCCCATCCGTTCTAGCCTTGGTGGACAGAGTTACCTGGTATCTGTTGCTGGTGGGAGGTGGCAGGTAGTCCGTGGAATTAGTCGAGGTGCGCGCAAGCTGGCCCGGACACCACGGTTATCAAAAAAAAATTAAAAAAATCCACCTCAGTTATTTTCTTTAGTCGTGTAAAAATTGTCTTCTCATATTTTTACACGAAAAAGAACTATCTGACGTGGAATTTCCGCGGAAGCAGAACAACGATGACATGACGAATTATGTGTTATGATCAACTTCAAAAATTGAACTTCAGGCCATTTGTATTTCTTGAACAACTCACAATAGTTCAGTTTCTTAATTATGTCAAAAAGTAGTGTCATTACGACTATAATTCTGTGAAATGTAAGATTTAGTGATGATACGAAAATTATGATACTGGCAAAGATGAATTACCTAAACTGATCAGTGTAAGGAAGCATAGAACTCAAGGAATTGGAAGGCACATAGTTAAGACCTGTGCCACACTTGTTAATGGGCTTCCCTTTGGCACAAGCCTGACATAAATCTTAGTACCAATAAAGAAAAGTGCACAAGAAAGGAACATCATAATTGTTGGAATGGCTAATCCCAGTGACCAACTGATACTTGTTTGAACAAACACAATGACAGTCGATGAGACCATCACAGCAAATGTGTAAGTGAAATAGTACCCCAGTTGAAGAAACTGCTGATTCCTCTTCTTCCTGATTCAATGTTGGGATCAAATTGATCTGCACCAAATGCTAAGTTACATGGCCTTATGCAGAAGCACCAATTACTAGCAAAACAAAGCCACTTAGTAAAAATGTCATTTGTCCAGGCGTTGGACCAACACATGATGCAGGTTCTTGATTTCCACATTCAGGTGGATGCAACTTTGAGATTGCTGCTGTTAAAGTCAGAACTAGCATTCCCTGTAAATTACAACAACTTTTAAAGAATGGTTAAGGTAGCGTGCGTTTAATACGACAGAAGTCATTTTCTAGACAGTTTTCGTCTCTTTTCACGTGACCTATATTTTCCCGTGGAAAATGACTTTTGTCGTACCAAGCAACTCTTAAACTCAATTTTTTTTGGATTCGAGTATTTCTTGTACCAAGAAGGAAGACACTGAGGCAAATCCAAGGATTTTGTAACGACCAAAGTAAGTATCAGAAAGGAAAGCTCCAAGCAAGGTGCCAAAGTTGCAAGTGCCATTGAAGATGTTGACAATATTAGTAGCTGTTATGGTCTTCTAATGAAATATACTTGTCAAATAAACCAAGAGAATTGATGAGCTTCCAATTGTTCCTAGCTTCTCAATATGTCTCATTCCCTGCAAATTTTAGCATACAAAGACGACTATGTCTCGGTCACAAACAAGTTGGCATCGACCATATGAATCCTCACTTTCATTTAAGACTATACATTGAATAATATAAAATCTTGTCAAGAAAGTAAATATTTTTACTGGTGACAGTTGAACTTGACACATTTATTAAGAAAGTTCGTAATAACTGACATAGCTATTTACCCTACTACCCCTAATAATTGAGAAATACGTAATCAATGCTAAGGGTCATTTGAGTTTTTTTTTTTTTTTTTTTGATATGTCAAAAATAAAAAGTAAAAATCCATTTTAGAAACAAGTGACAAGTAAAAATTAACGAAGGGAGTACCTATGACAAAGGGCATTGCTCTGATCCCTCTGTATTTGATTTCATTTTTAGTTGCTTCATTGTCAATCTCCTCCATTGCTGCTAGTAATACTGTAGTTCTTTGCTATTCCTAGACATACTTACTAGTTACTAGGAACAAGGGAAGTATGGGACGGTTACATAACATACAAGGACGCATGTATTTTTTTTTTTGATTTCCCATTCGGTGTCCGGTGTCCGCATTGGAGCCCCGATTAATCCGGATCGCGCGTTGCAGGCCCGACACATGTATTTAATTGAATCTAATTCTATTCTCATGGTGTTTTTCAACAAAAAGAATAATTTGACTTTTGTGAAGCCTTTTCTTTGTGTGAAGAATAATTTCAGTAATAACCAAATTATTATTTTGTGAAGCCTTTTCTTTTTGTGGAATCATTGTGTCTAAAACTAAAAATACATGCACTAACAATTTAAAAAGAAAATGCTATAAAAGGTTTTCTTTTTAACTATCAAACCAAATTAGGCTTATTATAAACAATTACATTTGTACACAATAAGTTATTCCCAAACCCTCTTTTCTTCTTCCTTTTTTTATTTTTGGAAAATGGGGTTGAATTTTTTGAGGAATTCGTGACACATGTTTTGCTTCCTAAAGTAAAATAATATTTCTACACGAAATTAATAACAAGGGAATTCTTTTTAACAGTATTAAAGTAATCAAATTATTCTTTCATAATAAGACAAGCCAATGTTACTAAAGATGAGTTTGCTGCTCACAAACCATTCATCTATGACAGGGAACTTCCAAATATTAGTGCATGTGGAACCAGAATGATTATATTGTTAGGTAGTCAAAGTTGAATTAATAAGCTGGATTTATAAAATAAAATACAACCAGAGTGTCAAAATTGTACAGTTAATTCACTATTAGCTCACTTTTTTTGATAGTTGATCAATTTAATCTTGGATCAATTCTTTTGTTTTTGTGCAGTCACTTTCTCTCGTCCATTTGATGTGGCACATGCCGTCTCTTTACTTTGTCTTAAAAAGAATGCTAGTTTTCTATAATTAAAAATAATTTAACTTAACATTTCTTTTTACCCTTAGTAAAATAATTTAAAGCAACACAAAAATATCTAAAGTTTAATTTGAACAGCAATTTTTAGAAGTCATTTTTTTCTTTCTTAAATTTTATGTCAAGTCAAATGATGTCACATAAATTGAAACAAAAAAAAAGTACTATATACTGCCATTACTTACAACAAAGGTTTTCCCTACGGTGAATCAATGGAAATTTTTTGCTATAAAACATGATTTGTATTTGTACGAAGAAGTGAACATCAACAATAATTGCCTCACATTTTCTTTAGCGAATTATGTATGATCAAAGTCAAAATTACGTAGAAATGTCGAATGAGACGTATTGTGATTGTTACAAGTTAAAGTGAGTCAAATCGATGAACAAAATGTTGATTTATAATGTGCCTTAGCTTGTTTAGGTCAATTCGAGTTGAGTTAAATTGGATCGAAAAGAACATGCCATTGCTTATTACCTTTTTTTCCTAATTTGTATAATTTTCAAAAATTAACCAAAGGCATTTTTGCTGTGGTTTGACATTTTCTTTTTGGAGAATCATCTATGCGTAGTCCTAAGCCGGGAGTCTATCGAAAATAACCTCTCTACTTCTCTTGAGGTAGTGGTATGGTCTACGTACACTCTACCCTCCCCAGACCCCACTAGGTGGGAATACACTGGGTATGTTGTTGTTGTTGTTGTAGAATCATCTATGCGTAAAGAAGGATTGATAAATGTTATATATATGCGATATGTCGCATGTTGGTTCAAATCGAAAAAATCAAAAAATTAAATCGAAATTTAATTTTGGTTTTGATATTTATTTTTTTCGGATCGATTTTAGTTTTAAATTTTAGAAATTCGGTTAAATGGTTTGGTTTTTGATTTTTCTGGAAAAAAATTTGATTAAACTGAAAAACCGAAATTATATAAATAATATATATATATATATATATATATATATATATATATATATATATATATATATATATATAAATATATATTATGCATATTCTGTTTCGGTTATTTAATTTCATTTCATCCATGTTGAGTTATTTATATTTGGAAAGGAAAAATAGGTTTGAAAAAAAAATATTTTTTCTAAAAATATCGTCAATTTTAAAGGAAAATTTTAACCGTGAATTTGTGAAGTTCCTCATGTATGTATATATATATGGTTATTTGATACATGTGACCGTGAAAGATAACATTTGTGGAATTAATCAAACTGCTATGCCTAAGCTAATATATAATTATGAAAACTATATACTTCTTTTTATCAATTTATATGAAACACTTTTTTTTTAAGTCTTTATCAAAAAGAATGATATTTTTTTATATTTAATAACAATTTAATTTTGTCATACAAATTTTTCACTCATTTTAGACCACGTGCTTCAAAAATCTATCTTTCTTTCTTAGAATTCGTATCAAGTGAAACTATTTGGGATGGAGGGAGTATATACTCCCTCTATTTATTTTTAGTTATCACTTTTTTACTTTTCGAGGTCAACCTACTTGAACTTTGACCAACAATTTAAGATGTATTTTTTCATCATATTACATCAAAGTTCGACGCTTAGTTCGTTTCTTTTTGCCTTGCTGATGAATATTTTGACGCAGCACATTCAAGGCGAGGTGTCCTATTGTTTGCTTTTTGCGAATGATGTAGTATTGATTGATGAGACAAGTAGTGAAGTTAATGCTAAATGGAGGTTTGGAGGCAAACTCTTGAGTCTAAAGAATTTAGGTTGAGTAGGTCCAAGACGGAATATTTGGAGTGTAAGTTCAGCGAGGTGTCTCATGAGTCTGATGTGGTTGTTAAGCTTGACACTCATTCTATCAATAGGAGAGATAATTTCAAGTATCTGGGGTCTATAATTCAGGAGAATGGAGAGATTGACAAAGATGTCACTCAACGGATTGGGGTAGGGTTGATGAAATGAAGGCTCGCCTCTGAAATCTTTGTGACAAAAAGGTACCTCCCAAACTTAAAGGCAAGTTCTATAGAGTGGTGGTTAGACCGACTTTGTTGTATGGGGCAGAGTGTTGGCCTGTTAAGAAGGCCCACATCCAGAAGACGAAGGTGGCGGAAATGGTCCGGTCATGTGATAAGGAGATAAGGTGAGAGTGGCTTTGGTGGAAGCCAAGATGAGGGAAGCGAGGTTGAGATGGTCCGGTCATGTGATAAGGAGGAGCACAGATGCCCAGTATGGAGGTGTGAGAGGTTGACTAGGGCTGATTTCAAGCGAGGTAGAGGTAGACCAAAAAAATATTAGAGGGAGGTGATTAGACATGATATGAAGCAGTTCCAACTTATTGAGGACATGACCCTGGATAGGAAGTTGTGAAGAAAATGGATTAGGATAGAAGGTTAGTCTGAGTTTAGGATATTGTATCTTTTGGTGTGTTACTTGGAGTATATTGTTTATGGTATTATTGAATATGCTAATTTCTATTGTGTCTTGTTCTTTTACTATTTCTACTATTACTATTCCTACTATTACTATTCTTTATCTTAGATTGTCTTATTTTGAGCCGGAAATCTATCGAAAACAACCTCTCTATCTCACATTTGAGCTAGTGGTATGGACTGCGTACACTTACCCTCCCCAAACCTCACTTGGTGGGAATATACTGGATATGTTGTTGTCATATTGATATGAGAAGAATTGTATCTTGTAGTATTTTTTTCCTACAGTTGTTAATCATCTAAATTGTAAATTTAAAATATTAAAATGTTGGTCAAAGTTGAGACTAGAGCGAAATAATCACTAGTAAAAGAAAACGGAGTAAGTATATCTATAGTCTATATCTATAATATATTAAGGCTGTGAAAATCTTTAAAAAGTGATTTGAACTTTTTGCCCTTCATTAAAAGTCTTCATTTTATACAAAATAGTCTTTTCACCTATCCCTATTATTTTAGTAATATTAAATATTTACTATATTACAAAAAAAAAAAACTTTCATTACAAAAATAGCATTTCTTTTCCACAATTTAAAGAAAACTTACCATTGCTAATTAAAAAAGGACAACCCAAAAAACCCAAATAAAATATTCATTTATTTTAATAAACTATAAATATAGGAAGCCCATAATTTACCAAAATCTATTACTACGTGTAGGAAGTCCATAATTTGATTCAAACATTGTGGTTGGTGTAGTCCAAGTGAAAAACAAACATTAAATTTTTCCTTTAAATTAAATACACATATGAAAAAATTACAATGATAAAAGTAAAGAACTCTTATGGTTACAAACAACTTCTTTACTGTCATTGCAGTTGACGACGTGAACCTTTTTTTTTTTTTTTAATAATAAAATTGTTAAATTTTGCTTTTGTCTATTCGAAATTGTGGTAGTTTATATTTATCTAGAATTATTTGTTGCACAAAATTCATAGATTATGGTGATTTTTTTTTCGACAACAATTGATGATTTATTGAAGTTGCTACTAATCTCCGAGATTATGACTGGTGAGTAATATATATACCATTGATTATATTATATTCATTTATCTAAATCTAAAATTTTATATGATCAAAGTTAATGACTTAAATTTTCAACAACCGTCAATTTTACACATAATAGAATTAAACTTAAATTTAATTTTGAGATCACATTATTTTTCAAATTAGCTAAAGCTCGAAGGAAAAGAAATTGATGATTTTTGTGTTTTGTGTCGATAATGAAATTATGATCTTAAGAATGTCATTCAAAATTTGTTCTAATCAAAGAGACTATGATTTGGTAGACAATCTTTCTTTTTTAATAGTCATACTTTATTTTTCTTTATTTTTGTCCTTTTAATTGTAAACTAAATAAATTTACAGTATAATTGCTACCTGAGTAAACCAACATTTAATTAGGTTTAATCCATGTAAATTATTATCGTATTATTTTATTTTAATTTACAGGTGGTAGATGAATATTGATCGACTTTAAAAAAAATTACTTGTAAAATTTAAGTTTAATTGTATTATTTGATATCTTTTTTATTATATTGTTTTGTTGTAGTTTACGGGTGGTAGATAAATGACGGTTAGTTAGGTTTAATTGTATTGCTTTGATATTTCTACTTGGAGAATTATTTTTATGTAAAAGTTAGGTTTAATTGTATTATTTTGATATCTCTATTATCGTCTTATATAATTTATAGGTTGTAGATGAGTGTCGGACGACTTTGAGAATTTTTTTGTGTAAAAGTAATTTTAATTGTATTGTTTTGATGACTCATCATATTATTTCGTTGCAGTTTATAGATGGCAGATGAATGTCGATCGACTTTGAAATTTTTTGCTAAAAGTTAGATTTAATTAAATAAATTCTCCATCTTTATATATTCAAAAAATGTTGAATTTAATTATTTTATTATTTAAATAATTATCTTATTTAGTGTAATATTTGAACTTATTAAAGTAAGGTACGCGTGCGAGGACATACACCTAAACTAGTCTGTAGAAAAAGGTGACTACTTTCATTAGCTGTAAATAGTTTCTCTTTCAACTTTCACACACTTGAAAAATTCGTTGATTGATTATTACGCATTGATATGTGTTGGCAAGAGTCGTTGATGGTGGAATCTCACCATATCAGTTTGTTTCACCTCTCTTCCACACCAAAAAAAATGACAAATGTCATTCGACCATTCATCTCTGTATCTATGATTCTATGTGGTAGCGCGCAGCACTTCATCTCTTTTGAAATTGTGTCTTCTTACATGAAATAGGTAAGAAAAACTTCATAGTAATGCCACGGTAATGAAACCGTTCCAACTGGTTACATGATCCCTTCTACAGTTTCAGTCAGTATTTTCGTGTATCTCAGCTCAGGTTTGCTTGATCAAGGGTATAAATTGTCAGTTATTCAATTATACAAATTTTAGATTATCTCAGTAACATGTATATGCTTGGTCTTGCATTCTCAGATATTATATGTTCATGCATTCATGCTCAGCTATCTCATGCATTTCAGTCAGCCCTTATCTCACATACCAGTACATTCAAAGTACTGACTGCATACTTTTCCTTTGCGCTATGTTGTCTTATAACATAGATTCGAACGCGCAGTTTCCCAACCGTTCTTAGACAGCTCAACGTTATCCAGTAGTAGTAGTGGTGAGTTCTCATCTATCGAGGACAGGATATGTATTTCATAGTTATTTCAATAATTCCTTATGTTCAGTCAGTCGGAGTTTGTTGGGGGTCGTGATGCAATTTTTATTTTTCTTAATCAAATATTTGCTATACAAAATAAGTAGTACTATATATTATCATTGGCTTCGGATACAAATTTTGTAATCATACGACAGTACATAGAGAATATAACAAAGTCCAGATATACCTCTATCCAGGCAATGTAGTAACAGAATGAGGAATCATCGTCAGCAATGGAGATGGAGGGACCATTGTTGATGGTGAAATCGAGCAAATAGAATCAAACGTATCCGCCATTAACACGAAGAATCTGTCCATTAACCCATTCAGAAGCATCACCAGCCAAAAAACCAACCACCGGAGCAACATCCTCCGGCACTCCAAGTCTACCATGTGGACACTCATTAATCGCCTTGTTTATCATCTCCTCCGTTTTCCCATCGAAAAACATATCCGTCGCAATAGGTCCCGGCGCCACACAATTCGCCGTTATTCCCGTTCCTTTCAGTTCCTTCGCCAGTATTTTCACCATCGCTTCTACGGCCGCTTTTGACGCCGTGTACGCACCGAATCCCGGCTTAAACGCCGCTGCTAACGACGTCGTTAAGCATATAATCCTCCCTCCTCCACCTTGCTTGATTCTAGCAGCACCTTCCTTACAGCACAAAAAAGCTCCACGCGCGTTCACCTCAAAAGTCCTGTCGAAATCCTCGAGGGATGTGTTGAGGATTGAGGGATATTTTGCGTCGAGTACGCCGGCCGAGTTGACCAGAATGTTGACCGGCGAGTGAAATTCCGATTCCGCTGCATCGAAGAGGGATTTGACTTGATCTGGATCGGAGACGTTAGCTTTGACAGAGACGGCGCGTGGGGAATTTGAGGTGGAATTGATTTGGGATACAACCTCGTTAGCTTGAGCTGCATTGGAGGAGTAATTGATAACGAGTTTAGCTCCAAGAGAGGCTAAGTGAAGGGCAATTGCTTTGCCGATTCCTCTAGAAGAACCGGTAACAATGGCTACACGATTTTGGAGTGGGAGATTTTCCGCCGCCATGAGCACTGAAGAAGAAGAAGAGGAATGGAAATTACTGGTGTGTGTTAACTGTGTGATGAGAATAATCTATCTATCTATACTAGAAAAGCATGACCCGTGTCAGGTCTCACGTTAAAATATTTTGATTATATATAATAAATTAGATTGATGTTAATTTCAATTATAAATTATAAAAAAAAAATAAAAATATTAACTACTTGATAATATTTTTCAACGAGTCAAATTATCTCTCAAAATAATTATGTATAACTTACTCATATAAATAATAAAATGGAAAAATACATCATTTCCATCCTAAACTCTATAAGAAAAGTTTAAGTCACACCTAAACTATCTAAGTTATCTATTACATACCTAAACTACTTAAAAATGATATATTTTACCCCTTAAATTTGACGTGAAAAAAATATAATTATTTAAATTAGAAAAAGTGCGTCTAGATAAAAAAAATAACAAAAAAAATAATTAAAAATTAAATATTTCCCTCCCCAACTCCCCCAAACATCTTCTTCTTCATCCCCCCCACCCCAAAAATCCAACCCCATCCCAACCAACACATCTTCTTCATCACCCCCACCCCCAAATAAGCAATTTCTTCTCCTCCACCTTCATCGAAACATCTTCTTCTTCATCACCCATACCCCCAAAATTCAACCCCACCCCAACCAACACATCTTCTTCGTCACCCCCACCCCCAAATAAGCAATTTCTTCACACCCCATCACCCATCATCCATCTTCATCAAATCAATGTCAATTTCACCATGAACAAAATCAAATTGAATTTGCTATTTAAACGGACAAATTTCAAAAACTTTTGTCATACTTCATCAAACGCTTGACGAGAATGCCTTCCTAATCCCACTTCCTAAAACTAAAATCATCCACAGAATCGTCCTCCCTAACAATAAAGAAGCAGCAACTCTTGAATTTTGGATGATATCGAATTTGAAAAGCACGGACTCCTGTACCAATCTTCCTTTCTCGTTCTGAATGGCCCTTCTTAAGTAAGTCAAGCAACATCAACGGAGGTTTTCTCAACGGAGGTTTCTTCTTTCTCCGCCGTTGCTAAAGCTTCGTTGACAACTGGTTCAGTTTCCTCCATTGCTGAGCTGCCAATTTTTTTTTGCCTTTGATTTTTTTTATTTTAATCCCTTTTTTTTCTCTTTTGTGAGTGTGTGTTGTTAATTCATCCAAAAAATGAAGGTTTTTGCGTGTTCATATATTTAAATAAAAAAAAAATTATGAAAATATTAAATTTTTTATTTTTTTTAATTATGCTGATGTGACACTGATATGGCGCTGACATGGCAGGCGCGTGTGCAATACCACACTACATGCAAGTGGTACAATATTTTACAGGGAGTAAGAAAATATCACTTTTATATAGTTTAGGTGTGTAATAGGTCACTTAGATAGTTTATGTGTGGCTTAGACTTTTCTTGTATAGTTTAGGGTGAAAACGATGTTTTTTCCCTAATAAAATTTGATGCATTTTAAAGTTTACATCTTTAATCATATGATTAAGATTTGTTACGTTAAGTATAAAATATGAAATTAAAATTGATACATACGACTTGATACCAGTTGAATAAAATAGAGAATAATTGTTGAAAATGATAAAGGCTTATCTAGTAATTGCATATTACATCACATGTGGTTTGGAATTAATAACCCAAAATTAAATTATATTCCCCTACTAAGCCAACATAAATATTCTTTGTTTTTATTTCCCCTTTTCTTTGATTTATCAATTTGTTCTTTGAAGTTAAATTAAATTAATATTTTAAATTTAAATTTTAAGTGTTTTGAAAATTATAAAAAAATAAAAAAACTACAAGTTACCATCTTTCATTTTAATTTAAGTTATTTGATTTTGAGAATACGATAAAACATACTTCTGCAAATATTCTATCGAACTTTGTTTTGTATATGTTCCTTCTATTGAAACGTACGAGTCGTTTGTTAGAGTATATAAAAATAATTTTAAATAGAATGTATTAGTAATATTTGCACTAATAATGCTTGTATTGGTAATACTGGCATTATTTATGCTAACATTATTTGTTATACACTATTTAATGTGATATATTAGAACTTGTCTTTTCAATTTTTGTATATTTAAATAAAAGTTTTAAAAATTGCATAAACATTCTAAGATTCATCCGGGATCTAGCATGGATTCAATATATGTTATTTTTTGTCTCAATTTATGTGATACAAATAGAATTTAGATAATCAATCATACTTTTAATATGTATTTAGATAATTTAAGTTGTTAACTATTGTAATTTATAATATTTTTTATGTAATTTTCAAATAATATACATTACTTTTCTTGTCCAAACTTTTGTGGCATTAATAGTTAATTATATTTTTAAAATAATTTTAGTTTTTAATTATTGTGATTTATAATACTTTTCTTCTGTTCCAGTTTAAGTGACACTAATATAATTTCGAGAATCAATCAAATATTTTATATTTTATATTTTTTAAAGTTGTTCATTATTGTGATTTATAGTATTTTTTACATATTTTTTTTTAAATATATAACAAATTAAATTATTTCTAGATATCTTAAATTGTTAACTATTGTAATTTATAATACTTTTTATGTAATTTTTGAATAATATATGTTACTCTCCCCGTCCAAAGTTTTTTATCGTCGATAGCCAATTATATTTATTAAATAACTTTAATTTTTAATTATTGTAATTTATAATATTTCTTCTATTTCAATTAAGTGACACAATGCTTAGATGATCATAATAATTAATTAGGGGTGATATAATAAAATCACGATTGAAGCTGCGAAACATAAATGTCTTAAATGACTTACAACAAATAATTAAAAGTGGCATAGCAAAATTACTATAAAAAATACTCGTGAAAAAAAAATTAAGTGAACCTCATATAAAACGTCAAGTTAATTCTAAACTTGAAGAGTTAATTTATCATTTTTATATCTATCTTACTTTTTTATTAAATATTTTTTTTCTTTTAATAGCTAAATGACTAATAATAATTAATTAGGGTGGTATTTAGTAAAACCACGGTTGAAGTAGCTGAATCAGACATGTCATAAATGTTTATTTTATTTTTTAATTAAATATTACTAATCTTTTAATACCTAAATGACTTATAATAATTAATTAGGATGATATAGTAAAATCACGTTTGAAGCAGCTGAAGCAGACATGTCATAAATATTTATTTTGTCTTTTTTAATTAAATATTATTAATTTTTTAATACCTAAATGACTTATAATAACTAATTAGGGGTGATATAGTAAAATCATGAATTATATATTATTAATTTTTCAATATATAAATGACCTATAATAATTAAAGAGACATGTCATAAATGTCTATTTTATATTTTAGTTAAATATTATTAATTTTTAATATATAAATGACTTATAATAATTAATTAATGTGATATATTAAAATTACGGAGTAACAAAAATTTAAATACGAAATATAGTGAAAAAATTATTTACTTTTAAGAGAGTAAAATAAAAAATATATGAAATATTTAATTATACATTTTAATAAGTATGGGCTCCACCATATTCAATAGAACTTTGGTATCATTGTAATTAAATAGAAAAGGGAAGACTTTTATTTAAGGTCATGGTTGTAATTAAATGAAAATGGTTGGGCTTTTTCTTTAGACTATTTTAAGTTACGTGCGTTGCACGTGTATTTTGCATATTTATTTAAATGAGGAATTTGACACAAATCTATATTAAAAAAAAAAAGATATATGTAGACATCTAAAATAAACTTATCAAATATTAAACTGTAAATCAAAAAATAAATAAATTGAAATGATTTTATTTGTCAAGATTGTGAGTACAATTTTGTAGTATTTTTTTTAATTCTTTTTTTCGAATTTTGTTCGTGATTTCAGGATGTAAAATTTTTAGACCTTCCCGTGATGTTTGGAGATCTTTGGAGTACCTGGTAAAGTTGTAGTCATGTGATCAAGTATTCAAATCTTGAAAATAGCCTTTGAAAGAAATGCAAGGTAAGGCTGCGTACAATAGATTCTTGTGATCTAGCTTTTTCTCGGACTCTATGCATACGGAAGCTTTAGTGCACTGCGCTGCCCTTTTTTTTAAAAAATAATTCACATTATCTAGACTTTTTTGATAGAAAACAAATAATAAATTTATTGTTATTATAATATTGCAGATGTATTAGTTTCTCTAAAATTTCAAACATTTTTACATAGTAGTATAATTTCAGCTTAATTTATTTTTAAATTGATTGTATCATGTTAATTCAAACTTTAACAAATTTATACTACGTAAAAATTAAATTAAATTTTTTAAAAATTTAACGAAGAAAAAATAAACATACATTGATTATCTGCCATAATCTTTAGGTAATCATATATTGGACTATAAACGCGAGAATGACCTTATTTTGGGATGACTTTAATTTCTGTCCTTTAAATTTGTGATCTTTAATTTTGCCGAGTTCTTATATTTTCTAAATAAATAAAATTTAATAGTCGTAACTTTAATAAAGTACACTTCACCCTCATTGGAGTTTCTCTATCTACACAAAGTAAGGCTATACACGCACCCTCTCGAATTCTACTTATGATATTACACATATGTTGTTGTTTTTGTTATTGTGAAAATTCAAATTAAAAAGGAAATATGTGTTTGTTAGTGATTGGTAATATTAAAAGTTTTACCAAATTTATTGCTTGCAAAAGTAAATATTATATGTATTTTTTTTATCTTGAAATATATAGTTTATAGAAAATCTTGTTTTCTCTCTCCTGAGGAATATCTTTTCGAATTGCATTGTATATATTAATATAGTATATCTGCATTGTAGTCAATCAAATAAAATTACTATACTTGTTTGACTTCATTCACCTTATGAATGAGTCCAATCGCTCACAATAAAATAATATACTTTAATCACAAACATTGTTAGATCTAATTTAGTGTATACGTGTGCATCACGTCAAGCGTCAATCATTATAAAATATATAAAAGAACATACATTATTGAAAAATAGCAATTATCTTTAAACAACATGTAATATTTGATAACTAATTTGAAAGAGATTTTAAATCAACCAAAATAATCGAAAAAATACTTTTCCTCCTACTAAGTTGCTATCAAAAAACAAAATCTAATACTAATATCATATAAATTAGTTATGCTTACCTTATAAAAAAAAAAAAAAAAAACTAAAGTCCTGAGAGTATAGAGAGATGAAACACTCTTAAAGCTTTAAACTCAAAAATATATCTTAAATAAAATTAATTTTACTTAATAGTTTTTTAAAAGGATCCAAATTTTTGCGGAAAAAAATTTATAATCCCACATTAATTATAATATATGAATCATTATGGCGATTAACATGATGACCCTTCATTATCTACTATCTAAATCATGTCGACTAAATTTCATGGACAAATTGAAGTCCAAAAAAATTCGATTTAATGTATTTTAGATTCTAACATCGTATAAATAAATAAAAATGTAATAGCTATAACTTCAAATCTTCAATATTAGCATAATAATTAAATGTCAATTATTTGAGGAAAATAGTATACTACAACTTTGTCACAACATTACTATCAACTTATAGCATTTTTCATATATCTTTCGATTATCTAAATATTAAATTTAAAATATTAAATTAACATACTTTAATTTAACTTTAAAATTTATTCAAACTGATCTTGAAAAACAAATCAATGACAAGCAAAAATGGACAGAAGAAGTAATTGACAACTTTGTCCATTGTGAATACTATTTAAGAAGGATAAAAGAGTTTTCCCCTAGCTATCTTTATTATTGTCGTTTTCTTCTTTAAATTTTTGGCATGACATTGCAATTAATACAATATTGCAATGCAATACTTTTAATTATAATCTCTTGGTATTATTGTTCATTAATTACTATCTTTTCTTGAACAAAATCGAATTCTCAATACAAAAACACAAGTATCATGTAACTCATTGATAACCAAATCACAAAGACTATGCTTTAACTGTTGAATTACAATGTAAAATACTGAAATTACAAGTAACATAAAGGATAGAGATAAGAATAGGGATGAAGAGTTTAGACCCTAGAAAGCAGATGAGAGGAACAAACAATATCCCTTATCATATTAAATCGGTTGCTAATTAGGCCTGGATCCCAAATAAAACTCTTCACTGTACTATCTTACTCGACCCAATAATTACAACATAATTAATCTCATTAACAACAACCCATAGGCTCTTACGGAGTCACCATGGTTCACAACAATACTTCAACCCTAAAATAGAACCCTGTCCGCAAGGTTCAAGTGATGACATACTGACATTACAATGGTAATTATGACAAGGCTTGAGTGTGTCTTAGTGTGAAGATGAAACCAAGAGTGGTCAACCTGAAGTACCGATGAATCAAATTCAGTGCCCTTTGCAGACTTTATTCCTATAATTAATTGATCAATATTCCCTGCAGAAACTAAAGTAAGACCACCAAAGCATGAGTCTACCTACTGATACAACTAATATTAAGCCTCTACAATAAATTTGAGATAACAAACTTGATATCATCACGGGAAGCCACAATTTCGTACTTTAAAACCACCATAACATTACTCAAAAAATTGTCAGAGTATTTTTTTATTATATCAGGTGAATCGAGTTGCCATCTATTTGACACAAACGTCACCCTGTCTACAATAACATCCAGAACCTGTGGTATATGAGTTCAAAATATCTTATTTTAAAAAGCCAATCTCTACAATATCTTCTCATGGTATATGATTCTCCTTGTGGCTATGAATATGTGTATCTCATACTTTGTTTTTGACTTTTTTTCTTGAAAAGTCAAGAAAAAGTGATTGTGTGTATTGTAATCGCAGGAGAAAGGGGTAATTAACTTAGGTAACTCAACAAAATATATGATAGTTTCTAATTTCTGGAGGAATAGAAGAGTATGAATATGAAAAAAAAAAATAAAGAAAAAATATTAAAGTATAAGCAATAATAAATAAACAGGAAAAAGAAAAAAAAAGTTAAATACTTTTAGAAGAAGAAGGGGAAAAATGGGGTTCCTTTTTTAGAAAATAAGGGGATTTTTTAAGAAAAAAGTAAAATGATGATAAGAAAATATTTTTTGTTATAATCTTAATATTTTGAAACTAAAGTTCTTAGAAATATTTACTATAAAAATCTTAAGAAAATAATTATAAAAGGAGGATTAAAGTTTGGAGTTTACAACTATTTCTTCTTAATTAGAAATGCATAGAATTTAAACCATTTTAGCAAGAAATGCGTAGATTTTTAAAGTAAAAAAAGTAGATTAGAAGTATATTTTTGAAATAATGTGACTATAGCAATAGCATTATTTTTAATATTTTGATGTTAAAAAAAATTCATTGTCAATTTAACCGCGCGAAGTGCGGTCAAGTACACTAGTCTATATATAAGCTTGTCTAAAAATGGATTCGTCTCCTCTCTATTTCCACTCTCTTCATTTTCCCAATGTTCAATTCGTGACATTTGACATAGTTCAAAATTAAATGAGTAAGATTTAATTATTTTAAAATAAATCTCTAACCATGATTTAGATAATAAATACATTATATATTTAGTTTAAAAAATTATTGTGTAGGAATTTGTTATGAATCATGTTGTGTAAATCGTAGGATGTCCAGTGTATACCCGAAATGAATTCTGTGTTGATTACGACTAGGACCTACGAGTCGTAGGGTCCCATTACGAGTCATGTGGCTAAGTCGTAAGGTCACAAATGAGTTCTGCCTTGGTTACGACTCGTAATGACGAATCGTAAGAAGTGATTACGAGTCGATGGGCGTCGCCCGGGTTAGTCCCTCGCTCTAAGGCGGGCGCCACCCAGGGTAGTCCACCGCTCCAAGGCCCGCGGCGCCCCTTCCCTATTCCGTCCAGCTTTTGTTTCTTGTCATTTAAGGACATTAATTCATATATTATTGTCCATAAATGCTGCAACAAAAAGTCTTTTCTTCCTAATTTTTTTTTCATACGCATGATTCATTTTTAATTTCTATTTAAATTAATATTTTTATTGCATTTTGGGAACTTTCTCTTTAATAATTACTAGCTGTTTTTTTTTTTTTTAAATAGGCGAAATAAAATAGAAGAGTCTACAAGTTCTCCTATTTTATTTCACCTATTTTAAAGAAAATAAAATAGATAACTATTAAAGAAAAAGTTTCAAAAAAAATAAAAATAATAATAATTTAGAATATGAGAGATTTCTCTCATTTTCTCCCTATTTTATTTCACCTATTTTAAAGAAACTAAAATATCTAATTTTAAAGAAAAAGTTTCAAAAAAGGTGATAAAAATTAACCTAAAATAGAAGAGTCGATTATTTCTCCTACTTTATTTCACCTACTTTGAAGAAAATAAAATAGCTAATTTTTAAACAAAAAGTTTTTTAAGAAAAAAAATAGATGATAAAAAAATCAATTGATAAAGAAATTAAAAGATGAAATTCTCACGTAGGAAAAAAAGGTAGGAAGAGAAAAAATTTGTTGCTTTATTTATGAATACGTTGTTAAGATTGTGGAATTACAATAATTTTTTAAATTAAAAACATAATGTATTTATTATCTAAATTATAGTTAGAGTTGTATTTTAGAATAATTAAATCTTACCCATTCAATTTGAACTATGCCATATTGTAGACACGCAAAATTTATTGGGTCAAATTCAGATAAAATTTGGATTTGACCCATATTTTATTGGGTCTAAAAATTATCATTTTGGGCTATAAAAATAATAAGCCCATTTTATCCCCCATCAAGGACTTCAAGGTCCATCTTACCTTGAGGCCCAAACTTATGCCACGTGTCAAGTGACGTGGCATCTCAGTCAAATTAAAGACCAATGAGGCAAGGCCACACACTCAAATGATGTCGCAATCCAAGTCAAGTTCAAGAGCCAATAAAACATCGTCAAATGTCCTAAATGACATATTTTTGGTCAATCACAAGCAACTTATCACATGATAAGATTGGAAATTGAATGGACTAATCAGAATGAGGTAGAAGAGGTTATTTACACTTGACTGCCTACCCCCTACTAGAGGTGTGCAAAAATTAAACCGAACCGATAAACCAAACCGATAAAAATGTTATTGGATTATTGGTATTGGGTTATTGGGTTAACGGTTTTTTATTGGTTTTATAAAAAAAATTATTGGGTAAACGGTTCGGTTTCGGTTTTAGCTTATTGGGTTATCGGTTAAACCGATAACCCAATAAGGATACACTAAGTTATTGTTTTATCCCTATTTGTGTTATATATATAAATATCTCTCTCTCTCTATATATATATCTAGAGAGATAGATAGATAGATAGATATAGATATAGATATAGATATAGATATAGATATAGATATAGATATAGATAAAGATATAGATATAGATATTATATGCACTACTTATTCACAATTTAGTGATTCACAAAGTATTAACCTATTCAGGGCAACAAAGGCACAATATAAAGCTCGACTATTATCGTATTGAAAAGTTTGAAGCATTTATAGCTTCCAACAATTAGGATTTTTTTTTTCTACCTAACATTCAGTTCAAGTTTGAAGATTCTTGTAAACTAAAATGTATTGCGTAGGAATTTGGCGGTAACTAAGATTTTACTATTTTATGTTAGTTGTTACTATTTCTATTTTATAAGTATTTTCTTATTGGTTAAACCGAAAACCGAACCGTTAAGGACCAAAAACCGATAAACCAGAACCGATAAAAAAATATCTTATTGGTTGGTTATTGGTTTTACATATGTAAAAACCAAAAACCAATAAACCGAACCAATAACACATAAAACCGAACCGAATCGATCGATGCACACCCCTACCCCCTATAACTATAAATAAGAGGGTTACATAATTTTTTGAGAGGATTCGGCAAGCATTGGAGAAAGCTCTGCATTTACTACACAACTCTTCAAAGAATTAACTTACGGAGTTCTGCCCGGAGATCAACTCGACAAGACGAAGTGTTGTCTGACATTCCTGGAGATCCAAACGCATTTCTAGGAGGCTCAAACCATTCGAAAGTTTGAGAATTACGCTACAAAAGGCCCTCGAATCACGAAAAAGTTTAGGACAGAAGAATCGAGAGAATAACGAAATTGTACTCACAAGATTACTTTAAATAAAATTATTCTTTTTGTTTATTTTATTTTTGCTTGCAGTTAATTTTCAGCTTTACGAAAATTTGTTGCGAACAAATTTTGGCACGCCCAGTGGGACAAGTTCTGCTCTCCATCTCTTCTTCCTGCAAATCAAATTTAACTACGGCTATGGACTTCAAAAATACGAAAGATGTCTCATGCAAGAACTTTGCTACTGCCACATCTGATGAGCTCAACCTTGTTGGTCCCCTCACTCGACGTAAATTTAAGACCAGTGGTTGGGAAAGATCTGAATACTTCACTTCTTTGGAGAAGGCAAAAAAAAGCAAATCTTATATGACGACTGAAGCTGCAGCTACTGGGGGCAATTTGACATCCTTGCTATGTGATGACTTCTCGCAGACTGACGTCAATTTTAGTGCTTCTGAAGATTCGACTAATTCACCAATTTCAACAAAGATCAACGCCTTGATGGCGACGCAACTGATATGGATGAGAAGTTCGCAATAATGGAACAAACCATTGAAGTTTTGAAGAAATCTGTCGAGGATTAAGATCTTCAAATCGCTCAACTGATGAACAAGTTGGAGTCCTTCGCCCCTGGAGAATCGAGCCACAACCCTGCTTATCCACCCGACTTTACTCTGCAAAATAAGAATATCGATGAGTCACCTAGCAAGACTAAATCTAAAAAAGAGAAGCAGTTTACTTCGGTTGCTACTCTAACAGTTCAACAACTGCAAGATATGATTGCAAATGCCATCAAGGCACAATATGGAGGCCCATCACAAAGTTTCGTAGGATACTCAAAGCCGTATTCTAAGCAAATCGAGGGCTTACCGATGCCAATTGGATATCAACCGCCAAAGTTTCAATAATTTGATGGAGAGGAAAATCCAAGACAACACATCGCTCATTTCGTTGAGACTTGTAGCAGTGCTGGTACACATGCTGATCTTCTTGTCAAGCAGTTTGTTCGCTCTTTGAAAGGCAACGCTTTTGATTATTACACAAACTTGGAGTCTGAATCAATTGATTATTGGGAGCAACTAGAAAGTCAGTTCCTAAATCGTTTCTACAACACCCGTCCTACGGTCAACCTGATGGAGTTGACAAACATAAGAAAAAGTAAAGATGAGCCTGTAGTGGACTACATAAATCGTTGGCGAACATTTAGCTTTGATTACAAGGATCAACTTTCTGAAACTTTCGCTATTGAAGTTTGCATTCAAGGGATGCATTGGGGCCTTGTGTATATCTTCCAAGGAATTAAGCCTCAAACTTTTGAAGAATTAGCTACTTGCGCTCATGACATGGAGTTCAACATTGCAAGTCATAGAATGACGTCACCTATTTTTTATCCTAGAAAAGAAGTCACAAAATTCAACGAATCATCAGAGGACCAAATTGGGAAATCTATGGCGACAACTGTGAGTTCTAAGAAGGCCTCCACAAGACAAAAACTGAAAGAGAAAGCTCTAAAGCAACAAATGCAAGAAGTGAAAAATCAACCAACCACTAGTCTTCAACTTGCGCCGAGTGAGTGGACCAACATGGCTGAGCTCATCAGATGTGGCAGTAGCAGAGTTCTTGCTTGAGACAACTTTAGTATTTTCAAAGTCCATAGAAGTAGTTGAATTTGATTTGCAGGAAGAAGAGATGGAGAGCAGAACTTGTCCCACTGGGCGTGACAAAATTTGTTTGCAACAAATTTTCTTAGTTCTGAAAATTAACTGCAAGCAAAAATAAAATAAACAAAAAGAATAATTTTATATAAATAAATTTTGGGAGTACAATTCCGTTATTCTCTCGATTCTTCTCTCCTAAGCTTTTTTGTAATTTGAGGGCCTTTGTAACGTAATTCTCGAACTTTCGGATGATTTTAGCCTCTTAGAAATGTGTTTGGATCTCCAGGAGTTATTTGACAGCACTTCGTCTTGTCAAGTTGATCTTCGGGCAGAACTCCGTTAGTCAATTCATTGAAGAGCCGTGTAGTCAATGCAGAAGTTTCCTCCAATGCTTGCAGAATCCTCTCAAAAAACTATGTAACCCTCCTATTTATAGTTGTAGGGGGTAGGCAGTCCAAGTGTAAATAACCTCTTCTACCTCATTTTGATTGGTCCATTCAGTTTTCAAGCTTATCATGTGATAAGTTGCTTGTGATTGGCCAAAAATATGTCATTTAGGACACTTGGCAATGTTTTATTGGCTCTTGAACTTGGCTTGGATTGCGACATTTTGAGTGTGTGAGCTTGACTCATTGGTCTTTTATTTGACTGGGATGCCACATCACTTGACACGTGGCATAAGTTTGGGCCTCAAGGTGAGATGGACCTTGAAGTCCTTGACGAGGAATAAAATGGGCTTATTATTTTTATAACCCAAAATGATAATTTTTAGACCCAATAAAATATGGGTCAAATCCAAATTTTATATGAATTTGACCCAATAAATTTTACGCGTCTACAGATGTCCCCTACTTTAAAGCTCGGCAAGGTGTTTGACTTGTCGGACCTTTTAGAGACGAGATTTGAAGTATTCGTGGAGTCTCTTTTTTTTTTGCAAGACTTGAGCACTTTGTTGAAATCCGACTCCTCGAAGTCATCATAATCCAGGTAGAATAGCGTGAATCCCTTCCTTAGGAGTGTAAAATTCCATTTAAAACTAAATATATCCAAACCTTATAGGATTCGGGTATTAGTCTTATATCGAATTTTAATAGGATTAAATAATGATGTTATCCCACTTCGAAAAGGATTTGAAATTTGACTTATTTTGGACACTTGGACGTCCCAGTTCTTCTTGAAGACAACTTGTTCAGCAAATTCCTTTTCGAAATCAAACTGGGGCCTTTCAGAGTCTATAAAAGGACATCACCGCCCCATAAGTCATTGTAATTTAGACCGAGCAGAAATTCAACTTCCGTTCTTCTCCTCTTTTTGCTCTTTTTTCACAATTGAGCTTTCAGGCACTTTAGGGCATCTGTGGAAGAAGCTTCATAAATCATCGTGGAGGTGTCTGAATCACGAATGACTTGTAGTGTTGGAAAGTAGACTCGCGAGGCTACGTTCTACGTGAAAACCACGCTCTATTTATCTCCATATCTGCCCAGGTATCGTTTCAAAATCAGACCTTCAGTTCTGTTTTGACACTTTTTACTTATTTTGTGCAGTCTCACGAAAACTCTCATATCTTGACTTAGAAATATCAAAATCAGGAGTTGTTATTTGCGTTGGAAACTAGACTCGTAGATCTACATATTACGTGGAAACCACAATCAGATTGCATCTGAATCATCCAAGATATCGCTCCAAAAACACCCTTCTAATCTTGGTTCGCTAGTTTTTTTCCAGCTTTGCGCAGCGTCACGATAAATTTCATATCTCGACGTGGGAGTATCATAATTAGGCGTCGCTTTTTACATTGGAAAGTAGATTTGCAGAGCTACGTTTCATACAGAAACCACAATTAGATTACATCTTAATCATCCCAGATATTGCTCCAAAATGGCTTTCTAATCTTGGTTCTCTAGTTATTTCAACTTTGCGCAGCGTCACGATAAATTATATATCTCGATGTGAAAGTATCAAAATTAGGTTCCATTTTTTGAATTAAAAAGTAGATTCATAGAGATACAACTCGTGTGAAAACCACAATCATATTGCATCCGAATCATCGCAGATATCGCTCCAAAAACGGCCTTCCAATCTTGGTTCGCTAGTTGTTTCAGCTTTGCGCAGCAAAACGATAAATTTCATATCTCGACGTGAAAGTATTGAAATCAGGTGTCATTTTTTGCATTGGAAAGTAGAATCAAAGATCTACTTTCCATGCAAAAACCATCATCATTAAACTTCTAAATTTTTTCAGGTAATTTTCCAAAGTTGCAGCCTAAATCTTGTGACACTCTGCTTCTCATCAGATTTTGGATACTTCATGAATTTCATCTTCTACTTCACGAGCCTAAACTGCAAGTCAAGATGCTCCTCGATTCACAAGCCTAAACTACAAGTCATGATGCTCCTCGATTCATGAGCCTAAACTGCAAGTATAGATGCTCCTTGATTCACGAGCCTAAACTGCAAGTCAAGATACTCCTCAATGAGAAGTAGAGTATCACTAGATTTAGGCTCCAATTTTGAAAAATTACCGGAGAAAATTTAGATGTTTTATGATGGTGGTTTTCACATGGAATGTAGATCTGCAAGTCTACTTTCCAATTCAAAAAATGGCACCTGATTTCAATACTTCCATGTCGATATATGGAATTTATCGTCCCGCTGCGCAAAACTAAAACAACCAGCGAACCAAGATTAGAAGGCCATATTTGGAGCAATATCAAGGACGATTCGGATGCAATCTGATTGTGGTTTCCACATGAGTTGTATTTCTGTGAATCTACTTTTCAATGCAAAAAACGGCACCTAATTTTGATACTTTCACATCGAGATATGGAATTTATCGTGATGCTGCGCAAAGCTAAAATAACTAGCGAACCAAGATTAGAAGGCCATATTTGGAGCGATATCTGGGACGATTCAGATGCAATCTGATTGTGCTTTCTGTAAGAGACGTAGCTCTGTAAATCTAATTTTCAATGCAAAAAGCAGCACATAATTCTGATACTCCCACGTCGAGATATGAAATTTATCGTGACGCTGCGCAAAGCTGAAAAAAAAACTAGCGAACCAAGATTAGAAGACCATTTTTGGAGCGATATCTTGGATGATTCTGATGCAATCTTATTTTGGTTTCCTCTTGAGACGTAGATCTATGAGTCTAGTTTCTAATGCAAAAAATGGCTCCTAATTTTGATGTTTCTAAGTCAAGATATGAGAGTTTTCGTGAGACGTAACAAAACAAGTAAAAAGTGACGAAACAGAACTAAAGGTTTGATTTTGAAATGATACCTGGGCAGATCTGGAGATAAATTGAGCATGGTTTTCACGTATAACGTAGTCTTGCGAGTCTACTTTTCAACACTACAAGCCGTTCGTGATTCAGACACCTCCATGATGATTTATGAAGCTTCTTTCACAGATGCTCCAAAATTCCCGAAAGCTCAATTGTGAAAAAAGAGCAAAAAGAGGAGAAGAACGGGAGTTGAATTTCTGCTCGGTCTGAATTACAATGACTTATGGGGCGGTGATGTCCTTTTATAGACTCTGAAAGGCCCCTGTTTGATTTCAAAGAGGAATTTGCTAAACAAGTTGTCTTCAAGAAGAACTGGGACGTCCAAGTGTCCAGAATAAGTCAAATTTCAAATCTTTTTCGAAGTGAGATAACATCATTATTTAATCCTATTAAAATTCGATATAAGACTAATACCCGAATCCTACAAGGTTTGGATATATTTAGTTTTAAACAGAATTTTACACTCCTAAGTAAGGGATTCACGTTATTCTACCCGGATTATGATGACTTCGAGGAGTCGGATTTCAACAAAGTGCTCAAGTCTTGCAAAAAAAAAGGGGAGTCCACGAATACTTCAAATCTCGTCTCTAACAGGTCCGACAAGTCAAACACCTTGCCGAGCTTTGAAGTAGGAGGCATCTGTAGACACGTAAAATTTAGTGGGTCAAATTCATATAAAATTTGGATTTGACCCATATTTTATTGGGTCTAAAAATTATCATTTTGGGCTATAAAAATAATAAACCCATTTTATTCCTCATCAAGGACTTCAAGGTCCATCTCACCTTGAGGCCCACGTGTCAAGTGACGTGGCATCCTAGTCAAATTAAAGACCAATGAGGCAAGACCACACACTCAAATGATTTCGCAATCCAAATCAAGTTCAAGAGACAATAAAACATCACCAAGGGTCTTAAATGACATATTTGCAACTTATCACATGATAAGCTTGAAAACTGAATGGACCAATCAGAATGAAGTAGAAGAGGTTATTTACACTTGGAATGCCTACCCCCTACAACTATAAATAGGAGGGTTACATAATTTTTGAGAGGATTCGGCAAGCATTGGAGAAAGCTCTGCATTGACTATACAACTCTTCAAAGAATTGACTTATGGAGTTCTGCAGACGAAGTGTTGTCTGACATTCCTGGAGATCCAAACGCATTTCTAGGAGGCTCAAACCATCCGAAAGTTCGAGAATTACGCTACAAAAGGCCCTTAAATCACGGAAAAATTTAGGAGAGAAGAATCGAGAGAATAACGGAATTGTACTCACAAGATTACTTTAAATAAAATTATTCTTTTTGTTTATTTTATTTTTGCTTGCAGTTAATTTTCAGCTTTACGAAAATTTATTGGGAACACATATATCACCAATCAAGATAGAAATTTGGGAAAATGAAGAGAATGAAAATGGAGAGGAGCCGAATCCTCTAAAAATTGATTACCAAAAAAGAAGATTTACTAAATTTGAATGAGAGGTAATAAATTAAATTTGAATAAAAGAGATAAAATTCATTTTTTCCCAACGAGCTTATCTGAATGTAGAGTAACATTGTAGTAGTTAGTGGAGAAGACTTAGAGTACGTTGAAAGAATACATGCCAAGTATTTTAAAATACAAAATTGTACCTTAAGAGTTTATTTTGATATTTATATTTTGTAAAAGAAAAAATCGTAATAGTTTTATATCATGCAAAAGAAAGACTTAATTTGGCGTGAACGAATTATCAACGATTACTTCTAGTGATTGGGCAACAGATTGTTACACATTTAATGGAACTTTTGCTAATAACGTCGCCATCTAACAGTTAATTAGATATTGGACTTTATGCTTGTCAGTGATACACTTTTATTATCATGGCCAGTTTTTCCCGAGTGATGGGCACAACGCCTGCATGTCATTAGCCAAGTTGCTTCACTTTATTGGATGAGTCATGATGTGCCAATGACGGAAAACTTTGGGAGGTCTTCTTGGCCAAGTTAGAATGAGGTGCATTTCATCCGCTCAATAACATTACCATGTGTCACACCGTTATATCAATCTTTGTATTTTTTAATAGTAGATCAAAGATATTTGAAACACTCTCTCTTTAGGATAACTTGTCGATTAAGCCTTACTTCCATGCTAAGCCCGCATGTGTTATGTCACTGTACTCACACTCTAAATATTTTGTCTTGGTTCTAGTCTTTTTGAATCCTATAGACTCCACGTTTGTCTCCATACTTTCTGTAACAACTCGCAATTCGAGCTAGAACGTAAATCACCATTCCTACGCGTAAAGGTTTCAAAAATCAATAAGTCCTATGCAAATTTAGTGTGTTAATCAATTATGTAGGGTGAGAATATAGTTGAGCATGAATTGAGATCATAGAGGTCCCTTAACTCAAAGACGAGTTGAAAGCTTTCCTATCGATTGAGTTTTAGTGAGTGTCTAAACTTGGGTCAACTCCAATCGACCATAACTTCTTATATATACCGAATTAGAGGGTCTACTATATATCAAATGAAAGGTCTACGATTCTTCTTTCCAACGATATTAATTTCGCCTAAATCCGACAACCGAGTGAAAAGTTATAGCATTTTTCGTGTGAGGCAGTGGTCTGCCGCGATTACACCTCTCGCGGTGCGATAGTGGTGAAGCCAATACCGCTCAGCGGTAAACCTTTAAATCGGAGTCGTCCTAAGGAAGTAGGTCACCGCTATTAGCCCGCTCAGTGGTGCTATAGCGGTGGGACAAATACCGCTCAACGGTAAGCCTCAAAATCGGAATTTTTCTGCAACTTTTAAGTCCGATGACAGTCTCGTCTTTTTCCTACCATTCCTAATCGTATTAACAGATGATTAAAGCATTTTTAGGTCATAATATTTCCACTTTTACTCAAATTTATCAAGAACAAAAACCCTAACCTCCCTCCCAAAGATCAAGAGTCCATACTCTAAGTTCAAGAATTCAAGAAAAGTGTCGAGATTGGAGTTTCAATTTTCAAATTAAACTACTTAAGGTACGTGGGGTTATCCTAATCTCATGGGCATGTGTTTTCTATGAAATTTTAACAAAGTTTCAAATTTTGTAAGTATATAAATACATGTGGTGAGTTTGGGAATTTGTTTTAAAAGCATGTATTGTGTGTTAGGATAGATTAGCAGTTCACACACATTAAATCTGTGGAGAGGATGAAGAAAACTAGAGAGAGTTCTTTAGGAGAGAGAGAATTAATTTCGTGGTAACACCCGTGGGTAACCTCTACGGCGGACGGACTATTTATATTAATGACTCAGAGTATATACAATTACACAGAGAAATGAGAATAAAAGGTACAACCTAAAATTTGGGTTGAACCGTGTGAACATTAATATATAACAGTACGTCACATATTAATCAGGCTCCACAACCTAACAATTCTCCCACTTAGAGACAGATTCTGTCATCCAAGAATTACATTCTCAAAAAAAATAAAAAGTATTCCTCCATCATCAATATGTTCGCCACACCGCAACATTTGTAGACACAACTCCAGAAAACCAACTAAGGTTTTGCACAACCTTAGTTTACCAACATCAACACATTTTGTCAACATGTCTGCTGGATTCTTTCCACCCTCTATCTTTTCCAAACACATATCACCTTTTTCCACTGCCCTGCGAGTGAAATAGTATCATCTTCTAATGTGTTTCGTCTTCGAATGATAGACCGTATTCTTCACCAAATGTATGGTACTATGACTATCTGTGTAAAGAATCTTCTTAAGCTACTTCTTGCCCAGTTTTTCCAGATAATCTGCCAGCCATATCATCTCATTTCCAGCTTCAGCTATTGCCACATACTCAGCCTCAGTAGATGAAAGAGCAACACACTTCTGAAGCCTGTACATCCAACTTAATACTGTAACACCTACGGTGTATATGTATCCGGAAGTGCTCATGCTTGAGTCCAAATACCCACCAAGATCAGCATCAACAAAACCTTGCAGAATCACTTCACCATTGCCAAAACAAAGTGAAGTACTGGATGTACCTTTCAGATATCTTAAAATCCACTTCACAGCTTCCCAATGCTCTTTCCCGGGGTTTGCCATGTACCTTCTAACAACTCCCACTGCATGTGCTATATCAGGTCTAGTACATACCATAGCATACATCAGACTCCCAACTGCAGAGGCATATGGAACAAGTGTCATGTGCTCCCGCTCCTGAGCTGTCTTTGGTGACTGCTCCTTTGACAATTTTGTGTGATTTGCCAATAGAGTAGTCCTGGGTTTAGCATCAATAACTCTAAATCTGGCCAGCACCTTCTCAACGTACTGCTCTTGGGATAGATTCAAAGTGCCAGCAGATCTATCCCGAGAAATCCTCATCCCAAGAATCTGCTTCGCTGCACGTAAATCTTTCATCTCAAACTCAGAAGACAGACTTGCCTTCAGAGAGTTTATCTCCTTCATATTGGATCCTGCAATCAACATATAATCCACATACAAGAGTAAAAATACATAAGAATCAGTGTATTTCTTGAAGTAGGAACATTGATCCTTTTCACTCCTGCGAAGCCACTCTTGCTCATAAAGGAGTCAAACTTCTTGTACCACTGTCTAGGTGCTTGATTCAGCCTATACAAGCTCTTGTTGAGCTTTCACACCATGTGTTCCTTTCCTGGAACTACAAACCCCTCTGGCTGCTGCATATAGATTTCCTTATCCAAATCTCCATGTAGAAACACAGTCTTTACATCTATTTGCTCAAGATGCAAATTCTCCGATGCAACAATACTAAATAAAATTCGGATAGTAGTTAATTTCACAACAGGAGAAAATATTTCAGCATAATCAATACCTTTTCTTTGTGAATATCCTTTAACTACTAACTAAGCCTTGAACCTTCTTTTGCCATATGGTTCTGCCTTGATTTTGAACACCCACTTGTTCAACAAGGCTCTCTCCCCTTCAGGTAACTCAGTCAACATACACGTGTTATTTCTCTCAAGTGAGCTCATTTGATTATCCATGGCTTGCTCCCACTTAATTGAATCCTCCACCTGCAGGGCCTCAACAACAGACTCCGGTTCCCCTTCACCAGTCAGCAATAGATAATGTAATGATGGTGAATACCTATCTGGTGCTCTAATGGTCCTGGATGATCTCTTCTCAACCTTCTCAGGTGTCAATTATTCCGCCTATGGTTCCTCAACGACAGTCTCTGGAGTTTGTTGAATATTTGTTGTAATATCTTTGGGTGTACTCTTTGGAAACTCAAGCTCAACTCCTACTTGCTTTGTAGTTTCTTGAACCTTTTTATCTGTGTCCTTGTACAAGACATTTTCATCAAATGTCACATCACAATGTCTTAGGATCTTTTTGTTCCTGTTATCCCAAAACTTGTACCCGAACATGTCAGAACCATAACCTATAAAGTAGCACTTTATAGCTTTAGCATCAAGCTTATCTCTGTTCTCTGAATCAACATAAACCTAAGCAGTGCAACCAAAAGTTCTCAAGTGAGAATACTTGAGCTCTTTTCCTATCTATACTTCTTTAGGAATCTTGAACCCCAGAGGAAATGATGGTCCCCTGTTGATCAAGTATGCAGCTGTGCTTATAACATCTGCCCAAAACATCTTAGGCATCCCACAGTGTATCCTCATGCTCCTTGCACGCTTATTCAATAGTTTGTTCATCCTTTCAGCAACTCCATTCTGCCTTGCCTTCTCGATAACTGTCCTCATCAATCTGATTCCCTCAGCTGCACAAAATTGTTTGAATTCGAACTTGTCATATTCTCCTCCATTATCAGACCTCAGGCATTTAATTTTCAAGCCTGTCTGATTTTCAACTTCAGCTTTCCACCACTTGAAAGTAGCAAACACATCTGACTTATGTTTCAAGAAGTAAACCCATACCTTCTTGCGGAAATCATCAATAAAGGTGACATAGAATCTGGATCCACCAAGTGATGAAACATAAGATGTTTCCCAAACGTCTGTATGGACCATTTCCAGTCGTAGTTTCTTCGGCTCTCTCACATTCTTCGTGAAGCTTACTCATTTCTATTTACCCATAACACAACTCTTACAAAGACCCATATAAACAAATTTCAGCCCCTCTAAAGCTTCTTTTGCAGCCAACATCTTCATTCCTTTAGCACTCATTTGTCTAAGTCTGTTGTGCCACAAACATGAACCGGAAGCACCCTTAACAACAACAACCATGTTTATACACCCTGCAGTGGTGTACAAAGTTCCAGATTTTGTGCCATGTGCTACAACCATAGCACCCTTCACAATCTTCCATGAACCTTTCTCAAACTCTGTTGCATAGCCTGTGCTATCCAACTAACCATCAGAGATCAGATTCTTCTTAAGACCAGCAATATATCTGACATCCTCCAATGTCCACTGATTTCCTGCAGGAGTTTTTATGTAGACAACCCCCTTTTCTTCAATCTCCAACGGCTTGTTGTCAGCAAGATACACCTTTCCAAAATTTCCAGACTTGAAATTTTGGAATAATTCCTTTCTAGGAGATGAATGAAAAGATGTACCAGAATTCAATATCCAGGATTCAACCGGGCTATCCACACTAAGGATTAGAGCATCCCCAATGTCTTCTGCTGAATTAACAGAATCATTATCATCTCTAGATTTCTGATTATTCTTCTTCTTGGGTTTCTTGCACTCTGTTCAAAAGTGTCATTTCCATAATTCTAACATGTCACGTTAGATTTTTGTGGAGATTTTCCATGATTCTTTGATTTTGATCTGCCATGTGTATTCTGACCCCTCGATTAGTCTCTCCCCCTTCGATCACACTGAGAGCACTACCAGATGACTCCCTAATTTCTCGTTTGCGAATGCTTTCGCTAAGAACATCTCAAATTTCATCAAACTTCAGTTTCTTAGATCCACGGGAACTGCTAATCGCAGCAACAACAGTATCCCAAGACTCAGGCAGAGATGACATCAAAATTAGTGTTTTAATTTTATCTTCGAAATTAATCTCGACAAAACACAGTTGACTAACAATCATATTGAACTTGTTTATATGATCAGCAATAGATCCATTCTCAGGCATCTGTAAATTGAACAATCTACGCATCAAATATACCTTGTTCATCGCAGATGGCTCTTCGTACATATTTGATAGTGCCTTCAACAGATCGGACGTGGTTTTTTCCTTGACGATGTTGAACGCTGCATTTCTTGACAAAGTCAACCGGATCATCCCTAGAGCCTGTCGATCCTTGAGCTTTCAGTCCTCCTCCTTCATGGACTCTAGATTCACCCCGGTCAAGGGTTTGTGAAGATCTTTCTGGTACAGATAGTCTTCGATCTATATCTTCCAGAAACCGAAATCGGATCCATGAAACTTCTCGATTCCAAACTTTGATCCTTCCATCTTCAGTGATCGTGATGAATCTCCCAAGATTTGATACCAGTTGTTAGGATCGATTAACAGTTCGCACACACTAAATCTGTGGAGAGAATGAAGAAAACTAGAGAGAGTTCTTTAGGAGAAAGAGAGATAATTAATTTAGTGGTAACACCCGTGGGTAACCTCCACAGCGGATGGGCTATTTATGTTAATGACTCGTAGTATATACAATTACACAGAGAAATGAGAATAAAAGATACATCCTAAAATTTGGGTTGAACCACTTGAACATTAATATATAACAGTACGTCACATATTAATCAGGCTCCACAACCTAACATTGTGAACATAGTTTGATAAAGGTATCTAATGTTCATGGGATTTCTCTTCATAACCTTGATTTATGATTTCATATATATATATATATATGTGTGTGTGTGTGTGTGTATACGCGCTTTGAACTTGAAGGATGGTTTTGAATATGAATTGTGAATCTTTTAAATCCATGATGATATTTATATACTTTTATGGTATTGAATTGTACACTAATGAGAACATGGTTTAAGAACCCTTTTGGAATAATAGACTTATGATAAACCAACTTTGAAGGCTATTTTTTAAACAAATGATGATTTTCTTAAGTTTTTATGGTTTTGATAATCAATACGCATGTGTTGAATGATTGGTATAAGAAAAGTTGTGAAATGGTGGGCTATAAATGACTTGCAAGTCGGGGGTATGATGATACCCCATCGAGAAATTGCCCTTGAAAGAAAAAGAAAAGAAGGTTGTGAACATGATGCATGTTTTCTTTTACTGAGCTAAAACTAGACTAATGTGAGTTGGATGGGTACCCAAAGAAAGCACGAGTCGGGAGACTCTATGCTGGAAACCGTGATTTGCCGACACGGGACTTTGGTATCCTGCTATGTGATCTTGTGTACCTTGTATTATGTCATCCCAATTCGAGACCATGGTTAGGAGCCCTGCTTTGTGATCCTGTGCCAACCACGACATATTGAATTGGCTGGGGAAATTGACACCCTTCTTTGTGATCTTGCGTGTTCTCCCCTCACTAGAACTCCAAGCTTGGCGGCAAACCGAGATTTGGTGGTCTGTGTAAACATGAATTTGTAGGGTGTACCATCTAGAGAAATAATGCTAAAATAAATTGAGATACAAAGGAAATAAATGTGTTTGGAAACTCATCCTACTATGTGCTTTCAAATTATTTTGTGCCACTATTTATATAAAAGATCTCACTTATGTTGTGTAAAAGTTGTATTTTATTTTTGGATTACTCTGCGTACCAGTACATATGTATTAACCCCTTTTATCTCAGGATCTGAGGCACAGTCCCGAGGTCCCATCTAGCAATAGGCTTGAGTGCATCAGAAGTTGCAGTTGGTGAGCCTTCTCTATTCTGAAAGGCCTGATTTTCAGATTTTGTTGTTTTCTTCTATTTATGGTCTACTGGAGGCCTTGTCCCAGTTTTAGACACGACATTGGTTCCCATGTATTAGAGATTTCGCAGACTATTGTTAGATATTGTTAGAAGTTATGAAAATTCCATTTTGAATTGTTCCTTTGAATTATATTTTGACCATGATTCCGTATCTATATGTATTTTTGCATTGTCTTTTATAGTATGTGAACATGTGTACAATGTCTAAAAAGTGAAAGGCGCTCGGGCCTTCATGGTTTGGGATGCTCGTCGCGGCCAAGGCCTCGGCTCGGATCGTGACACTTTCAGCTTAGTGTTAACTCCTCTGCAAGTCTAATTAATTAGAACTATGTTACACCATGACACTTCACCTAGATTTTGTCTTGTCAATTTATCCATTACTAAGATAAATAATAGCAGGTTAAAAGATGATCTCTAGTATAACTCTATTATCGCTGGAAAACGCTTTGTGTCTTTTTTTACTGTCCTAATCTAGACTTTGATTTCATCATGCATGTTTTTAGTCGTCCTAATATATATCACAAATATACCTATAACCTCTAAGCATTTTCATAAAATTTCTTCATCGTTATAATTTTTTAAATTTATACACATCATGCACGAATTCTTCTTTCTATTTCTACACCGTAACTCGGGGGTTTGGGCCACAGGTGACAAAAGAGTTTTAAAATGAGGTGTAGGTGACACAAGTCTTAATAATTGAGTAGAGGTGACAATTACTTCATTATGGTTTAAGAAAGTTTGGAAAATTTCAAAATAACCCACAAGTTTTTAAATTTACACTTTGATTCAAATGTTAGTTAATATATAACGGGGAACGAAGGGAAAAAGAAATCTTTTTCTCTCTCCTCATTTGTTGTTATTTTCTCTCTCTTCGCGATATTTGTTGTTCATTGTTGCTGCTGCTTTATTCATTTTCTGATTCATTATCATCATCTTATACTTCATTATCAACTTCATATTCTTCTTGTTGACCATTGTTGTTGTTGTTGTTACTCCAACTGCTGCTCTTTGACCAAATTCTTATGTCAAATTTTATTTCGTAAATCACTTTCAACTTTGAAATTTACTTGAGAGGAGACTTTGGTAAGTTAGACTATGCTTTTTAGTTGAATCTGGGTAACTGCTAGTGTGTTGTTTTTTCAACAATAGTTTACATGCGAACATGAATGCAATACAAGAGCAATCTGTTTAAACAGATCCATTATCTGCGACACCAGATAAATGTTCTGTTGTAACAGTAGACTCATGTTGGATTCATGTTTAAGGGTTCTAGGTGCCCGTAGTATGATTATGAATTGAATAGATGGGTATTCTGTTGCACCAGATTAGTAATCTGTTTCAACAGATAAATAATCTGTTTTATCAGATTACTAATATGTTTCGAACAACAAAATACAACTCCTGTCACACACAAAACCTAACAGATAACTCATATGTTCTTGCTATTGATACTGGAATCAAATTATTCCTTAATTGTAGACATGTCATTCGTTAAGAAATAGAAATAGACAGCACAAAAATTAAATAAGAAATAAAAAGTCAAGTGCATCAAACATAATTTTTTATAAAAAAAATAAAAATACATAGATAACAGAAAAAAAAGCTTAATTATTATTATCATCATTATTAACATCATTATTATTTGTATGGCCAGCCGACCAATCTTCAAAGGACAGCAGCAGCGCCCTCCGCAGCTTGCGGATCTCCCGCAACATCCTTACTCTGATGGCGGACAACTCCCAATGCAGGTCATGAACATCCTTCTGCAGTTTTCTCATGGCGTCTCGTAAAATAGCGACATCCCACACAGGATCAGCCATATCTAAAAAACGCATAAGTTGACAAAACACACACGTAAACACAAAAGTAAAGAAAAGAAAGAATTCGAATGTAATGTAATACAACGTATATTTACACAAAAATCAAGAAAAAAACTTACCAGAGACAGGAAAAAGCTATCAAGTCCTTGAAGAGAAAGTAGTTGAAAGTGTAACAAGAGCGAGGAATAAATAGTGTGTAGTAGGACGAACGATTGAGTAAGGAAGGACCTATTTATAGAAGATTGAACTTGAATGAGTTAGGCAAAAAATCGCAATTGTTCACCTCCATTTATTAATGACATTCTTGATTGCTGTAAAAAGTTATGACTTAATTAAATTAATCAATATTATGATAAGTAATGACTTTTCAACTTTATTATTATTAATAATTAGTTCTTTCCAGGAATCATTTTTTTTACACTGTTTTGGACAACAAATAATATATTTGTTGCATCATATAAATCATCTGTTACAACAGATATATCATGATTTGCAACAAATAGATAACCCGTTGCATCAGATAATATATTTGTTGCAACATATAATATATATATATATATATATATATATATTTTAAAAAATATATTATCTTCATGACATTCAAATTTTTTGACTTTTTAATTATATAAATTAATAAAGCAGATTTAAAGGCACAACTGTTCACCTCCATTTATTAATGACATTCTTGATTACTGTAAAAAGTTATGACTTAATTAAATTAATCAATATGATGATAGGTCATGACTTTTCAGCTTTATTATTATTAATAATTAGTTCTTTTCAGGAACCATTTTTTTTTACACCGACTTGGACAACAGATAATATATTTGTTGCATCAGATAAATAATCTGTTACAACAAATATATCATGATTTGCAACAAATAGATAACCTGTTGCATCAGATAATATATCTGTTGCAACATATAATATATATATATTTTTTTAAAAATATATTATCTTCATGACATCCAAATTTTCTGACTTTTTAATTATATAAATTAATAAAGCAGATTTAAAGGCACAACTGTTCACTTCCATTTATTAATGACATTCTTGATTATTATAAAAAGTTATGACTTAATTAAATTAATCAATATTATGATAGGTCATGACTTTTCAGCTTGAAGCTTAGCTTTATATATATTAAAATAATTAGTTCTTTCCAGCAACCGTTTATTTTTTACACTGAGTTGCACAACAGATTATATATATGTTGCATCAGATAAATCATTTATTACAATAGATATATCATCTGTTGCAACAAATAGTTCAACGTTGCATCAGATAATATATCTGTTGCAACATATAATATATATATCTTTAAGAAAAAAACTTATCTTCATGACATTCAAATTTTCTGACTTTTTAATTATATAAATTAATAAAGAAGATTTAAAAACAAGAATATTTCTGGTGAGTTTTTTACGGTTTAAATTGTGTTTATCATTTATTTCCTTATTCTTTTCTGTGAAAAGAAATGACTTAATTAAATCAAGCTGGTGGTGACGACTTAATCTTTCCGTTTCTTTAATAACCATTTTTATTAATTGAGTTATGGCAACAAATTGTATATCTGTTGCATCAGATAACCCATCTGTTTCAACAGATATACCATCTGTTGCTATAAATCGACCATCTGTTTAAAGAGCTTTTTTGATTGCTTCTAACTGATTCATAAGTCGCAACAGATGAGGAATTTGATGCATCAGAAGCATTTTTTGTTTTTGTTTGTTTGTTGAATGCGTTTAGACAAAAGTCACAGTCATATTCATTAACTTTTTTCTTAAAAATCATATCATCATATATATATCTTAATTAAATTAATCTAATGTTGTGACTTTTTTTAAATTAAATAATCTTTCTTTTACGATTATAATATCATTTAGTTCCTTATTATTTATTAACGAACCATTTTTAGGAGAATTTCTCATCATGACCGCATCCCTAACTCCAACCACCGACATGTTTTGAATAGGGAATAAATATAATGATAATTAAATATTGAATAAGAATTAAAAATTCAAAATCGACCAAACCAAACCAAACATATACATGGATTGTTTTGAATCCCTTATAGGTAGATCGGATATATAAAAGGGAAATACATACGCTAAAAGAAAGAAAAAACATAACCTAATTATTATTATTATTATTATTACTATTATTATTGTCAACCTTACAATTTTCATCCGGCAGCAGCAGGGCCCTCCTCAGCCTTGCTCAGAAGTCGGCCAAATCCCTCTGGAGTTCATTAAACTGCCTTTGAAATTCCTGCAAGGACTCGATATGAACCTTCTTGTATAAATCTGGATTTGACATATTAGTATTGTAAGTATAGTAGAATGAACGAGAGTGAGTGAGGAGGCCGGAGGGGCCTATTTATAAAATGATTGAGAATTGGAAGGGACTGGACTTAGTCAAACAAAAAGCCACGACTGTTCATATCCCTTAAAAGGAAAAATTACACAAATCCTTTATTGAAGACACCATATTACACAATATCCCTTAATATTTTAAAAAATTACATAAAATTCTGGATTCATATTTATATGTATCACTGCTTAACATATGTATCACAATTCAAAATTCCAGGATAAAATATAATTAGCAAACTATCCGGGATTTAATACAATATTGCTGAAACTATCCGGGATTTATGTGTTGTGTGTGTTACTTAAATAATA
The DNA here is from genome assembly GCA_030864215.1 of Capsicum pubescens. NCBI lineage: Eukaryota > Viridiplantae > Streptophyta > Magnoliopsida > Solanales > Solanaceae > Capsicum > Capsicum pubescens. Next base: position 20,073,867 of record CM061543.1, read on the forward strand.
CCGGTGACTTTATTAATAAGTAAATTAGAAAAAAAATGGATCTAAATACAACATTTTATCTTTTTATTGTATTTCCGAAAGATAAAGATTGGTAATCTGTTGCAAAATATATTCCACCTGTCAGATAACTTACAACATATGGACAATCTGTTGCAATAGATGGATATATCAGTTTTCTTTTCCTTTAGCTGTGGCGTCTGCTGCAACTTGCTAGTCATCTGCTTATTCAATTTCATCGAGAGCAATCGATTTTTCTAAACACTTCTTGGCCAAATTCAACTTTTGCTCTTGGATTGCTTCTCTTTTTTTCTTTGCATCCTTCCAAACTAAATTTTTGCTATTGGATTGAGGGCAAAAATTAAATTTGGAGGCCAGCTTGAGGGATGCAAAGAAAAAAAAGAGAAGCAGTCCAAGAGCAAAAATTGAGTTTGGCCAAGAAGTGTTTAGAAAAATCTATTGCTCTCGATGAAATTGAATAAACAGATGATTAGCAAGTTGCAACAGACGCCACAACTGATGGAAAAGCAAACTAATATATACATCTGTTGCAACAGATTGTCCATATGTTGTAAGTTATCTGACAGGTGGAATATATTTTACAACAGATTACCAATCTGTTTCTTTCAAAAATACAACAAAAAGATAAAATATTGTATTTAGATCCATTTTTTTTAATTTACATATTAATAAAGTCACCAATTTTATTTAAGTAACACACACAACACATAAATCCCGGATAGTTTACGTCAGATGTGGAGTCTGTTGCGTCATATATGGAGTCTGATGCAACAGATATGGAGTCTGTTGGAATACATAGCAGCCTTGCTGGTGGTTTGATTTGTTCCATCAGTTGCTCCGTATGTTGCAACATCAACAACAGCATAAACTACAAACAACAAATAAAAAAAATCAACAACAAAGAAAACAACAACATTTGTTCCAACAACATCATCAACTACAAAGAAGCATACATCCTATGTTCCAACACCACCAACAACAAGGAACGGACCCACATGGAGTCCTCCGGGTGCGCGAGCACAGACTGAACTCGTATAGAACTTTATATATGTATGTGGAAATAAATAAAAAAATGTATATAATCTAATCAGTGACCACCCATAGTAAGAGTTGTTTGGTTAGCCTAGTTGTTGTTTATGGGTGCTTAAGGCTATTTATTTCTTTTGGTTTTGAGTTCAATTCCCACTCAGCACATATTTTTTAAATTTTGGTAACCAACTCTTCTCTTCTTGTTCACTTTAAACTTTTTATTTTTTTCTCCCTCTCTTACTCCTTGTGTTGATTTTTAGGACTCCACTATTTTTAAGCTAAGAAGCACCCACCGTCTAAACCACACCACACCACAAGTTCCAACAATGCCAAACCCACCAACAACACCACACCACAAGTTCCAACAATGTCATCCCCACCAACAACATCAATAACAACATCAACAATAAAGAAACAAAAAAAATACATAAAAAAAATAATACTGCCAACAAGGCTTTTAAACTTCTCCCAACAGATGACTTATTTTCACATCTTATAATAAAAATTCTCGGTATGTTTATTCAACAATTAAAAGTTCCTTCAAATTTTTTAAATAAATATGATATGGTACAATGGTAATTAAGTAAATAAAAAGATGTAAATAAAGTTACAAGAAGAAGACGAGAATGAAAGAGCAATAGTGAATCATATCATACAATGTCAAAAGGGGGTCAAAACAACAATTTCAGTCGAGGAATATAAGATATGGATATCGATCAGTTTAGATCCGAACAAAAAATTTTGAGAAAGAGGAGAGAAAAAAAAGGTTGTGATAACTCTAAAGAGGATAGAAAGAAAAAAAATGAGAGATTTAGGGCTGAAGGAGTGGAGGGGAGAGATGAGATAATTCTAATTTCTAGATGTACAACCCTTAATATTAAATGGCTAAACAAAGTGTATTTATTCAAATTTATATTTACAAAGCATAATTAATAAGGCTAATTTGGTAGTAAAATAAATCCCTAATTAATATTTTCTTAATGGAAGTGCCAAGTCAATATGAAAAGGAAGAAGTATTAGGGATTTCAATATTCATTAATTAATATTCACTAATAATTTGAGGGGCACGAGGAAGAAAACGGGTGACATTGAAAAGACAGGACAAGACTACTCAATGAGATTTTTGAGTTATCCAAGAAACATTTTTTATCGCCTTTAGTAGTACTACTACTTTATCTACTCGGACAGTAGCTTGATTTAAAATTAAAAGAAAACAAAAAGATTTTCAAACAAATATGTCGTCTGTTGCAACAGATTTAGATATCTGTTTGAGAAATCCCAACAGCTCAGTCATCTGTGACAACAGATGGAAATGTCATTTGATAACTAAATCAGAAACGTCATCTGGTACAACAGATATCAATATCTATTTGAAAATTTCTAATACCTTAGTCATCCGTCATAACAGATGCAAATGTCTACTTGATAGTTAAATAAGAAATGTTATCTGTTGCAACAGATATTATTATCTGTTTGAAATTCTCCAACAGCTCAGTTGTTTGTTGCAACGGATTTCATTACAATTGATTTAAGATGAACTAGGGATGAAAGAATGAGCTCCTCATTAACTTAATGTTAAGATTAATAATAGTACCTACATCGATCTAGGTGGAACGAGGGATGAATGAATGAGCTCACAGGGTCAATTATAAATCCAATTGAGTCGTTGCATTTGCATGGTGTTAGTATTGCGTTCAACCTGACCCGAGTCGTCGATCGATCACTCTGAGTTGAAATATGTTCTCATTAACTTAATGTTAAGATTAATAATAGTACCTACATTGATCTAGGTGGAATTAGGGATGGACGAATGATCACAAAGGGTCAACTACAACTTCAATTGAGGTTTTTGGCAATTTCATGATGAGACGGTACTGCATTCCTCCCGACAAGAGTCATCGATCGATCACTCTGAGATGAACCGATTTTTACTACCTCGTATGTTCAACTAATACCTTAATTGAATAATCTGGGACTAGGGGTGAGTTCTCATAGGGTCAACTACAACTTCAATTGAGTCTTTTGGAAAGTACATGATGAGACGAGACTGCGTTCCTCCCGACAAGAGTCGTCGATCGATCACTCTGAGCCGAACCAATTCTTACTACCTCATATGTCCAACTAATACCTTAATTGATTAATCTAGGACTGGGGGTGAGTTCTCATAATGTCAACTACAATAGATGACAACGCCTATTTGATAATTTACAACAGATGGATAATCTATTGCAACATATGACTCAATCCATTTGATAATTCACAATAGATGGGTAATCTGTTGCAAAAGATGACTTAATCTGTTTGATAATTTACAACAGATGTGTAATATGTTGTAACAGATTGCATAATCTGTTTGATTTGATCCAACAGAAAAGACATCTGTTGCAACAGGTTGAGCCTCTGTTTATATATAATTCAATTGAGTTCATATGTTAGACTAATACCTTAATTGAATGTGAGTTCTCATAGGGTCAACTATCACTTCAATTGAGTCTTTTGTCAATTGCATGATGAAACGGTACTGCGTTCCTCCCGACCAGAGTCGGTGATCGATCACTCTGAGCCGAACCGATTCTTACTACCTCATATGTTAGACTAATAACTTAATTGATTAATCTAGGAATAGGGTACTAATACCTTGATTGAATAATCTGGGACTGGGGGTGAGTTCTCATAGGGTAAACTATCGATTAATCTAGGACTAGGGGTGAGTTCTCATAGGGTCAGCCACAACAGATGACAGCCTCTATTTGATAATTTACAACATATGGGTAATCTGTTGCGACATATGACAATCCATTTGATAATTTACAATAGATGGATAATCTGTCGCAACATATGACTTAATCTGTTTGATAATTTACATAAGATTCGTAATCTGTTGTTACCTAATTTGATTGATAATTTACAACAGATAAGAAATCTGACGCAACATATTGAACATTTGTTTTTTACAATTTCAATTGAGTTCATATGTTAGACTCCTAAATTGATTAATCTAGGACCAGGGGTGAGTTTTCACAGGGTCACCTCCTAGAGTACTCGGTCAACTACAACTTCAATTGTTTTTATATGATTTTAAAAATTACGCATATATTTTATGATTTTAAAAATAATTAAGATCATTTCGGATCAAATTAACATTTTCAAAACTACTTGTCATTCTTTTTCAAAATACAAATCAACCCATACAAAACGTTTCATCATTTCAAATCTAGAGCTCTGGCTCTTTCTCTCTCATTCTCACTCAACAATACAGTACAGACAACAACTACTCAACAAATTTGCTCAACCCTCCACAACATATCGTTTTTCTTCTCATTTTCGACCACATAGGTGTTATTTTTGACATCATTCTTGCTTGTATCAGTCATTTTCTTTGTCTTCGTAGGCAACAGAGTTCGAGAAGAGTTCTATATTTATTTTTTTTCTAAAAAATAAGGGCTTTTAAGTTAATGATGAAAAATAAAAAATTTAGTTGTATTATCTTCGAGAATGGGTTTACAATTTTGAGTTTTGATAGTAAAATCGTAGGAAGAACTCGAGAAATCCCTAGTTTCCATCGCAGTGTTCCTTTGACTATCGTGGTATAGTTGGATGGTATTGGTGGTGGTGGTGGTCGTCGTCGTCGTCGTGGTGGCACCGGTGGTGGCATTGGTTGGTGGTGTTTGTGGTGGTGTCGGTATTCGTAGTGTTTGTTTGTTTGTTGGCATTGGTTGATGGTGTTTGTGGTGGTGGCTTTTGGTGTGTCGGTATTCGTGGTGTTTGTAATGTATTTTTTAAAATCTATGCATATATCAACTGTAATGTAATTTTTATTTTTCTTTGTCTGTAGGTAAAACATGTCTCCCAAAAGAAAAGAGAAAGTGAAAGTGGATCAACGTCTGACCACTCAAAAAAAAGGCTACAGTACATAGGGATTCGGAGGAGCTTCCTGAACAATCTCAGTCAGGGAAAAGTGAAGCTGAGGAGAGATGTGAAAACAACGTTGAGGGGGGTGGACAAGGGTCCGTAGATGGTGATGAAGAAAATGAAAGTGAGAAAGAGGAGGAATTGGAGAGTCAGAAAGAGAAAGAGGACCACATTATACGGCTTTCCTTGGGCTTTCATGGTAAAATTAATCACTAATTTTACTCATCCATTAATTTATATTGAATATAGTTATTATATTTTTTTACTTGCTTCCTGTTTACACTTTTTAGGCTTGGGCATTTGAAGTCATTCCTCCCCTCCGAAAGCAGTTAATGGATTACCCAGATGAGGTTTCTCATCCAAGGATGTTATTGTGGTTGGCTGCAAAGAGCAACACTAATATTAAGGAGGCTGATCTCTTTAACCCTCCGGATGATGCAGTACATCTTCTTCAAGTAAAATAATTCTACTCAAAGATAAGAAAGATATTGAACAGATGTTATATCTGGTACATGAGATGTTATATCTGATGCACCAGATGGGACATCTGTTGCGATGGGGTATATCTTGCATTAGATTACCCATCTGTGGCTTTGGTTCTCTGGACCCAACTCCTAAAAGATTAACCATCTACTGCAAATTATGTAACAGATGTTTAATCTGATAACATATCGTTCATCTGTTGCGACGTACAAATCATCTGTTGTATAACAGATTACCCGTCTTGTGCAGCTGTTGCAACTGTTGATTGATATTTTACATCAAATTATCCATGTGTTGCTCTGTTTCTCTGAACCAGACTCAAACCTATTTTAACCATATACTGCAAACTATGCAACAGATGGGTCTTTTTTTTTTAAATGTAGCTTAACTGTGAAAATTATTATATTATATGATTTAAATGCATCTGTCTTTTTTTTCTTTTTTATAGGTTGTGCATCCATGGATCGTGCCTACTGAGGAGGAGTCGGTGATGACTTCTTATATTACTCTTGGTCATGTTGATACTATTGCAGACCCAACGGTGGATTTAATAAAGAAGGAATTCGCTGGAGCAACAGCCATAAGAAGAGCAGTTAGGCAAGGTCAGCCTAATGTTGAGGCTCTTCATGACCAACCTTTTACTAAGGCAGATCTAGGTGCTTCTTCTGGTGGAGTTGTTGGTGTTGGTGGCAGGCATGCTGATGCTTCTACCACTCATGATGATGAGCATGTTGATTCTCAAGAAAGAATAAATATGTTTGAAAACACCCCTTTTCTCCCTTACACAGGTCCCTCTCACCCCTCTTCACCCTCGTGTTCTCATTGCGAATGCGATGAGTGCAAGGACAGACAGGATAAACTCTTTGAAAAAGTAGAGTCTATCTCTAAAGCTATCGAGGAATTCAAATCCAAGAGGTGTTTCATACCATCCAAGAAGGTGAGGGATCCACACACTCCTACAACGTTGGTTAGGAGAAAGAAAATAGCAATTAGAGACGTACTCTCCGCTCGAAAATAAAAAGAAATTGCAATTCCTCCCTCTCCAAAAGCTATTGAAGTTTCGGGGCCAGTCAAGAAAGTGGACATATACGTGGAACTTGGCGCCGAAGAGAAGAGGGATCTGCGATAGGCCAAGACTGCCAAGCCAGGAGCATCAGATTACCCCAGGCCTCTCTTTCCCCCCCAAGACTTACAGACTATGACTGATATGCGTATGCCGTACGAGGACAAGGCAAGTTTACTTTTACTAACCTAGCCCTTATAATCTACCCCATGAAGAAGAAGCTACGCTACAGATTTCACATCTGTTGCAACAACTGGGTATACTGGTGCAACTGGTTGTGGTTCTGTTGCAACTTATTGTCCATCTGTTGCATAAGTTGTGTTGGATTATTGATTCAGAGAACCCTATACAACAGATGGACCATCCGTTACATCTTTACAATTACTAACCTATTTAAAAATTGACTTCTTATCTCTCAGCATGTTGACATAATTCTCTGCCTCATGAGGAAAAAATAATTAACATACCGGGAAGCTTATGACGCTGCCGATAGAATAATGGACCTCGACTTCTGCGAGAAGCTCAAGGATAGGTACGATCAACTCAATGGAGAGGCGTCAGCCCTTGGTGTGGTACTTGATTTCCTAGTTCCTACGTTGGTTTTGGATGAAGAAGAAACGTTAAGATATGTTAGAGGGGACAGGCCAAATCCACACGGCAAAAGCTAGACCGAGGCAAAAAGGATTCTTGCAGTCATTAGCATGAACGACATACATTATCGGGCTATTGAGGTACTACTCGAGGAGGGAAAGATCAATGTTTATGACTCCAACATACCTCTCATCGACGATTTCGATCTTTTTCTCCTCGTGGATCCACTGATGGTGTTACTGCCTATCTTGTTGAGGGAAAGTAAACTAATGAATCATTTGCCAAAGGAAGTGTTGATGAAGAAATCATGGGATTTTGAAGGTCGAAACAGGGGAATGATCCTTCCAAAAGATGATGCCACTAAAGCGAGCGGCTCGCACGCTCTTGCACACATCGAATGTTTGCTGACCGACACATAAATGGCCGAGCCAATGACTTTTATGTGCGACAATGCTGTGGCAAACCTGCAAGAGGTCTGGGCTTATGGGGTACTAACTGGACGCTTGAAGCCTGTGTATATAGAAGAGCCTATGAAATAGAAATTTTTAATTTCAAGTCACCCTTCACTTTATTACATGTACATGTAGTGGCAATAATTTTTTCTAATGAAAGTTGAGTTTTTTATAATGCAATAGATTAGATTGTCAATCTGTTGTAAAATATCTTTAATCCGTTCTGGCAAATAGTTTATCTGTTGTAATAGGTTGGTCATCTGTTGCATTACATCGATGTTATTTCTATGAATAATCTAATAATCTAAGTCTAATCTGTTGCAACAGTAGAAAGACCTATTTGATAATTTCCACAGATGACCTAAATTTTACAACATATGCCTAAATCTTTTTGATATTTTCCAATAGTTACGCTTGAATATCCATGTGCTCGTCGACAACAAACCAGTAGCAAATACACACGCCACCATGAAAATTTCAGCAATTAGGCTTCAATATCCATGTGCCCAACAACACCAAACCAGTAGCAATAACGACAACAATGTAGTATCTTCTTGCTCGATTTTGTTTCTCTTCATAAGCCTTGACTTTGTTCAACAAATCCCAGATTACACGATTTGCTTGTGAAGGGTGTCGTTCTTCATACCAATCAATGTAATCGCATCCACCCAATTTATATAAAAAAGAGAACACAATTACAAAATAATTTCAAGTCAATAATTAATCAATTAATTAAATAAAAAAATATTACCTTTGAAATCTTACAAGTAAAAAACCTACGACCCGGATTTTGTTGAGTCTGAGAAGTCTTTAACAAAGTTTCATGACCGTACTTACAATATCAAAAATCTTTATCACAAAATACAGTGGTAGATGCACTCGACATTGTCAAGGTCAGTTGGAAAAAATGAAAGTAATAATTTGAAGAATTTGGATAGATAAAAGAAGATGAAGATGAAGAAGAAGATTTGGGAATTTAGGGTTAAATTTTAGGAGGAAGATGAATATATAAGACAATGGGGGGGGGGAGGAAATGACCGTTGGGGGCCAAGTGACGGCAAGTCAGCGAAATGTGCCAGGACTGACACTAACACATTTGATGCCTGTTTTATTTTACGTGTTTAAAATGAACATGTCTACTTGATGCCTATTTTATTTTAGGTGTTTGAACTGAACACCGTCGATGGGTTGTGCCTTTTTTATTTCAATTCACTTTAACCTTTTTACACGTAGTGAAATTTTTTATGTCCAACGAAGTTGAGTTTTTATAATGCAATAGATTCTCCATCCATTGTAACAGTTATCCTACCTGTTCTAACATATAGTTTATCTGTTGCAATAGGTTGGTCATCTGTTGCATTATCTTGATGTTTTTATCTAAAGTTCATCTGTTGCAACAGTGGGAAGACCTGTTTGATAAATTCCAATAGATAACCTACCTGTTGCAATATATGTATAAATATGTTCGATTATTTCAATAGATGTGTCATCTGTAGCATTATCTTGATGTTTTTATCCAAAGTCCATCTGTTTCAACAGTGGAAAGACCTGTTTGATAAATTCCAACAGATCACCTAACTGTTGCAACATATGTCTAAATCTGTTCGAATTTTCCAATAGATGTGTCTTCTGTTGCAACAGATACATTATCTGTTGTAATATTTGAATCTAGTATTCCTTTTCAATTAATAAGTTCAAATCTAAGGAATAAATAAAATTCGTAAACAAAATAAAATAAATCGAAGCCTTCATAAATTAGCTGAAATAAGTCAACGAATAAATGAAATGTAAAAAAATTGTTATGGGTACAGATCTCAACAAATACATCAACAACAATTTAAGTATACTGCCAAGGATTGCTTTCACAGGCTCAAGATATAAAGATCTACTCAGTATGGACAAGTTGTTCTTCATCCGGTGCTATGGAATTCGGCTTTGCTTGTCGTGGATCTTCATTTCCGCTTGCGTACGGTTTCTGCGCTTTCTGTTCTCTGTATTTCCATAAAAAGAGTAGCATATTGTCAATGTTGTTCAGCAGTAGCTTCTTCTACATCTACCTGGATAGCCAGAATTGGTCAATGCTAATCACGGAGATACAACAAAACGAAAAAGGATAACTTATCTCTTCTAGCAAATCAAACAGGTCTTCCTCCCGTTTTAAATTATCCCAAATATATTATATTTCTGTTGCAACAATGAATCAACTGTTGGGGCAAATTTCTACATGAGAAAGACCCTGTGTGATAATTTCCAATGGATGAACCATCCGTTGCAACATATGAATCATCTGTTGCAGCAAATAGGTCGTCTGTTGGTACAAATAAAAGTTGTGCGAAGAGCTGTTTGATTTGCTAAAATAGATGAGACATATGTTGCACCAGATAAAGAATCTGGTGCAATAAGTTAGTCAACTGTTGCAATCGATGTATATATCTGTTTGATAATTTTCAGCAGATGTGTCATCTGTTGAAACAGATATATTTCTGTTTGTTTTGTCAGTTGGAAGACATAATATATTCACCTTCTTCAGCTCGTGCTGCTCTCCTTTGGACATTGTACATTGCTCAGTGCAACACACAGATAGAGGAGTTGCAATTTCGCTTTTTTGGATGCCTGATAATGCCCTGGAAATCACTCTCCTTCTCCTCTTATCCGTAATGTCAATGGATCGGATGGAAATAAAATCCTCTTTGATGGAATGAAACCCCTTTTAAATGTCAATTCCTTTACAGAAGCAGTTAATGCATTAATAGCATTAATCACTACATCATGTTTCACCCTGCAGTCTTGACATTTGCATGCAGAACATTCGCTGGGAGAGGCAAAATCTGTATACATAGTATGATCATACTCATAATGGTTTGCTTTAAATATTGTAAGAGGAGCATCATTAGCACCAACAGCAGCACCACTACCACCACCAACATCTCCATCAATAACAACAAGCCCACCCTCTAAAATTATTTTTTTTGTAATGGTTGTTGCTCCAAACAATTCCATTTTTATTCTGTCGATGACCTTAGGGTCCGATAAAGTTTGCACAGACCGTAAAGTAAGAAAAAATGGCATCTTCAACTCTCGATTGGTCGGAACTAGCAACGGATGCACATTCTAACATAAATCATTACATATATTAGAATGATGATTAGATCATTCAAAAAAAAATATTAATTAAAAGAAAAAATTAATTATAATTATACTTACTGCATCCTTCGGGGGGGTGAAGAGATCAAGAAATTTTGTATTTTTATGAGTTTTGGCCGACAACCATCTCAAGATTCTTGGACAGGAAACTCCTTCCTGGTAGTTCACTTTTTGTCTAAAATAAGGAATGACTTCAAATGCCTAAGCCTATAAAATAACGCCAATAAATCAAAACCATTATTGAGCGAAAAAATGAATGATATCATAATAGAATAAAGAAACATTTATGATGAAAGCCCATGGGAATCCATTTAAGTTGACTGTCTTTGGCGCTAACGGAGTCAACAAATATTTGACAGTCATTTTGAAGCTTTCATACCCCCATGGATAGCTGTTAAACGCCTCAAGATCCTCGGAGAGCTTTATTAAATCGAGGCTTATGTTGTTGTTAACGTCTCTCGCCCAAAGAATATTATGTACAAACCAAACCAAGCACAATGACTGATTGTGGTTCTTTGAAAGTCCTTTACCTTTCAACGCATCTATCAAATTTTTATTTTTGAAGGTTGGACCAACAATGGACACCAGGTCATCACGATCACATGACTTTTCTTTGCCTTTTTTGGGTGTGCGGGGTGCTTTTTTTGGGTTAGAACAGGTATAACTTGAGAAGCAGGATAACATTTTAGTCCAGTAACTATGGCAAACTCCTTTCAACCAAAACAAACAGGCATGCTACAGTAATTTATCCACACCTCATCCATCTTATCTTTATTTTCATACATAAACCTACGCTTGAGAAGTTCATATACCATTTTTATTTGGAAATAAGCATCGTTGTCCTCCGGCAAATCAAGATATTTCTCAAAGCAGCTGTCCCTGAAATAAGCATCTAATTTTTGTTCTCGAAGAATTTTTCTGAAGGCGTCGAAAGATTTTCCCATAGTTGACTTAACCATGAAATCACCCATTAAATCTGCGGCACCATCGCACTGCATTCTCACAAGATAACGATCAATACTGAAGGCTTTGACCAGCTCTTTGATGGAAGGGCTATTAGCATCTGCATCATCTCTTTTGAAACATTCCTCCTTCCCGTGTTCATCATATTCTACTCCCGATTGAGATAACGCTTGTAAAGCAAGCTCATAGAGTGGTGGATGTAGCCTAGCTGTTTCACTTGTTCCTTTACTTGGACTTGATTCGGTTTCTGTTCTTTTGGGAACCATATTATCTAAAATTAACCGGAACATAAAATAATATATTATTGTTGATTAATGCATCGTTAAAAAGGGATAACAGTAAATCAAACAAGCAAAATAGTAAAATAACAGTTGCAACAGACAGTTTGTATATCTGTTGCAGCATATAACCAAACTGTTGCAGCGGATGAGTAATCTATTGCAACAATACAAAACATACCACTCATTTTTTAAGACAGATGAATGGTCTGTTCAACAGATCACACAACTATTGTGACATCATCTGTTGCAACATATGAGTGATCTGTTGGAACAGTTAAATAATCTGTAGCAACGACTGAGTAATCTGTTGCGATAATACAAAATATATCACTCATCTGTTGAGAAAGATGAATGGTCTGTGCAATAGGTCACACATCCGTTGCAACAGATGAGTGATCTGTTGGAACAGTTATCAACGATCAATATTGTTTAGATTTGTTCCAACATAGGATCGTCTATCGCGGAAGATGAATGATCAGTTGGAAAAATCAAGTCTTGGACTTTTCCTGTAGGAAGAGCTGGTAGGATTTTATCCAACAGGAGGTTCATCTGTTGCATCAGATCATTAATCTGATGGTTCTTCCATTGCACCAGATGGTTAATTAGTTGCATCAGATTTTTTTATCCGATGCTTAATCTCTTGCAACATATGGTAAAGTTGTTACATCAGATTATTAATCTGTTGCATCAGAATTGTAATCTGATAGTTCCTCTGGTGCATCAGATGGTTGATCTGTTGCATCATATGATGAATCTGTTGTATCAGATGGTTAATATGTTGCACCAGATAGGTAATCTGTCGGAAGAAACAGTAGCACGATTTTGTTAAACAAAAAATAGCAATTTCACCATTTTTACCAAGAACAAGAACAAAACAAATCAAACCAAATTGTCCTTTTATTTTTATAAACACAAACAATAAAAATCAAACTTCAAAAAAATGTAACAAACAACAAAATATCATAATTCACTTCGAAAAGAGAAGAGAAGAGAAGAGAAGAGAAGAAATACCAGAAATTAGGGTTTTATTCAGACCGCATTTCAAATTAGTGTAACAAATATTAAAATTGTTAACCAATACTATAAGAGAAGTTGGCTCAAGTTTCTCGTTTTCTTCAAAACTAAAAAGGCCATAAATTTTTACCTGTGAAAGAAAAAAAAGACCGATGAAGAATTCGAAGTTGTTGTGGCCGGAGAGCAAGGCTGTCACGTCGATTGAAGTCGAAAAGGAACTGAAATCCCAACTATTTATAGTCGGATATTGAAGTCGCCGAGGATTGATAAGAAATTTGCAGAACAGTTGGTTGGGAGAGAGTTGAGAGAAGCTGTCGAGAGAGGGATGAGAGACAGGTTGATTGAATTGAAGAGGGGAACTCGAAGCCCAACTATTTGTCGTCGGGGGTTGAAGGGAGAAATTTTGCAGAACTGTTGGTTGGGAGAGAGTTGAGAGAAGCTGTCGAGAGAGGGGAAAGAGTGGTTGATTTGGATTGAAGAGAGTGTGGGTTGGGTTGATTTGTATTTCTTAAAAGATTAGAAAGTTTTGAAAATATTAATCAAGTCCACAATTAACTTGATCAAGTTTCCTAATAATGTTTGACCCTATCTGTTGGTCAATGTCATCAATCCTTCATTCAAGACTTAAAAGACTCCTATTCTTCAATTTTCTCCTGTAACTCACCAATTTTCGTACTAGGTGAATGGACTTATTTAGTTTGCACTATACTTTTCTATTATATAAAAGAGTTGGTTTTGTCCCCTCATATAATTATCAAAAAACCCATCTACTTCCACTTAATTACATGCCATACCTCAATATATAATGATTCCATTGTTTCATCATAATGGTTTAAATAATTAATATATTCTATTAATTTATATTAATTAACTATAACTACATATTGGAAGTAAATTTTTTTATTTATTTTATTGGCTATCATGTTCAAAACTAATTTGTTACTACAAATCACAATAATTAATAACTTAAAATATTTAAAAGACATATAAAATTTTTATTGACTCTCATTATTTTAGCAATGCCACATAAATTGAGACAAAAGAAAAAGTACTGCAAATCATAATAATTAACAACTTAAAATATTTAAAAGATATATAAAAATTTCACTTGACTCTCAAAATTGTATCGAAGCCACATAAATTGGGACACAAGGAGTAAATATATTATTCGATAATTACGTAAAAATTATTATAAATCACAATAATTAACAAGTTAAAATACTTTTTAAAAAATAGATAAAAGTTTTATTCAACTCTCAAAATTTTATCGGTGCAGCATAAATCATGACAAAATAAAAAATTATCTTAATTAATTGCAACTAAATATTTAAAGTAAATCAATTTTATTATTTTAATTGACTTTTATATAGAAAATTAAACTTTTTATTTATTTATTTTAGTAAATTTAAATTTTAAAATTATTTTTTTCCTATATAGAAATACTAATATTTAAACTTAACTTTAAATTTCTAAAGTACAAAATTAATAAATTTAATTTAATAAAATAAATTTCTAATGAATATTTTCTTAGAATTTGTGTTTGGTCAATATGTATCAAGTTAAAAAGAAATAAAGAAAAATATATAGCAAAATTTTATTATTGTGAAAGATAAATATAATGCACTATCCAATAATGTTTAATAATATCATATTTTGCATATGCAAAATATAGCATCCCGTATTTAATTAATATACTACTCCGGTGAGTTATCGATGATTACTATTGGATATGATAAAATTATATTAATTTTTATAGTAATAACATAATCAATCGCTCTTAATTAATTATTACGAGTCATCTAGGTATTAAGAAAATAAATAATATTTAATAAAAAAATAAAATAGACATAAAATGCGAAATTAACTCTTGATATTTTAAATTAAATGATCGTCTTTCAAACGATGATTTTACTATATCACCCCTTATTATAAGTCATTTATGTATTAGAAAATTAAGAATAATAAAATGATATGTCAACATAAAATATTTGATTGACTATCAAAATTATATTAGTGCTACATAAATTGGGACGGGATAGAAGAAGATATAAAACAACATATATTATTTAAAAATGAAATAAAAAGTACTATAAATAACAATAATTAACAAAAAAATTAAAAAGTTGACTGATTTCTGCTTCAGCTACTTCAATCATAATTTTAATGTATCACCCGTAATTAATTATTATAAGTCACTTATGTATTGAAAAATTAATAATATTGAATCCACGATTTTACTATATCACCTATAATTAATTATTATAAGTTATTTATGTATTAAAAAATAAATAATATTTAATTAAAAAATATGAAATAAATATTTTTGACATGTCTAATTAAGTTGCTTCAATCGTGATTTTATTATATCACTTCTAATTAATTATTATAAGTCATTTATATATTAAAAATTAATAATATTTAATAAAAAAATTAAAATAGACTTTTATGACATGTCTGCTTCTGCTGTTTCAATCATATTTTTACTAAATATCACCCCTAATTAATTATTATAAGTCATTTAAGTATTAAAAAATTAATAATATTTAATAAAAATAAAATAGATATAAAAATAATAAATTAACTTTTGATGTTTCAAATTAACTTGACGTCTTATATGAGGTTCACTTAAATTTTTCACAAGTATTTTTTATAGTAATTTTGCTATGTCACTTCTAATTAGTTGTTGTAAGTCATTTAAGACATTTATGCTTCGCTGCTTCAGTCGTGATTTTACTATATCACCCATATATCACCCCTAATTAATTATTATGGTCATTTAAGCATTGTGTCACATAAGTTGAAATAGAAAAAATATTATATATTACAATGATAAAAAATTTAAATTATTTAAAAAATATAATTAGCTATCGTCGACACAAAACTCTGGACAAGGAGAGTAGCATATACTATTATTCAAAAATTACATAAAAAGTATTATAAATTACGATCGTAGAAGAAAAGTATTATAAATCACAATAATTAAAAACTTAAGTTATTTTTAAAATATAATTGACTATCAATGCCACAAAAATTTAGACAAGAAAAGTAACGTATGTTAATTTGAAAATTACCTAAAAATATTATAAATTACAATAGTTAACAACTTAAACTATCTAAATACATATTAAAATAACATATGTTGAATCCATTCTAGATTCTGAATGAATCCTAGAAAACATATGTAATCCTTTTATTAAAATATTTTATTTAAATATATCAAGATTGAAAAGACAAATAAATATCTTAATGTTGGACCCGTGCTGACACAGGTCGTGGGCCGTGCACCTCTAGTCTTAAATATTTGGTTCTCTAATGTCATGATTTAAATATCTAAAATTTACATATATACACTAAATAAAATTTCCTTATTACATAATATATCAATTTGGTAAAGTATTTACACATATCCCAAAATATTTACACAAATCCCTTTATTTTCAACTTTCTCTCTCTTAAACATTATACATCTCTGAAAAGGTTTTCTCTTCCGTATTGTACTCCCCCATATCCTCCCACAACACCCGATAATTACTCCATAATTGAATCCCCTTATTCTCGACAAAATTCAAGAATCGTGTTTCTGGGGGTTACAATTTGTAAGTTTGAAGATTTTTGTTTTTTTTCTTTTTCTTTTTCAATTTTTGAAATTGACCGTATATTTGTTGTCGTTGCATATTTATTTTTACCTTATTTTTCAAGTATTTTCAAGTTTAGTAGTTCGATTTTTATGTTTTCTTCATATAATAGATTTTCGATTCTTGATTTGTAGATATTTTTTTTCAAATTTACCTATTTTTGTATTTTCCAGTTTATTTTATGAATGCATGTTTGTTTTTAAGGATTTACCACATTTTTACAAGTTTTTTCAAGTTTCGTAGTTTCGTACTTTTTCAAGTTTTCGGGTTAATCGAATTACTGAAAGAAATTGCTAATGGATTCTTGTCCTAGCTTTAGTTTAGGACTTAGTCAGTTAGATTCTAAAAAATAAGATATACCTGTTGGGTTTGTTCCTGGTACATTTGATTTTGAAGAACCCGATTTCGCAGAGAATCGTTCAAAGCATCGAAACGATCCCACAACAATGAAGAAATTAAAGGGAGCGGCCACTTCCAAATCAAAGAAATCAAGTTCAAAAACGGCCAGTAAGAAGAAGTTTGATGATTCCGGTAGACCACGTCTTCCGAAGGTATTGATTAAACATTATACTTTACTTATACATTGGATATTTTTATTACGTATAAGAGGCATTTGAAATTGGGTGTGTTATTATACATTTATGGAGTTTTTGTTATGTTTAATGTTTTATTATACATTCTGACAGCATTACATGTCATATATGTTTAAGGTGAAATTTGAAACTGGGTGTGTTATTATACATTTATGAAGTTTTTGTTATGTATAATGTTTTATTATACATTCTGACAACATTACATGTCATATATGTTTAATCTGACATTATACATTGCATATATTTGATTATTAATGTATAATATTATTACATTGCATTATACATGGCTTTCCATACTCTTATTATACATAACAGGCATTGTATGGTTTAGTTGATGTTATATATTTAGTGAGTTTTCATTGTGTATAAAGTGACATTATATGTCTGAATAACTAAGATGCCATACATGTTTTTAATGTCAACTATTCTAGTATTATACATTGATTATACATTGCTTATACATTGCATTATACATTGATTTCCATACTCTTATTATAAATAACAGGCATTGTATGATTTAGTTGATGCTATACATTTAGTGAGTTTTCATAGTGTATAAAGTGACATTATACATCTGAATAACTGATATGTCATACATGTTTTTAATGTGAACTGTTCTAGTATGCAACATTATACATTATTGCATATAAAAAATGTGTAACTTTTTCTGTTATTATTGTATTTTTTTTCCAGGGGATGAAATATCGTATAGATAAAGTCCCGGAGCACACTTTGCATATTTTGAGCTTATGCAACCGTGATTTTGCTGGAGACATAAAATTTTTTTTTGGAGAAGATGTTTTGGGGGCATTTAGAAATACGTTATTTGGGATTTTTCTTGACCTTCCACAGTGCAACTGGATTGGGCAGATTTCAAAATGTCTCCTTATGCTAGAAATCCAACAAGATATTAAGGACGAGATACATGTGTGTGTACAGGGAAAGATTTTGAAATTTATCATGCTTGAATTTGCCATTATCACCGGCCTGAAATGCATCGGTGATATTGATGAGTTTATGTATACTTCATCATCAAAATCCCCTTTGATGTCGAAGTATTTTCCTGAATCTGGAGGTGGTATAACTAGGTCAAAACTAATAACACGTGTGAAGATGGGAAATTTTGAGAACTCTGAAGATGCTTTGAACCTTGCGATATTATATTTTGTTCATACATTCATGTTACCTCAGCATAAAGAAGCATCAATCAGTGTAGCTCACTTCCAAATGGTCGAGGATGGTCGGTACATACACTTTCCATGGGGAAAGATAACTTTTGAAAAGTTGATCAACTCATGACGGCAGGATTTCAGAGTCGCAAAGCAGTTATATTCTTTGGGTGGAATGCCCCACGCTCTAAATGTCTAGATATTTGACTTTTGCTCTGCGGTAGATAGAAAAAATGCTTTGCGGCATGGAAACATCATCCCAAGAATACTTAACTGGTCTGTTGAGTGTACAAGGCCTAAGTATGAATCTTTTATGTCTGGCATGTTCAGTAAGGTAATTGTATAACATGTTAAATCTTTTTATTTTATACTCACTTTATCGAAGTTCTAATATTTCATTTTAAAAATAATTTTTTCCAGAGTTCTTTCAAGAATTTACAGCCTACAAACGAAGAAGTTCGTACTTTAGATTTGTCTTTCTCTGAGGATTTTGTGGTTTTTGATCCAATATCTACTGGTTCCACTTCTGTTGCTGCAAAAATACAAACGTCAGGCGATGAAGATCAATTGCGTGTTGTCACTGGAGATGACGACTATGATGATTTCACCACTGGACCTACTCAGGAATTTCTAAGAAAGACTCGTTTGGCTAAACCTGTATCAACTGAACAACCATCCAAAAGAAGAAAAACAGTTATGTTTCAGGAAGTTAGTCCAGTTGCGACAGATGGACAGAAATCAACAAGTTCTCATTCAGTATGTCATGTGTCGGGTATGTTTTCTAAAAAACAATAACAATTAATACATAAACTACAAATTCGTGTGTCTGATTTTGATCATCGTCATCAAGTAGAAATTGGTGTTTCTCCTGAGCGCGAACAACTCAAGTTTGTTCCTTCGTCTTCCTCAACGTCTGAAGGGACTTCTAAGTCTAATTTAGATATGGAGCAGATAAAGAGTTACATCAAAACATATGTAAGTTAATTTTTTTATTCACAAATTTTAATTTTAAAAAAATATTATTTGTTTCTAATATCTTATTGTTTATCTGTACGTTATAAGGTGAATGAACAAATTGCTGAGCTGAAAACACTAATCTCCAATATACCTGCTGAGGTCGTTAAAGCATTGAAGAAAGAAGACAATAAAGAATCTCCGGTATAAGATAATTTTTTCTTCAAATTTTTAATACTTTGAATAAATACTCATACATTAGTATTATTCATGAAATATAGGAGGATAAAATTGTTCATCAACAAGAAGGTGCAGAAGAAGGATCAAAAATAAATGACAGTGTTTATAAGAATGATTTGCCGGTAATGTTAATATAAATTAAATTGGCATGTTACCATAAATCTGTATATCTCCAATATCTTAACCTATTTTTGTTTGGTTATTATACAGCATGAAGATGAGTACATGGGACCAGTCATTCACATAACAAATGATGAACCATCAGCACTTGAACCTTTGGAAACAGAGATCCAAGATTGTGTCCACATTCGTACTGAATTTCCAACAATAGCTGAAGTTCAATTCAATCAGAAGGTATATATATGATATGTATAAATATGGTTATACAATGTAGATATGAAAGTATATAAAAAAATTCATTCGTCATTATATAAATTTGATTAAATGTACAGACATCTACTTGTCAATTTTTTTTGTAGGAAAAGCATATGAATGATCAAGAAGAGGGGCATGAAGAAGAATCGAAAAACACGCACATTACTGAAATGGAAGATATATCGGTATATTTTTGTCTATCTTGTTGGTTTGATTTTGGATGCATATCAATATTTTAAATAGATTTACTTGTAGGCTGTTACAGTATTATTACACATACATTTGAATGTATATTGATGTGTTATACATTATTAATACTACTAGTAAATTTCAGAAAATGAATGTTCTTTTATTTAAAGACTGTTTCAGTTTTATTATACATTCATTTGAATGTATAACATTATGTTATACATTAAATCCCCATATAACAAATACATATGCATTTTTTATACATATCAATTTTAAATCACTGATCCATATTTTTTTCGTTCAACTTCGTATCACTTTGACTAAGCTTTTATAAATGAAGCTTGATACTGAATGTAGGATGAGTATAATGAAACAGGTTGTACTGAAGATCTGACCATACATCAAAGCCTTCAAATAAAACATTTAGAGGTATTTTTTTGGTTGTTCATATTGTTTATTAACTCAAAACTTACATGCTTATACATTCACATCCATGACAACTAGATATCAAATTCTATAAACAGGTTTTCATTCACCATTATATGGCTTTTCAAATTACTATTACAAATTTATTTTCTCTAGCACTATGTCTTACTTTGAATAATTTGCATTGTAATACTATGTTATTGTGATACTGTCTCAGTTTCATTATACGTTCATTTGAATGTATAACATTCATTATATATTTACATGAATTTTATACATGATGATTATGACTAAATGTAGGATGAGCATAATGATGCAAAAAAAGCAGGTTGTACTGAAGAACTGAGTAGACAGCATAGCCCTCATATGAAACATTTAGAGGTACATTTTTAGTTTTTCATGTTATTTATCAACTCAAAACTTACATTCTTATACATTCACATCCATCCCTAATAGATATCAAATTATATAAACAGCTTTTCATTCATCATTGTATGGCTTTTAAAATCACTTTTACAAATATTTATCCTTTAGAACTATGTCTTACTTTTAATAAATGTGTTCCGACATTCTACTTAACTCTTAATTTAGGATGTGCTTATGTCCGATAAAGAGGAAGCTAGTATCAAAGATTTGGGAAAAGAGCATAGTCCTGTGATGGTACATTTGTTAATTTTTTCTGTTTTACTCCTACTGATTTAACACTTCAAATCTAAAAAACATAAACTTATGACATAGTACAATCCTTTATACATTTGTGATACATATAGATATACGACATATTTATTTTAGTACATAATGATTTTAATTAAAATAGGATGAGCATATTGCCACAAAAGAATCATGTTGTGCTGACGAATTGAACAAACATCATAGTACTGATGTGACAGATTTGCAGGTATTTTTTTTACAGTTCAAATATTTTTTTAACTAACAAAACTATCTACATAAATGTAGTTGTTGTTTAGGTATCACTAACGTTAAACATTAATATGTTTGATTTTACACATAACACATCAATCTTTAATCTATAGGATGATGTGAATGCCACACTAATGGAGTCTGTTCAAGATGCTTTAGACACACTAATATTTGGGTTGTCAACACCTTCGAATACAAAAAAATTCGATGTTGTTACACCAAATTTAGTGACGGAAAGCCAGTGGTCACTTCCAGATAGTCAGTTTTCACCTGACTTTCCTGATGCACAAGTAAGGGAGCTTGAGGCAGCAAAAGCTCGTGAAGTAAAACATAAATCACCTGTAAAAAGAGACAGAAAAAAGTTAAAGATTTTTAGGTCACCATACATCACAAAATTTGGATCGAGAAGCAGAAGTATATTTTTTATGATTGTACCATTTATGAAGACTTGCATAATCAATTGATCAGCGATTATTCACAGTGGCTTGAACTTGGGTTACTGAAATATCATGCTTCAAAGTAAGTTATTTAGAAATATTACTAAATTATTGAAAATAGTACATAAGAATAAACCTTGGTGAAGTCTAATGCTTGTTTATGTTACAGGAAACAAACAGAAAATCACTATCTAAAAAATGCTCCAGGATTAGGTTATCCTCTATTGGACTTTATTGTTGCACAAGCACTCTCAAAGAATTGGTTCTACTTGATGACGCAACCCAAAATGTGTTGGAATGATGAGGTAAATTAAACTCAACTATATCATGCTTGTTTAAACTTTTACTAAAAATATTCTAATTGTTACAGAATACAAAAAATCTATTGTATTATAACATATCATACATATGGTGTGATGTACAATCACTTTTTACATATTTAATTGTAACAGCTCATACATTGATGTTCTTTGTTGAAAACATAATAATAACTAAAACATATGACTTCGAATTTATTTTATGACACAATTTCATACGTGTGGTAAGACATATAATCACATTTAATACATGTTATGTTAACATATCATACATTCTTGTCAATTATCAATACATAATAACAACTAAAAATTATGCATTAGAATCTATTGTACAATTAAAATACATAATACATAGAATTTATTGTATAGTTACATATCATACATGTGGTGTGATGTATAATCACATTTAAAACAGTGAATAGAAACATATCATACATTCCTATTCTTTGTTGCAAAATAATAATAAATAAAATATTTTACTACGATTTAATTTTATGACTAAAAATTATACATGTCGTATTACATATAATCAGATTTTATACATGTTATGTTAATATATCATACATTAATGAACATTCCTAGTACATACTAATAACTAAAACATATGCATTGGCATCTGTTGTATGAATAAATATCATACATGTTATGGACTGTATAATCACATTATATAGATGTAATGGAAACAGATCATTCATTCAACTTCTTACGCAATACATAGTAATAACGTATTAATATGCAGTTTTCCTTCAGTGCTTAACATAACGTACCCATTTTAACATGTAACACTTAGATGTGATATTGCACCATTTGAGAAAAAAATCAAAGTTGCAGCAGTGTGATACATATAGATATACGAAAACTAGCTGCTTCTTCAAAACATATATGAAAAAAACATACGAACGTTATTTTCCAGCAGTTAAAACAGAGCACATATCCACGCAAGAAGACTACGCAGAATCTGTTGCTTGTGCTTCTAATGAAATCGCTATAACAAATATAATTAATGAATTCTGTATTCCTGCGGGTTTACCGTGGCATTTGGTTGATGAGGTATATGTTCTTGTTAACTGTGAAAAAAAATATCACTGGGTATTGGCTGTAATTGTGTTAAAGGAGGGAACAATACGGGTGTATGACTCATTGTCAAGCAAAAAGAAAAGTGAACCGCCAACTGAAATACAAAAGTTAGCAACTATGCTGCCTACTTACTTGTCGGACAGTGATTTTTTTTAAAAGACTGAAAGAATTGACTGGTCAACACTTAAAGCGTACGAAGGGAAGCTTGGTCTGCAAACTGGTGAGATAAGTCACAACCCATTTGATGTTGAATACGTCCAAAATACTCCACAGCAAGCGTCTGATAGTTTGTAAATGTCTCTTACTTTTTAAATTTTCACATGTATAATCATGGTAAATTACTAAACTTATCGGTGTTTCATTTTATTAAAAATTCAGGGACTGTGGGGTCTTTGTGGATGCATATGCAAAAATATTGAGTGAAGGGCAGCAAGTTCATTCATATGAGTTTGAAGTTGCTAGTCTACGTGCACGTTATGCTTCGTTACTATGGCATTACAGTGTGACGAAGGAAAAGAAAGGTTATACGAGTGATAATGATGATACTCCTCGTCCAAAGAATACTTTTCTCCAATCACCTGATGAAAGTGCAATTGTTACTTTGGAGTAGCTCATTCTAAAACTATTCTAATTGTTGTTTTTGTTGTTTCTGCTAAATAGTTATATACAGTAAAAAAAAATTAATGTTGGTTTTTAGGCAACATTATATGGATGGCAGTATTGGGTTCTAATACATTTACATTTACATAAACTCTTTTATGCTTATTCTATCTTGTTTGTTAATTACTCATTTTACCTAACTTAATATTAAAAACACTGTATAACAACAATTTACATATGTAAAAACCACATATGTATAATAAATTATATATATGTAAAACATTATTTTTTTTCAACATTAAAGAAGTTAATATTATATTATGAGTTAATTATACACTGAACAGGTATCAATTTATTTTGAATAAATTCAGTAGATAACATCATACATGTTGCAACGTCTCATTTCTTAATTGAAAACAGCTTTGGTATTCAAAAATTTTTTAGAAGAATAACAATAGCTCGTAAATTGTAATCAAACTTAATGTATCAACATTTAGACGTAATACTGATAACAAAACAAGAATATTTTTTACTATCATACATACACCTTATTGTATAATCCATAATCCTCACACAAATTCGTTTGCTTCATATTTTGGTAGTTGTTATGACTTTTTAAAAGCATTTACTTTGAATTCATACATGTTGTCAACGTATAATATCATACATGCTAAATGTATTATACATTAAAAATACATATTACTACGCTGCAATAATAAGCAGTAAAGTCATAAAATATAATAATTCAAAACTGTGTTACTTTGTTTCCAAAATATCATACATTAAGTCATAATTAAAAAGCACATAACAAATAAAAACATAAAATAAACTTCAACAAGCAAATCAACAAAAAACTAAAAACAATTGAAGTTCTGTAGTTATATCCAAACAAGCACTTAGCATTTAGAACAACAAACTAAAATCTTCAATTTTCTTTTGGGAAGAAACCGCACGTCCTACGGTTGTGGCCTGCATGCCCGCATTTACCGCAATGGTTTGAACTTGTAAGTGATTCACTAGATTTCAAATGTCTTCCTTTTTTTGGCCTCCCAAGAGGTCTTCTGTATTTGGGTGGCAAAACTTCATCTGCATCAACAAAATCTGGAACAATCCAATCTTTCATATTTGGCATAGAAATTATGGGGAGTTCATATGTCTTGACAATGATTTTTGGATGGTACAATTCTAAACAGTAATGCCCATATTCTTTTACATCTATATTTATACTCTTCAAAATCGCAATTGCATGTGCACATGGAATTTCATCAATTTGATACCGACAACAGCTATACGTGTCACGCTCAATATCAACAATGTACCTCCTTCCTGATTCATACACACAGTACAGATAACTACCAGCTGGCTTAACCTGTTAGCAATGATTAATTTTATACATTTAAAAATATAAAAATTAATAACAAATATAAAGTAGATTCAACTATCAGAACACATACCGTCATCCGCAACGATTTAACCCCATTATCAGTTAGTATTTCTTGAAATCTTCTCCCAAGCGTTGTGTTTGTATAAGATGCAATTTCACTGTTCTTACAATTCCATGCAGCAAATAGAATCCTAACTTCTTCAAGGAAACCTAAAATAGGAAGTACTCTAGCCTCTACCAAACAACCGTTAATACATTCAGCTATATTAGAGGTCATCATTCTACCTCTATTAACAGGAGCGTGACATTGAGACCATTTATCATAACCAGCTTCTTCCAGATATTCCTTAACCCTTGGATCAACCTTTCCAACCTTTGACATAATGTAATCAAAATCTTCTTTTCTATACGTTTTAGCCATGGAATAATAAAGGTCACTAAGTCTATCTTTATTTTTTCTAAAATATTTACAAATATTTTTTCCATAAATGCCAAATACATGCTAGATGGGGGACATTAGGATAAACAATGCTCACACCTTTTATGATACCTTCGTTTCAATCCGATACAACACATATGTTGTCCCGTTCTCTAAATGCTTCTCTAAATTGATGAAAAAAACAAGTCCATGAATTGTCATTCTCGGAATCCACTACACCATAAGTTGATGGAAGAATACATCCTAAACAAAAAAAAAATAGTTCTATAATATATGTACACTATTGAACAGGCCTCAAATTATTTTACACTTACGTAATACATGACATCATACATGTTCTCCCACCATTATCACTTAATTGAAATCAAATAAAATATATAACCCCACACATTTTAATAACGTATAATAACATCATACATCGTAAACATACTGTTAGTGAATTATAGATTTAATTATTAGTAAATGTATCAGATATTAAACGTAAAATTTATAACAAAGGATAAATATTTTACAACATCATACATACACCAAAACATATAAAAGATAATCATACACATTGCACAAAAAACAAAATCTACTTACATTTTACTCGTTCAATTTTAAAATAAAAATGAAATTTCTAAGGTTGTTTAAACAGAAACTAGCATCTACTTTATAGAAAACATCAAAAACACAAAATTAAAGGTGTATATTGGTAGTTTATGTACTCATTAAGCAAGTCCAATTTTTATTATACATACTAGAGCAACACATAATCTGATAGAACACATGCACAATGTTGAAATACCAAATGTAAATATTTCAAAGTATTATACCTGCACCATCAAGAGTGCTCGTCGATACAAACGTTTCTTGATATGGCCCGCTTAAATGTGCACCATCTACAACTACTACTAGACGACAAAATTCGAACCCCCTTATCATGGGATGTAAGGCAATAAACAAGTATTTAAACTCGTTATCTAATGTCTTATGCATCCGAATGTATGATCCAGGATATACCTGGTTCAACATATATATATAACGGGGCATTTTTCGATATCATCAGTTGGTCCACCTCTAAGCATCGTAATTGCCTTTTCTTTTGCCCGCCAAGCCATCATGTAGTTAATATCAACACCGTAGACGACCTTCATCTCTTCAATTATGTCTGTCGGTGTGTGTATTCTCTTGTAATTAATTAACTTTGGTGAAGTAAACTCACTGAAAAAACCTGTTGTTGTAACCAAATTATTCAGTACTCTATCACTCAGGCTACAACTATGTTCCGAATCAAATGTCTTTATCACAAAGATTTTTGAATGATTCATCGAATACGCCTTCAGGACCCATTTACAATCTTTGACACGGCAATATAACATATAGTTGCAGTTACATTTTAAAACATGTTGTCCATTTAATCACATACATATAAAATCTATAATTTAAATAAAAAAAATCATAACTAAATTGTTACAGTTTTATTATACATTTGAATGCATGTATGATGGAATATTATACATCGTAAATGTAACTCTTTTTTATGCAAACAGCAAAGCCAAAAATTACAGTCAATAATAAAACTCGTTTAACAAATGTTATTACAACACAACAACATCCTTCACAACATCTACAAATAAAAAATAAAAATTTATTCCATACCTTTGCTTGTCAGATCGTTTAGTAAAGGTGTTAAAGCCATTCGATATCGCATATTTTGCCATAACCGATACCAAAGTTTGCTTATCCTTATAAAGTTGGTTCACTTTTATTTCAGTGTTCTTGCAATCAGTAATGAAATTATTAACTTCAAATTCTGGAACGTATAATGACTACTGATTCTGCGTTTCAACAACAGTTAAAGCAACCGAATCAGATTCACTACCTTCAATACACATTACAGCCCCAGTTTCGCTATCAAACTTGATATCCTTAATCGATTTGTTGGAAGTTGTTATACATAGTGAAAAACTTATAAGTCCAGAACATTGTTTCTTCAACTCAATATAAACCTTGACTCCATTATCATTTCTTATGATAATTGGAGAAGAATTACCATCAAAAATATATTTTACTTCAATTTTTTTTCGAACATCATCAATAAACAATTCCATCGCGATTGTCGCAACCAATTTCATAAAGTTAATACTTTCAGAAACAACAATTGCATCACTTTTGTATGCTTTAAAACTTATTTTCGTCTCTCATACACCGAAATCACGCAACAATATTGGGATGTTCATATTTTTTCTCAGAAGAACTTACGAGCAAATACTTTTTTACCCAGAATAGTAAATCAGAAAAGAAGACAATTAAAGGTAATGTTTAAGATTTTTTGTTTTTGAAACTCAAATTTTAGTTACTATTTTAACTCATACAATAATTAACATCACGTAATTAAATAACGTAATTTAAGGAATAGGGATACATTTACTGATTCCTTATCCCTTAATTTTAGGTAAATCAGATTTATCATACATTCAGCGAATGTATAACTATCAGCCGAATGTATGATAATATTTTGCATAGTAGGGAGAGAGAAAATATCAAGGGAAATTATGTGTAATACCCCGGAAAATTTTTCGTTGAAATTTTGTGCGTAAACGTGTTGAGTTCTATCTTCTAGAATGCATTATAAATTTTTTGTGCGGAATGTCTTAGATTATGACCCACCATTGCGTAGAGTATCAAATAATATTTTCAACGATATGTGGATCATCGAAAAAGGAGACCCGAGCGACGAGTTATGAACATTCCAATCGAACCGTGAATAGTAGTGAACAGTAAAACGTCTAGGAAAAAAAGTACTGAGGCCTGACGTATTTTTTCTCCAACTTTAAACGAACATAACTCCTTGTACATAATGATCTGGGTGATCTACTAGATATCAACGGAAAGCTGCGAGTCCTCTTTCCGATGAAATTGGTTTAATTCAATTTGTCTATCGAAGCAAAAAGTTATGGTAGATCTACTTCAGCCTAACAAAAGTGAATTTTTGGGTCAACTTCAAATGATCATAACTCCTCGTACACAATGATCTGGGTGAGATACTATATATCAACGGAAAGATATGAGAGTCCTCTTTCTAATGAAATTGGTTTCATAAAATTTGGATATCGAAGTAAAACGTTATGGTTAATCTACTTCAGACTATCAAAACAGTCCACCAAAGGACAGATTCGAGAATTATTTGATTTTTAGGGGCGTTTTGGTCATTCTCCCTCACCCAAAATCCATCCAAACCCTATATTAAAGCCTATTAGAAGCATTATATGTTATATTTCATCAAATTCCCTCAAAAAGAAAACCCTAAACTCCTACATCCAACTTCAAGAACCTCCAAAGTTCACCATTAATTCTGCAAATTTATTCAAGATTCCAAGTTCCTAGTTCAAGAACTCCAAGAACCATCATTCAAAGGCACGATTAACATCTCAAAAATGAGTATCGATCTAAAGTTATATTACTGAAATTGTTTTGTTGTGGATTGTCTTTGAAATGATCTGAACTAAGTCCGGGAGAAATCTTTAGCATCGAGTGGGAGGTATAAAGTGACCTTACTTCCCTAGAACTACGTGCCCCCGTAGGAGTGAGCCTGAGGCTGATTTATATAATGATCACTAGTTTGTGTGGATTTGATATCGATAGTCCTACTCCGATGACAAGGATAGGACGGCTCTCCCCAACGTGGGTTGTACGTTGGACTCCATGTAGCTCACATGGTTTATGTCGGTTATAGGATCTCCCAGTGTGTATGTGTTTCCTTGTGTCTATGGTGAATGATGAAGTGATTTGAAAGTGGAATTGTGAAAGTTATTCTTTCGAAAGATTTAAATGATATTTACATTATGAGAATTTATATTCTTGATGAACTGAAAGTGATTGACAAATTATATGATGACTCACATGTGTTATTATACTTATTTCATCCTCTCATGATTATGATGATTTTCTTCGGGCTATGTGAGTCTTTCATACATTCTGCATATTTCTTATAAATATTTATGATGATGATGTTTATACAACTGCATACACCCCCATATGCTTGGTATTTTTCCATGGTACTGACCCACATATTCGTATGTGGGCTACATTTTCTCGGAATATAGGTACAAGGTATAGTTGCACCTTCGGATCCAGTCAGCTCGTGGTATCCAGTCAGCAGGTGATGAGTCTTTTTTATTTAAGGGCTTGGGTTAGTTATGCAGAGTTTATAGAGTTGTATTTTCTTTATTCAGTCGTATTGAGTTGGGGTAGTCGGGAGTCATGACCCGGCTCAGTACTAGTAGAGGCTTCATAGACAGTCAGTAGAAGTTGATGTATTTTGTTTCAATTTTGGTTGTAAAGGCAGAATTGTAATCCTGTAAAATTCCATTTTTGTATCGATCAGATTCAGAAAAGAGTTAATTTCTGCTGATTTGTATGGATCTGTATTTTTATTCAATTGCTTATGAGTTATGCCAGTAGAAGGGTTAGCTTGGGGTCACTTGTGACCCTAAGCACCGTGTGACGTCTCGGGACCCGATTTCAGGGCGTTACAAACTTGGTATCAGAGCACAGAGTTCAAGTGTCCTAGGGAGTCTATGAAGTCGTGTCTAGTAGATTCTTGCGGAACGGTACGGAGACGTCTGTACTTTTCTTCGTTAGGCTACAAGGCATTTAGGAAATGTTTCCCTTCTTTCAAGTCTAAGATCGTGCTATAAAAAGGTTCTCCAAGAAGCTTATATAGATTCTCATCTTACTCTATTCTGGCCAACTCTGCCTCATTTTCAAGGTATCAGAAACAGTTAATCTTAATTCTCCGTAGATAGTTATGGGATTGTAAGAGAGCTAGAAAGTATCCTGTCAGTGCTTTTGAGTTCCAAAGATTGAAGTACTTTATTCATGTTCATAAAAGTCGTGAACTAAGCCTAGGTTAGATGTGCTTTCAGATTCCTCCTCAGAATCTACAATGTTAATCTATACTTCTCCCTCTATGTATTATTTTTGAGATAACATGATTCGCAAGCTCCAGTTCTTCCCCAGGTAATGCTTCTATATTTTCTAGAAGAAATTTCAAAAGTTACATAAAGGGCTTGAGAGGAGCTCTCTAGTGTGTTAAGTTCCTTAAGTTGAAAGTTATGCCCTCATTCTTATGAGTTATTTAATTAAGACAGAGTAAGGTGTATTCTTAGATCGTTGAATGTTGTGTGTCAAGTTTCTATCTCTTGTATTATGTAATCTTGTTATCATTATGTTTGTGAAAAATCAAAGTCTAGTGAAGCCGTGTGGGGCTCTTTCGATTCACCAGCATAGCTTCTTTGTTATTCATATTATTTTCTTGTTCAAAATACAAAACCAAAGTCTAGTGAAGCCGTGTGAGGCCTATTTCAATCCACTAGCAACTTGTAGTTCATCTTGTTCCTTGTGCTGGCTGAAAATGTGGGATGTGGAGGTGTAGTAGTAAGAAGGATGGTAAGTGTGATTTGTTGAGCATAAGTATAGATAAATCCCTTTTTGCATGCAATTGGGTTAATAGGAAGTGATATAGTTTGTTAGAGGTATGAAACGGGTGTTGACGGTATTTGTATAACAGAAAGTATAGGTTAGTGATGGAAGTACTCGGTGGGTAAGTGTTGTTAATCTAGGCGCTCTCCAGATTGCAAGAGAAAGTTAAGTTAAGACGTAGAGAGCTATGAACTATGTTAAGTTGTGTATGAAGGATAGATAGTAGTGGCGGGTGAAAGAAGAATGTGTTAATGGATTGTGAATAAGATAAGCTATATGATTAGGACCAATTATTATTGTTATGAAGTTTAAGTGGGCTAGTGTTCATGGATGTGTTGTTTTATAATCTTCACGTGGGAGTTATGCGTGAGATGGAGTTGTAAATTATGTGAAGTGTGAGACCTTAAGTTTAAACGATTGGTGATCATGAAGCCGAATGTGACGGTTTTTGGATTAATGGTATTAGTTGCCGGAAGTGACCTAATAGGTTTGAACAGTGTACACAAGAGTTTAAGTGTAGTTGACTTGTAATTAAGTTTAATATTATATTATGATGAGAAAGTTCACCCAAGATATTATGGGACTGCTTTAATTTTGAAAATTAGTGTATGTGATGTAGTGAGTCGTGCCATGGGATTGTTAGATGGATAAATACTAGTTAGACGATGGATGATGTTTTGATGGCTAAGTTAAGGCGAGGCGTATGATTGGAAATGTTGAGCCTCTTAAGTTTGATTTTGATTCTTATGGGTTAGAAACATAAGTTCATAGGCATGGTATTAGAGGGAGAAGACAGAAGTAGTATGGTCTATCAAAAGGTTAGAAAGTATTCAAGTTGAGCTAATAGAAATAAGAGTTGAAGCACTAGATGGTGTACATTCCGGCGATAGAGATGTTCGTGGAGATTCGAAATTAGTAAGCATTTGAGAATTTGAGTGGTGGCTTAAATCTAAGGGGGAGATGATAGAACAAGTAGTCAAGTCAAGCTTTTACGTTTTAGTAGAAGTACCAGTAAGTTGTAAATTTGTTGTGAGAAAGATCGGTGCTTGACCCAATGTTATTTCAGTATTTTCAGTTGTCCCAAAACCTACTCATGCTTTACATTTCAGTTCCATGATCTTAATTCATGTTCATACACGTGATGGAGAATTACATACTCTTCTAGTTTCCAAAAATGAGAAATTCCAGTTCTTCTAGCAGTTGGAATCACATTCCATAAGTTATGAGCTCTAAATTCAGGGCATGCCGCCCATGACTCATATACTCAAGTTTTAAAGTATGTTCAGTTCCAGTACTCATGCAATACTCTTATTGATCAGTGAGATTCAGTTTCCGTTATGGGTGTCTTCAGTTTTGATACCTTAATGAACCCATTGTATTTGATATTTTATTCCTAAGGCCTCAATAGAGAGAGTCAAGTTATTTACATTATCCATTCATGTTTCAGGTCATCATGTTTTAAAATTTTGTGACCTTTTCATTAAGTCAAGATAATGGTGTTGAGCAGTTGTCTAGAAGGGAGAGAAGATACCTCTTTATCTATGATAGAAGGTGGTGTGCTCACGGCGGTGAAGTGAAGTTAGATTGAGGCTAAGTCCTTGATACATGTTGTGGTTAGTTGAAGTTTTAAATGTTTATTTGGAAAGATTGTTGTGTGTTGGTTTTATGCACTTCTATGAGGTTGTAGAAATAGTAATACAGAGTTTTTGTGTATAGTTCAATTGGTTGAGAAAATGTTATGTGTGCCGTTTAAAGAATTGACCAGTATGTGTGAATGATGTAGTTGATGGAATCTTAGAGAAAGTGAGGAAGATGTTTTATGAGTGTTCGTTTAGAGGTGCATGTGCGAAGTGCGTATGTGGTTATGAGTATAGGCTTGAATGTTATGGTTGTATATCTAAAAGAATGCACCGCAAGTTAGCGGATCCCTAGTATAAGATTGTATGTGGTTGTTGGAGTAGCAATAAGAGTTATGTTTGAAGTGAGGAGTTGTGAGGCTCAGTGTGTATTGAGGTTCATGATATAGATTAATATTATAGTGTTATGTGGCGTATCTCATGAGTACTTGGAGTTAGGCTTGAACATAGTCGAGGGAGTAGTTGGAAAGTGTTGCTAAGTTTGGAAGCAAGGAGTTATGTTTCCCAAGACCTAGAAATTCCTATCATAATTTATGTCATATGGGTCCTTGTTCCCATACAATAGGATTGTATCAAATTATGGTTCATTTTCTCCCCGAACAATGTCATTTGAATCTTTTGGAGGGAGTGTTGAGGGACGTTTTATTTGGGCGCAAGTGGTCCTTCTTTTGATGAGATCCCCTTCGAGACCTTTGATTCTCAGTCTCTGAATAAACCAAAGATATCGATTCCTTAAAATCAGTCTCCTTTGTTTAAGATCCAACTATGTGACCATTCTCATTATGAATCGCATGTTCTATGAAGTATTCGAAAGTTTGGAGTGAAGTAAGTGGATTGATTTCGTTATCCCAGCCTTTTGTCCTCATTTTCATGGTATTCTGTACTTATTCATTGACATTCAAGGACGAATGTTTCCAAGGGGGAGATGATGTATTACCCCGGGAAATTTTTCGCTGAAATTTTGTGCGTAAACGTGTTGGGTTCTATCTTCTAGAATGAATTATAAATTTTCCGTGTGGAATGTCTTAGATTATGACCCACCATTGCGTATAGTATCGAATAAGATTTTCGACGATATGTGGATCATCTAAAACGGACACCCGAGCAACGAGTTATGAACATTCCAATCGAACCGTGAATAGTAGTGAACAGTAAAACGTGCAGGAAAAAAAGTACTGAGGCCTGGCGTATTTTCGATCCAACTTTAAATGATCATAACTCCTTGTACATAATGATCTAGGTGATCTAATATATATCAACGGAAATCTCTGTGAGTCCTCTTTCCGGTGAAATTGGTTTCATCCAATTTTTCTATCGGAGTAAAAAGTTATGGTCGATCTACTTCAGCCTATCAAAAGTGAATTTTTAGGTCAACTTCAAACGATCATAACTCCTCGTACACAATGATATGGGTGAGATACTATATATCAACGGAAAGGACAGATTCGAGAATTATTTGATTTTTAGGGGCGTTTTGGTCATTCCCCCTCACCCAAAATTCGTCCAAACCCTATTTTAAAGCCTATTAGAAGCATTATATGTTATATTTCATCAAATTCCCTAAAAAAGAAAACCCTAAACTCCTACATCCAACCTCAAGAACCTCCAAAGTTCACCATTAATTCTGCAAATTTATTCAAGATTCCAAGTTCCTAGTTCAAGAACTCCAAGAACCATCACTCAAAGGCACGATTAACATCTCAAAAACGAGTATCGATCTAAAGTTCATCATTCAAGGTATGTGGGGGTTTTCAACAAGAACTCTCTTTCGTTCTTGTGCCCCAAAGTAATTTTCTTTACAAAGGCATGATTTTATTTGATTTTTATGAATTTGAAGCATGAACCCATATCTTATGATGAATATTATGAAATCTTGATGTTTATGATTTTGAAAGATGAATTTACATGTGTGGTGATATAAAGCATGAATCTTGAATGATATTTATCATGATTTTGATATTTGGGTCGTGAATCTCCATTGGAAATTGTGTTTTTTTTAGAAAGTGTGTGTTATAAGCACGTTGATGTTGAATATTTGAGATATTTTGAATGATTTGACCTTTTGGTCTTAATGGAGTTTTTTTGAACTCGAGTGTGAAAGAAATCCACAACGTGGTTGATTTTGATAGATGGGAAGCATGATGGCTCCCGATGTATATTTATTTATTACTGAAATTGTTTTGTTGTGGATTGTCTTTGAAATGATCTAAGCTAAGTGCGGGAGAAATCTTTAGCACCGAGTGGGAGGTATAAAGCGACCTTACTTCTCTAGAACTACGTGCCCCCGTAGGAGTGAGCCTGAGGCTGATTTATATAGTGATCACTAGTTTGTGTGGATTTGATATCGATAGTCCTACTCCGATGGCAATGATAGGACAGCTCTCCCCAACGTGGGTTGTACGTTGGACTCCATGTAGCTCACATGGTTTATGTCGGTTATAGGATCTCCAGTGTGTATATGTTTCCTTGTGTCTATGGTGAATGGTGAAGTGAGTTGAAAGTGGAATTGTGAAAGTTATTCTTTCGAAAGATTTAAATGATATTTACATTATGAGAATTGATATTCTTGATGAACTGAAAGTGATTGACAAATTATATGATGACTCACATGTGTTATTATACTTATTTCATCCTCTCATGATTATGATGATTTTCTTCGGGCTATTTGAGTCTTTCATACATCCTGCATATTTCTTATAAATATTTATGATGATGATGTTTATACAACTTCATACACCCCCATATGCTCGGTATTTTTCCATGGTACTGACCCACATATTCGTATGTGGGCTACATTTTTTCGGAATGTAGGTACAAGGTATAGTTGCACCTTCGGATCCAGTCAGCTCGTGGTATCCAGTCAGCAGGTGATGAGTCCTTTTGATTTAAGGGCTTGGGTTAGTTATGCAGAGTTTATAGTGTTGTATTTTCTTTATTCAGTCGTATTGAGTTGGGGTAGTAGGGAGTCATGACCCGGCTCAGTACTAGTAGAGGCTTCATAGACAGTCAGTAGAAGTTGATGTATTTTGTTTCAATTTTGGTTGTAAAGGCAGAATTGTAATCCTGTAAAATTCCATTTTTGTATCGATCAGATTCAGAAAAGAGTTAATTTCTGTTGATTTGTATGAATTTGTATTTTTATTCAGTTGCTTATGAGTTATGCCAATAGAAGGGTTAGCTTGGGGTCACTTGTGACCCTAAGCACCGTGTGACGTCTCGGGACCCGATTTCGGGGCGTTACATTATGTAAATAGTTTCACTTTATGTTGTATATATGTTGTTTACACTTTAAATATTTGTAAACGCTTTCATATCTCTACTTGATTATACAATTGGACTTGCATACTTGGCATATAATCAAATCTTTGCATGAAATCTCAAAGACAAATAAACCATCAAATAATTCATAAATATTAGTATTTGCAAATTAATAGTATTTCAATAATTTAATCTATTGTTTTAACAACTTAAAGCTCATAACAAAAACAAATCAAAATGCAACATAACCAAATAGATATGAAAAAGCTCCGGCGAAAAAATATTCAGATGAAACCGCCATTAACACGAAGAATCTGTCCATTAACCCATTCAGAAGCATCGCCAGCCAAAAAACCAACCACCGGAGCAATATCCTCCGGCACTCCAAGTCTTCCGTGTGGACAATCACCAATCACTCTATTTATCATCTCCTCCGTTTTCCCTTCGTAGAACAATTCCGTCGCTATAGGTCCCGGCGCCACACAGTTGGCTGTTATCCCTGTTCCTTTAAGTTCCTTCGCTAGTATTTTCACCAATGCTTCTACGGCTGCTTTTGAAGCAATGTACGCTCCGTATCCAGGCCTAAATGCAGCTGCTAACGATGTCGATAAGCATATGATCCTCCCTCCTCCGCCTTGTTTGATTCTAGCAGCACCTTCTTTGCAGCAGATGAAGGATCCACGTGTGTTTATATCGAAAGTTCTGTCGAAATCCTCGAGGGATGTGTTGAGGATTGACGGGTATTTTGCGTCCATTACGCCTGCGGAGTTGACGAGTATGTTGACGGGAGATTGGAAGGTTGATTCTGCTGCGTCGAAGAGGGATTTGACTTGATCTGGATCGGAGATATTGGCTTTGACGGCGATGGCGCGTGGGTGATCGGAGGTGGAGTTGATTTGGGATACGACTTCGTCGGCTTGAGCTGAGTTGGAGGAGTAGTTGATGACGAGTTTAGCTCCAAGGGAGGCTAAGTGAAGGGCAATTGCTTTGCCGATTCCGCGAGAAGAGCCGGTAACGATGGCTACCCGATCTTGGAGTGGGAAGTTTTCTGCTGCCATGAGTACTGAAGAAAAGCACAGAAATTGGTAAGGTAAAGGGGAAAAAGGTAACGGGATTTTGTGGATATACACTGAATATTGCTGGAATATACATATATATGTGAAGTTTTGACTACGGAAGCCATGGCGTTGCAGGTAGGGAAATCACGTCACTGCTCAAGTCACTCTGTATAGTATTAATGAACCTCTATACTTCTTAAAAAATTCATTTGAACAAAACCCCTCAGCTCTCGTTTTGAAATAAAATATTATTTCTTCGTGGAGAGACCGATTCAGAATTTTGATTTTAATGAATTTTTTAACGCAAATGTGGAGTAATATTTTGATCAAAGTTGTTGATACTCTTGATCTTTTTGGCTTTACTTCTTTGCATTGTTTGCCTATACCGTTGACTTAACTGATATCTTAGGATCTCCAAATGACAAGAGTACCAACTTTTACTCAAATGAAGTCTAGTGTATTGGAATGGGATATCAGTTCAACTCATACCAACAAATATGCGTTAGATTTGTTAATAATTTCCCAATTTCTGCTTAAACGGTTTGACCTGGTTGCATAGTTCCCAAGTTTATTTAGCATGAAGTACAAGTTTTATGTTGTACTTTGAAAGTTATAACCAAAATTTCTACCCTGTACGACAGATTTTTGCTGTTCAGTTTGATTTGTGTTGGTAGGATTGTATTAGTTGAAGAAAAGTTTCTGAGATGTGCAGCATGAAAATGATATAACTTATACTAGAAAGATAGTTGTAGATTCTTGAATTCGTTTGATAGCTGTAAATTGATGTTACAGATAGTTCTATTTTAGAAAATTTTAATATCTAGGAAAATAGCAACGATTTGGTATGCTAAAAGCAATAGACAATGTTAACAGCATGTACTAACCTAAAGTTAAAGTTTTTTTCTCTTTGTGGAAACTGTATCTTCCATAACACTAAGTAGTGGAGAAGCCACGAGTGATTCAGATATAGTACGATGCACATATTCCTCGCCTGTATTAATCTGCCTGCTTTCTGTGTTTTGTTTTTGACACCCTTTTGGAGGCAGTCTACAAATTTGCCAATTCTCTAGGTGTCTGTAGTTTGTGTGGTTATAACAATTCTGCTCGAGTTGTTCTGTGTTCTTTCCACTCACTTTGTTGTACTAGGGATCAAAGAACAATCGGAGCAGAACTAACAGTACACAGTAACTAAGAGACCAAGAGTCTGTGTAGTTAGGATACTTAAATGAGTTGTGACTTTGTCACCTGTGTTAAGTAGTACTGAAAAAACAGAACAATTGGAAAGTAGTTTTTTCATTATCATTTAGTGGTAATCATATGCAATTGTTGCTGTGATAAAAATTAAGAGGGCCTTGCACTATCCTTATATCTGCTTATTCAAAGTCTTTATGAGTGCTTCTCGATCTACTCTATTGTGCTTTCAGCTTTCCTTTCCTCTTTTCTCGTAGAAGAGGAAGTTAAATGATTCATGTATAAATGTTTTGTTTACTATTTTGGCGTCTCCAAACATAAGTAGTTGTCCTGAGCGTCAATAAATAACCAAGGCGGATCCTTCACCACAAGACTTTGATCTAAAGCATCTAATGCTCAAAAGTACAAAGAAGCATATGGTTACTAAGCATTCTTCTGACATTCTTAAATTTTGCTGTCCACTGAGAGCCCTTTATGCTGCTTTTACTCCTGCAGCAATTGTTACATTCAAACTATTGATTCGTCTTAATTTGTTCAACTCTAAATGGCTTCTTTTTATCTACTGTTGTTTACATGGCTCTCAGCTTTGATAAACAATAGAAGGGCCTGAATGCAATATTCATGGATTCTTGTTTGCTGCTGCTATAAATATATCCTGTGTGGACTAAATGCATATTTCTTTTCAAGACTCCACTCGTGGAATTTCACACCAACTCACAAAGGGGTAGAAGAACATCAACTCAGCACTACACAAAACTTACCATAACCTTTGTGGGATAGAGAGATTGTTCAGATATACCTTCCGCTCAAAAGAGAATATATTTGAGGGTTGCAAGAAAAATACGATTGGAAGATACCTCATGATAATGTACGTGAGTATATCGACAACATGGGGATGTAGCTCAGATGGTAGAGCGCTCGCTTAGCATGCGAGAGGTACGGGGATCGATACCCCGCATCTCCATTTTTTACTTTTGTTTTTACTTGTCCTTTTCCCTCAACTTCAATATTGTTTGTGCTATTAGTTTTTCTTTTTCCGGGCAATAAATAAACTTTAAACGGGGATCGATACCCCGCATCTCCATTTCTACCTTTGTTTTTACTTGTCCTTTTCCCTCAACTTCAATATTGTTTGTGCTATTAGTTTTTCTTTTTTCGGGCAATAAATAAACTTTAAATTTTGAGTTCTGCTATTTTCGGACAAAGCTACGTTGGGATTAAAGATGCAATCATATAACCATCAGAGTTGGCATAATGGTTCAGCGCTATGTCCCTTAAGCAAGATGTCGGGGGTTCGATTCCCGCCTCTGACGAATGGAGCAAATACTGTGGTCAGTTCCCTACCGCAAAATGCGTTGACCGAGGAACGGAGGATTAGTCGTAAGGCTGGATTAAAATGACTTTCTAACTTGTGATACACCTGTTTAAATTTTGTGATCTCTTCTTCATCACCGTCTCACATGGAGCTATTCCGTTAACGCGCAAAATGGCAGGTTGACTAATTAAGTGCAACACATGATATAAATTAAACTCATTCCATGATTATGAATAAAGCAATAGATTAATCTCCATATGTCGTCAATAGTTTCTTAATTAATTATTTAACAAAAAACACTTGCGAGTTTTCTTCTTATCTTTTTTCCTGATGTGTAATCTTTCGTTTGACATTTATCCTTAAATCAAACATAAAATTCCAACCAAATCACTTTACATTAAGAATATCCTATTTAGGTACCACCTGATGTAGATTTGGCTAAGTTGGTAACTGATTGTTTAGTCATATTATTGGATGTCCAAGGCAGGTTGTTATAATAGACTAATTAAAAAAACAAACAAACAAGATTACTTGATTCATGCTGCTTAATTACGAAAGCAAGAGATGTATAATTGGGTAAGTTTGCAGGCCATTTCAGTTAAACTAGTAGTATGATTTATAAAAAAACTTATGAAAATTAGCATATGATATTGAATTTAGTCTTAATCTTGGAAAGGTCAAGTAAATCATTATAGTCCGATATATGGGATTAGAAAACGAACGAATGCGTGTGGATACTTCGTCAAAAAGCCACTTCCAAATTTTTTTTTTTGTGAAGGCGTAAAATAATTATTTACATATTTAATACGCGTTTGGACGTAATTTAATTGAAACTTAAACAAAAAGTTAAGAATTGACCTTGTTTTTTAACATGAAAATAAAATTGAAGTTTTGTGAGTGAAAGCTTGGAAAATTTATAAATTTTATTTTTCAAATTCAATATTTTAAATTTTAAATTAAAATAATTGTCTGTTATTCAAAATACATCTCCCCATACCAAATTAAAATCTAGGGTCAAACTAATATATCCTTCGATGTGCATCCTTCTTTTTTAATTAGAAATATATTGACAATATGAACCTCCCAACTAAGAAGGAAAATAAAAACTCAAAAGTCAATAGCTTTTGTGCCTATTGATAATTAGTAAGAACGTTTGGACTTTATAATGCAGGATAATTCAAATAATTATCAGAATCCTTCTAATACCAGAACAAGATTACAAAGTATTAATTACAAAGCCAACGGGCACTATTATATTATAATAACGAATTTAAAAGATAATCGTTCAAAATAATCGGAAGTAACATCTTTAATATTAGCTCCACGGATTAGGTTTAAACTATAATACATAAAATAATACAACTATCAAAAAAAGGAAAGGATTATATAATACTGAGAATCTTTTTAGTTTTATATGAACAGAAAAAGGGCAAACATACCTTTCTAACTTTATGATCAGACTTTTGTTAAAAGATGATGCATTTATATTTTTGTTGTTAATAAATGGTATTTTGCTCGTTCCATTTTATGTGACATATTTTAATTAAATATGGAATTTAATGAATAATAAAAACTTAATACTAATATTTATTAAATTATGCTTTATTAAAAAATATAGTGTTATTACTATCTTTAATTAAGTGTTACCAATAAAGGTAAAAGTAAAATTGTATCTTTAAATAGTTAAAATTGAGAAAGTGAGATTCTTTTCGGGACAAATCAAAAACGAAATAACGACACATAAAATGGAATGGAGAGAATAAATATTTACCTTTTTCTCCTTATATTAAAAATAAAATTTTATCCCTGAATTTAAGGGGTAGCCTTGAGTAATTGGTAAAAAATTTACTACTCCCTCCGTCCCATTTTACCCGTCCCAAATTTTCTAATTTGGTGTCTCATTTTACTTATCCTTTTTTACTTATCAAGACAAGACACATTATTTTTTTTCATTATACCCTTAGTGTAATTGTTTACTCCTTGTTATTAGCATTCTTGAAAAATATTGCAAAGAGGAATACCATTAATAGTACACCATTAAGAATATAAATGGTGTTTTGATATTGGTCATCCATCAATATTGGAACTAACAATTAGATACAATTAAGAGGGGCAAAATGGTAAAGTTACATTACCAATTATTATTTTCTTAATAGTTGTGTCATCCCAATTTGAGATGGATAAAATGGGACGGAGAAAGTACGTGATAAGGAGGTAATGAACGGGTATAATAAACTCCTATAGTCGATCTTCTCCTCATATATAGCAAATGCTTTAATATATCGAATTGTACTTTTTACTTCCTGAAATTCCATAATTATAATGGGAGGACTAATGCCCCATTTGGCCATGAAAATCAAATTTTTTCGGAGTTGAAGTAAAAGTTGAAATTGGAGCTGAAGTTGTGTTTGATCATAAATATAAATTAAAGTTGTTTTTAAAATTTTGTGATAGAAATATGAATAAAAAAAGTGAAAACAAGTATAATTTTGAAATTGTATTTGAAATTTTCATGACCAAATACATATTATTTAATATTAAAATAAAATAATTTTTTTTTTCTTAAAAAAGTACTAAAAACTATTCATGCAGAAACGACTACTAATATATGGAGAGAGTATTTTGAGTAATTTCCATAATTATTATGGGAGGACTAATACATGGACTGAGTCTTTTGAGTAATCTCCTTCCCATTAAGAATGAGATATTGATGGGAACAAAATTAGCTGGCAATCAAAGTCAATATGATATTTTCCAAGATAGTATCTTCTCGCACTAGATAGTTGTACTTTCTTAACCAGATGTCTCGAATTTTATTATTAAAAAAATACTGTTAAAGAGAGTGCTTTCCCGAACGGGGCGAATTCAAATTAATGGAATTTCAATGCGGATATCGAGTACCGATGAAAAAAAAAAAAAAAAAAAAAAAACTCCATCCCATTTTCTACTCTCTTCTTCGTCAAGTCTCCCTGTACAGGCATATGCATATCCCCCTACTATATAAACTCACCCACCCTACCTAGAAAAAACAATTTCCATTCTTCACTCATTTGCTAGCTCTTCCCCTCCGCTTTGTAAGTATGTGATAGTACTACTTTGTAGAATTTCAATTTTCACATTTCTTGAATTCCATTCTTCTTACATCACTCTATGTTATTATATTTCTTAAATAGTTTTCTAGTAGAATGTAAGCTATGAGATCAATTCTGTAAAATTACTCCCTTTCTTGCAATTTATATGACACTGTAGGTTTCTTGTCTGTCTATTTTACTAATCTTTAAAGCTAAATTGAAGATATTTTAACTTTGGATATTCAAGAAGTATATTTGACTAATCTTTGAAGCTAAATTGAAGATATTTTATATTTTGATATTCAAAAGCTATACGGAAAGTGTTATAAGATCAATTCTTCTTGTATTAATATGATGAGAAATATATAGTTTAAAATGTTAGGTTAAAGTTCACGCAATTTCAATCTCGAGAAGTGGAAAGTTGTCAAATAAAATTGGGATGAGTATAGATCGAAAATTACCACGTTAGTTTCTTTGATGCCATGGATTCTAGTTTCTTGCCGCCTTGGATTGAAGGTTGGTTTTAGGTTTGATAAGGTGAAGTATGTTGGGAAAGTTTCCTTCTTTAGAAGTTTGACAGGAAAATTTGACTTCCATGTCTATTTGGTGGGATAGGCACCCTAGGGTGTTGCCTGGTGGTCAGTGACGTGGGTTGAGCGCCGTAAGGTCTCAAGTTCAATTCCCTGATGAAACATTAGGTGATTTCTTCGCATTTGTTCTATCCTTACGGACACAGTTACTTGGTACTTGTTGCTGGTGGGAGGTGACATGTATCCCGTGGAAGTAGTTGAGGTGCGTGCAAGCTGGCCTGGACACCACAATTATATAAATAATAAAAAGAAAGAGTATAATAGATGTAGAAAACAATAATTAATCTGTTGAGATCGCAACGCTGAATCTTTTCTTGGTTAACTGGGAGTATATTCCAAAATTCGGTCTTACTTGTTACAAAGATCTGCTTCTAGACCCCCACCGCCAACCCCCAAACACAAAAAGAAAAAGAAACATACTCTTCTTCAAAAAGCTTGATGAGTACATAGAATCGTTGTTCAAAGTATTCCCCTTTTGGATGGTGACTTGAGGTGTTCAAGTGTAATTTGCAAAGTTACTCTTGTGTTCAATTTTTCATTTGACAAATCATGTCTAGTCAAAATTGCTTGTTGCTCTTTTTGTAATATCATTTGAGTATGTTTCATGGGTGAACTCTGTGGATCATCTTCCTTTTCGTGCCATCTTTACAGAGTATGGGCAATTTGTTGTGCTGTGTACAAGTTGATCAATCCACCGTCGCAATTACGGAGCAGTTTGGCAAGTATCAAGATGTGCTCCAGCCAGGGTGCCACTGTTTGCCTTGGTTCCTCGGGTACCAGTTAGCTGGCAATCTTTCCCTCAGGTTGCAGCAACTTGATGTTCGCTGTGAGACAAAGACAAAGGTCTACTCTTTATTCGTGAGAAGGAATTACATTAAATTGAAACAATCTGTTTTGATATTTCATAGCCAAATCATCAAAGTCAACCCCAATTTACACTTGCA
The DNA here is from genome assembly GCA_030864215.1 of Capsicum pubescens. Lineage (NCBI taxonomy): Eukaryota > Viridiplantae > Streptophyta > Magnoliopsida > Solanales > Solanaceae > Capsicum > Capsicum pubescens. The sequence goes on from CM061543.1 coordinate 20,118,103, forward strand.
CAAACATAAGTAGGTGACGGTTTTATAGTGTTTATGCATATTATGACTTGATACAGTTATCGCAAAAAATGTGCAGGATAATGTGTTTGTCAATGTTGTGGCATCAATTCAATATCGTGCCCTGGCAGACAAAGCAAATGATGCTTTTTACAAACTAAGCAACACTAAGGGTCAAATTCAGGCTTATGTTTTTGATGGTAGATATTTGACCAGTCTGTTTATATTGCTGATGATTCTCCCTTGGAATGGTATTTCTGAGAATGAATTGATTTCAGATAATGCAAACTTACACAAGCATATGTTTTATATTTTTTCAGTCATAAGAGCAAGTGTTCCAAAACTCAATCTTGATGATGTTTTTGAGCAGAAAAATGAAATTGCCAGGGCTGTCGAGGAGGAGCTTGAGAAGGCAAGCTAATTCTTCACTGTTTTTTTAATTGATACTATATTTTTGCATTGTTCATTGGATCTTATATGAGTGCCATGTGATCCTTTACAGGCTATGTCGGCTTATGGATTTGAAATTGTTCAGACACTTATAGTTGATATAGAACCAGATGAGCATGTGAAGAGAGCTATGAATGAAATTAATGCTGGTTTGTCTCTAGTCTTATCTTCTAATTAAGCCTGATGACTGCTGGTTCTTAACTGCTCCAACTGGTTAGGCCCAATAGGATTATATACATCAGTTGATGGAGTTCCCTTGCAGTTCCATGTGAATTAGTTATGCAAACAATTTCTTCTCACACACACATATGACAATTTTGGGAGTTATAGCGACATCTATGTCTACCAAGCTCTTCATCGACTAGTTTATATCTGCTTCCCATGTTTAATATTTTGTTAGTGTTAGTAGGAATGGCAGTGAGGTGGGGTGGGTGTGGGGTCGGTTGGGATTGACCTGTAAATGTTTCAACACTTCCCGCCCCACTCCACCTCATTACCATTCTTAAGTGTAAGCAAGGATTTCCAGGGTTGAGGATATTGTTCTTTTGTTTTTCTTCCTTCAATTTGCCCAATTGAAGGCTATGGTATTTGTACTAAGTTTGTCTTGCTTTTTTAAATGTCTTAACTATTTTCAACTCTGCAGCTGCTCGGCTGAGGGTGGCTGCTAACGAGAAGGCAGAGGCGGAAAAGATCTTACAAATTAAAAGGGCCGAAGGAGAGGCGGAGTCAAAGTATCTCTCAGGGTTAGGTATTGCACGACAGCGTCAAGCAATTGTGGATGGTCTAAGAGACAGCGTGCTCGGATTCTCAGTGAATGTCCCTGGAACCTCAGCAAAGGATGTTATGGACATGGTCCTCTTGACCCAGTACTTTGACACCATGAAAGAAATTGGCGCTTCGAGCAAATCATCTGCCGTCTTCCTTCCTCATGGGCCTGGTGCTGTAAGAGATGTGGCAAGCCAGATTCGCGATGGACTCCTTCAAGCTTCTGTGGACCATTAAATGTTCTCTCCCTCAGAAATGTCAAATGAGTTTCACTCTAATCAGCCTTTTCCTTTTTGTGTTTACTTTCTGAAGTGTGGATATGTTTGGTGAGTTTGGCTTTGTATTTGTGAATGCCACTAGTACCTATGTATATTGTAAAAATGTTAAGATCTCCCAGACCTTTGAAGAATTGTCAAGTACTATTAATAGATTGATATGATATTGTGTGCATGTTAATTTTGTTCCTATTACTAAATCCTTGTCCACTGATCTTCTGTTGTCTTACCAGTATAGAGTATAGGGTCATAATTTTGTTGTGTGCTATGCTATGCAAAAGGAAAGATGATTTTCCTCTCAAACCAAAAGAAAAATGCCCAAAGGAGTTTGCATTCAATGTGTCTTTGCTTGTTTTGGCCATATTTTGGAATTAAATTTATTTCGTGTTCGATTTGAAGTATTAGCTAAAATCGATATTATTTCTACATTGCTAAAATCAATGATATATAACACATTCTCATGTAGAAGGTGAAATAAGTTATCCAAGTTGTAAACTCATTTTAACCGCAAATTATAATTATTGAATATCTTAATTTTGAATCAGAAGATCCTGAAAGATACTACTCTCCATTTAGCTTTGTATTGTGGATATTGCCTTCATTCTTGTAGCCTCTTTTTTTTTTTTTTTTTCAAATTGCTTCGAAATGCTTTATTTAAACTGATGATCTATTAGAAACATCTTTATTTCTATCTATAAGGTAGAGGTAATATTTGTGCACACTCTGCCTACTACAGACTCCACTTGTGAGATTACATTAGGTATGTCGTTATTAAATCAAATTACCCCGAAGATGTAAAAGCCACCACACAATATACAATGTGTAAAATAATGGCAATATTATCAAAATATAATTCTGAATAAATGATTATACATAAAAAATACTTTATAAAAAATTATACATAAGAAATAAAGTAATTCTTGTGAATAATTTAATGTGATATAGCATGTACTTATTTCGTCCAATAATAGTTGTTATGTTATTAAAAAGAGATGTTCAACAATACTTGTTCAGTTTGGAAAACCAAAAATATTTTATCTATTTCTATCAATTTTACCCTTAGTTATTGATTATAGTTACGGATGTACATAGGTCGGGTTGGTTCGTTTTTTCATTAAAATATAACCAAACCAACAATGTCGGTTTTCTAAATCTATAAACCAAATCAAACCAATATACAATCGGGTTTTATATTTTGATTTTAATCAATTTTTTTCGGTTTTTTCGGTTTTTCAGTTTTTTTCTCGATTTTTTTACAATTATAATGTGATTGAAGAAAAAATTAAATGTTTTCACTTAAAATTTTAAAAAAAAAACAATGGTCATAGAGTAGTTCCAATTAAAATTAAGTTGGCAAATTACTAAGACGTCTAAACTACTATCTTTCAAAGTAATATTATGTGGATACTCAGTGGTTCAATTTGTAAGTCACTAGTCACAATAGTTTGTCTGAAAGTTTCCTTCACATAAAATGTGAGCATAAAGAAGAATGAAGAAGTGGAGATAACTTATTAAAAATTTAACTCCATAAAATAATTAACTATAACATAATTCCATAAGAAACAAGAGAAACAAATCTAAATCAAAACTTGACGAATGAGGAGAATGAGAAAAGTAAGATGAAAGTAAGATGAGGAAATAATGAGAACTCTCTGAAAACTTGGAAAGTAAAATGTAAAGTGAAGCAATTGAAGAGTTATAGGTTTTTATATTAATATTGAGTTTTGTATTAATCTGTTACTAGTGGATAAATATTAGGAAAAAGGACAGCAATAGCACCTAAAATTAAAATAATATCATAAAAATAGCACTCAAAATTAAATACCTTATAAATAGCCACAAACTAATTTCACTAGCTAACCTTCACTGTCACACGCTTAAACATAATCGAAAATGTCGTTAAAGTAACTTTCTCTTTCTTTCTTTCCTTTTCATTCACAATTTCCTTTCCATTCAAACTCCCAAACCTCCATTCTTTTACCTTTTTCGATACTTCAATTAATCTTTCTTATTCCATAAATTTTTTATAAAATCTCCAAAAATCTGGATTCAATTAGCTTCCTATAATTTTTTCCCATTGTAAATTTGCTCAAAATTGATACAAAATAATGACTTCAACTTCAGTTTTAGTTTCAATAATGATAAAACACGGACATCGGTGGATATCTGATGTTGAATTTAAGTGTATCAATGTGGTATAAAAGAGTATCAACTGAGTATAGGGATTGCATGTGCATGCAAAGAATTCCCTCTCCCTTTTCTAAAAAGTATATCATTGTAGTATAAAAGTGTATCAATTTGACATAAAAATGTATTAAATAGGTATAAAGACTGCATATGCATCCATAGGTTCCCCTTCTCTTTTTTTTTAAAAAAAGTGTATCAATGTGGTATAAAAGAATATCAATTGGATATAGAGACTGTATGTGCATGCAAAGGTTCCCCTTCTCTCTTTTAAAAAAAGTGTATCAATCTGGTATAAAAAAGTATCTATTGGCAAATTCTTTTTTTTCTATCTTTACATGCATCAAAACATCTCCGACTCACCGTGATTAAGTCAGCCTCTGAGAAGAACATCTCCGACTCACCGTGATTGAATCAACCTCTGAGAAGAACATGGACCAAGACATGGCTTTTCTCTTACCTTAAGACCTCATTATTTTATGTTATTTCTTCTTCAAGTTTAAAGAACTCTGACATTGCTTCAAGTACAAAACCGTATGTGATGATTCTGTAAAATAATCATCATTAAAAATAAATTTGACCGCTTTACCCGTTAATTTTAACCTTCCGTTATTTCCTATTTTTTTGCTTCATGTCCATAGTTTTCAATGCTCCAATGCAAGAAATAACAAATCAATTTTTGATATTGATCATAAAACACAGTAGATTGATCAATGCATAATAGAGGAGAAAAAAAGAAGATTTGAGAAAGTATATTTAGAAAAGAAAAGTGATTTAAGAGTAACAACTGTAAAGAATATTTAATTTCCTTAATTGTGTAAGGAGAGTGGTTTTGGGCCAAGTGGCTAAAAAAAGAAAATAAATTGGGCCGACTGACTTCAATTGTCCATATTTTCATAGTGTGGGCCATTTCTTCTTAAAATGGTCAGTTTATGTCTTTTTCTCTAAATATTATAACTAAAGGCCCAAGAATATATATATCTACTTTCTGAATATAAAAAAGTTATAAAAGTAATTTGAAAATAGATTATAAGTAATATTTTTTTACGTATAAAAAATTAAAATTATATATGTATTATGTCGGTTCGGTTTGATTTTATTTTTGCTAATACCAAACCAAACCAAGAATGATCGTTTTTTTTTTCAACACCAAACCAATCAAACCAAATCATAAGTGGGTTTTTTTCCTCGATTTGGTTTGATTCATCGGTTCGGTCTGACTTAACGGTTCGGTTTGTACACCCCTAATTATAGTCACTACAAAATATATTTTTTAAAGTATTAAACTAATTATATTCAAATAACGATATAGTAAAATTATTCCTATTATTTACTACTAGTTTTAAATATATGTGCCAAATCAATAGATAAATATTATTGGATGAAGGAAGTAATTTAGTTGCCCTAAACATAAATGAGGAAAGTGAGATTGAATTTTAGACATGTGATGAGGTGAAGTTCAGACACTCTAATGAGAAAATGCGGGAGATTGGATGTGGTAGGTAAAACTCAAGAGGGGGTAGAGGTAGGTAAAAAAAGTATGGAGGTGAGGTGATTCAGTGGCGGATGTACATGTATTTCAGGGGTTCATTCGAACCCCCTTCGTCGATAAATTATACTATTTTTACATGATAAATTTTTTTTTATGTATAAATAATAAAAGCTGAACCCCTTTCGACTAGTTCGTATATGTCCTATTGAACTCCCTCACTGAAAATTATGAATCCGTCCCTGAGGTGATTAGACATGACAGGACATATATTCAGGTTATTAAGGACATAATTTTAGATAGGAAAATGCGAGGGAGGCAAATTTGAGTAAAAGATTAGTCGAATAAGAGCATTATCACGCACGATAATATGATAGCTTAGGATTTAACGATCGATATCCATCACTATTATTATTTATTATCTCTCAAGATAGTGATTAAATCTGCATACAATTTATCTCCGTCGACCTTACTTGTGATATTTTACTAGCTACCTTGTGGTTGTAGTAGTAAAACCTACATATAATTAACACACAAGTCTATAACCTACCTCTCCACCTTAACTTTTCAATTTCCCCTTTGTCCTCTCTATACACTGTTAGCTCTTGTCGAGTTGAAGATCGTAAGATGGATCATTCATGGCGTCCTCATCTTCATCCACCAGCACCAGCACCAGCACCAGCACCACCAATCCAATCTACAATCTGTCCATCTTGTTCAATTTCACACTTCCCATTTTGCCCTCCTCCTCATCAACCACCCCCTTTCCCTTCAAACCCTACTTTCCAATATCCTCATCAACCTTTCCCCCACCCCCCTCCACATGACTCGGGGGTTTACGATCCCTTCATCGATCATCGCGGTGGGCCCCCCCACATCCCTCCTCCTCCTCCTCCGTATGGGAATCTGAACCCTAGTTATGATTCACCACCGCCCACGGGTCCGTTTAATGTTGGAGTAAAGAGAATGAGACTTGATGATTCACCTGCTCCGTTACCTAGGTTCTCAGCTGATAATCAAAGGAGATTGGAACTCATTAACGAGTTTGGTGCCCCGGATTACGATGGATTTATAGGTGGTAGAAATAGCAACACCGGTGGTTATTTAGATCATCAAGGTTATGGTAATTTGGACAGAAATCAGACGTTTCTTGATCAACAACTTTACGAGAGACAACAATATCCCCTAAGGGAAGGGAATGTAAACGAAGAACGTTTTGAGAGGCAGCAATATCCGACGAGGGAAGGGAATGTACAGTTTGGACAATTACGATATGATGAACTTGACAATACTTTTTCGCGGAGAAATGGTTATAAGTATGGTGGTGGTGGTCATCAAGCTGACAGTTACCACAATGTAGAGCGTGAGTTTCCATGGGATGGAGTTTCAGGGATGAAGAAGCTGTACCATGAACAGCCTAGCCGTTTGCCAATGGATGGTCGTGGTTACAACCATCATTATTCCGAGGGTCATGCAATGCAGAATCATGTGGAGTCGAAATCAAATCACTATGGTTCGCCATATGACCATAGGGTTAATTCAGTGGACCGTAGTGGCATGAGCTTGTATGCGGAACAGGGTAGTAAGGGATTTTCTAGCCAGCCGCCACTTCCAGCTTCTCCACCACCTCCTCTTCCAATGGAACCCCCTTTGCGTGAGCGTCTTGTATCTTCTTCACCACCTGGGACATCTGCCTCATTGTTTCCAGTTCCTGTTGGTTCTTCAGCTCCTTTGTCATCATATTATCCTCCACCTCCTGAAGAAAAGTCCATATCGCGTTATCAGCAGCCCATTTTACATGTGTCGTCTCGCTCTGCTGCAGAGGTACTTCTTTGGTTCTTTTTGGTCTTTTTTTGTGTTCTTTACTTTGCAATCTATTATTGAGTGGCTCAGGAAATGATATTATATGCAAATGTTGAAATATTATCTACGTATCAAATAAATTATAATTATCGGAACACTATCTATGTTTCAAGAACACACCCAAGGGTGACCTAGTGGGCAAAGAAGTGGTTGAGAACCACGAGGTCGCAAGTTCAAACCCCAGCTGAGGTAAAATTCTAGGTGATCTTTTCCACCTGTCTAAGCCATGGGGTATAGAGTTACCCTATATATGTGTTGGTGTGAGGTAGCCGGTAATCCAGGGAATTAGTCGAGGGGCGTCCAAGCTTGCCTGGACATTATGGTTATAAGAAAATTTCAAGATTAATTTTTTAATGTCTTTAAAAGTTTAATCTGTAATTTGTGATACTACATGTTTAAAACAACATTGGAAGTTCCAGTATCTTTTTCCCAGCAGTTACTTGTAAGTAGTTCTTAACAAGTTTAGTTACTTGTAACTTGTAAGTAGTTCTTAACTAGTTTGTAAAGGAGAATTGACATTCTAGTATACTTCTTTTTTGATGATTTTCACCGAATGATGCTTTGCTAGTTTCCATTTCCTTGTAAGGAACTTCCCTTTTATACCTATGCTGCAAGCTTTTATAACTCCTTTTGTCCCAATTTATGTGGCTAATTGTAGTGGTGCCATACTATAGTAATTTGACCTTTCCTGCATTATCTTGTTGTTATGGGATTTCTATGTATTTTTTAGTTTGCTCACAATGATGTGTCACATGATGTTTATTTTGATATGCTCCCAATTGACGACTATGAATCTTACATCATCCTATTCCATGCCTAATGTATCTTATTTTTAAGCTAATACCTAACACTTCTTTAAGCTAATATTGTGTGATTTTGGGGGGTATATCAAGCATTGGTATCCCTTTATTTAAAAAAGAACTGTCTTCTTTTGGTTTTAAAGATGTACATATGTGTGTCTTCAGCTTGCTTCCTTACTTAACAAATTTGATAGCCTTTTGATGTTGGAGATATGGTGAAACATGCCTAATGTATCTGATTTTTGTGGTTCATCAGGAAGTCCCTGTGCATCGTTATACTTCATCATCTATACACACTAGAGGGAGTGGACATCCTCTGCTAGAGGTACCTTCAGTTAAGTCAAAAGTCATTGATGCTTCTCACATACTAAAGCATCCATACCGAGCTACGCGTCCTGATCATCTTGTTGTAATTCTTCGGGGGCTTCCAGGTTCTTCTTTCTTTTCCAAGAGATATCTCATTTAGTTATGTAGTTGTCCATTTGCTTTTAGTTGATATCTGATTATGACTATAAGTTGTGCTCAACAACAACAACAACAACAACAACAACATACGCAGTATATTCCCACAGTGTGGGGTCTGGAAGCTTGTGCTCTTTGATTTTCATTATTGACCCTTATATTACTTGATAAGGAGACTAAACTCCTTCCCCTCTTAAATATAGACTCCTTTAGTTCCCCCAAACCCCCAGGGAAAGAAAAGGAAAGAAAAACTGAACCCATCTACCTGATTTTCGAAAGCACCCAAGGGTGAGAGGCCTAGTGGTCAATGAAGTGGGTTGAGAACCTGATATCTCTGGTTCAAATCCAAGCAGAGACAAGTCCCATTTGTCCTAGCCTTGAGGCCCTGACAGAGTTACATACATGATATCTGTTGCGGGTGGGAGGTGGCAGGTATCCCGTAGATTTAGTCGAGGTGCGCAAAAGTTGGTCCGGACACCGTGGTTAAAAAAAAAAAGGAAAGAAAAAGTGAACCCTTCGTGTTATTAAGAAAATAAAGTTGAATTGTCTGTTGTGTTGAGTCTGCTGGAGACATTTAATGTAATAGTTTTCTGATAAGATTTAAAATAATAGGTAGAAGGTATGACACAACAATAGGAGAGTTCTATGAATAAGTAGCATTCATATCAGTTCATCATTTTCGAGACGGAGACATTTATGAATTAGGGATTCCAGTTGTCCATGTAAATGGATAAGATGGATGGTTTACTGCGTGTCATTTAGAAAACATATCGGGCCGCTCTGTTATATTGACTTCACATATACTGTTATTCTTTAGATATTGAAGATAGGTTGGTTTGATGTGGATATGTTTAGTAGGTGTTTTGACTATATTTGGCTGAAATTGAAAAAAAAAGGAGTAGAGAATTCAAAGTAGTTGGAATAAAATTTCATTTGAAATAAAAGGTTGAAGTTTTGGGCGCGAAAACCATTATTTCACTTGAAAGTACCAAGATTGTGAAACAAATATTGATTTGCAAATATTATATCAAGTCGAAGTTTAGATAATAAAATAAAACTTATGGCCAAAAAGGAGACATGTCACTTGATCATGACCAGTAGAATTCCACGTTTAGGTGTTTTGGATTTTTCCAGGCCAGTTGAAATTAAGGAGTATCTTTCTGCATAAGTATTAGCTAATTATGAATGAACTTGTTTTTACATGCACAACACACTCTCTCTTTCTCTTTGTGGGTTCTCTTTCTCCCTCTGTTTCCCCCCTCCTTTTGTGGGTTTCATGGTATACATTCTTGCTTTGGCATAAAATGAAGTGTGATCCTGATCAGAAGTATCCTTTCTCCTATATATGTGGATCCATTGAGACAATACTTACTTTCTTATTCCATCAAATCTGACCGGAAGTAGTCTAGGGGATGGAAAAGTATAACGTTTTTGCTTTCCCCCTAAAGATAATTGTTTGTGAGTTTATAGATTCTTGGATGGTTGCCACCTTGGGATGATATGTAACTTTCTCTTTACCAGCCACTTAGCAGCCGGCAGTCATGCTATATATCCTTTTGTGACTTAATTGCCTGCATTCTTATATGAAAAATGTTTTAAAAAATGAAAGCTTACTGTGCCCAAAGAATTTGGATCTCTATAAGTTTTCTTCTTGTATTTTCAGCTTTCTATTATCTTTTTCAGGGAGTGGAAAGAGCTATTTGGCAAAGATGTTACGTGACCTTGAGGTTGAAAACGGTGGCAGTGCCCCTCGTATTCACTCAATGGATGATTACTTCATGACTGAAGTTGATAAGGTTTTATCTTGTTATCTTACTTGGAGTTCTTTCTATTGTCAACGTTTCCCTCTTTTCTTTCTTTAATATATCCAAGCCTCCATTGAATTTCAGTTAATAGTTATTTCAAGTCCTCTCCCAAAAATATAAGCAGTTCTTTCGTACATGCAGGTTGAGGAGAGTGAGATTTTGAAATCTTCTGGTTCTATCAAGGGCAAAAAGATGGTGACAAAGAAGGTTATGGAATACTGCTATGAACCTGAGATGGAGGAGGTAAGGCCATCTCTTACTAAGCTTAAGAGATAACGGAACTTCCATAGATTTAAATTTGAAGCCTTTAGTTTTGAGAGATATTTATCTGCCTTTTTATTAGGTAGCTTTAAGCTATTCATTTGCGGTGTAGTAAAATCCATATTTTGACTAGCAGCTAGGTGTCAACTGAAGCAAAACCCCCGTTTGGGTTAACATATTTTGGGTATTTGATCTTGTCAAAGTCTTGTTTTCCAGTTGGCGATGATAAATTACATCATAAGATGTTGACGCCGTTCGGGTTAGCTTATTAAAAGTAGCTGATAAGCATCAAGTGTGAGAAGCATTTTTAGGTGCCGAAACTGAAGTTATAAATAAGCAATTACATGTTGGGTAGAAGTATGTGTACTTCTAAATTATTTCACATGTCAATTACAAATGATCGGAATGTCCTCAAATCTATACTGTATTCGATTTCTGGAATCAATATATGATATAGAGGTCATCTTATGATATTTCCAGTTTATTTTTATGGGTTGGGATTTTACCAGTTTGTTTTTCCCAATTTTCTGCAATTTAGTGTGTCATATATATTATTACCTATATTGATATTTTCTCTCCTCTTCAGGCTTATCGTTCAAGCATGTTGAAGGCTTTTAAAAAGACCCTGGATGAGGGGGCTTTCTCCTTCGTAATTGGTATGGTATTTTGGGGCAAGATGATAGCTCTTACTCTGTAATTCAGCATTTCTTCTTTTTGTCCATAATTCAAGACTGACATGTGAAATAATTTGCATCACTGTTTCCTCTTACAGCTGGTTGTCTGTTCTTTTGTTTATTGTGTCTGAGATTCACCGAAATTTGCTAGTGGCATGAATTGCATGTTGCGGTCAGTTTTTTTGTCGTGTCGACTGTTGCTCTCTATTGGAGCATATTTCTATAGAAAACCTCCATTTTTGTTGGATTTAGGAAACTTGAAGGTAGATGGTATCCCATAGGTTTCTTGATAATAGCTAGCACATTGATCTTCAAGTCATGCTAGATTGTCTAGTTAAAAAGTTCAACCATAGTTTAATCATAGATTAAGTGGTGATGCAGTGCCTTGCACTGCCTTCAGTTTACTAACTACAAATGCAGTTTTGTTCGGCAATTGACCCATTTGTTGCTGGTATTTGTGCCTCATCTTAGTGGATGACCGCAATCTGCGGGTAGCTGATTTTGCTCAGTTTTGGGCAACTGCGAAGGTATACTCTCAGTTCTCTCTATTATGCAACCAGTTCAAGTGCTATACTCTCGTTCAATTGTTTTCTAAGACACTTTGAATGTCTAAAGGTCTTAAATCTTTTGTGTTTGTGCATATGTAGTTTGTTACTCCTTTATAGGTTGCCAGTTCTTGCAAGTTCTAAATAATATTAGTTGATCAATGGAATTTGTGGCCGCTGCAGCTTTTCTGCTGGTTGTCCAATGTGACTGGGTGGATGCTGCGAGTGTGAAAACTCATTCCATCAAGTCATAATATTTTGTTATATTCGTGTTGTGTTATCAGTTTTTTGTTATTTACATTAACTCATGGTGGATTTTGCCTCAGTTCCTATTTTTTGTTGGTCCACTTAAAAGTACCATTTCTTGATGACTTGTGTATGAACTGTTTAGGAGTTTTAACTCTTTCTTGACTGCTGGTAATGATTTGATATGGAACACCTTCTCATGCATTGCTTTAGAGTAGATTTACCAAAGAAGAAAAGAACAAGCACCCTGTCTTGCGTTTTTGGTTATGTTTGGCTGAATGTTGCTGTCAATATTTTGGTGCAGCTTTTGCTTGCATTATTCCTGTGTCTTGTTTTGCTCACTGTAAGTTTCAAGTCTAGTATAACACAGCAATGTGATAGGTATTGCCAAGGATATCTTTTTCACATCTCCATTTGATTGAATAGGCTCCTGGTTTTAGAAAATTGTGAGTTTTGTTCTTGTTGAAAGTTTGTTCATGATTGTTTTGAGGTGCGTGGTGGGGGCTGTGGCTCAAGAAAGTTATGATGTTATCAAAAACCGTATATATGGAGTAGTGTGGTTTATGGTAGGATATTGAAATCTTCAGTTGTTATTAATCTGGAGATGGTTGCTGTTCGAGTAGCATAAAGCTTAATGCATCGACTTGGACAGCTTCTAGAACTTAACCTTTCTTTAGTAGACGATAGGATAAAACCAGGTTCATCAAGCTTGAATCGTCAAACTAAGTTTTACCAAAGAACAATGCAAAATTGTAAACTTTCAGTAAGCAAGCTCAATAACATTTAGGATGGGGCTAATATCCCCAGCTAGAGCAACAGAAAACTAGGATAAAAGTTGGATTTAGCATTTCTTCCAATCTACAACTTCTTTGTAGAAACTATGGATCTGTGGACGACAAATGGCTTGAGTATTTGAAGACTTTTCTAGAGTTACCTGCTGCAGAACTTGCTTGTCCCACTGATGTGTTATGTCGGTTATCTAAATACAGCTAAACAACTGCATTTATTTAGGATGTAGAAATTTGTGGATGACAACTGCGTATCTGTATGTATGTATCTTACTAGATCACCCTATGAAACAACTTTTAAGATCATAAAGTGCTAAAAGAACTTGATTTGATGAAAGTGGTTGAATATGTGAAGAAGCCAAGCAACTAATGCAACCATATTATGGCTTCTTCAACTGCTGATTATTTTCTTCTATTGTTATCATCACATCTATTTAAGAAAAGACGATTGCTGCCTTTCTGTTTGCCATGGTTGTTTTCGTTGCTTATTTCTGTTGCTTATTATTATTTCAGAGATCTGGTTATGAAGTGTACTTGCTAGAAGCAACTTATAAGGACCCAGCGGTAAGTTAGCTCATGTATTTCTTTTATAGCTTGTATGTGTATATGTCTCTACATTAGTTGATCCACTGAATGTACTTCTTAAACTATGTCCTTGTGGATTTCAGGGATGTGCAGCAAGGAATGTGCATGGTTTCACGCGGGATGACGTACAAAAGATGGCTGGCCAATGGGAGGAAGCTCCTTCCATGTACTTGAAACTTGATGTTAAGGTACTTTCTCCTTAAAAACTAGCTTGTTGCATAGCTAGTTAGGCTCTACACTCCTGGATTCTCTAGTATACTTATGCCATTTAACTTATTCCGGGAAAGTAGCTGTTAGTGTAGCCCGTTAGACATTATGTGAGAAGTTGGTTTTATTAGCTTTTATGAATTGGATGCTAATATGTCATCTGTCCTTACGGCTTACATTTTATTTTAACAATGTGGCAGTCATTACTTCATGGAGATGCTCTGGAGGAAGGTGGAATCCAAGAGGTAAATTTTGTTAAAACCTTACCCTAGGTTCAGCTGATGCATACCCATGATCATGTGAGCACATAGACACTTGCATATGTTCAGAGTAAGGGGTTGTCTGGTGTGGGGGATGGGATAACTTATTCCATTATTGTAATACAAATGGTGGGATAAATAATCCCGGAACTAACTAATACCCCTAACCAAACGCTGGATAAAATGATCCTGCTTTATATCCTGAGATCATTATCCTTTATCCCTCATACGAAACGTCCCGTAAATGTGTCCAGAGAGTTCTCCTAAGGCCCACCTAAAGTTGTGGATGGCAGATAAGAAATGAAGAGAGAAACAGGTAGATTAATGGCAGGGGATGCTCTCCCACCTTTAGATGTGTTCTGGAGTATCTGGAAAGAGAGAAACAGTCTGGGCTTTTAGATATAAGAAGATAAAAGAGACAGAGTAGCCTATGATTGTGTCGGAAATGCTACTTGGGAATTCCTAACATTTCTTTTGTATAGTTTTGGTATAAAGGATTCTCATAACTTGTAAAGTTGTCCCAAAAGAATAAAAGAAAATTCCGACTTGTAAATTTGGCATCATATAACTTTTGAAAATATTTCCTCTTTAGTCCCCAGGCTTATTCATTTTATAGTTGTCTTTCATCTATAAAACAAAAAATTAGTATCTGAATGGACAAAGTCATTTTTCATTGTGTTGGATGGTTTTAGTTCCTACACTACATTGACACAATGAACAGTCAACAATGTTCCAAATGTGAGGAGGGTAAACTTCTAAATTACGAGTCTTATTTTTGACCTGCAGGTGGACATGGATATGGAAGATGATGACTCATTGGGAGTGCCTTCCACTTTAGATGAAGAGAATATTGAGGATATTCCGGTTTATGGTATGTCATTGATCTGCTCAAAAGTTCATTTATAGTTATTATGTTGCTGCTGTCTTGTATATCTTGTTGTATGTCCTAAGTTCCAGTTAGTAAGTAAACATGTTGCAATTAGTAAAGCTGGAACCATTTCTGGGTGGATCTCCCAAATCAATTTGTGATAATTCTGGTATACCTCACATTGTTTCTTACCTTAGCAACAGATATAAGCCCCCTTTGTTAAAATTTATATTTGATGTAGTCGCAGCAGGTCATATGTTTGTTTTGAGGTTAAAACAAGGTTGAGCTGATTTTTATCATGTAATAACACAACGGACCCATCTTTTGTGGTGGTTGAACTTGGCTGATTCCAAAGTTCAGCCGTCAACCCTTTAGCTTTGACCGATGGGTGGAACCTGTTGTCTTTTTTAATGCGGATTACTTCTCACGATAGTTGGACTCTGTCTAATGTAATTGTTGGATCTCTTCAACTTTATGCATATCGTGCTGGAGTAGATACAAACAAATCTGTCCTTTCTTTGTCTTGGCTGCAAAAAGCATCTAACTATACCTACTACGTTTTTAATTTGATATTAGGCGATGTAAAGGATGATCAGGATTCAGACCATGAAGAGGAGCATCGAACAACTGAAGTAAAAGAATTGGCAAAGAGTAAATGGTCATCTGATTTGGATGAAGATGATACTCAAACAAATAAAGACGCCACAAAAAACTTAAATGCTCTCTCTGGGTTGATACAATCTTACAGCAAGGAAAGAAAGTCGGTACGTTGGGGTGACCAGGTAACTTTTACGTGTTTCGGATGATAGCTTTTCCTAGTTATATATTGATGTGTTTCTTTTAACCGAGGTAACCCTAAACTTATGTTACTTATCCCAGGTAACCAAAAGAGGCTTTTCTATAGGGGCAGCAAAAACTACCAATGTATCTTTAATAATTGGTCCTGGTGCAGGATACAACTTGGTGAGACTCCTCATACAACTATTGTTTAACTTGTTCGGTTTATCATCATCTCCATCTTGGTGCTTATTCGACAATATTATGTTTGCAACCACGGTGTTTAACTTAAAAGGAGTTTTTGTTATTTATAACACAACATATTTTGATTGGTAAAACACTTCCCAGTGAGATTTTCCGTGTACTTTGGAACCCATATGTTAAGCTGCCTTATTGTTTCTGAACATTTTCAGAAGTCGAACCCCTTGCCTGACGAAGAGAAGTTTAGGTCAGCTCGAAATAACGGTGAACCAAAGAGGCAGAACATATTTCAAGAGAGACTGCGAGCAGAGCATGAGTCGTTTAGGGCTGTTTTCGAGTCCTTCAGAACTGGCTCTGACAAGAGGCGGCAGCGGATAGTTGGGCTTAATGCTGAAGATGACTGTAGATGATAGGGGTTTAAAATCGCATATTAGCAATTTTGTTTGTTTTTTTGATAGTTCTTGCCATAGAGGAAGAGGCCAGCCTGGTTTCTTCTGCTTGGGAGGGTTTAGGGCTATTTGTATTGTTGTAGCAAAATAGGTAGTTGGTGCCCGTGAATAGAAGGGCCATGCCATGGGTCCATTGAGTCTGTACTATTGGAAATTTTGGTAACGAAGGTTATCAATGACAAAAGTGATTTCTTGAAAGTAAAAGATATTACGTATTTCTCTATTTGGGTTGCCACTTGTAATGACGAACTGAAATTTATTTGTTAGAAACAATTTTGACATGGAGCTTTAGAAAGATGTTTAACTCGTAGCTCCAAGAGTAACTAGAATAATTACTACCCTTAGTCCATTTTCACTAATAAAAGACACTGACCCTTGCTTCTGCCATCTTTCATTGCGAGTAGCGTTAGTTGGCTTGTTCATGTTGAGCAGCGTTAGTTGGTTTGTTCATGTTTCACTTGACGCCTCACATAAAAAGTAGTACTACTAATTAACAGAAGGATATGTTTACTAACGCCCTTTGCCTGTACCAAATTAACGTTTTGTTTTGATTTTTTAAACTGGACAAGTTAAAATAAGAAGTAAAAATAGTTAGTATAAAGTAGAGGAAGAGATGAGTTGGCACAAGGCGACGAGAGAGTTTCCACTCTTGCCATCTATTTGTGGTCTTGGCATTCAACTTTATAGCGGCTAAGATGTGTAGTGGTGGCCCATCTTCTTACATCATCCATGGCCAATAATAAACAAACATTTTTGTGTATATAAAAGGCTACTTGCTTATTGGTATAGTATTGTTTATGAAGTTTTAATAATCTTTATGCAACTGGTTACACAACCAAATAAAACAATATCAATTCCCAGTCCAGTCCCCCATCTTAAATGGCTGCAGGTGCAAGACACTGCACCTTAAGGTTCATGGAACAACTTGAATCAACATCACTCATGAAATGCTCCCTTTCCTCTTCACCTCTATATCAAAAGCAATATGTTCACTTCTTCAACTCTAGCCAAGTAAGATAAATGTATCAATTCTACAGTTCATATGTTCTCCTCCTCTCACTTTGACTTAACAATTTTTGCTAATTGTATGTATGTATGTATGTATGTATACCTTTTAACTGAATAGAGATATAGTCAGTGTTGTTCATTGTCGATGAATGGATGCCAAGGCGATCCAAGAGCTCCTATTGGAACCATTGAAACTCGAACGTTGCCTGCAGTTTCTAGTCCTGCATTGGCCATGGAACGTCTCAATTCTGCCATATCCGACTTGGTTAAGTCCGAGCCTCCGCCTTACAGCTCTGGCATTATTCGCCTCGAGGTAAATCTCAAAACTTATCTGTAAACTTTTTTTTTTTTTTTTTTAGTGTACGTAGACGTTACCTCAACGTTAGCATTAGCAGATACAAATGTTGTTTGTATTCATGGTCACGAAGGATTAATAGATTAGTACTAAAATGGTACTCCAACACCAAGTTGTGTATCGTGTGTTTATGACACGTGGTTGGCTCAGATTAGTCTATAGAATTTGTGATCTTATTCCTTATCTACCTTCAATACCAGTCTCCAAAGTCCAAATGATTTAATTGTTCTCACTCTTCCAATAATAGCCCGTTTGGCCATATTTTATAAAGTCAAAAGTATCTATTTTCTCTAAAATGCTTGTTTAGAAAATTTGGTGTTTGATCAGGTTTATAAGGAAAAAATAAGTACTGTATTATTTTTCAGAAACTTTCGGAGTCGTGGCCAAGTACTAATAAATAAATTTTACATAACTAAGAGACCATTAAACATCTACTTCCTCTTCGATCGAGGCATTTGATTAATTTTTTATTTTGGTTAAGTTTAAGATAGTAAAAACCTTTTTTACTTTCCAGGAATATATAATTTTTTTAAGATGCTAAAAAAAATTTGAGGAGAAAGGAGTAATAATACTTTTAAAAAGGTTTGACGAAAAATCACCTCTAATGCTTGCAACTTGTAAAATTGATTATAGTGTTTGTCAACTCAAATTACAATTTGCCTCATTTTAAACGTTTCATTACTACAAGGATAAGTTCAAACTCTTGATTGGTTAAAGGTTAGAAAATCGTATCCCCTCTCACCATTTGAATAGGACAGATATGAGTTTGACGGGTAAATTTCATTCATGGTCACTTAACTTTGTATTTATTAGGTAAAAGTCATTTTTTTTCATCCATTGTTACTTAACTTTGTATCTATTACGCAAAAGTCACTTTTCTTTCATTCATTTCATCCACTGTCATTTAACTTTACTCCGATCATCACAAAAGTCACTATGACCGGATTTTACAATAATCTTCATCGGAAAAATGATGTGGCAACCTTAATTAGTTCTTAACTTTAATTTAAGTAAATATATAATATATTACTCATATCTTAACCTTTTTTTATATGTGCACAACCCAATTTTCCTTATGGATTATTTAATGAAAGAATATCAATTTCTTAATAGATTAGATTACCCAATGAAGATTATTTTTTTGGTTGATATTTTTATGAAACATTTCATAATATTGCATTCATCTGTCAAAAAGGTGCATCGAAAAAGAGTAATAAACAAGATAAATTCTTCAAAACACATAAAATAGAAATACATGTATGATATTATTTTAAAAAAAAAAATTATTTTAATTCTTTGAAGATAAATCAACATGCTAAAGATAGTTTTAAAATAAAATCTTTTTAATTATGTCATTGAATAAGTATTGTCAAAATTTGTACAAATAATGTTATATTAATGTACAATTTTGTTGATAAAAGTTACTACAAAATATAAGTACATTAATAGATAAAGAAATTATAGGACATCTAATTTTTATATTTATCAATTAAATTAATTAAACAGTATGTAATTTATCAAAAATTGAATATTATAATAAAAATTTTTAAGAGAATTAATCGATTAGTCAAATAATTAAAAATACAAAGAAAAACTCAATAAATAGAGTAGTTTATCATATTATTATGATATACGGAATGCAAAGACTCATTCAATCGCAGTGCGGTGCTCTCAAAAAGCTCAATCCTCTAAGGCTGAAACGAATAGATCAGGAATTCGACCTAAGTGGCAAGAAAAAAAATGTATGAAATTTTTTTTTATCAACTAAATGTCACAATTTTAGAGGAATTTTTTTTTTTATCAACTACATGCCATAATATATTAGTGAAAAATAATAATTTACCAATACATGTCTCAACTTTAGAGGATTTTAAGAATATATAAGTATAATTTTATTTCATAAAAATATCAATCAATTTTTTTTTTTTATGAAAATAGTCTTCATTAGGTAATCTAATCTATTAAGAAATTGGTATTCTTTCATTAAATAATTCATAAGGAAAATTGGATTGTGCATATATAAAAAGCGTCAAGATATGAGTAATATATTATATATTCACTTAAATTAAAATTAAGAACTAATTAAGGTTGCCACATCATTTTTCCGATGAAATTATTGTAAAATCCGGTCATAGTGACTTTTGTAATGATCGGAGTAAAGTTAAATGACCATGGATGAAATGAATGAAAAAAAAATGACTTGTGAGTAATAGATACAAAGTTAAGTGACCATGAATGAAATCAATGAAAGAAAAGTGACTTTTGGGTAATAGATGCAAAGTTAAGTGACCATGAATGAAATTTACCCTGTGTTTGACATATTTTTTTCTTGATTTTCAAAACTTTGCAACATTTTACAATTATGATTATCCAAATGTAAATAGTGTTGACATTTAGTTTTTATTTATCTCTCTAAGGTGATAATCAATGACATACAACAATAACATATTCAATGTAATTTCAGGTATGAAGAGAGTACTATATACATAGACCTTACCCCTATTTCTATTTTGGAAGGTAGAGGCAAAGAGGCTATTTTCGATATACCCTCGAGAAAAAGTTTATCATATCAAAGCAAAAGAGAAATAATGAAAATGGAGAAATTATGGCAAAATATTATAGAAAACAATCAAGCATGACAAAGTATTTTGTTTAAATTGAGGACAAGAATGAAGTACTACTATTATGGAAGGATAAGCAAGACGACACTTAATTTACCTAATTACTTTCTATCAAATTTCATATCGTTCACAACCTCCTATCTAGTATCACGTAATAGTAAACATAATTCCTTTGGTCAGGGGCGGAGTTCATTCGAACCCCTTCGACTAGAAATTACACTATTTATACATGATTGAAATGATTGTTTTATGTATATAAAGTACGTGTTGAAACCCCCTTGACTAGTTTGCGTATGCACTTTCGTATCTTTTTGATGAAAATCTTGGCTCCGCCAAGTATACATGTGATAAAAAAACTCAAAATTACATGATTTCGAGTTGCTCTATAATTTATTTTTACTCAAATTTCAAATGTTATATTTTCTTCTTATATTTTGTGCTTAGTCAAGCAACAACCACATGCATAAATTGGGGTGAAAGGAAAGTAGCTATAACAATTTTGTTTCAAAATAATTTTAACTATACGTAGTAAGAATTACCACAAGTTTGTTAGTTACTGCATAGTGGTTTAGGAATATTGATTTTGATATCTCAAAGATGATGACAAAATTTTGATAATTCATATGGTCATCATGTTGAGAAGGTGCCAATTGAAGAGCAGATAGAAGCACTTGAATGGCTTCATGCGCAGAACCATCTGCTCCTCCCTCGTTGCTTCTTCTCCGGTCGAAGACCACCAACTGAAATCATGTGTATCAATGGAACTTCTTCTCATTCTAAATTGGTCAGTGTTGCTGGTGTTGGCTCTGCTGTCTTCTTTACTCATTTACGTCCCTTCTCATTTGACGATTGGCGTGCTATTAGAAGGTAAATTCATGCATGCATGCATGCATGTCCCTCGATCACTTTCTCAAATACTATGCATTACTTTTCTTTTGTTTTGTTTGTAACCGTATTCTTTGTGAAATAAATATATATGCGTTAGTAATTAGGTGTGAGAGGTTGGATAATGTAGCAAGAATTAAAAGATATTTATGCGCTAGTAAGGAGGTGTGGGAGGTTGGCGATAGCAGGAGTTAAGAGATGTAGAGGTAGTTTGAAGAAGAAGTTACGGGAGGTGATTAGACAAGACACGACTTAGCTCCATCCTACTAAGGACATCACCTAGATAGGAAGGTGTGGGGCCCAAGGATTAGAGTACAAGGTTAGTAGGTAGCCGGATGTTGTTGTATTTTATGTGGGAGTGGGAGATGCAGGAAGCTAGCCTCCCTCT
This sequence comes from Capsicum pubescens, assembly GCA_030864215.1. Classification (NCBI taxonomy): domain Eukaryota; kingdom Viridiplantae; phylum Streptophyta; class Magnoliopsida; order Solanales; family Solanaceae; genus Capsicum; species Capsicum pubescens. The sequence continues at coordinate 20,139,311 of CM061543.1, forward strand.
GCTCCTTATATTAGTAGTATTACTCATTCTTCAATGTGGATTACAATTTGTTGCTTTATTTACTTTGTGTCGTGTTATTTTGCTATCATATTTTTCATGCATTGTGTATCGGAAACAGTCTTTTCTACAGATCCTATCCTCCCCAGAACCCACTTGTGGGATTACACTTGGTATGTTGTTGTTGTAGTAAAACAACAAAGAATAGGGAGAAAACAACACGTTAGAGACAAATTATAAGACCGAAGATTGGTGTAAATAAAAAATGATGAATGTATAATAGATGTAAAATGCAAAAACTCCATTTTCCCTAGTAGTGATGGCATAATCTCCTTTGGAATTGCATTGTGTTTTATATTGTTGCATGTGGTACTCCTTTACGTGATTTACAAAGACTAACTACTGTTGAAGACAGAGGCTTGCATTCTTAGAATAAGAAGCAGAACATGGTATATCAATGGTCATGAGTCTTGTCATTCATTCCATAACATGCGTTGTCAAAGTAATAAATAATCATCTCGTGACATGATCCCGAATGTGGGCAGTAATAACACAGGAATCTCCAAAGGTATCATTTTAATTTATGATTTGAGTTGATGATTTCGCTAGGGCTAAGTTCATATTTGCTTAGCTTGTTTTCTTAATAAGCATCACGGTACATGGTTAATGATGAGTCATGCAATGTTAGTTTTACTAATTGCAATTGAAAATTGGAGCTGCTGAACTTCACGAATAACTATAAACTGGACTTGAAGTGCAATGTAATCTAGTATCATAATCTGATTGTTGGAGCTAAACTTGAGAAAAATTTCAACAAAAAGAGAACCAAGAATGCTTAAGGGTTTTTTAGCTAACAAGAATTAGATGACCTCAATTTATAGTTAGCAGAAGACTTAGTTGAACTCATTGTTATATGTTCTGAACTCTAGCATCGTTTTATCTCTGTCAAAGGTTCCTCTCCAAGAAATGTCCACTAATTCGTGCTTATGGGGCAATCCGATTTGATGCAACAGCCAATATAGCTTCTGAATGGAGTGCTTTTGGCTCATTTTATTTCATGGTTCCTCAGGTAAATGAATCGACTTTCATCTCTTTGTTGCTTAGGGTCTTTTTGTTAGACATGTTGCCTCTTGAATATAATCCATCCATTGCTAGATGCTAAATGACAGGTTGAGTTTGATGAGCTTGAAGGAAGTTCAATTATTGCTGCAACAATTGCATGGGATAACGCTGCCTCATGGACATACCAGCGGGCAATAGATGAACTTCGCGCCACAATATGGCAGGTCTCCCCTTCTCGCTTCATTTGATCTTTTTGGTTTGGTTGTTTTATTTTATTCTAATTTTTCTTAATTTAATTTTTAACTCTATGTTTATGAATGCAGCTTTCCTCCATTCTTATGACAGTGCAGAAAAAAATTCCTCATTCACATATACTTGCCAGAACTCATGTGCCGGGTAAATCATCTTGGGACCATGCAGTTAAGCGTGCTTTGCAAATAATAAGCAGAAATGACTCCGTACTGATCAAGGTTGTCAATCAATAGTGTTTTCTAATCACTTATAGTCTTCACCATTGACCTTATAATCTACTAAGACATTGATGTTTAACTCTAAACGAGACTCCCACATGTGGGATTATACAAAGTATATTGTTGTTACTCTAAAATAAAGTACTCCTATATATTATGGAGGACTATAGAAGTAGCCGAGCAAAATTGAGATAATCTGATGCACGAATTAATATGTGTAAGTCTAGGTGGTTTTGAAGTGCATACCTTTTCTTGGAACAGATGGTTCTTGCTCGTAGCACCAGAGTTGTTACAGCAGCAGATATTGATCCGTTAACATGGCTGGCTTGCTTAAAGGTGCATTGACCACCTTATTTTTTCTAAATAGTTTACTATCATAATATCGCTTACTTTTGCTAAAATATAGAGGGTTAAATCTTGCAGGTTGAAGGAGAAAATGCATATCAGTTCTGTTTGCAACCTCCCCATTCCCCCGCATTCATTGGAAACACTGTAAGTCAGAACTCTTTCTCAATAACAAAATGGTGTAATGAAGCAATGTAAAAGGAGAAATTCTGTGTAAGTCAGTTTGTTCTTCAATTAATAGAACACATCAATTCTTTGGTGTGCATCCATCGAAGTAGTTGCTACCTTAGATCATGGTACATCAACCAGGTGAAATGACATTATTTTCACATGAAGAAAAATACTTTTGAATCGTTCTATATTGCAGCTTTCGTTGTATCATCTAATATTATTGAGACCGAAAACGTTAATTTCTGTGATGGTGTATTAGCAAGTCAAAAAAAGAAATATTTTAATTATGCTTAAATTTTGTAAATTTTCCTAGAATGAAATCCTGAAAGTATCGCCTTCAATGTTGAAACGATATGAAGCTAATTGCCTGACCAGTGACCACAACCATACTTAACACGCTTAAGAATTTCAGAATAGAATAAAATATTTGTTTTGGCTACGATAATGGTAAATACACAATTTCTAGCTGATTAGCAAGACATTTGTACTGGTGACAACTAGATTTCTGTGATCAATTTCTTGCTCCATCTATTAGAAGTTGTAATGAGCAAAGTTGCTCGGACTCTCTAAAAATGTGGCCGCACCCGTGTCGGATCCTTCAAAATGCACTACTTTTGAAGGATCCAACACGTACCCAATGACATTTTTGAATAGTCCGAGCAGCATAGGTAATAAGAACCCATACCCACTACCTTCTATTGATCTGAAGCATCAAGCTCACTTTTGAATATCTCAAGTGCCAATTATTATCCGTGGTAGCAAAATACCTGGATTTTTTGTACACTTGGTTTAGAAATGGTGAGGAGATAGAATATTTTTATTTATTACTTATGCTCTTTTTGAATAGCCAGAGCAGCTATTTCATCGGGACCGCCTCAGCATTTGTAGTGAGGCTTTAGCAGGAACACGGGCTAGAGGTGGATCAGAGCTTCTGGATCTTAAGATAGAACAGGATTTACTATCCAGGTTCATCTTTCTGCTTTTTGTTCTATAAATAAAACACGCCCCGTCATTATCATACTTAATTTTCCCATTGGTGTTTTATTGACCATATTCTTATATTCTTCCACAGTGCTAAGGACCATAATGAGTTTGCTATAGTACGGGAGTGCATAAGAAGAAGATTGGAGGTAAGCTTGGTTAAGTGGTTTCTGAACAGAATCTTATGGGAAACAGAAATTTTGAGATTTCTAATTGGGGGATTAGTACTTGTTCATTTTCGTTTGGTGACATGTACATTTAAGTGATTCTTTTGAAAATTTTGTATTCCGGATTTAAAATTTCTAAAGTTCCCGATCCACTTTTAGGACAGCTCAGGAACCCTTTATGTTGTATAAAACTAGCTGGATTCTCTCTTAACTTTATTTCGTTTCATAGGCTGTGTGTTCAAGCGTTTTAATTGAACCAAAGAAAGCAATAAGAAAGTTTTCAAGAGTTCAGCATCTTTATGCTCGATTGAGGGGGAGACTCCAGGCTGAAGATGATGAGGTAAGTCTTAACGTCTTCTATTCCATTCATTACTTACCGAGTTGTAGTTGATGCAGCGCCATATGAAACTCTTTTGAGTAGTCAGGGAAAGTTGCATTATGATAGCCTTGTTTATGTTTCTTCAAACTCTTGTTATGCCCCCTGATTGGGAAAGGTGGAGTGGGTTTTCATTGTTCTTGAGGTGGATAGTAAGTTTTATGAGAACTAAAACTGAATGAAGCGTCTATTAGTATTTCATCAGACATTCTTCCCAAATTAGTTCATAATCACTCCCACTAGTTGGCAACAACTATAATTTTGAATAAAGATGTGCTGATGATATGTATAGATCAATCTATTGCTTCCTTTGTTCCTTTGATAAAGCGCCACACTAAGCATCTACAGTTTTCCAGTTTAAGATTTTGTCATCAGTGCACCCAACTCCAGCAGTTTGCGGGTATCCTACAGAAGATGCACGGGCTTTTATTTCAGAAACTGGTATGTGCTAGTTGGTATACCTTTGCATGTTTCATGACTCTTTTCTTGAACGAGCTCTTTTTGCACCCGAAAATGATAAATTGAAACGGGGGAGTATCATTTTATGCGATGTCTTAGTACAGTCAGAGTAATTTAGCAATTCTATTACCTTTTTCATATAAAGAATTCAACTCAATGGTTTCTTGAACCTTGTTTTCTGGTATATGAGCTCTAACCAGATGATGTTTCCCAGAAATGTTTGACCGAGGAATGTATGCTGGTCCTGTCGGTTGGTTTGGAGGGGAAGAGAGTGAATTTGCTGTTGGAATAAGGTCAGCTTTGGTTGAAAAGGTGAGGTTAATACTTCATAGCACTTCATCTTCATTCTAGAGTAGTCTCCTGCAACTTTGCAAAACTAGTTTGCATGTATGTGCTCCACATAATAAATTTTTGTAAAAAGTAAGCAAATGATGTATTTCTTATGAGATGCTAATTATCTAAGACTTAACATCTGATAAAAAAAATTCCATCCCCATTTAATTTGGTCTATATGCATTCACTGCTATGTTGCCTTATTATTCTAACATCGCTATATTTCACTTACATTCTAGGATTTTCTTAACTTTTGTCAATACTGTTGCAATTTTCTGACATTTATGAAATCATTTAAATGCTAGAATTCCTTTTAGAAATACACTCTTACTTGACTTTAGCACTTACAACAGATCTAAGGTTGGATATAGCCACTAGGCACAAAATGCATCATTTTGTTTACTTTCTGTATAAGGCTTTCCAGCAATACATTTTTCAAATATGACGCGCTGATGAAATGTAATAACTAGGGTCTTGGTGCATTAATTTATGCGGGAACTGGGATAGTGGAAGGAAGTGATTCATCTCTAGAATGGGAAGAGCTAGAGCTGAAGACTTCACAGGTATCCTTAATAATTCTTTCTCGTGCTATTAGACATGTCTTTCATAATCTGGAATATGATGAGCTCCTCTACTTTCCGATAGGAATGATAACATAATCTTTTTTCTGCTGCATCTTTCTATTGTCTCTTGCAGTTCACCAAGTTGATGAAACTTGAGGCACCTCTTTTGACTAGAGGACAACGTAGGATTATCAATCAGAATCAGAAAGGTTTGTCATGCCTGATCCATCATATTTAGTTTGTCGAAACTTCTCTGAAAGCGATTGTGGTTTCTGAAATTAGGGGGATAACAGAGAAAATTATATTGACATCTCTTCATATTCTTTGTATGCAAATATCATCAGATTGTCATAGGAAGGATTTTCGTGTCTTTTAACCCAACAGAGCAATTCTAGTGTTAAATTATGTTACACAGACCAATTCATACATTATAGGGATGGTAATCAGTTTCTGTTTGTGCTGTTTTTTTCTTGAACAATTATTTTGCGCGAATAGACTTTAAATTTTAATGGCACTTAATAGCCTAAGGTCTAAACCATTCAAATTAGAACTCCATTATGTCCAAACAAATGAGGCCTGCAAACAAACCAGGCCACAAAAGAACCCTCTATATCTGAGATAAGTTAATATTAAAAATGCGAATGGGTGGTTGTGACCATTTTCATTTGTCAAATGTATAAATTGATTCGACAGCGGAGGAGAGAGGGAAGATGAAGATAGAAATCGTTCGCTATTGATGATAAGATTTTACAGGGAGAGATAAGATCAGAGAAGAAAGAGAAGTTTAATACCGTAATAATTAGAAAAATAACATTTAAGAAATAAAAGAGCATGAAAAGGGACTGAACGATCTCAGACTTTGTACTAGATGAGGGTTTATTAAGTGGCTAAATCTTAATAAAAACAAATGCACTTAATCGGCTGAGATCTTAACCAACCCTGCAAGCAAATGAGGCCGGTATATAGTGATCTTCAGCATGCACTCTTATTTCCTATAAGAATATGTCACTTAGCAATACGGAGTCTCAAATATTCCTAATATAGAAAGGTGTCGATCTTTTTGGAATAGACCAAAAAAGAAAGGGTGCAACCTACTTAGAATGGAAGGAGGGGGCAGATGGATGAGATATAAACCAAAGTACTTAACAACTAACTTTTTGATCCAATAAAGCTGGTATTTATGATCGAAAATAGAATCCCGCTGTTGCTTTCTCAAGTTCTTGACATCATTATACCTTTCAGTAAAAGCAGAATGTGACTATTTAAACTAGGAATCTAATGTTAATGTTATGAGATTGCATACTTTGATACTATGTGTTAGCTATTTTGGATGTAACTGTGGGGAGGCAAAACTAATACAAATATTTATGATTTTACTTGGAAACAGCCTCTGGCAGTAATGCAAGGTAAGGCTGCGTACAATACACCCTTGTGGTTTGGCCCTTCCCCAGACCTTGCGCATAGCGGGAGCTTTAGTGCATCGGGCTGTCTTTTTTACTAATTCTTTAGATAATTCATTTGTTGATCACTTTGATTTTCAATTTACGAGTTACTCCTCTAATTTTGTTTTGTGTGAGCAATTCCTTACAGATCTTACACTGATTGATTAACATTTTCGGCAATTTAGTGAGATGACATTTTCTTGGAGGAGAGATGAGATACGTCAAACATATGATATAACACCGTTATCTTCAGCTTTTGATAGCAATTTAGCTTCCAGCTTTAGTCACCCAAATGCATGAGAAATCCGCGCCTAAAGTTTCATTCAATATTTCTGTAATTAGTTGTTGCCGTAGCAAGCAATTATGCCCTTCCATTCACAAGACACAGGAAGTAGAAATTTTGTATAAATGATTACCTTGTACAGATATACATATAAATTTGTATGTGCTACTTCTGATTCCTAAACTAGGGATATTTGTGACTGAATACTGAAAACCTTCACGTTTCTGTTGCAGAAACGCCTTGTTGTTTCAGTGGCAACAGCATCCTAATGTGTGAATGTCCAATTATCATGAAAAATGGCTATATCAAATTCAAATTGCAGTTTTATTTGATTTATCGCTTTTACATTGATAGAAGGAAAAAGGATATCGTGTCAAGAATTTACAGAAGTAGAGAGAAACAAAAACCTAAAAGCTTTTCCATCTTAGCTCACACTCATTCTCCTCTTCTACTACAAGCTTTGCATGTGAGAGGAGAAAGGGAGCAAACTGACTTGTATAGTTTCAGGTCCTATTTCTATAAGTAACTTAGTGCAGACAAAACTCTAACAAGGCTTCCCTTCAACGCAGTTCAAAGAGCCTGAAAATCTTGTTAGCCTGCCTGCGTATGATCCCGGCTTGGGGTGGATCAAGTCAGGACTTTTTGTGAATTTATGATTGGGATTTCCAGATTCGACAAAGAAAGCTCCGTTCATCATCAGATCTCCCTGTGATCTCCACACCCAATTCTTCCACTCACTCTCAGTTGCATAATCCCTTTTGGTCACCTACAAGAAAAGGTAAATGAGAATTAGCATGTATATTCAACAAGAGTTAGTCACATGTATTCTTGATTTGTTCATTTCATGATGCAACCTTGTTAGTTACAGATATTGTTGATCTGGTTTACCTCTTTGGCGTTACGGTTAGGCGGGGCGATGAAACGGTTGCCCTGGCTGAGGATGGTAGGTTGTTGACTTCCACCAATGGCATACATTTGCCAATGAGTGTAGTCATTGTTGACAGCATGAACAAATCCCCATCTCACTCTTGGCATCCTCTGGATCAGCCCTTGTCCAAAGTGATTAAAAGCAAGTGTTATTTGTAGAATTGAGTCCTGTGAGTAGCTGCCACTTGCTCCAAACAACATAACCTAAACAAAAACATATTTCAGATATTAAAACATTCTGGTTGTTGGCATTCTCCAGTAGAAAATGTTATCAGTATATCGAATTTAGGCATTAAGCTGATTTTGGAGCTAATTTTTACGTCATTATGGTGGGTGAAATGGCAGTTGGAAATGGTAATAGCAGTTGAAGCCTGCACAGCATCAATGAGTCCATCATCACAATTAGACATGGAAACATGATCAATCCAAATGTTTGTTGATCCAAAGATAGAAATACCATCACCGTCACTTCTTGATCGATAACCATAATGATTGATTGAGTCTCTGATCAAGCCACCATTACCAGCCTTTATATCATGGATACGAAGACCATGAATGATCACATTGTGTATGTACTGTAACATCAAACCAGCACCGTTGCAGATATGCACTTGCTGCCCTCTGGCATCAATTGTCTTGTCGCTGGTCATGATAAGTTCCTGGTTAAGCCTAATGATCATAGGACGTGCAAATATGATCCATAATGGCCCTGGCTGAATCACTGCATGGCGCAGTGTCCCTGGCTTAGGATTCACCATATCGTTGTCCCCAGGGTCAGTTACTACGTAGATTCTGCCACCTTTGCCACCAGTTGTATGGTGCCCGAATCCAAGAACACAATCAGCTAGCTTCTGGCGTCTTTTAGCCCAATGTGGATCGCATCTCCAACAACGATCTATAGGATTAGTAGCCATACATGGACCATTGTACTTGTGCAAGTCCCTTCTTGTGCTATTCCTGCCTTCTGATGACCTTCAAAATAAATAAAATGAACTGTGAGGGTTGATACTTTAAGAAATCTTGAATAAAAATTCAGCATTACCTATGCAACATTTCATTTCCAGCCAGTTGCGGAGCTACATTTGCCCAAGGATGGTCAACTTTTATTTTATTTCGTTTTAACGTTTTTACCCTTTAAGAACTCTCATCTTTCTGTTCTCTTGGTGACTCGAATCCACAACCTTAAGATTGGAGGAGGCTCCTTACCATCTAAGCAAGTCAATTGAATCTCCTTTGCCAGAACATTATTATACCAATGCATAGGTGAATTCTTTTTTTTCCTTCCCCTTGTCTCTGAAATAGACTACGTCCTTATTTTTTACATTATTATACAACTCGGTAATACTTATACAACAATACGTTAGAAAATTAAAAGGAGGTAGAAATGAGAGAAATACTTATGAACATGTTCATTGAGATTGTCTGCAACTATTTCAGGATGAGGATCATAGTAATCTTTAGCAGTTTTCTCTGCTTGCATGGCTCGAGTTTGCCACACCTCATCAAAGTCACCAATATTTGCCTCTGTGCTAAAAGCTAATGTAGCCAAAATTACAAGAAAACTCAACCTATTTTTTAGAGTTTCCATTTTTCAATAATAGCTATATTAGTAAACAGTTTTTTTTTTTTTTCTCTCTTACTTATAATCTATTCTTTTTCTTTTGTTTTTATTTTTGATAAAGATGGATAATGTTTGGCTTTTGCATTATTCTTTCTGTGTAAGAGGGAGAAGAGATTGTTTAAATACCAGTAAGTGAATGAGAAAATAGAGAGGGAAAAGTGGGGAACCGTTTTCACTCTAATGGTCAACTTTGTTTCTCTGGTTCAACTGTTTTGTCCAGACATATTGGCTGGTGTTTCCCTAATCTTCATTCGTAAATTTCATGGATAAATTACGAACAAGTGGAACACAAAAAAATTTACAATGTAAATTACTTGGTATTCTTCTTTTGGCATCTTTCTTTTTTTAAACCGCAATTGTTTTATCCTGAAATTTGATGAGGATTAATTAACGATGTATAATATTTAGGAGAGGCTGTATTTTTGCAAGATAATTTTGAGAAGAATTTGAGAAGTAGAGCAAAAAATTAGGTGTCTTAACACCAGTAAATGGGTTATTCAAGGACAAAACATTAAAAGACCAAACACATTAAAAGCTACAAAAATGTTTTCCAAAAACTAGATTACAAATTGTCACTAGTAAACCTTACCCGTGCCAATTGTCAACTGCGAGACATGCATCTCAAAATTTAGTTTTTTTCAAAATTGTTTCTAATGTAATCAAGAATATCCAGAGAGTCATAATCTAATAAATAGAGTGATATACTCGCCAGAGGCTTAACTATCTTAGTACAAAAAAACATGGACTTGCTTGCCCTGCAAAAACATTCTTAACGTATACCCCTCAGGTGAACGAAAAGACGAGTCCACGTTCTTTCTCTGTGCCTCGTGTTGTAAAGCCAAGAGAATGAAAAGCTCTAAATCAGTACACTCTTTCAAATGCAATCAATACCATAGTTCTCATTCACCCATTAATCCAGTAGAATGTGACGCCATTGATATTGTCACTCTCCAACTGCATAAACTGAAAACCAGGAGATACCAACCTCGTGCTGCGTGCCCAACTATCCTGCAACATACTTGAGTGTCAAAGAACTGAATTCTATCTAGAGAACTTCCAAGAGATTGCAAACCAAAAGCCTTATCATAAATGGAATTGAGCAACAGAGAGTTACGCTGCTTCATTTAAATGGAGTGAAAACATTCACATGGATAAGGAATCTCTCATACAGTTCATCCACCAATCATGTACTTCACTGCTTGTCAGTATCCTTAACCCGTTGGTAGGATGATTGGGTAAAATAAGATAAACAACAACAGACCCTGTGTAATCCCACAAGTGGCTTCCGTGTGTCAAATCCCAACTGATCCTCCTATCAAACTCCAAATTTCACTCCATACAGCTTCTTTAGTAAGGCATCAAATATTATTGAGTTGTTTATTTTAAACAGGAGAGGTGGTGCAATGAACCTATAGCTCTTCTAATGGGTGACTTGTACCACATTGTTACTTCAAATATGATATTTACTTTCAACAAAGAGCCAATTTCCTATTACCTATAAACTTACAATATAATAATAACGTGAATAGTCGCAGCTTTCATTCTCACGAATAGGAAAGAAACTAAACCACCCAATTACCAAACTCAACTGCAAATGCACAAGTCTCATTCATCTTTCATTTGACCACCCTTCCATCAATATTACTCATTTAAAAACAAAAACAAGTGTATAAATACAGGGAGAGGCATATGAACAAAAAACAAGCTAGGTTCAGTGCTCCAGGTAACTGATTTAGTTGATAATAAGGTGTACATTTTACCTCGTGGCGATCAAAAATAAATATTGGTGGTATTTACAAGCAGCACACGGCAAAAAGAGCTGGCATAGAGGGAGGAAGAGGAATTGGTGGTATTTGACAAGAGGAGTGTCAACAGCAGCAACAATGGCTGTAATACAAGATGTAAGCAGGCATATCTAAGTTGCCAGCAATAATGGTTCCAAATTATATTTAATTCCATCCCATTCTTGTTCGTCTTGAAAGTACAATTACATAAGGTCACTGGTTGTTGTCAAACATTGTTGAATGGGGCTCTTTGGCGTAGGCAATTTCCCTCCATTAATTGAAAAGGAAGAAAATTGTAACTTCAAATAACTCTAGTATGTTATATAGTTAGAAGGATGGATAATTTATTATCTGTACATCCTATAATTCATCAATCACTTAATTCTTTTATAACCGAGAAATCTGTCACGATTCAATTTCTCAAGCCATGATGGCGCCTACTTTAACCCACCAGTTGGCAAGCCATAGTCCGGAATGATAGGTAACGGGCTAACAGGCAGAGACCAAATAAAAGATCACGTATAATGATAGCAACAACAATAATAAGTGAAAACTAAGAAGGGAGCATATATAATATATCAAAACGAGAGGAGGAAAAAGGACCAAATATACAAACGAATCCCTTCCAAGACCTGATAAAGTCAGTACTAGAGCCACTACAAAAAAAAAATACCCAGAGTACTAGACAAAAATCTAAAATATACAGGCAGTCTCGAGTACAAAAGACTGAACTGAAGTAGATAAAGGAGCCAGCGTCTATTTTGGCGAGGGATGTCAGGCGGTTACGCTCCAGGGAATTCCGGTAGTTAAGGTTCAGTGACATCACCGTCCAGTTGAGGAGACTAATTGGGAGATCGAGCGTGATATGCGCGCCCAGTATCCCTACCTGTCATGTATTTCCTTATCCTTTATTTCGCGGACGAAAATCCTTTTAGTAGTGGATGTTGTAATGACCCTCACGGTCATTTTTGATGTTTTCATACATTTTCGATATGTAGAACTTTTCTATAGTTGCCCCAAGTTATTTATGACTTGCTGGGACTGATAGTTTGGTTCCTAGGCAGTTCGTTTGATTAATTTTAGTGATAGTATATTGTGGAATATTTAATTTGAACTAACTTTTGGTAAAAATATTATTTAGTACCCTTCTAGAATATTTGGATACTGGTAAAATTCTTTATGTGATGATATTTATATTACTTTATAATAGTTTTTTTCATAGTCTATTAATATGTTAAGCGGAGATAGTAAATCTACAAATATTATTATTATATAATAGAGGTTTTATTAGAAATAATTTTCTATTAATTATGATATATTTAAAATATTATAATTATTTTACCACGAACCTATACAATACCCGAATATATACGCAATGTAGAAAAATTATTACTTGTGGTCAATACCACCACATGTGGGGTAGAACTGTGGACGGCAACATAAAGTTAGCTGGCAGCCACACACATGTCCCTTGTCTTGGACTTTTGGACAAGTATTTATCTTCTTTATATACATATTGACACAGTCATACTTGTCAGTGGTATTATTCAATAAAATTTTTAACAAAAGGCAACCAAAGTGATCTTATTACGTGTATACATGCGCGAGCGTCTTCGGGATGAGTTTACCGCATTGAGATAGGGTTCTATGACTGTGGCCGAGTATGAGGCGAGATTTCATGAGTTAGCCAGACACGCCACTATGATTTTGCCTACGGAGTACGAGCGGATTCGATGCTTTTTCAGGGGATTGAGATTATCACTTCGTAGGGCTACACAGAGTTTGGTGACTTCAGGGAAGTCTTTTTCAGAGATAGTTGAGCATGTTTATTCTATAGAGGAGATGGATCATGAGGCCCGGGGGCAGCAATAAGAGACCACGTTACCAGGGCAGCTACAGTGGATCATAGTTCACAGGCCGACGATTTCACGGTAGGTACCCTCAGCAGTAGCCTTCTCAGCATCAGGGTCAGCCTCGTCGTCCAATTCAGGCATCACTCCAAATATCAAACAGGGGTCAACCCGTCTATAGTAGTTCCAGTGGTCAGAGCAGCAGCCAGCCTTTCGTCCCCAGGCGGATGGGCAGTTAGAGCAGACTATCCAGGTCTTAGAGGATATGCTACACGTTTGTGTGTTGGATTTTGAAGGTCAGTGGGACCAGTTTCTACCTTTGGCAGAGTTTGCATATAATAACAGCTTTCACTCGAGTATTCAGATGGCCCCATTTGAGGCATTGTATGGTAGGCGATGTCAATCTCCTATTGGTTGGTTTGAGACTTCTTAGGCTAGGCCTCGTGGCACAGATTTGCTTCGTGATTCGTTGGGTCGAGTTCGAGTGATTCAAGACAAGCTACGAGCAACCCAGAGTAATCATAACGTCCTCTCCTGGTGTACCGGCAAATCTGGGTGGAGTCAATCTCAAAAATCGGTCCAATATCTTTTGCTCCTCTGAAGACATAACTGGTTGGGCTATTGCCGGCTGTGGGACTACTATGAACAGGCTGACCCCTGTTTGATATCTGGAGCGATGCCTGAATTGGCCGACGAGGCTGACCCTGATGCTGAGAAGGCTGCTGCTGAGGGTACCTACCGTGAAATTCTTGGCTTGTGAACCGATGTAGCTGCCTTGGTAACGTGGTCTCTCATCGCTACCCCCTTAGGCCTCACGATCCATCTCCTCTATAGAATAAACATGCTCAACTATCTCTGAAAAAGACTTTCCTGAAGTCACCAAACTTTGTGTAGCCCTACGAAGTGACAATCTTAATCCCCTGACAAAGTATCAAATCTGCTCGTACTCCGTAGGCAAAATCATAGTGGCACGTCTGGCTAACTCATGAAATCTCGCCTCATACTCAGCCACAGACATAGAACCCTGTCTCAATGCGGTAAACTCATCCCAAAGACGCTCGCGAATGTATACACGTAATAAGATCACTTTGGTTGCCTTTTGTTAAAAATTTTATTGAATAATAATACCACTGACAAGTATGGTTGTGTCAATATGTATATAAAGAAGATAAAGACTTGTCCAAAAGTCCAAGACAAGGGACATGTGTGTGGCTGCCAGCTAACTTTATGTTGTTGTCCACAATTCTTCCCCACGTGTGGTGGTATTGACCACAAGTAATAATTTTTCTACATTGCATATATATTCGGGTATTGTATAGGTTCGTGGTAAAATTATTATAATATTTTGAATATATCATAATTAATAGAAAATTATTTCTAATAAAACCTTTAACATTTCTAGATTTACTATCTCCGCTTAACATATTAATAGACTACAAAAAAACTACTATAAAGTAATATAAATATCGTCACATAAAGAATTTTACCAATATCCAACTATTCTAGAAGGGTACTAAATTATATTTTTATCAAAAGTCAGTTCAAATTAAATATTTCATAATATACTAGATATCACTAAAAGTAATCAAACGAACTGCCTGGGAACCGAACTATCAGTCCCAGCAAGTCATAAATAACTTGGGACAACTATAGAAAAGCTCTACATATCGAAAATGTATGAAAACATGAAAATGACCATGAGGTCATTACAAAATCCATGGGTGCTAGTGGCATACAACTCCAAACTCAGCAGATAGTCCCCCCTCTCTACCCTTTTCCACTTAAATACCATACGTTTTGCCAGTAACAAGGTTCACACCCGTGAAGTGCACCTAATCCACACTTAACTTATTGCGCTCTCACCACTAGACCAAAGCCCAGGGCTTTGGTAAATCACTTGGTAAAGATATTACACAGGAATAATCCTGATGCCCACGTAGATTACATAAATTTCATTCATGCTCTATCTCTATCATATTCACTAATCTGTGATTCAACATGGCATCTATGACCGGTTTCAGATTCAAGTTCACAACATCCAAAGATCAGCAATTTTACCACCTATCCGAAATATTTAATATCTAGGAACGGTCAAGTTCACATCATCCAAAGATTAGCAATTTTACCCCCTTCCCAAACTATTCAATATCTATGAATGGACCACAGTCCACATCCAATATTTACAATGATATCTTTTTTAATTAATAAAGTGAAAAAGATGTTTACAGGGATATCATCACCACCAACTATAAATGTGTAACCATCTTCAATATTAACACTACGTGACGTGAGTTCTGCTACAAAAATTCAAGAACTGAAGGATATGTTTAATGCATACATCTAACTTAGGACATTCATGAAAATGAACTTTGGGAAAATGCACATTAAATTAAGAACAAGAAAAATTAGTGATGATACAAGAAGATTCAAGTTCAATCACAAACCTCTGAGTCTGCTTTTCAATGTCTCAGTCAAATTTGACAAGATGCCACATACTTTTGCTTCACCAGTTAAGGAATTCACAACTTCATTTAAAGATTTCAATTCCTCATGAAACTCTTGATGTAAAACCAACGACGAGAAATGCTCATCAACAACCAAACCAAGACACTTGACTACATCTTCGAGTGAAGGAACCCATTCACAAGCCTTCAACCCCAATTCAAATGGTGCCTTTGGACAAGGACACACTTGAGGAAACCTCTCATATTTATTCAACCACTTCTTCAAATACCGAATCAAAATCATTATCTCCGAACCACTTAATTTACTAACACAAGCACCCAAAATCACCTCATCAACATTCCTAGACGCAAGCAAATAATGCAAACACATTTCATACACCGAAAAACCATCATGAGCTAACATAAGCAACAACGAAGCATCCCTAGCTATCTCCATCCTAATCGGACCGAGGCTCAAATCCATCGCCTTCTCAATAGCAGACATTGCTTGACTCTCCCATTCCTTCCTCACATTAACCAAACTACCATCATCCTCATCCCTCGGAATCGAAAGAAAATACTTCAACACACACATCATATCATAAGTTTGAATATCTATAACATGTTTTACACACAAAACAACCAACCAAGATTGCTTTTTCTCAATTAAATTATTTATCAAACTCGATAAACCCGAATGTTCAACAAGACCATTAACAATCAAACTCCCTAATACCTCCCATGTCTCCAAAACAACACAAGCCTCCATAACCAAACCCTTAACATCTCTACCCATATAATTCCCCAACTTTTCGATCATTTTTACGATATTACCTTCATCCAAACCATCACCATGAACTGCACCCCACAATTTCTCCCAAATTTCATTCAAATAAGAACCAAACAGCTCGAAGAACTCATCTTTATTGAAAGTGTTCGGGTTCTTCATTTTCTTCTTCAATTTTTTGATGAAATTTTGACCTAATTCGATTACTTCAACGTCAGTTGATAATAGTGTCCATCCAGTTCCGCGCTGGAGTACCGAAACGTCGTCGTTTTGGTCCTTTTCCGGTTTGAGTTGATGAAGAAGTGCTTCGGAGTTGAGGACAATAGAGTAATTTCCTCCATCGGAAGTTGTCGGAGAATTTTCAGTCGAAGGTTTAGTGATAAGTTCCAGCAAAGTCATTGCAAAAATAATGGAACTTTGTTGTAATTGTTAGCAGAGATTTTTCTTCAGTAGCGCTAGAGAAAATGCAGGGCGGCTCTAGGGTAAGGAAGATGAACCCTTGCCTCCAAAAATACGAAAGTAGTACTATATTTATATACCCTCTTTTTGTTCCACTTTCCTTTTCAATAATCGTTTAAAAAAGAAAAAACATTTTTTTTAGGAACATTTCAGTTTCAACTTTTAACGAGCATGTTTAAGAGTACCACATTTAAATAAATTATGTTGAAATTAGTTATTTT
Organism: Capsicum pubescens; assembly: GCA_030864215.1. Classification (NCBI taxonomy): domain Eukaryota; kingdom Viridiplantae; phylum Streptophyta; class Magnoliopsida; order Solanales; family Solanaceae; genus Capsicum; species Capsicum pubescens. Next base: position 20,156,053 of record CM061543.1, read on the forward strand.
GATAGAGTATTATTTTTTAGTAATTGTTTGATTTGTGTTATTAAAAATAATATGCATTTCATTCTTTTTAAGAATATATTGTTTGTTTACAAAATACTCTTTATCCTATTTAATTAATTATTTTTATGAAAATTACTATATTGATAAGGAGAACTATGATCACATACATTAAAATAAAAGTCCTATCGGATCATAGAAACAGATTTCACACAAACGTTGAAAGTTTCAATTGCATTTCAGAGGTTAAATATTTCACACACGTTTGAAGATACCCAACTCTACTTCTATCGATGAAAAGCAACATTGAGTATCAAAGTGCTATAAACTAAAATGATATCATTAATTGAACAACCTTGTGCAAATGAACTTACAATTCCAAAACCAAGCTCCATCTTTCGTGGGCCTATATGGTCTGAAGTCACTTGACCAAGAAGCCTTGGGAGAAGCATGTGTGTGTGTGAAGCGTGATAATGAAAGGGTTTGTAAAGTAATTTTGTCATTTTATGATTTTATTTCAAGATAAATTATGTTATGATTTTTGCATTTTGTATTTCATTTTTTTAACTACGAAATTTCATAAATACTCACTCCTTTACTAGTTTCTGTTAATATTTACCTTTACAGTGAGGAGAGATTTGAGTTGCGCCTATCCCGTCATTAGACTCATTACCACCTAAACTTGATTACTTGTACCATTAAAAACATTACATCATATTAATAAGTGAATGTTTGATTGCCATTATTAATTTGTACCAATCTGCTTTAGTTGTCTTGTAATTTCATATAGAATTCAATTCAAAAGGAATTTTTGCATCATAATCAACTGATTAACTTGAAGGTCCTTTTTGCACATTCATGCTATCAACAGAGAAACAAGTGTTGGCGATTCTTACAGACCCGGAACCCATGCATAGCAAGTGCTTAATGTACCGGACTGCTTTTTTTACTCATATCGTGCTCATCTACATTCCATGAAAGACTATCCATTTCCCTTTTCCATGAGTGGGAACAGATTCTGCAAAATGCGAAAAATAACTCGCTTATTTATTAGATAATAGATAATATGAAAGCTCCTCGCTCATACGTTTGCACAAACATAAGCACTCAAATAACATTCCGATTGATTTTATGTGACCAAGCCATTTCTTACACTACCCTCTAACTGCATTCTTTCTACGGAATTCTAGTGTTAAGACTCATTGAGGGCGATCCTCGAGTGCTTTGAGTAGCAGCAGTTGCTCAAGTAGATGCAGGAACTTTCCATCCTAGTGGCATGGGACCAACATCATATATGACTTCTCTGTGGCAAGACCATACAAGTTTTATAGCTTCTGGAGTACCTATTCCGGCTCCTCTGGGGTCCCCGGCAGGACCAAACCTACATTAGGGGCATCGTTTAGCACAGTTGATGAACTAAATAGATGTACTATTACAAAGCTACAATCACAAACAAAAGAGGAAGAAGAAGAAGTTGCTGACCAGTGATTCTGTGGAGCGCCGGTTGTTCTTGCTCTCAAACCAGCATAAGTGGTTCCATTAACTGAATTTCCAATTACTTTCTGAAAACGGGATTGACAATTTTACACGATTAATTTGTGATCCAATACGCAGTACATTGGTGAAATAGCTACATAATCATGTACACAGGTATGGCTGATGAAGCTTTTTTAACTCGCAAGCTATCTTTTCTCTCGTTTTTTCTTCTTTTCAAGACACAAATGCAGCCATCTTAACAACAGAATAAGCAATGTTTCTCAAGTGCAATATCATTATCACTCGATGCTAAATTCTCATCTCCAAATGACGCAAACAATTCAATAAGTCAAAATGTATTACAAAGGCTCAAGTTCCCAAATCTGTGAATCCAAACTTCTTTCGTTCAACGTGCTTAATGTTAAATTTGTAAACTAATCTAAACATGGGTAGAAGATTAGACAAAAATGATGGAGGCAATTCAGCCCTGAACCCCTGACTGGTATGACATATAGCAGTATAGTTCGATTTTCTCCAGTACTGTCCTGACCCTATTTAGGACTATCCTGACCTTTTTATCTTCCTGAACCTTAAGGTATACAGATCTGAGACTAGCGAAATTTCATCTCTTTCCCTCGTCCATGGCTCTTTAATTCTACAGTGAGGTAAAATAGCAGACAGTATTACTACTAATACTTTATATAAGTTGACAATCAACGTTATACCTCTCTCTTCTCACCTTCCTTCCCTTCCTCCCTCCTTCTACACTGACCTTTGGGACATACTACCAGCTTCAACAGTTTTAATCTAAATTTTCTTGGATAGAGAACGACAACTGATTTGGGATTGGCATTGTTCACTTTTATGCCTTTTCTTTTATAGATTCATCCGATCAAGGATAAAATTAAATTTATGTAGGAATTCAGGAAGCTCTCTAGAGCAAGACTTCAAGATACTTTCTGCTAGTTGCATGTGAACATTCTAAGTTGTATATAAAGCAACAGATATGTCAATCTCATTACTCCCAGGTAATTCTCATATCAGAACGAGAGTAACAAGAACATTTTCTTACTTGCAGGAACAATATGTCATTTGAAACCACAGCAGCTGTTAAATGTGCATGCATCTTTTCAAGGGCGTCCAGGACCAGTGGAAGCTGATTATCTTTGTATTCGGTCACAACCTAGACGGAGAAAAAACACACCAGCAAGATTTGATGATCCGCGAGAAAATTACTCAACTTGACATTTAATTCAGAATATTCAATTACCTGGAATGGCCCAAAAATCTCTTTAGTCACGAGATGGAAATGTTCAGCTTTGAGTATTTCTTCAAGTGGTACAAAAATAGCAGTCGGTTTAATGGCTCCATAAATTTTAGGGATCGAATGGTTTTGTAAGGCTTCTCCACCAAAGAGCAGTCTCGATCCAGGTATCTGAAGTAATTTCTTCGCATGGTCTAGCATTGCTTCAGTTGTAACCTGCAGGAGCAATACATAATAATTATGCCAGGAAGTTATGATGAGATTGTTGACATTACTTGACAATGTACCACTAAGGTGCTTAACTCGAGAAAAAATACTAAGGAGAATGAAATGCAAGTATAGTGAATATTGTAATCATGCTAACAAAAGGTGAGCAGGAATTGACTAAGATAAATATTCTGTTGGCATCTCACGGTGTCACAAATTTGATTAAACATAATCAGAAATATCGAAAAGACCATCCAAAATAGATTCAGACCAAAGGTATTGATACTATTCAAATCTCTAGTGAATTGTATCTAATGTCACTCTAGCACTCCGAAGTCTAGATCATCAAATGATGTACACTCAAATCTCCAAATTAACACTTAAAGCATTAGCTTATAGCAATGCTTACCGTAAGGACAGGACCAACAGTTAAATCATCTAACTTTCTTCTTGCAGCAAGCTCAGCCATTTTGTCTATGAGAGAACTTTTACCCCAATTCTGCACCATAATAAATAACGGTTAGAAAAGAGGGTAATTTGAATGAAGTTTCAATGAAACCATATAACTCTACTTTTAACAAAGCTTATATAAACCAAATAGAATCTTTATCCCTATAAACATTTACGTTTCAAGGAGAAAGAAGAAAAAAAAAGGACTAAGCGTACCTCATGCATGAACAATATTGATTCAGCTGAACACTTCTGACCACTACATGCATATGCATCTTGGTCACAAACCCATGCAACATAATCCACCTAGCCAAAGAAAATAATCACATCGAGTAAATAAAGCTTGAAATGAAGCTTTTCCAAAATGCAAGCCTGTCAATAACAGATTATGTAAACCTCATTGACATCAGGTCCAAGGATCTTCCAGTCGAATCCAGCATCTTCTAGTTTGACTCGACCGCTTAGGTCATCAGCTAACTTCTCTGCCACTCTTGAGCTACCTGTGAAGAGAGTCATGCGTGGTTTTGCCTAGCAATACAATTTGAAAGAAAAATGTCAGGAATATTATTTTTGGTAGTTGGAACAGTTGGTACGAGAGAATCCTATAATTATTAGAGACTCTAGGAAGTTAATTACTTCATACTATAGCGGAATGCCAATAATTCAACAGAGATAAGAATAAATTACTCCTGGGATTCATGAATCAGTTTAACTTGGTTGAAATTAAAGGTAGATTGCACATAACAATTAACATGATGATAATAAATTTTCAATAGGATAGAATGTTTTGGACGAAAATCTGTAATTCTCATTCGTGAATTCTTATTGATAAGTGGCCCAGAAACGTCTAATTTCAGAAACTAACCTCCACGAGTAGCTTGTTCATTGTCTTTCCATCTGAGTTTATGAAATCCACGTCATCCACAGGTAACCCACAATCATGAAGTAGTCGAAGCATTTGTTCCATCACAATGCATACCTAACCAACAATGCAAGTCTGAACTATAAAAAACACATTGGAAAAATATTTAGAGTTATTAACAGAATGAAAACTAATTTTCTGCACATTTTGTTGATTTGACAAAAAAGAGTGTGTAAAAAGTCAATTTGAAATTTTTGGTTCTTAGACAGATGAAAGTCAAGTTTGCATGTTATATAGAGGCTATAAGTGAATTTGCATGCTATATAGAGTCTAAAAAAATTTGCACGACCTTACCTTGCTATCAACTTTAAGTACCGGCTTATTCCCCATATACAACGCTCCCATCAGCTGAAGCACAGGAATCTCCAAAGGAAAATTAAAGGGAGTAATAACCGCCACCTACAAAATAAAGTTTAAAATTCGGCAGTGTGAGAAATTTTAATAATTGAAGTACAAAAGTATTGTTCAATCACACAAAGAAGTCACAACAGGAGAGCGTAAGAAACAACTTATGTGCTGTTAACTTTACCACTATGAGCACTATGACCAAAAGCAAGTTAGGTCAAATCATTAAAATATAGGATACTATAACACAACTCTACACCATTCTGAAATAGTGAAGAAATTTTATTCCCGTAAGTTTAGTGATTTTAGTTATTAAACCGCAGCTTTATATCTCAGCTTCAAAGTGAAAGGTAGCGTCATAAAACTTTTTTGTTTAGTAGTTTCCATTAAAGCTAGTCAACAATGGCCAGAATGGTGGCTTACAGGTCCATAAGGCCATCGAAAACCATGACTCTGCTGCCCCAGATGATTTCCTGGTACTGCAAAAGACCTGGCTAGAAAGCGAACCTGCCAAATACATCAAGGATTCAGTGTTCCATCTGACAGTTATGTTAACGAAAATGGAGAAATGATTCCCATGTGAAATAAGTCCTTATTCCTAACCTGAAATCTATTAAGGTTTCAAATAATTCTTTGTCGAATAAGCTACTAACATTCAATAGAACAGCAAAAATAAAAAGAAACCACCAACGAGTAGACACAAAATTGTTGAAATGACATAACGCAGCAATAAAATCACATGGATGTGAAAGCTACCCAGCTGAATTGTTGCACCACGATTTAAAATACCTTGTTCTTCTTAGATACCCCTGTAAAAACATAGAACATGCGAGGTCATAGATTTAGAATCTACCTGATCACCACAGAAATTTTCCAGAAATTTCTGAGTCACAAAAACTTCAGCATAAGCTTGTTGGTAACTCTTAGGAGACACCCGTTGTATTAGCTTAGAAAAGAAGTCAGAAACCTGTAAGACATAAGAAAGGAAGCAAAACATTAAGAGGATAAAAAATTAATCATGAATATCATAAACTAATTGTAAAAAAGGCTAAGGACACTAGCATTCTTGCTTGAACATATATTACCTCAGGCAAACCAAGTGCATGAGCTGCTTTGGTAGATACATCTCCTAACATTAAGTACCTGCGGAAAATAATGTTACTCGATGCATTTTCTGATTTATCATTTCTTCCTTTGGATAAAAGTTCATTAAGACATTAAAGGCTCGTCCTATACACAGTTCATCTAGACAATTTCACAAAAAAAAAAAAAAAAAAGCAAGCAAACCTTTCTGGTGATTTGAATGGATTATGTAGACCATGTTTTGGGCACTTGGACAAGCTCTCCACAAATGGCTGCACGGGCAACAAGAGGACTTATAAAACCATGACAATCTTTGATGTAAAGATTTCATACTTGAAGGGAAAAGTCTTTATGCGACGGAATTAGATTTGTCCATAAAGTAACAAGTCAATTGTACAGAATAACAGATTCCACGGGTTGAAAGACTCATCTGGAAAAATACAGCGCAAAGAAGTATGATGCGTCCAAATTATGTACCTTCAATTCTGATTCATTTACTTCTGCAACTTTAATAAATGGTTGCCCATTCAAAGGATCCAATATCGTATTCCAGTTAGAAGATTTTGTCCACTTGCCCTGCACTGTATGGATGAAAACCACCAGTCAACAAGATGTAGCAGGAAACTAGAACCACGACCAGAGCTATATTTTTATAAGAAACGAACTTAAATTTGGTCGAGAAAGAAAAAGGGTGTACGAAAGGATGGATTACTTCAACTATCAATTGCTAAGACGTATATGGCATACAGGGAGATTAAGAGAATTCAAACATTCTAAATTCTCTATACAGTTTATCGCATCTACTCCGAGGCAAACGTTGAACAACTGCATATTAATGACCATTTTCAGCAGCTAGTTGTTATGTACATTTACATACCCAAGTTGTGGACTTCAGCAGGTTGAGAGCCTGATACTTCTTCAGCTTTTACCGTGGCAAAGGGCAAAGTATGGTTTGATCTGCATTATGAAAGACTAAATCACAAAAATGCACCAAGTGAAAAGCATAAAGGAACTAGAATATCAATAAGGCCAAATCAACTAATGCCATGGGAAATTATATTACACCGTGCCACATTGGCGTGCATACAAGTTCAACGTGTCAATGACTCTAAAACAATACGTACATGCTTGGTACATACACAACAATTGATTAGCTCAATCGGGATATTGAGAATATCCAGAACTGTACTTTCATAGAAAACAAAAATATTACCGAAGCATCACTTACATGGATAACAAGTCCATATCATGATAATGTAGATGCACAAAAAGAAAGAATGCGATACAAAAACTCATCCATCCATAGCATCAAAAAACATCTCCAGAAATAAAGAGGTATAAAAAAACCGACATTATTCGTTGTGAATCCTTGGGAATAAGATCTTAATACTGCAAAAAAAGCTTCTTTAACTTACAAAATGAAAGGGACTTCAGGTAGTTATACTTATTCACACATCACTGGTCTCCAGCATGGATAAAAGACAACATCTACAGTAGGTTGATAACAACTTGTAACACTAATCAACTTATAATGAATCCTTGTAAGAATTAACATGCTCTCTAAGTATCCTATTTGGAAGGAACATAATTTATTTATTTATTTCTTCAAAATGAAATAGCAGTAAATTCCAAAATGCTGTTTTTCTAAAAGCGAAGCAAAAAGTGAGAAAGTGAGGGATGTCCTTTGAATGAGCCACAAAATTCAGGGAAACTAAAAAATACCAATAATATATGAACTGAGTGCTATTATAATCCAAATTGCAATTAAAATAACATATATTAACCCAGCTACTCAATTTTTTGAAAATCAAATAGTATTCATCTTTCTAATTTGAGAACAAACACATTGGCTTCATTGTTTGCAGGGCACATTTCTCTTAATTGGACGAAGCAATGGCTTCTAATCACAATGATCCTAAGCTAATAACCTAATAATAATGACTCAATTTAAAACGCCATTGCTCTTATAATTCAACACTGTGGCGTATTAGTAAAGTAACTTGAATAAAACATCAATTAGCTGGCGATCGCTTTGTATTATTGGAAAATTGTGAAAAACAAATTACGTTAGAGAGCTCTAAGAAGAATATACAAGTGATAAAAGCAAATAAAGAGAACAAAAATACCTAGCAGAAGTGAATAATAAAGAGATGGAATTGGAAGAAATTGTATTCTTGAATTGCCTGTATGCGGCAAGTCGATACATGATCGATTGTGTTTGGCTTTGTGAAACTTTGAACGGCACTTTACCTTAGGTTAAAACAATTTATACATAGATAAAAAAAATATATACTACTATATATGTGGAAATGATATAAGAGTAAATATAATTAGAACTACTCCAGTTGATGTGTGAGTGAGTCAATTTTGTTTGTTTGTTTGTTTGTGTGTGCTGTTTCGTTTCCAGATTTCCAGTGATAAAGAATCACGTGTGAGTGAGTCACAGGTGGTTGGTTGCGTAAATCACTTTCTAATCTCGTACACGCTACGATCAGTGGCGGATCTACGTACAATTCAGATGTTCATTCGAATTCTCTTCGTCGAAAAATTATAATATTATTTTTATATGATCAAAAATATTTTTATGTATATATAATAGCTGTGGTACTCCCTCGATTAGTCCGTATATTTACTTCTGAACCCCTCAGTGAAAAACTATGGCTCCGCCACGGGCTACAACCCCCCCCCCCTTGAATTTGTCTTACCTTATTTCAAAAATATATTGTCATTTTTATTGATCACTTTTAATTTATTATTTCTATTTCAAAATATCCCTGCGTTATATTTTAATTAGTATAGCATTTTATAATAATAGTCATAGAATTTAAAGTATATATAAACAAAAATTAAACTGATGTAGAGCAAATAAATAAATAAATGTATACCAAATCATTGTAATGATAGTACTGCGTATAGCACTAGCCAAATTGAAGAAAGAAAAATTAGCAACATACCTCATTTTCATAATAATGCAATAACAAAAATGAATTCCTTATCAAAACTTGAAGCACACTGAATATGTCATTGACAGAAGCTGAAGAAGTTTTCAAAATGATGAAATGAATTTACAGCTTTGTGATAACGTGTTAAAATTAATCTAAAAGAGTAGTAATATAAAAGAATAAGTAGACATAAGAATACAAGACAAAAGATTAGAATTTTTCATTCTTTCAATATCAAGTGTATAAGCCTTTCAAGTATATAAAATATGAACCTTATACCTCTATTTATAGTTGTCATATAGAGGTATGCAAAAGGTTGTCTTAAATATGACATTAACCATTAATATAACGGAGTAGGTTATGGATGTGTAAGCTCACAAGAATAATAGTCATGAATGGTGGAGGTTATCTTCATAACGAAGGGGAATAGTGGAGATAAGTAATGGGAGTAATTTTTAAAATAATAGACTGATAGGCATTCCGACCAAAAGGGGCAAGTTTTCTTATAGAATCCACCCTCTCAATAAAAAAAAGAATTCCTTGTTGTGGAAAAAACTGTTCAGGTTGAAAAGCATGAAGGTTGAAGGAAATACACCTTCTCCGATTAGAAGGGTACTTGACTCTTTTTCCTGTGTAATTTCCTACGATAGGGTAGAGATGAATTGAATGAGAGACTACGAAAGTGAGGCAAACCCACATAAGAAAAAAAATCTACACTTATTAGTTTTACAACAAGACATAAATTAGTCATATTTTTTTTATTTTTGCTTTCAAACTTTAAAACATTAATGATCATGCTAATCACTTTTAATACTCACTTAAATAATTTAGTACTTCTTTCTAGTAGTACTAAATTCGAAAAAATGACTCTTAGAATGACTAAACATGTTAATTGACAACAAATTTTTGGATATAAAATCTTAAAAATTTAGATAGAGCCAAATTCCATCGAGTCTTCCATGATCGTATCTCGAACTATTTCAATCGAATCTTCATTCATGATAGTATCGTGAACTATTTCAACCAAATCTTCAAAATTAAATTCATAAAAATCTCTCAACTCTCTTTCAAATTTGATATGAAGATGAATGAGAAAAGATGGAAAAATATAAAGTGTAATAGTCAATCGAAATCTAAGGCACATTGATGTAAGAAACTTCCAAGAAATTAAGTCTCTTAAAACTCAACCTAGAAAATTTAATTAATGAAGGGTAAATTGAAAAATTATTTCAACGTGTATCTTGAATAATGAACAATTTAATTATCTTAAACATTAAAAAATATCTCAACAACTCAATTATTTTAAAATAGAAGGAGTATATTTTACTTTTAACATTAATTACTTATTAAAATTGAGAGAATTGAATTTAATTTTCACATTTTTCTCTTAAATTAATTCTTTTTAAAATATATACTTCCTTCGTTTCAAAATAATTGATCCTTGTCGACTTAATGCTTTCTTTAAGAAAATATATATTAGAAATTTATTTTACTAATTAACCTTATTAATTACACTTTTAAAATATAAATTTGAATAATGTACAGTTTGTTTAGTTATTTAATGACAACGATGGTATTGAAAGAACATAATAAACTTCTCTTAATTTTATAATTTAGAAAACTAAATTAAAACAAATATTTTTAGCTAGAGGACCAACTTTTAAAAAACGAATGAAGGTATATTGTAAAGGAGTATTAATTTTTTTTATCGAAAAAGGGTTAAAAATATCCCTGAACTATTGAAAATGAATCAAAATTACCCTCCGTTTGTTTTTTGGCTCAAAAATACCCTTCTGTTTGTTTTTGGGTTCAAAAATACCCTTCCATTAATTTTTTTGTCTCAAAAACACCTTTCTCTCAAACAGAATGCCACCAGATACGTCATGTGAAAAAGAAAACCTTCATCAGTCCATGTCAGCATACACGTGTAAAATCACTCCATTTAATCATCTTATCATTAACCCATTTTATTCTATTTAAAAATTTAATCCGATCCATATTTAAAAAAAAACGAACCAAGAGGAAAAAATTGAAGAGTTTGATTGCTTATTTTTCATTTGATGGGTTCAGATATTTCGGATCGATCAAGGCAAAATATGAGGAAACAATCAAATCCTCAAATTGTTGACATGAAAGAGTCAAGTTTTAATTGGATCGATCCTAAATAATTGGATCTTCGAATAATCGGTTCGATGTCCAAGAGCTCGGATTGCTACTGAATGTCCTATCTGAATTAGCCTAATGAGAAACCTGATTGTACTGAGAGTTATCCTGGATGTCCTGTCTGAATTAGCCTAATGAGAAACCTGATTGTACTGAGAGGAATGGTAATTCGAAGACGAAATTGAAATTTGGAGAGAGAAAGTTTAGCGGCAATGTCGGACAACCACAAGTTGATAAGGTCAAGAATTGCTCGAGTGAGTCTTGTAACTTTAAAAACGTTAATAATGAAATGAAATACAGTGAAGGGATGATTTGAGAAGAAAATTGAAGAAGACGAAATTGAAATTTGGAGAGAGAAAGTTTAGCGGCAATGTCGGACAACCACAAGTTGACGAGGTCAAGAATTACTCGAGTGAGTCTCGGAACTTTAAAAACGTTATGAAATGAAATGCAGTGAAAGGGATGATTTGAGAAAAAAATTGAAGAACTAATTTTTACCTCTTGGTTCAGATTTTTTGAATATGGATCGGGTTGGATTTTTAAATAGAATAAAATGTGTTGATGGTTAGATGAATTAAATGGAGTGATTTTCTACGTGTATGCTGATATGGACTGATTAAGAGGCTTTTTTTTATCCATGTGGCATGTCTGGTGGCATTTTGTTAGAGAGAGGAGTATTTTTTTAGCCAAAAAAAATAACGGAGAAATATTTTTTAACCAAAAAATTAATGGAGGGGTATTTTTGAAACAAAATAACAAATAAAGTGGTATTTTTGAGCCAAAAAATAAATGGAGGATATTGTTGATTCATTTCCTATAGTTTAGGGATATTTTTGACCTTTTCTGTTTTTTTATTGATAAATAGAGAAATTTTTTATTGATGACTAAATGCGGAGCACGTGAATAAAATTTTTATGTCTTTATTTTGTACTATAATGCTGACACATTTCCGATTAGTATATGAGTCATTTTTTTATAATCTTGTCACGACCCGAGCCTAGGCCCTAGCCGTGACGAGCATCCCGAACCATGAAGTCCCGGAACACCCATTCTCTATCTGGTTTTCATGCACAACATTCGTAGTCATAATAAAATGCGGAATTGAAACTGAGTACGGAAAACATGGTCAAGCTCTGCAACATTTCTGAATAATACTATTTGACATCAGTCTGCGAAATCTCTACTAAGAACATAAACATCTGTCTGAAAAGAAACTGGGACAAGGCCCCCAGTAAACCAAAAACATAATAAATAAGATAATGTCTGACATAATTAGGCCTTCCGAATAATAGAAGGCTCACCACTGTGAGATCAAGTCTGCAAATCCGAGAATGTCTACTGAGTAGCTGGACCCCTAGACTGTGCCTCAGAACCTGGAAGGAGGGGGGGTCAGCACAAAAGTACTGGCACGCGAAGCAATCCAAAAATAGTATAATGGACCATACATATATATATATATATATATATATATATATATATATATATATATATATATATATATATATATATATATATATATATATACATATTAAGTGAAAGCAATTTTTTTCATCAAGACATCATGTATAAAACTGTTTCGGAAAAATACATGGGCACTTCCTGAAAACATGTAACCTGTCTGTTCATTTCATATCATGATCTGTGTTTTTACTTCTGAGTTAGGTGGTATTCCCCTACAAGTCTGATATTTCACAGGCGGTATGGAATCCGCCATTGACTCGGCGGGGAAGCCCCCAACCCAAGTGTGCCGCAAGGGTTGGAGTGTCTGAGTCTGATACGCCACAGGACATTTAAGTCAGCGCATAATAATATACCCGGGTCGGCAAACCACGGTTTTAGGCAAAGAGTTGTCTGAAACTCCCGCCTTCTCCAGGGAACCACCTAAGCTCTCTTTATGCCCTATTTTAGCCTTTTCTGAACATGTATCATTCTGAAATTTCTAAATCATGAGAGTCTGATAAAAATCTGATTTCTGAACTAGTCTGTGTCTATTATGGCATTTGTCTGAGTTGGTATCGTCATACCAAGACTTGCAAGTCCTATTTCTGAGCCATAATGTATTAAGCACGAGCTTTCATTCAAAACATAGTTTAGACCACCAAAACATGTAATTTGCATTAAAGATGTCATGTTCCGAAACTCAAGTCAAATCCATGCAAAACTTTCATCAAACATATGGTGGTCATGTGCATTTTTGGCAAAACCATGCATTCTTTCATTACATGCATATTCAACATTCACAACCCTCTCTTTCGTGTTCAAAACATTGTATATTACGTGAAACATGGAAAAATTTACATTAAGAGAGAGGTTTCATGAAAATCATGCTCTAAATTCATATTTCAGGACAAACGCATATATATATATACATATAACTTTCAAATCACTTTGGGGGAAAGCCAAAAGGCCAAAACAATATCATTAAAGCTTCTGAAACATGAGTATGTACATGAATTCGAAAACCCAATTCTTAAAACATGATTTCTATGCCCATGAGATTTTAGGAAAACCCCGTGTACCTTATTCTCCACGAATTTTTGGTGTCTATCGAAGCCTACGTCGAGAGGATTCCGAATCTGTAATTTGTTTCACGAAGAAGTTTCGGAATGATCGGTCCTTCAAGCTTATTTTCTCAAACCCTAGTTGCTCCTTCTCTTAAGTTCTTGAAGGATTAGATTTTTGGGATTTTATAGGAGGCTTCAATGTTGTTAATAGGCCCAAATCCGTTTAGGAGTGGGTAAAGACGATTTTGGGTTTTGTAAGGACTAACTTGCACTTAAAGTAACTCAAAACGGAGTGTTTTCGTCACCTGAAACCATAACTATGTGCCGCCCTTTGCTTTGCCTAAATTTACGTAGGCGCCGCCCTATGCATCGCCTATATTTGCATAGGCGCCGCCTTATGCATCGCCTATATGTGCATAGGCGACACATTCAACTTTGAAAGGCCATAACTTCTTCACCGGGTGTCCGTTTTAGGCGAATTTGGTATCGTTGGAAAGCTTATTCAATTATCTACAATTTGGTATATAGTAGGCCACCCAGTTCATCATATACAATGAGTTATGGTCAATAGAATTTGACACAAATTACAACGTCCACCAAAACTTAATCGATCGAAATAGTTTTAACTCGTCCTTGAGTTGAAGGACTTCTATGGTCTAAATTCATGCTCAAATGAATTCACATACTACAAACTTGATTAACATGCCAAATTGGCATAGAATTTAAGGCTCGGGGATTATCAACGCATCAGAGTCATATATTTTATTCTAGCCCGAAATGCGGGGCGTTACAAGTCTCTTGTACTTCAAACTACATGAAAGTTTATTCTCTATTACCCTAACCTTCCAATCTATTTTGATGTTGGAATTGCTTCCATACCCATTCGATTCATCGAAAACTCAACAAACAATATTTTTCACATCATATGTTATTAAAAGTATGTACCTTTTAAATGAGCATTCATTCCGATAATCTCATTGAGAATGTGAATATGTTTATGAAAAATCATCAGAAATAATTTATGGCATGCATATTTGTAACGATTTCTCCCCATAAATATGTGTATTTTTAGTAGTGAATGGAGTGCTTGTTTGGCTATGTGATGAGTTGAAAATAGAACATCCTTCGGACTCTTTACAGTAAAATACAATTATAATAATATAAAAATTAGAAATCTTCGACCCATATTTATAACAAATTGATAGTTAGCTATAGATGTATGTTAGGATAAAAAACTCACAAATCTAAACTCACAAACATAGCAAAGTGTCCCTCATAAGTGGTATCACTAGCTGCAGTTCGATGTATTATTTTATACAATTTCTAAAAGTTTTGAAAGCGGTAGAATTCATGTTAAAATTACGTAGAACTATGTTCAGCTATGATATTATAACATTATCTAAATGTATATTCATGACCAAACATGTATACTACAGAGCTTATGAAAAAGTATATTAAGTACTTAACAAAAATAAAATAAAATTGGATCATAAATATGTTGATGAAAATAACTAGTTACTAATGTGATATATTGTGATACTTTATTAGGTTAGCATGATTATTATTGCCTTGTTAACCTACTCCTATGTTTCATATTAGTTGACCCTCTTGCTAAAAATATGTTGTTCATGTTAGTTGTTCAATTAGTTCTACAGTCAAGAGAAGTTTATTGTGTTTTTGGAATGTTACCCCTATCAGTAAATGACTATATAAAGTGGGAGTAAATTTCATACATAGTCACTTAACTTTGTATCTATTATGCAAAAGTTACTTTTCTTTTATTCATTACACAAAAGTCATTTAACTTTGCTCCGACCATCACAAAAGTCACTATGATCGAATTTTGCAATAATCCTACCGAAAAAATAATGTGACAATCTTAATTAATTCTTAATTTTAATCCAAGTGAATATATAATATACTACTCATATATTGACCCTTTGTATATGTACACAACACAATTTTTCTTATGGAATATTTAATGAAAGAATATCAATTTCTTAATAGATTAGACTACCTAATGAAGATTATTTTCATAAAAAAAAATTGGTTGATATTTTTATGAAATATTTCATAATATTGCATTCGTCTGCCAAAAAGGTGCATCGAAAAAGAGTGATAAACAAGATAAATTCTTCAAAACACACAAAATAGAAATATATGTATGATATTATTATTTTTTAAATTTTTTTTTTATTCTTTGAAGATAAATAAACATGCTAAAGATAGTTTTAAAATATTTTTTTTAATTGTGTCATTGAATAAGTATTGTCAAAATTTGTACAAATAATGTTATTGACAGTTGTGTTAGTAAAAGTTATAAAATATAAGTATTTTAATAGATAAAGAAATTATAGGATATTTAATTTTTAGATTTATCAATTGAATTAATTAAACAATATGTAATTTATCAGAAACTAAATATTATAATAATTGTTTTAAAGAAAATTAATCGATTCATCAAACAATTAAAAATACAAAGATAAACTCAATAAATAGAGTAGTTTATCATATTGTTGTGATATGTCAAATGCAAAGATCCAAATGTCAAGGAAAAAACGTATGAAAAAAATAATTTTATCAACTACATGTCATAATTTTAGAGGAAAAAAATATTTTACCAACATATGTCTCAATTTTAGAGGATTTTAAGAATATATATGTATAATTTTATTTCATAAAAATATCAACATTTTTTTTTTATGAAAATAGTCTTCACTAAGTAGCCTAATCTATCGATAAATTGATATTCTTCCGTTATATAATCCATAAGGGAAATCGGGTTGGACACATATAAAAAGGGTCAAGATATGGGTAATATATTGTATTCTCTTAATTAAAATTAAGAACTAATTAAGGTTTTCACATCATTTTCCTGGTAAGATTATTGTAAAATCTGACCATAGTGACTTTTGTGATGTCCGGAACAAAGTAAAGTGACTTTTGTGTCATGAGTAAAAGAAAAGTGATTTTTGTGTAATAAACACAAGTTAAGTGACTATGGATGAAATTTACTCATATAAAGTGTATATAGTCAAATTTATATTTTCAATGCATAATAAATAGGGTTATTTTATTAAAATAAACCTCTATTAAATATTTTCTTAGGGAAATACCAAATCAATAAGGTTCAACTAAAACGAAATGGAGGGAGTATAATTAACGTTACCATTAGTTTTAGAGTTTCAAAATTGATATGTATTAGAAGTAGACATAATGTCCGTTTGTCTATATATTTCGATTTTTAATGTTAAATAAAAAAAAATAATTTCTGGAGATAATCAAATAAGAAGAAAGTTTGTCATGAAAATGGACTAACTAAAGTTTGCAATTCTACACCAATTTTAAAATAGTGTTAAAACTTGCTAAAAAAGTCACTAGTGAAATTTTTTAAATAACAAGATGATTTTGATATAACTCCACTTCACTTTGGCTGAACAAAGGAGTGTGGATAAAAAGTGAAAAAATAGGACAAAAGACCAATAAGAAATTAAAAGAAAAACAAAGTGGTAAGTAGGACAAAAGACAAGGTAATCTCTTTTTGTTTTTTTGATTTTCCGTGATATTTGTGTTGGAGCTCAATTAATTCGAACCGCGAATTGCAAGGCCCATTTTGAAATGGCGTTCTCAATAGGATTTACTTCATAACCAAGACTCAAATCAGAGACCCTTTAGTGTTTATTGACACGTTCATAATAAGATAAAGAAGATTTTCGAGTGAATTTGATTTTACAATTATTGGGGTTATGGGCTAGAACAGAGTTTGAACGTAATTAGTAAAAAAAAAAAACAGTTTGGTGCACTAAAGCTTTCGCTATGTGCAAGGTCGGGGGAAGAGGTCCACCACAAGTGTGTATTGTACTCAATCTTACCTTGTATTTCTGTGAGAGACTGTTTCCACAGATTGAACACATGACTTTCTGATCACATGACAACAACTTTACTAGCACTAACATTTCATTTTTTAATTAAAACTGGCTTTTCATTGCTATGGGTAAAAGTACATGATTTGGAGTTTGGTATACCAAACTTATATTTGGTGCTTGATAAGCACTTAGAAAAGACTAAGCCTAGATAAAAGCCAGTGAAGATCTACTGACCAAGTTGTCTAAGGGTGTTCAAAAATATCGATAGCACCTTTTGTTTTTTTTTATCTAAAGGTGGCCAAATCCATTCTATCTAGATTTACAAGGCCTCAGACTTGTCCAGGAAGGTTAGAAAAGGAGTTGAAGACATGATTTGGATCTGTTGTGTGACTAATTGCGGCAAGCTTATCAGCTGGTTGATTTGCTTCTCTAAGGCAATGCTGGATGGTAAAACCATGCTCTTCAACTAATCTCTATATCTTCTTTACAGGAATATACATTTTCCAAGGGACGGTCCAGTTATCAGTGATGGCCTTGGCTAGAAGCATGGAGTCTGTTTCTCCGATCACTAGGTTGATTCCTCTTTGTGTGCATAATTCTAGTCCATGTAGCATCGCCATTGCCTCTGCCCAATTGCTGGTTCCTTCTCCAAGCGTGACAGAGTATGCCATGATAACGTGACCCTTTGAGTGTCTCAAAACTCCACCACCACCGCACTTGCCATTCAAACAAGATCCATCAATATTTAGCTTAACAAAAGGAATATGCGGTTTAATCCATTTCACTCTTATGGATGTCTTGTGATTAATGGTAACATCAAACATTCTACTCATATAGTCCCCATGAGTTTTCCAGCTTGACTTTA
Organism: Capsicum pubescens; assembly: GCA_030864215.1. Lineage (NCBI taxonomy): Eukaryota > Viridiplantae > Streptophyta > Magnoliopsida > Solanales > Solanaceae > Capsicum > Capsicum pubescens. The sequence goes on from CM061543.1 coordinate 20,174,137, forward strand.
CCAAAGTGTGCCTGCAGGGTAATAAAAAGTATGTCAGTTATGTTTTTTTTTTAATCTAGCACTACTATTTACGAAAGTATTCAATAGTTTTAGAAATTTTGCATGTTGTCCCTTTTTTGAGATAATTGTTTAGCTAATGATCATATTTTTGTCACTTCTGATGTTTTTAGATGACAATTTAAATATCCTTTTTGACCTAACTGAAAATTTCATCAGAAGATGTTAGACCATGCACGATCTAATAAAACTGTAAGTCATTACGATCTCTTTAGGTAATATATAATCACCGTTTTGTTTTGTAAGGTTAAATAAAACATAAACAAACGTTATACTCGATTTTAACATTGTCATGAAGAATAATTTTCCAAGCGACGTTTGCACAACTTTATCAATACAGACAACTCTAAAAACTGGCCTGAAAAATGGACATTTGTGTAAATCAACCCAATAATCAAGAGATCTTGATCAACTGATTAATATGAAGTTAAGAGCTAGCAGGCATATTATTTATTTAAGAATTTTGATTGAGACTGAAAATCAATACTATATAAAAGAAAAGTAACACGTTGTAGCCACGCCAATAGTAGAAGTTGAAGTTCAACGACTCCAGTAGAGTATGAATTTTGTTTAATTGAGGATGTATAACCGTTAGAGTTGTGATCCGAATATTGTTGATGTGGCCTGAAAGTTTCGTGGTGTGACCCATGTTTGTGATTTTCAATGGGGTTGGATTGTTCTCATATACACGAAATTGAGACTATCGTCTCCACATTGTACTCCTCTCCATTATAATGAATTCCTCTGCCTCTGCCCATAGTTTTTCCCGCAAGGATTTTCACGTAAACCTGTGTGTTCTTATTTTTCCTTTTGCTTGTGATTTTCTTATTCTATCCGATTCATACCAATAACCAAACATGATATTATTAAGTTTGAGTAATTGATAAAGTTATCATCATGTGATGAGAGCTCAAACTGTGAAAACAGTCCCTAATAAAAATATAAGGTAAAGTGACATACAACAAATCATTGTAGTCCAACGCTTCCTCGAACCCCATATATGACAGAAGTTTTGGTTTGTTATTTTTTTAATGATATTATGAAGTCCAAGTTGTAGATATTATACATTTAAATTCCATTGACTATTTGAGAGGCTGCCTGCGTCATCAAAATTTCTATCACCATGAGGAGCATTGACTAATTCTCATTATTATACTGGGTTGCAATTGCACTGATTGATTGGTTGTATTCATGTGCAAATCCGTCGCATTCACTTTGTTTTTTGTTTAGGTCATGAATTTATTAATGAATGAGCTAGAAATCTATGACAGTAGCGGAGTTAGAATTTTTATTAAGAGGTTCAGAAGGGTTCATCATTTACTATATATACATAAAAATAATTTTAATCATGTATAAATAATATAATTTTTTATCGAAGGAGTTCGGATAAACCCCCGACCTAAGGATAGCTTCACCGCTGGATAGATCTAACAAACAACCAAAAGTGTGGTCCGATGGATTGATGATCCCTTCTTTCTCAATCAAATATTTTGAATTTGAGTTTTGGACATGAAATAAATTCCGTTAGGAAGTGATTTCTCCTTAAAAGAGATGCAACAAACACACAGGTGATGGAGAAATCTGTTGGGTTCGAAATGGAGAGAGTGTCTTGCGGAAGCTTTTAGTTTGCAAATCATAAGACAATAAATCAGACGACACATAAAAAATTAAACTAAAAATATATTATTGGATATGGTTTGGCCAAACGGCCTACCTATTAAAAATAAAATTGAAAATCCTAAAACTTATTGGAGAAATCTCCCCCTAAACAAAGACTCTCTAAAGACTACATTGTGGATGTTTTTTTGTGTTATGGTATGAGAATGGGGTCTTTTATTTATAGATGTCCAAAAACTTTCCTCCAAGAAAGAGGTTAGCCAAATATGAAAAAAATTTATATTTTTTTCTTTCAGGAAAAGTAGAAGTAATTATGGTAACTTTTATTTTCCTTATAACAAAAAATAAAACTTAAATATAGTAAGAAAAACAGGGCAAAAATCCTAACAAATTTCCCATTTTTGGCTTGATTTTCTTCAGTTGATCCGTCTTCTCTCCATATCACGTGCATGAACTTCGTTTTTTATATAATCGTCATAACTGCTGCTTGCCATGGTTAAAAATAAAGTTTAAAATATCATGGTTAAAAATTGGTTTAAAAGTAATATTTTATTTTCATTTTTAAAGATGCAGCAGCAGACGTGTTGAAAATATAGTTGAAACTTGTTCTCCACATGTAGTTCGACAAAAATCTTCATTATCGCTCAAATTGTTGCAGCTTGATTTTGAAACCGCTTTGAACCTGTTTAATCTCGTCTCACCACAACATTAGACCATTGAACCGTAAGCTCTGATACCACTTGTTGGTTCGAAATCTAGAGGGCGTCATGCGGAAACTTTTAGTTTGCAAACCACAAGACGATAAATCAGACGACACATGAAAAATTAAACTAAAAATATATTATTGGATATGGTTTGGCCAAACGGCCTACATATTAAAAATAAAATTGAAAATCCTAAAACTTATTGGGAGAAATCTCCCCCTAAACAAAGACTTTTAAAGACTATATTGTGGATGATATTGTGTTATGGTATGACAAGGGTCTTCTATTTATAGATGTCCAAAACCTTTTCTCCAAAAAAGAGGTTAGCCAATTATGGAAAAAAATTACATTTTTTTTCTTTCAGGAAAAGTAAAAGTAATTATGGTAACTTATATTTTCCTTCTAAGAAAAAATAAAACTTAAATATAGTAAGAAAGTTAGGGCAAAAATCCTAACAAAATCTTCGACGAATTGATTAATTATTTATGTAATATATTTATTAGATCTACATAAATGAACTAGAGGTTATTTATTTCTAGCTCATTCATTAATAAAGTCATCACATCAACAAAAACAAAGTGAATTCCATGAATTTGAATACAATGTTAATATCAATTCAACGATTATATAACAAATTAAATAGTTTTACATGGCGTCTTATTGCTAAATTATAGTTGACTAATACATATTATAGCTTCAATTTTTTATCCAATCATAACAAAATAATTTTGTGTAAATATTGAATGCACGTAAATTTTACTTTTTAGAAAGGATGCAGATAGCCAAGACTTTAATATAAGTATGATTTCTAATTCAACTGTAGCGTAGAATAACAGGCCAATGAAATATATATTGACTGTCATTTTTCAACTACTATCTATATATGTAGAATTTAATTAGTACTATTAATTTGGTGGCCGTAGAGTGTTTAATTTCCTCCCTTTAGCAAGTGGCTACTATTCTAAAACCATTCTGTAACTTTATTCATAAAACATTTTAAAAAAAAATAAAAAAAAATTGGTAAAAGGTCAAATCTCATATAACAAATTTTGTACCAGTAATTTTCCTCCCTATTTTTCAATTTTTTTGGCAGGAGGAGGGGAATGCGATGACTTTTAATCTGGAGACATTTGACACTACATTTTTTTCTTTTTTTTACGTCTTCCGAGAAGCTCTCAGATTTTCTGTTCGCTTGATGACTCAAATCCATAAATTTTAGATTTGAGGTGGATCCGGTGATGCTTAACAAATCCTCGTTATTTTTAATTTGGTGATTTTTGAATCTACACTTCAAGTAGTATGGTAAAGTAATTGTAACCACTAAGGGTGTCTTTCAGTGTTTGGTCGGGAGGAATATGGTTAACTTAACTACCTATAATAAACAATGAGAACACATTTAAAAAATACCAAAATTTGAACCAAATTTATCTAATTAGAACACTTATAGAGAGTTGGTTTTCAACTAAAACATGTTCAGTTCGAGTGTTTAAATGGAATATCATAACAAGTTTATGGAGCTGATCATTATGCATTGATATTTAAATTATAGGACTTATTTTTCGAGCAAGTGGACCAATATAGTCTTCAGTATATGTACAATAAGCTGTACATAGAGAACATTTCAAAGCATAGATTAGAAAATAAAATCTCAGTCATTAATTTAAAAAAACTTCCCACTTAATTAATTATAGTTGGCGTTTAAATAATTAGATGCCAATAAAAACCGTTGACCTTAATTATAAATATATACCACCTCTCAACTTAAATAGCCAAGAATCTAGCAAAAAGTCTTAGAGCTGTGATTTTCTTTAATTATAATTAATTCCTTCTTAATCCATTATACATGGCTGCCACAATACACTTAATTTAATTGATTTATTTCTTTGTTCTTTTTCTGTTATTTTAATTCGTTTGTATGACCGGTGAGAAACCAAGTCCTAACCTGTTCAATATATTTTGTTTAGTTTTTTAATTAGTTCATAGATCATGTTTGAAGAAATAAGAAAAGCAAAGTGATAAAATATTTGCATGATGGAATGGATGACATGAAGGCTACAAAGTGTCAAAACAATACGATAATAATAATAAAGAAAAAATAAATCATTGACCTAATTAGCATGTTGATTAGTATACTCTAACATGGAGGCATTGTTGCTTACATGTTTGGTGTAACAACTCCACACACACACAATCCAATTGAGATTTAAAAACATATTGATGCTATTTTATACTGCGTATAATGTATTTCTGTAAACTTCAACGGGGTTAATTATCCAAAAAAAAAAAGAACAAAACAAATCATTAGCTGAATTATTCGAAATAAAATAATTTGGTCCTCAGTTTTGTTTTTCACCCAAAAATCTCTCATTAGCCAATTAGTAGCTCATCAGGGCCAAAATTATGGACTGAAGATGATATAAAAGATTTTTTTGACTAAAGATGTTATAGAAGCTGATGTTTCAGAAAAAGAAGTTAATGCATGATAGATGCCGCCTTGTGTGCTTGTTTTTTTGCATGTATATACATGGTAGGATATTTCGTGTCTTTTACAGAATACTTCCCAAAAAAAAAAAAAAAAATCAACGAGAAATGTCGTATATAGTGTACAGATCCCCGCTTACTATGAATTATCCCTCAGTCATTAGCTCAACTAGCTACAGGATTTGGCGCTCGTGAGTGTTTATTCGAATAGTTTGCCAAAAAAGGGTTTGTATTCTACGCATGATTGATCTAAATAGCGATTATGTTTCCTAAGGGTGCAGATTGATATGGACTATTGACTGTCTTAAGAGATATCGACTATTTCGATAGACATACAATATCATCCCCCAAAAATTGGAGTCAATGAAATTAAATCCTTCCTAACAATTTTCTTTCATTAACTTTGTACCCGAGTAATGAATATTGAATTAGTATTAATAAACCACCATGGATTGTGGTGTAGTGGTGAGATTGTTTTATCCTTAACCAGAGGCATCGGGTTCAAGCCCTAGGTATGGAGCAAATCCTATTAGGAGTGTCACCCCTGTAATATGCGATCCAAATTAGTTGAAACTCCAATGTGAGTACCAAACAACGTTTAGAAACCAAAAAAAGTGGTATTAATTAAATTTTTGCTCTTTTGATTACAAGAAAAAAAAAGAGTTCATGTATTAAATAGTATTAATTGATAATAGTAGTTATGCAGAGCGGATGTACAATATAAATTATTGGTCCGATCAAATTTCAAAAACAATTTTAGCTCAAATTACATATATGTATGTCAAAAAATCTACTGTTAACATGAAATAAGAATAAATATTAAGTTGGTCAAAACAACTTATAAGCGCTTTGTTGCTTATAATGGTGTTTAATAAAGTTATAAGTTGTTTAAAATAAGTTGATTTGGCTTTTTTTAAGCCAAAATCAAGAAGCAGCCAAGTAGGTGTTTACTTTTTTGAAATTTTAAGTTGACTATGTAAATTACTATTTTGTCCCTTGCAATTATATGTTATTCCAATTTTACCCTTAATCAACAATCTTATTTTGTCTTTCAAACAAAAAAATGGGCTGATTAGCCACGCTCTGAATAAAAAAAAAACTTAATGATACGAAATCTTAACGTAACCATGAATAAATAAATAATCTTTTAATATATAATTATATTTTTCAAACACAAACATTCAACACTTTAAACTCTTAAAAAAAATATTTTTAGCGCACAAATTAATAGTCATTCATGAAAATATTTTTTAAATATATATATATATATATTAAAATATATATTTATTTTAATTTGAATTATTTTAGCAATAAAAAATAATAATAAGCAACTCTATATATTATTAACAACTATAAGGACATTTCAGTCATTTTAACAAAAAAAGTGCTTAAAATCATTATTTACCAAACACATCAATAATTTTTTTTTAAGTTTCAATACTTTTATCCAAACACTTAACTGCTTATTTTTAAAATAAGTTCAGCACTTTCAAAAATATTTTTTTTCAGCCGCTTTTTTTCAGCTTATCCAAACGGGCTCGTACGTAGTTCAAATAGTCAATGCTATCTAGTCAAATTTGAAATTCTGGACAATCTCTGATAATTAAGTACGACCCACAAAATATATGAAACTACAGTGCTGATAAATTTAATAATCTTATCTATTCATTTGCTTGAAGCTGTATTTTTGTTATAATGCTTGTAGCTATATATCACCCCAATTGTGAAATGTCCTCATTGGATGGAGAGATTCGGATTAAAAAAAATATTTTAGGGGATTATTTATCTTTATGTTCAAATAATAGAATAAAATAATTTCGAAACTAAATAATAGAGTGCACCATTGCCATTAAGACGTTACCAAATGCAGAATAAAGTAATTTATGAAATATCTTCGAAATTTATTAAGTACTATTCTTATCCCACCAACCAAATGACCCAAGAGGGTCATTTGGGTTCCTTTGTGTAATTATACGATTTAAGGAGCCTCTATATGCATGATCAAAATTTATATACGTAATGTGTTATAAAAACAGTTTCTCATGAATTTACAAAATTAAACGTCTAAGTTTGACCGTCCAACAGGGGCGGACCTACATTTATTTAATTTGTGAGGTGTTCCGGCACTCACTAAACTCGATACGGAATAGGTAAAATTATATAGAAAATATACGAAAATAGGTATATAATATATAAAAGCATTCACTAAAATAAAAAGTTGGTTGGGTACGTTGACATTTAGCTTGACTTTAAGCTTCTCCACCGGAAGGAATGCCTCGGGTTCAAACCTCATTGAGGTAAATTTTTATTTTTTTTTCAATTTTTTTAATTTTTAAGCACCCACAATCCTTAAATTCTAGTCCGTCAGTGTAGCCGGTAATCTAGCATTACTCGACTAACCATTTCAATTGTCACCATGAATTAAGGGAATAATGCATTTTTTTTTTAAAAAAAAAAAAAGATAAAGTGTTTATTTTTCCATGTATATATAGTTCATAGTTCATGCATGTAACTGCACCTTGTTCACCTATCTGCACCATATGCCAAATTGTAAAAATTAAAATAATGTTAAGACTATATCATTTCTTCCAGAGTTATTCTAACTTATATGACAGAGCAAGATAATTGATATTTCGTTTGTTTCAATTTATGTATCCTAGTTATTATTTTGAGAGCCAAAGAATAATTTTTCTGACCATAGTTTTTCAAATAGGTTTTGCATGATTCAAATTGTTAATTATTGAGATTTATAGTATGACTTTTTATGTAATATTTAAATTTAAACATTTGAAGATTCTATATCCAAATGCATATCAAAAATTAGTTAGTTTAATTCTCATACTCTTAAATTAATAACATCTTATATTTTGCCAGTTTGACGTGCTTAATCGTTCGAGTTTGAGTTCTTTGTTTTGACTGTTGACAAGAAACGAATAGTTGATTGAATACAATGTATTTAAATGGTAAATAATTAACCACATTAATTGACGAAGACTCTGCAGCAATTTGCAGTTAATTAAGGAAGATGGACTTAATTAAACACCAAAGTGTTCAATAAAATTGATCAGAATTCAGTTTTAAACAAAATAAACTGCAAGAAGTATGGCTAATTCCGCGTCTTTTGTTTGAAAGAGTTAGTTTAATTAATACTTTAATTTGATCAAAGTATTGAAACAAAATGTCCCTAAGTTCCTCACATAAGAATAATGTTAACCTATACATGGAGAAAATCTATTTTTAATTTTTTGTTAAAAGGTTCAAAGCCAACATTAGATGTCAAAAGTCAAAATAAAGTTCAACTTGATGGAATTCATGCCGGTGAACCACCACTCTTAACTAACAAACTATTGGTAATTATATTGTACTAGCTTTGATAAAAATTGATGGAAAAATGCTCTGTTTCCATCTTGAACTATACACGAAATTTCTGAGACACACTCGAATTTTAGGAGGGTCCTATTACCCCTGGACTAATTAAAACCGTATTTTTTATAATCTTAGTGCCTACGTGGACCTTCAGTGTGTTGATTTACTGATGTGTCACGTAGGCACTAGGGTTGCCAAAAATATGATTTTAATTAGTCCAGAGGATAATAGGACCCTCCTAAAATTCGAATGTGTCTTAGCAATTGCATGTATAGTTCAGGATGGAAACTGAGCATTTTTTTTAAATTGATTAATGCATGTCTTCAACATCCTATAGCTTTGGTATTCATATAATGCATTTTACATTTAGAATAGTAAGTGCATGAGGTCTGAAGCATGTAAAGAAGTTGTAGACTCTATTTTTAATAAGAAAAAAAAAAAACTATATTGAATCTAATAGTAATTAACTAATAGCGATAATTGAAACTTTAACACTCTTTATTAAAATATATATTTATACTGCTAATTTTTTTTTATCATAGTGATATGGGAAATTAGAAAAATAAGGTGAAAGGGGGGCCTCGAATCTCGTATTATCAAATGATAGCTATGTTAGCTTCGATCCCTACATATGGTGGTCCATTTGAAAGGGCCAATACAACTCGATGATTTGATCGATGGACCTTCTTATTCATTTTTATAAAGAATCTAACTTTACTAAAATACATATTTTAAAAAAAATGAAAAGTTATTCTGTGAACCTTTTGTTTTCATATATTGCATTTACAACAGCCAAATAAACATTATTTCATCAGTGCCATAATTACTAAAGCAGTTACTTTAAGAATTTCCCATTTCAAATTCAAAGGTCGACTTGGAAACTCATTATTCGTTTTTTTTTAATTATTGTTTGAACCAAAGAATATTTGACCTGCAATTAAAAGATGAAGGATAGTTAAGCTTTAACTATTCCATATGATGACCTTAAGTTTTGTTCGTTGAAATTATTATGTAATTTTTATATGCCACTAGATTTATTTAACTTACGGGAATAGATATATAACATTACTTCGAATATAGCAAACAACCTATTTAATACCATATGTAAACATAAAAATTACACTACTACTTCTATCCCATTTTATGTGATACAACCGATTCGAAGGTCAAACATAATCAAAAAATTTTATTTGAATATGATAATATGAACATATGATATTTAAGATTTTCTAGATAAAATTTACATATTTACAAAACTACATAAAACATAATACCAATTACAATAGTTAACAATTCAAAATATTTAAAATTAGCACACTCATATATGAAAAAATCCCTTTACCCCTTAGTGCATGTGTGTCGCGAATCTATATTAATCAGGCTAATATGTCGGATAATGGATTACAATTCAATGCGATAGGCAATATATCGCTCACCGGAAGTTATCATGTTATAACCCGTTTGACTGGCAAATAATGTGACCATGTGACTTAGGAAACTTCAACAATAGCTGTTGCAACTTGTACAAATTAAATGAAAAGAGAAATATATATATATATAGATAGATAGATGAAGAGACACCGACCAATGACCATTGCGGACTATAGCTCTCTCCCTTTGTTTTTTTCTTGGTTTCCGGTATTCACATTAGAGTTCAACTAAATCTGAATTCAGGGGCGAACCTAAGGCCAATTTTGGGATGTTCCGACACCCATTAAATTAATTTGACCACGAACTAGGTATAATTATATAAAAAAAAATTATAAAAATTCCTATAAAACTTTGAAAAAACATCAAGAAGATAGATCGGTGTTTTAATTTTCAGGCAAAACTTTAAAGCTTTGGACGTCAATATATGTGTTTTGACCTCTCGGATACCCACGATCCCTAAATACTAGGTCCGTCACTATCCGGATTCGCATGGCGAGAAGCTTCATATTGGGGTAAAACACTCCCTAGCAAAGACGACTCCATCCTAGGTGACTCAAACCCGAGACCTCTGTCAAAGACGACTCCATATGTCCCAGGAGACTCAAACTCAAAATCTCTGTTAATTAAGGATGAAGAAGTACTTATTATAGAACCCGGCACAACCATTGTTGGAGAGTATAGCGCGCGCGCTCTCTTTCTGACATGTTATAATTAAATCCTATCTAAATCCTGAAAGGACTCAAACGTTGAAGTTGAAATATTCTTCTTCTGGCCGTTTTTTTAATATCCATATTTTCCAAGTAAGACAACATATTATATTTATTACTCAAAAGTTGTGAGCAATTGGTGCATTGACATTTTTGTTTGTGTGCTGTTAATTGAGCCACTGAGTTTGAATCATTTAAAAAAGAAGTCAAACCATGGTAGTTCCTCTTTATAAGGAAAACTATATTGCTAAAGTTGGACAATTGAGAAAAAAATAGATCTAGCTAGCCAGAGAATTAAAAGGAGATAGCGGTCTATACATGGAGAACAAGAACAAAGCTGAATATTATAGTCCTGATGATGAAGATCAAGAAAATATTATCCATAAGGTAACTTAATTTCTTACCCTACTCCATCAAACTTTAGATCAGATTTATGAAAATATAAACATGTTTAATTTACCAATACACACTAATTAATTAATTCTTTGGATCGAACTTCTGAAACTGAATCTGCTCTTCATAATTCTTAACTATATGCATGAACTACTCTTATAAATTAAATCATTGGAAAAAGTATTTAAAAAAAAAAGAAGAAGATCAAAATGATCGATTTGCAGACTCGTTATAAAAAATGAGCATATTTGATAGAAGACCATTATTGTTAATCAATCCATCTTAGCTTGCATTCAAATATTCTCAATTCAGAATAAATTCTTCACATTATATGTTATATATGATCAGTTTGCAAAAGATGATGGTTCAAGCATTGAACCAATCATTAAGTGAACTAAATTAACGTTAATTTGTTAATTAATACTATAATACATACATGACTTCATCTACTATATATATATATATATATTATTTAGTTCCTCACAAGATTAATTATGTGTTTGTGCTTAATTCAGTTTGGAAAGGGAAGAAAAGAACGTGAGGATGACAAGTCAAAGCCATTCTCCCCTCACCACAAGGATTTCATGGCAATTGACAATAATATTCAGGTAATTAATTAATGAAACAGATTAAAATTCATTCTAATTTCACTGACTTAATTATGTAAATAATTAGAAACTTCATATGAAACAAACTCATTAATTTCTCATGACATGTTTATAACTTTATATGCAATAACTTTAGAAACTTAATTCATAATTTCAAGGTTTATTTATTTCTTCTGTAATAGATATAACATAAACTTAGCTTGTACAAAACTAATGATTTTTCCACAGAAAAGAGAAAAATAAATTGCAGATTCTTATAGTTAGTATGGTAGTTGTTAGGTTGATCTCGTCACACTTATGAATTTGTCAAAATTTTAGGAGTAAAAAAAAAAACTAATGTATAATTAATGCTGAATGAGTTTATATATAGTGAGCTCATAAACCAGAAATAAGTAAATTAGTACTCCTGTCATCCATTTTTACTTGTCTAGTTTTAAAAATCAAGAAATGATTTATCATTGTATACCCATTCTACTATCATTTCTCAATGTTCTCCATCTATTCCTTTTACTCGTCACGTTGTGCTCCACGAGAGTCATTTTAACCAATTTTCATAACTAAACGTTTAGAATAATTTAACGTTTGTAATTTTAAATTTAGATATTAAAAAACTATACGAAATACACCATAACTTGTAATCCTTCTCTTTTTTTTTGTTTGATAAATAAAGAATTTTATTACGTACCAAGTGGAAGAATTACAGCAAATTGGGACTGGATTTACATTTATCAGTTATCACACATCGAGTGCCTCGAATCGTGCATCAAGATACAACCCTTCTAATATTGATATAATGAAAAATGCATCTTAAAGTGCTAGTCAAAAGTTCATGCAGTTTATCTCCCGAGAAGCAAAACGTAATAAGTAAAAGTGTATTTTTATGTGATGAGGAGGGTCACGAATGCTCCGATATGGAGGTGTGAGAGGCTGACTGTGGATGATTTGAGGCGAGGTAGAGGTAGACGGAAGAAATATTGGAGGGAGGTGATTAGGCATGACATGGAGTAGTTACAGCTTACGGAGGACATGACCCTTGATAGGAAGGTGAGGAAGACGGGGATTAGGGTAGAGAGTTAGTAGGTAGGAGTAGTACGTCCGTAATAGTAGGAAAGAGTGCGTTGCTTGTATCTGTGTCAGTAGTTTCTTGTAACCTCTTGTTCGTGGTGTTTTGGTGATCATATCTATGATTTCAAAAAGTTACTTTATAGTATTACCCTTTGGGTGTCTTGTTTCCTTTATTATCTAATGATGTGATGTCCCTTTTTGTGGTTTGCTTTTATATTTTTTATTTGGTTATACTGTTATCTGTCCTGAGTCAAAGGCCTATCGAAAACAGCCACTCTACTTCATCTGAGGTAATAGTATGAACGACGTACATTTTACCCTTCTCAAACCCCATTTTGTAAGAATACACTTGGTATGGTATGTTGTTGTTGTTGAATTTATTTATTCAAATTGTAATACCGTCATTCTGTTTATTACTTATTAATTAAGAAATGTTTCAAGTTAGTACTGGACTGGTAAAAATTGACAGATGGAGTAGTGTAATGAAAAATGTGAAAAACCTAATTGCAATTCATTATTGGTGGCTCCACAGACACAATAAAGCAACTTGTTGAGTAGAAAAAGTCGTCTTAACGATCACAATTGTCAAACAAATTTCAGCATTTTCTAAAGCGTTGACCGTTGACTATGTGGTGTATAATGCCATAGTCATCCAGATATTTTTCTATATATTTATTTTTATTATTTTATTTCCCATTAATATAATAAGTGTCTAAATTTTAATGCTTTCAATAGGGAGTTGCTGTTAATGTTATGGTAAAGAGAGAAAGATCACCACCAGAACTCAACTCAATGGCGGCTTCATCGACTCACAAAGAAAAGGTTTGAATTTCACAAATATTATATGCTAATTTACTTTGACAAGTTGAATTTTAGAAAGGATTTATCATATGATCGGATCCAAAACAGGTTCTTATAATTGAACACAAAAAGATTCATGTGATGATTCAATATTCCCCTATATCGATCTTTCATGACCAAATATAATATTCTGATTCATCCGTTTCATTTTATATGACACCACTTTTCTTATTAGTTGAAAAAATTAAGAACGAAGTCTTTGCAAATTTAGAAACAATTTCTAACTTAATTTTTTTATCCTACTTATCCCTAGTGAATCATCAAGCTTTTAAAACCACTCAAGATGTCATACATGTCTGAGATATAACATGTTTCTAAATATCTTATAATATTAGAATTTAAGAAAGGATTTATCATATGATCGGATCCAAAACTGATTCTTATAATATTTCAAGTGAACACAAAAAGACTCATTTTTTCATGTGATGATTCAATATTCCCCTATATCGATCTTTGACGAACAAATATAACATTTCAGCCCTGATTCATTGACACTGTTTTTTATATTAGTTGAACATGTCATACATATCTAAGATATAACACGATTCAAAAGTATTGCAGTCACAAAAATGTTAATACTACATATTTAGTTAAGCTCGATCACAAGTTTCAAACATCTTCGCTTCTTTCTTAAAAATTGTAGGATGATCAGCTTGCATTAGCCAAAGTTGAAATGCGAGAAGTAATGGAAGAAAATCAAAGGCTTCGATTTCACTTGGATCGAATCATGAAGGAATATAGAAATCTGCAGAATCAATTCCACGATATCGTTCAAAGAGAAGTTGATCAAAAATCAAGCAGTACAGTGAACACTACTCAACATGAATCTGATCACGAAACAAATGAACTTGTTTCCCTTAGCCTAGGAAGGGCAACGAGCGATATGAGAAAAGAAGAATTATCAAAAATCTTGAAGAAAGATAAAGGTCGTGATGATGAAGATGTTAATAAAAGTCTTGATTTAGGTTTGGATTGCAAGTTTGAAGAATGTTCACCTGTGAAGAATCGTAGTCCAGAGAATAGCTTAGATGATCATCAAGCTAATAAGGACGAAAATGGAGAGACGTCGACGACCACGTGGCCTAATAACAAAAATCTGAAGACGATGAGGAATGATGGAGACAATGGTGATGATGTTTCACAACAAAACCCTACTAAAAGAGCTAGGGTTTCTGTTAGAGTCAGATGTGATGCGCCTACGGTAAGGAGAAATATATGCATGCATGCATTTTCTGATATTAATTACTATAATTAATAAGTAAATAATGCAGTCTGATATATGAATTTAATTGTGCTAATACTTAATAATGATTTCTCTCTTTTTTTTTTTTTTTGTAATATTATTGATCAGATGAATGATGGATGCCAATGGAGAAAATATGGTCAAAAAATTGCAAAAGGAAATCCATGCCCTCGAGCTTATTATCGTTGCACCGTAGCACCAAATTGCCCAGTTAGAAAGCAGGTACAAAATGTGAATGTCATGCATGTTACACTGAGAACACTGAATCTAAACAACTTGTTATTATAAGGATGTCATGTTAGACCGAATACACTGAATCTAAACAACTAATTAATTATGAACTGACCAATATATAATAATAGTAGTAGTAAATTAAATGGGTAAAGTCATCAAAATTATTCTCAACTATACACGAAAAGTCACTTACACACACTTAAACTAATGTGGCCGACCTATTACACACCTATTCTTCTTAAAAGTGAATTTAATAGTCCCCTCATATGTTCAAAGTCAATCGCATACTCCTACGTGATTTACACGTGACAACCTATTAAATCCAAATAAAACGTGTAATTTTTATATTTTTTTCACCTTTTCTTTTTTTAATCATTATTGCCTTTAATCATTCTTGATCTTGAGTCGTGGGTCTATCGGAAATGGCCTCTCTACTTTTTCGGAAGTAACGATATGAACTGCGTACATTTTACCCTCCCCAGACCCCACTTGGTGGGAATTCACTGGGTTTGTTGTTGTTGTTGTTGCCTTTATCTTCTTCCCCTTTTTTTCACATGAACCAAGCTTCCATGGTCGTTCTTAAGAAGAACGACCATAACACTATCTTCTTCTTCCATTATTGATATAAAATCAATACAACCAAGCATTAACTTCATTCATTTCAATCTTTTTTGTTATATAACACCAAAAGTTACAACACCATCACCACCTAATTGCACCACCTATCATCAAATTCACACACCATTACTGTCACCAAAAATCAATATGCCTCACCACTAATTCACCACCCGACACCAAATAAATTTTGAGCAATTTCAATAGATTATTATTGATTGAGAAAAATTGAAGCTAAGATTTTTATAGAGAGAAGATAGGTCTACAAAAAAGTGTTAAAATATTAAATTTTGAACAAAATTCATAAACTCTTACAGAGAAAGAACAAAAATACAAAAATAAATTGCAAAATTGATGTTCAGCGTGGGAGCAATAAAATTTGATTAGTTTCAAACGTTTCACCGAAAAAAATTTCGACCGACGGCGATTTCATCCTCAATCTTTTCTATTTTTCTCTCCGAAAACTATCTTGAAAAAATCATTCTCATCAACCATAAAGGAGGAGTGGTTGTGATGAAGAAGAAAGGAAGATTGAGAGAGAGAAAAAAAATTAAAGATAGGTGAAGAAGAGAGAGCGTGCTCAGGGGTGCCTTATTTTTTCTCCAGACGCGCCTTCTTTTAAAAAAAAATTAATGTTATTTCCACGTCAGATTTAGGGTGGAATTAAATTCATTTTTGTGAAGAATAGGTGTGTAATAGGTCGCGACATTAGTTTAGATGTGTAAGTGACTTTTCGTATATAATTCAAGGTGATTTTGATGACTTTTCCCTAGTAGTAATATATAATTTCTAAAAAACTTTCCAACATGAGTTATGGTGAGATTGTTGGGATCGCACCATTCTTCGCGAAAGGTCTCAAATTCAAGCGTCCGAGCTTAAATTCAGATTCATTCAAGCTTCAGTACGAGTATCGAACATCTGGTGCTAAACCAAAAAAGAAGTTTCTCATAGAATAAAAATGTTAGTGGCAATTGTAATTTGAAAGTTATGTCGTATGGAGGCTTATTTAATCCTTGTCAGAGGCGGAGCTAGCCTCCTTTAGGGGGTTCGACTGAACCTCCTTCGACGAAAAATTATACTATTTATACATATTAAAATTATTTTTTATGTGGTTATAATAAGTGTTGAACCCCTTTTGACTAAGTTTTCTTTGAATATTGAACCCCCTCAGTTGAAATCCTAACTCCGCTTCTGAATTCCTTGTAGATTTAATTAGTAGGTGTTAAACCAGCTAGTTCTACTTTTATAGTAATTTAATTTACTCTATTTTATTTTTTTTATCATAATTTTTTTTGATACAAAATTAAGGAAAAATGAAAAACTTTTGAAAATTTCGATTGTTGCGAAAGTTATACTAAATGAATCTTATGATCTTAAATTTAAAAGTTTCTCATTAAGAAAATATATGAATGTGCCATTTCTCTTTGGAGTGGATTAATAAGGAAATAGTACTATCAACTAAAGTGGAAGGGAGTATTGTAAGTTGTCACCCTTATTTTTCAAGTTTACTCGATTATTTTTTAGGTGATTTGATAGTTTAAATTTTACCTTACGTTGGTCAGAGTGTATATATAAAAGCTAAATTTATCATTATTTTTTTCATCCAATCTAGTATGTACATATATCATAAGGTAGTAATATTTCATTGCTACTCTCATTTGCAGGTTCAAAGATGTGCTGAGGACATGTCAATATTGATCACCACATATGAAGGAACACACAACCACACACTTCCTCTTTCCGCCACCGCAATGGCTTCCACCACCTCTGCTGCCGCCAACATGTTGTTATCCGGTTCGTCGAGTTCATCAGACCCAAGTCCACAAATAACTGCCACCACTACCGCCACCGCCACCGCTACTACTTCTGCCAATATCAACGGACTCAACTTCTATATCTCCGATACCTCAAAACATAAGTCGCCTTTTTACTTTCCTAATTCATCCATCTCAGCATCCACACCTAATAATTCACACCCTACAATCACTCTCGATTTGACTTCTACGTCGTCCTCCTCATCCTCGTCCTTATCTCATCTTAACAGGATGAGTAACAATCTCCACCCTAGATATAATTACAATAACTCCTCCACAAACCTCAATTTTAGTTCAGTGCTAGAATCCAATTCCCTTCCCATTTCTTGGACAAATTATCAAAACCAAACCTGCAACAAGAACAACCAAAATTTTGGTTCACTTAACTTCTCATCAAGACCAAATCAAGAAAATATTTTCCAAACTTATTTACAAAAAAGCAACAACATTATCCCTACACAATCTTCTTTTCCACCAGATACAATTGCAGCTGCAACGAAAGCAATAACGTCAGACCCTAATTTCCACTCAGCATTAGCTGCTGCTCTCACCTCAATCATTGGAAATACTGGAATCGAAAATAAGCCTGGCCATAATTTCAATGTTTCTGAGCCATTTCCAGTTTTGTCCAGTCTCCCATCAAGCTCAAATCCGAATAAATGCTCGTCAAGTTTTTTAAATAAACCAACTTCTTCTTCCGCGAATAATAGTTCACAGCAGCCTGGAAATAATAATAACTTGGTGTTCTTCGCGCAATCTTCTTCTTCTTCATTGCCATTTTCTACGTCCAATAAGGGTAAATCTACCTCTCCTAGTGATAGCTAGTAAGTTTGATTATTTAATTTTTTCATGTTTTACCCCTTTGACATTAATCATCTGCTCATAGAGTACATCTTTATTTTTTTTGATGATTTGGAAGTAAATAATCCAGGTGTATAGTCTTGTAGATATGTAAGGTTCTTGTACAAATGTATATCTTTTTTTAGTAGATGGATTATGTTGCCAGCCTGTTTCTTTGTGTACAAGAAATGACTGGGATATATTTTAGCAAAAATATTGACGCAAAATTATCATTTATTGATCAATTTATCAACGTTACTCTCCTTTTAAGTTGGGGATCTGTCGGAAACCGTCTCTCTACCCCCACAAAGGTAGAGATGAAGTTTGGATAGATTCTATCCTTTACAAATCTCACATGTGGAATTAACACCAGTATGTTGTTGTTGTTGTTGATCAATTTATCAATGAAACGTAGTTTATTTGTAGAAGCAATTAACTTGTTGTGGAACAATTTAGGTTGTTAAGTTAGCATTTCAGCTATAAAATAATCAAACCAATTGATAGACTAGATTCTAGTACATCTCTAACAAGTTGAAACAATACTACTATGGATTAAATTTTTTTGGCATTAGTGGACTTTTAGAGTGTGTTTGGTATGAAGGAAATGATTTTTAATTTCCTCATGTTTGGTTGGATGAAATGTTTTGGAAAAGTTTTCCATGTCAACTTATTTTTCTCAAATTTAAGGAAAATGATTTCCCTTCAAAAAGTAAGAAAAACATTTTCCAAAACTTTTTTTCAACCCCACACCTCAACATTCCAACCCTAACCCAAGTCTCGAGTACCAATTTCCGACACTAACATGGGATCCAACTCCCGACCTTGACTCTCGATTCTCAACTCGAGAATCAGGGTTAGGAGTTAGGGTCGGGTCTCGGGACGAGAGTTGCGACAAAGTCATAGGTCAGATATCAGAATTAGGTATCAGGTATCGAGATTGGGTCTCGATCGGGATGAGAGTCGCGACAGGGTCGTAGGTCGGATGTAGAGGTCGAATTTCAAAATTAGGTGTGGAGGTTGGGTCTCGAGTCGGGTGCTAAGGTCGAGTTAAGAGTCAGGTTTGGGTCTCGAATTAGGGGTCAGGGTTGGATCTCGGATCAGGAGTCAGAGTCAGGTGTCAAGGTCGCATGCATCCCAGGGTCGGGTGTCGGGGCCAGAAGTTGGGGTCGAGTCTTGGGTAGGATGTCGAGGTCGGTTGTCGAGTCCGAAGTTGGAGTAAGGTCTTAGATCAAGAGTCTAGGTCGAGTCTCGGGTCGAGAGTCGGGGTCAAGTATCATGGTCGATCGGGTATCAAATCGAGAGTTGGGTTCAGGTTTCCATTCAGGAGTTAGGGTCGGATCTCAGGTAGGGAGGCGGGGTCAGGTCTCGATTTGAGAGTTAGGGTCGAGTGCTAGAGTTGGGTCCCAGGTCGAAAGTCAGGGTCAGGCCTTGAGTCGGGAGTAGGGGTCCAATCTTGAATCGAGAGTTGAAATCGGGTCTTAGGTTGGTGCAAGGGTCTGTTCCCAGGTCGAAAGTCAGGGTCGGGCCTTAAGTCGAGAGTCGAGCTTGGGAGTCAAGGTTTGATCTCGAGTTGAGAGTCGGGTTCAGGTCTCGAGTTGAGTGTCGTGGGTCGGATCTCTAGTCGGGAGTTAAGGTCAGGTCTCGTGTCGGAGGAGTCGGGTCTCGAGTTGAAAGTTTAGGTTGGATCTCGAGTTGAAAGTTTAGGTCGGATCTCGAGTCTAGAGTCGAAACTAGGTCTCAATTCAGAAGTCAAGCTTAGGTCTTGGGTCGGGTGTCAAGGTTGAGAGTCAGGGTCGGGAGTTGAGGTCGGGTCTCGGTTCGGGAGTTGGGGCCAAATTTAGGGTCAGATTTTGAGGTCGGGTCTCGGGTTGGGAGTTATGATTCGGTCTCATATCGGGAGTTGAAGTCGGGTCTCGAGTCTAGAGTTGAGGTTGGATTTCGTGTCGAGAGTCGAGGTCGAGTCTAGAGTTAGGTGTTGGGGTCGAGTCTCGAGTTGAAAGTTGAGGTTAGGTTTCAGGTCGAGTGTTGGGGTCTGTAGACACGTAATTTCGTCCCTCCCCGATATCGTTTTACCCAGTTTACCTTATCCTACCGTGTACCCTCACCCATGTAATTACATCCCACAAAAATACAAAAAATAACTCTCAACAAAATTCCTAACAAACTTTTATTCTTTTTAACATCCTAACAACCCTTTCAATTAAAAGAAGACACATTACCCATACCCATACCCCCAGCACCCCATACCCACGTGACCCCCTCTTTCTCATATTTTTTGTCCACATAGGCAAAAAGGGATAAAAAACACAGATATATATATCCATCAATAACAAAAGATGATTGGGAGATTCTTTCCTTTTCTTCTTCTTGGCATACCCACAAATATCACACACAAAATTTTTTTCCATCATTTTCTCCACATAATTCTATACACACACATACTCACAAACATCACTTACAGACACAAAAAACACTGATCTCCATTTTTCCTTTTTCACGCATGATCATTCACACACTAATACACACATATCCGATCAAGAGAGGGAGGTATTGAGTGAAAAGAGAGGGAGCTTAGGAGAGAAAGAAAGGTTGTGAGTGAAGAGAGAGAGATCGTGAGGTAGAGAAATATAAGAAAATAGAGATATGCGAGAGGAGAGATCGAGAAGAAGAAACCGGTGACGAAATAGTTTTGTCGGCGAACACTCACCGGAATACTCCAACCCAGCACCGTCGTTGTAGACACCTAATTTTTTCCCTCCTGAAGACTAATTTTATTCATTTTTAGTTCACCTTATCATGTGTCCAACCCCATGTAATTATATCCCACAAAAATATAAAAATAAACAAAAAAATACCTCTAACTAATTTATCTTATCCTAACAACCTACCCAATCAAAATCTTCCACCTACCCTAACTACCCATGTGATCCCCCCCCCCTCCTTTTTCTTGTCCACAAAAAAAGAATATATGGGGGACCCACCAAAATTCCCACATCATAACAAATCCATGCCCATTATAAAAGAAAAATTCTAAGAGGAAATAGGCTCATTCTTGGATCATCATCTTCTCCACAATAACAAGAATCACCAAATAATCTTCCTCGCAAGAACAAGAACAACAACGAAAAAAAAAAAGTAATCGGTGAACAGTGATCGGTGAACAGTGACGGAGTGAAAAGTGACGGTAAACGGGTCATTATTTGTCGAGTTGGATTGTTGGTGTTAAGGTTCGGCTCGAGGGTTCCGGGTGCGGACTCTCTTTATTCGAATAACATTGAGTTTGAAAGCTTCAAATTTAAGGTCCAACTCTATCTCTTCTAATTTTACTTTACTATACGTGTTTGATTTGCCTGATGTGTAGTTGAATTTTGGTGACATTAATTTGGTGTTCGATTTCATTAAATAGATGGTTGTGGATTGTTGAGATGACTGTCTTGAATCGTTGGAATTTGGTATAAAAAATAGAATGTGGGGTTGGATGGTAGGAATTAATAAAGAATGAATATTGTTTTGATTTATTGTCGTTGGTTATTTTGAAGCAAATACGAGTGTTTGATTGGGTAGTATCATGATGCGCCGATTGGTTTAGGCAAACGTAGTTTGGGTAGGCAAAGTTTATAATTTGTGATTTTATTGAACGTTTGAAATATTGTTTGAATGATTGAAATTTGGGTGAATGATTTGGTTTTCTCGTATTGAAAAAATGTATTTATTTAGCCGGAGAATGCCCCGAGATCACTTGTATTTATTCACCGGGGAATGCCCCGACGTATCATGTTGGTAAAAAATGATCGTGATGAAGGCCCGCGGCATCGGGTAAGACATTGGAGCTTAATCTAGAATTAGTTTAGACTAGGATTTATATTTTCGTATCTTTCTATTTTTGGACTGTATAATTGGACTGGACTTTACATTTTTGGATTGTTTTGTTTTGTTTGATTATTTTTGCGTGCCTTTTGTGTGGTTTATACATTTCGTAATGCCAAAATAGTTGATACACTCTATCAAGCAACCGTGGTTGAACCACGGGATCGAGGGGTGCCTAACACCTTCCCCTCGGTCAACAGAATTCCTTAGCCGGAGTCTCCGTTCGCAAACCAGTTTAAAGAGTCAAATGGTTTTGAAAAGGATTTTCCAATGGTGACTTGGCACACCAGATTATGCCAAGTGGCGACTCTGAATAAAAAATGTAAATAATCCTTTTTCGAAATAAATTTTCATCTTTGTCACTTTAATAATAAAAACCCTTTCGAAACTTACAATACATTAATTTTTCGGGAGTAAGAAAAAGGGGTGTGACAGCTCTGACGACTCTGCTGGGGATCGAACCCAGAATCTCTGGGTTTTTTTGGAGTCGTATCGGCTTTGTTTGGCATTACAAGTGTATAAGCATTGTTTGTGATTTTTGCTTGTGTTTTCACTTTTATGCGTTTTCGTGCTCTTTGTTTACAGTATTTATCCTATGTGTTACCGCTTTTATATCTGACATCATGTGCATAACCCGATTCATTCTTTCCGCAACAAGTCTCGGAGCGCACGTCGTGCGCACGAACTCTAGTTGAGTCACCTTTATTTTAGGGGGGAGCCGTTGGATGTATGGAGTAGGTGGAAAGCTAAGCAGCCACTATCGACCATATGCTCCCCCGAACGGCCTTGTTAGTGAACCTCAACGTAGGTCAGCCTTTAGTTCATTCTTATGCGCATCATATTGAGACCTAGCGGGGCCCACACGGTCCTTTGTAGGAGACTCACCTTTAAAGCATCCCTACGTGCTAAATATTGCATCTTTGAGAGTTACGTGGTCATTTGACGGACCGATTTGGGGAAAACATGTGTTAGAAGTAAAGTGTGAAAAAAAAAAGTGAGTCGAAAAGAATGAATCAAAAGGAGTATCGTAGTTTATTTTAGAGTTTTTTATGGCTCTTGTTCTTTACGATCCAAAACTCAAAAAGATTTTTTTTTACGTTTTGCATTTATCTTCTCAAAGTACCGTAAGTTCAACAAAAAAAATGAAAAAAAGAGGGTTTTGTTTGCCTTTTCTACTTATTTATCAAAAACAAAATACCAAAAAGATTTTTTTTTATAATTGGTGGTGTCAGTCTTAGTTGAAATGTCTAGTTGAAAAACAAAAAAATTTACATTCGTTTGTTTTTGGTTGTCTCTTAAGTTAGGGTCAATTTATTAGTTAATCGTTATGTGTCCAATCTGGACGAACTACGCACCCCTGATTCTCCTCTCTCGGGAGTGAGATACGTAGGCAACCTATTTTAGGTTCGGGGATCTTATTTCAAAAATTCAAAAAAAAAAATTCTTCACTCTTCATTTAGAGTAGGTGTCTCATGTACATCTTTAAAAGAAAGCAAAAAAATAAATTTTCCTTTAATAGGTTCAAGTTTCATTTTCGTATGAAATTTAAAATCGAAAATTCAAAAATATTTTCTTCGGTAACCATAGATTTCATGTTGTACAGGAATCTGAAAAATTCAAAAAGATTTTCTTCACTCTTCACTTAGAGTAGGTGTTTCATATACATCTCTAAAAGAAAACTACAAAAAGATTTTTTTAATAGTTTCAAGTTTCATTTTCCTATGAAATTCTAAATCGAAAACCCAAAAAGATTCTTCTTTGGTAATCATAGATTCCATTTTTGTATAGTGAGTTTAAACCTAAAAAAATGCAAAAAAGATTTTCGTCAATTCTTTTGATAATTTATTATTTTCTTTTCTTTTTAAAGTTTCAAGAAAAAAAAAGATTTTAATTGATCATTTTGACAAAACTTCACGAACTACGCACACCTGATTCTCCCCTTTCAGAGGTGAGATACGTAGGCGCCCTTCTTGGGTTCGGTGATCTTTTCAAGAAAAAAGAGGTTTTGAAAAACTGTTGAACTCTAACCATTTGCTATCTCTTGTCCAACTAGTTTAAGGTGGTTGGTTGGTGGCATTTTGGCTGGTCCTCCATATTGCTCCAAGTCAAAGAGGAAGTTATGGCCAACAAGGATACAGAGTTAGTTGTCACTAATCAGATAGGGAGTTCGGGGAATGAGAATGTAGGAGATAATGAAGAGATTCAGAAATTAAGGCAGCAAATAATAGAAATGCATCGAGCTTGGGCTAATGGGTTGCCGCCTCCTCCAGTTCCCACGGATAATCTGGAATATCTTTCTAGCTTGTCTCCCGTGTCACATGCACAATTTCCCATTTTTGTTGATATGGCACAACATGCATCAGGATCGACTCCGGGGCAACATTATCCAACCACTTCCAATGTTCATTTCCTCACTCCCCAATCCAAGGCTACCACATACTCGACTCCAGCTGTTGTTCATGTTTTTGCGGCGCCACCCCTACCTCCTACTTTTGATGTTCATCCACAAGTTGTGCCTCCCTACTCTACAAGAGAGTCTGCATTGAATATTTTTAGTGATCAACATTATGCTCTCGAGCCTACATTTAAGTCGACTGGTCCTTACGATTGCCTTCAACCGCCTGAATTTCCTCCTAACACTGAGAAGCCTGTTATGACAGAAGAACAGGAGGAAATAACCAGAAAATTGAGAAATTTGGAACTGACTATGAAAAACTTGCAAGGACTTGGGGGTTACAAAAGTGCCTCATATAAAGATCTGTGCATGTTTCCTGGTGTACATCTTCCTCTTGGTTTTAAAATGTCGAAGTTTGAGAAGTATGATGGACATGGCGATCCTGTAGCACATTTGAGACGCTATTGCAACCAACTAAGGGGCGCTGAAGGGAAGGAAGAATTACTCATGGCATATTTTGGTGAGAGTCTTTCAGGTCTAGCTTCAGAATGGTTTGTTGACCAAGACATTGACAAATGGATTAGTTGGGATGACCTAGCTAACGAATTTGTGCAACAATTTCAATACAATGTGGAGTTGATCCCTGACGAAAAATCCCTAACTAGTAAAACAAAGAAGAATACTGAGAGTTTCAGGGAGTATGCGATCAGATGGCGTGAACAAGCTGCTAGGGTAAAACCGCCAATGAAAGAAAGCAAAATAGTGGAGGTGTTTATTCAAGCGCAGGATGAAACATATTATCAACACTTGTTACCTGCATTAGGCAAGCCGTTTATTGAGGTTCTTAAAATGGGGGAGATGATAGAAGATGGAATTAAGACTGGTCGCATTGTGAGTTTTGCAACATTGAAAGCGACTACTCAAGTAATTCAAAAGGGTTCAGGAAGTATTGGGGATAAAAAGAATGAGGAAGATGCATCTGCAATTATAGTTGGACAGCAAGAAAGGTCAAGAAGACCACGTCGTCGTCGATCTCAGGCTCAAGCTCAAGTTTATGCCCGGGCTCCACATAATCACTCCCAAAATCCATTTTAATCTGTTTCACTACATGATCAACCCTCATCTTACCCACAATGGCATACCCCAACGCCCCAGAGTTATCCTCTAACTCCACAAACATATCAAAACCCTTCAAAGCCAGATTTTCTATCCAAGCCAAACAATGAACTGAGGCAGAAGTCGAGAGATAGCTTCACACCAATTGGAGAGTCATATGCCAGTTTATTTCATAGATTGGTACAAGAAGGAATGATCACTCCTCTCCTTGGGCACACCCTTAATCGGCGTTCAAGAAATTTTGATCCTAACGCATGATGTGCGTATCATTCTGAGGCTCAGGGTCATAGTATTGAAGATTGTCGAGATTTGAAAAGAGAAATTGAAAAGATGACTCATGATGGATCAATCATGGTGCAGAATATTGATAGTGAGGGAAACTCTAGTCATGCTGATATGCAAACCAGTGGCTAAGATGTCAGACTGAGTAATGAAGAAGTCACCCCTCTCCTTACCAGGAAGGGGTTTGGTAGTTTGTTTTGTTTTATTTTCTGTTCTCCGAATTATTTCAGGGTTGTAGTTCGGAATTTATCTTGTTTTGTCCCTTTGTCGTTTATGTTCAAACCCTTCTATCTTTCATTTTTATTAAATGGAGTGTCCCCTTTTTCTTTGTGTTTTAAATGTGTGTTGTTTGTTTGTTTTTTTTACATAGTACATTTTATGTTGACTCTAGTGATATGATATGCTAGTGAAATTTACAGCTAGATCTTAACATCTAGTTTAAGAATGAACATTAAATCAGAGGGTTAAAGTTAGAAAAGGAGAGCATCTGAGGAAATAGATAGAGTGTTGGGGCATTTGGTGATTAAGTTGAAACCTTCTTTGAAAATTAAGGCTATTATTTTGAAAATCGTGAGAATAACTTGGTCATCAATTGAAAGACATGTCTTAATTAGGTCAAACAGTGTCTACGTGATCCTATCAAGAGGAACAGGAAGAAAATTAGCTCCACGAAGTCATGAGTCCTTCAGCATGAGGAATGTACAACAAAGTGGAGTTGTGTGTTGGGCAAGTGTAGAAAAGGAGGTGGCACACATGCTCGGGGCAAGTTAGTATTGTAAAACATTTCATAAGTGATCTTGATCGTGCACTTCCAATTGCATGTTATGTACTTGCATTCTCAAGGATTGATATGATGAAGGCATTTCATTCTGTTATCCAAACATTGTGTCATCCTTTGTTTACCCCATTTGAATCTTAGTGTTATTTTCTTTCATACCCCTCTTTTGGAATCAAGATAGAGTAAGCAAAGTTCAAAGAATAGTGTCGAGCAAAAAGATAAAGTCAAAAGTTACAAAAAAGAGAGAAAAAATGTGTCAAAAAAAAAGAAAAAAGAGTGAAGAAAAATAGAGTCGAAAAAATCCCCAAAAGAAAAAAAAAATCAGGTCAAAGCAAAAGAACAAGCTGCCAGAACTACGCATGACCTGATTCTCCTCTCTCAAGGGTGAGATACGTAGGCTGCCCCACTCAGGGCTCGGTCCAACCCAAATAAAAAATTTAGTGTCACCCAGTCAAAAGAAACTGGGGCATGAGTTAATCCTCATTGTTTGAGTCGATTCCAAAAGTTGTAAGTCCTACCCCACTTCAAGTGTTGTTTGGGCCCCATGCCATCCTTTCTTTCTAACCTTATCCAAAAGCCAAGTTACAACCAAAGAAAGACCTTCAGATCAATCTTTGAGGATGTTAAGGCGGAGCATGCAAGGAATATGATGATGCATTTGGGAACTATTTGTCTTCCTCAGCATAGGGAATCAAGAGAGAAATAAAAATGAGAGAGTCTTATTGGTGAAAACCCTTACGGGCACCATAAGGCGATGGTAAGTTGAGAGAAATAAAAATGAGAGAGTCTTATTGGTGAAAACCCTCACGGGCACCATAAGGCGATAGTGAACCGAGAGAAAATGAAAGAAGCTTGTTGGCTAAAACCCTTCAAGGCGCCACTAGCCGATGGGGTCTTAAATGCAATTGACCTAAGAAAGTGACTCAGTTTCAAGGCCATTAACTCAACAACAATGGGTAGAAAGTTTGGATGAAAGGATCAAGCTGCTTAATCCAAAATGCATGACATAATCATTAGTGTTAACTGTCATTTTTAGATGAATTTTTCGTTTCTTTGTTTTAAAAGGGGGCATTCATTGTCTTTTCTTTCTTCTCTTTATTTTAATTTTATCTTTCTTGAGTCAGTTATCAAAACAAAAATTGTCATTTTTTTTTTTGTTTCTTGTCTTTGAGTCAAGTCCGTGTCAAAACAAGTGAGAAAAGATTTCAAAACTAGCTACCAGCTTCTTTAATTGCACAAAGCAAGACAAAAGCTAGCACATGAAAGAGACATTATTGTGAACCCAAAAAGGGCATGCAGGAAGTTTTGTCAACAGAGAAGTCGGGGAACTCATGGAAATACCAAGGTTCAAAGGGTTTATTTGAGAAACACGACAAAGCAGAAATATTGTGTTTGTTTCAGAGTCACTCTTAATAAGCTGAGTTTGAGTCAATGATACAACAAGTCAATAACATATGCTAATGGTTGGAAGCAAAGCTAAATGTGACGGGGGAAGGAGCAATTGCCTCAAAAGCTAAAGCCACAAACTAGCCACCATGTTTTTAAACTCACAAGTTTTCTTTGTATGTAATAGGAATACATGTTGCATTCAGATCAAGGATTTCAGAGCCTAAACATCAAATGACGTAATTTCTCACCTCAACAAATGCAAGAGGCAAGGTTGTTGCACAGGTTTGGTAATCAAAACCATGGTAAAACTCATAATTCAAGATCTCTAGGAGACGCACTTCCTTGTTTTGGTAATTCAAGCAGCTTTGGTAAGGAGACGCACTTCATTGTTTTGATAATTCCAACAAAATTGATAAGGAAACACACTTCCTTGATTGGGTAATTTGAATTTTGCTTCTTAGGTAATGAACTTCCTAACTTAAGTCTTGATTCCTAGAAGACGTACCTTTTAGTCAAGTCATTTCCCTTGATTCCTATAAGACGTACCTTTTAGTCGAGTCATTTCCCTTGATTCCTATAAGACGTACCTTTTAGTCGAGTCATCCCCTTTGATTCATATAAGACGTACCTTTTAGTCGAGTCATTCCCTTTGATTCCTATAAGACGTACCTTTTAGTCGAGTCATTCCCTTTGATTCCTATAAGACGTACCTTTTAGTCGAGTCATCCCCTTTGATTCCTATAAGACGTACCTTTTAGTCGAGTCATTCCTATTGATTCCTATAAGACGTACCTTTTAGTCGAGTCATCCCCTTTGATTCCTAGAAGACGTACCTTTTAGTCGATTCATCCCCTTTGATTCTTATAAGACGTACCTTTTAGTCGAGTTATTCCTTTGATTCCTATAAGACGTATCTTTTAGTCGAGTCATCCCTTGATTCCTATAAGACGTACCTTTTAGTTGAGTCATCCCCTTTGATTTCTATAAGACGTACCTTTTAGTCGAGTTATTTCCCTTGATTCCTATAAGACGTACCTTTTAGTCGAGTCATCCCCTTTGATTCCTATAAGACGTACCTTTTAGTCGAGTCATCCCCTTTGATTCCTATAAGACGTACCTTTTAGTCGAGTCATCCCCTTTGATTCCTATAAGACGTACCTTTTAGTCGAGTCATTTTTCTTGATTCCTATCAGACGTACCTTTTAGTTGAGTCATCCCCTTTGATTCCTATAAGACGTACCTTTTAGTCGAGTCATCCTCTTTGATTCCTATAAGACGTACCTTTTAGTTGAGTCATCCCCTTTGATTCCTATAAGACGTACCTTTTAGTCGAGTCATTTCCCTTGATTCCTATAAGACGTACCTTTTAGTTGAGTCATCCCCTTTGATTCCTATAAGACGTACCTTTTAGTCGAGTCATCCTCTTTGACCCCTAGAAGACGTACCTTTTAGTCGAGTCATTCCCTTTGATTCCTATAAGACGTACCTTTTAGTCGAGTCATTCCCCTTTGATTCCTAGAAGACGTACCTTTTAGTTGAGTCATCCCCTTTGACCCCTATAAGACGTACCTTTTAGTCGAGTCATCCCCTGTGATTCCTATAAGACGTACCTTTTAGTCGAGTCATCCCCTTTGATTCCTATAAGATACCTTTTAGTCGAGTCATTTCCCTTGATTCCTACAAGACGTACCTTTTAGTCGAGTCATCCCCTTGATTCCTATAAGACGTACCTTTTAGTCGAGTCATCCCCTTTGATTCCTATAAGACGTACCTTTTAGTCGAGTCATCCTCTTGGATTCCTATAAGACGTACCTTTTAGTCGAGTCATCCCCTTTGATTCCTATAAGACGTACCTTTTAGTCGAGTCATCCCCTTTGATTCCTATAAGACGTACCTTTTAGTCGATTCATCCCCTTTGATTCCTATAAGACGTACCTTTTAGTCGAGTCATCCCCCTGGATTCCTATAAGACGTACCTTTTAGTCGAGTCATCCCCCTTGATTCCTAAAAGACGTATCTTTTAGTCGAGTCATTCCAATTAACTCATAGAAATTACATTTCTTTATTTGGGATAATTTTCTTTTCAGTTTTGATGTGATTTCAGGAGCATGCCCGAAGCACATGGCGAATAAATGGAAAACCAAGCAACAAGGTGAAGAAATTGAAAGTTAAACAAATTGAAAAATAGCAAGTCAGGAGCCCGCCTGCAGAACATGGTGAAGAAATTGAAAGCATAACAACAAGTTGATGAAATAGCAAGTCAGGAGCCCACCTGCAGAACAGGGTGAAGAAATTGAAAGCATAGCAACAAGTTGATAAAAATTAGCAAGTCAGGAGTCCGCCTGCAGAACAGGGTGAAGAAATTGAAAGCATAGCAACAAGTTGATAAAAATTAGCAAGTCAGGAGTCCGCCTGCAGAACAGGGTAAAGAAATTGAAAGACAAGCAATAAGTTAAAGAAATAGCAAGTCAGGAGCCCGCCTGAAGAATAGGGTGATGAAACTCAAGTCAAGAGTCCAAATAAAGCTGTATAGATAGGATTTTTGTAATTTCATTTATGCTTTAACTTGTAATTTTCATTTTAATGTAATGACAGAGCCGTGGACCAGAACCTCGATGGAACCTCACTCGACTCTCCAACTCGGTATAGTCCACTTCTCTTCCAATCCTTTGAAATACCCGTGACTTGATTATCTCATAACTTGGGTAGGAAGGATGTCTTAAGTCAAGACCCGGTTGTCCTTCTTCCTTCTGTTTCTTTCTTTGAATAATGGTCGGGTCAAAATTTGGTCTCGCTGTTTACTTCTTTGTCTGAAAACACTTCGTGTTTACATTCAAAGAGGGCATGTTGTAGACACCTAATTTTGTCCCTCCCGAAGTCTAATTTTATTCATTTTTAGTTCACCTTACCATGTGTCCAACCCCATGTAATTATATCCCATAAAAATATAAAAATAAATAAAAAAATACATCTAACTAATTTATCTTATCCTCACAACCTACCCAATCAAAAACTTCCATCTACCCTAACTACCCATGTGATTCCCTCCCCTCCTTGTTCTTGTCCACAAAGAAAGAATATATGGGGGACCGACCAAAATTCCCACATCATAACAAATCTATGCCCATTATAAAAGAAAAATTCTAAGAGGAAAGAGGCTCATTCTTGGATCATCATCTTCTCCACAATAACAAGAATCATCAAATAATCTTCCTCACAAGAATAAGAACAACAACGAAAAAAAAAAGTAACTAGTGAATAGTGACCGATGAACAGTGACTGGTGAACAGTAGCGATGAACAGTGACGGCGTGAAAAGTGACGGTAAACGGGTCATTATTTGTCGAGTTGGATTGTTGGTGTTAAGGTTCGGCTCGAGGGTTCCGGGTGCGGACTCTTTTTATTCGAATAACGTTGAGTTTGAAAGCTTCAAATTTAAGGTTCAACTCTATCTCTTCTAATTTTACTTTACTATACGTGTTTGATTTGCCTGATGTGTGGTTGAATTTTGGTGACATTAATTTGGTGTTCGATTTCATTAAATAGATGGTTGTGGATTGTTGAGATGACTGTCTTGAATCGTTGGAATTTGGTATAAAAAATGGAATGTGGGGTTGGATGGTAGGAATTGATAAAGAATGAATATTGTTTTGATTTATTGTCGTTGGTTATTTTGAAGCAAATATGAGTGTTTGATTGGGTAGTATCATGATGCGCCGATTGGTTTAGGCAAACGTAGTTTGGGTAGGCAAAGTTTATAATTTGTGATTTTATTGAACATTTGAAATATTGTTTGAATGATTGAAATTTGGGTGAATGATTTGGTTTTCTCGTATTGAAAAAATGTATTTATTTAGCCGGGGAATGCCCCGAGATCACTTGTATTTATTTACCGGGGAATACCCCGACGCATCATGTTGGTAAAAAATGATCGTGATGAAGGCCCGCGGCATCGGGTAAGGCATTGGAGCTTAATCTAGAATTAGTTTAGACTAGGATTTATATTTTCATATCTTTCTATTTTTGGACTGTATAATTGGACTGGACTTTACATTTTTGGATTGTTTTGTTTTGTTTGATTATTTTTGCGTGCCTTTTGTGTGGTTTATACATTTCGTAATGCCAAAATAGTTGATACACTTTACCAAGCGACCGTGGTTGAACCACGGGATCGAGGGGTGCCTAACACCTTCCCCTCGATCAACAGAATTCCTTAGCCAGAGTCTTCGTTCGCAAACCAGTTTAAAGAGTCAAATGGTTTTGAAAAGGATTTTCCAATGGTGACTTGGCACACCAGATTATGCCAAGTGGCGACTCTGAATAAAAAATATAAATAATCCTTTTTCGAAACAAATTTTCATCTTTGTCACTTTAATAATAAAAACCCTTTCGAAACTTACAATACATTAATTTTTGGGGAGTAAGAAAAAGGGGTGTGCCAGTCGCATCATCGGAGATAGATCAGAACTGCCGGTCAACCTGCTAAAAATGGCTTAAACAGCGACCCCCAGCCCCAATTCGATCCGAATCCAAGCCAACAATCACCTCTTTCTCAATTTTCCGTTGAACTGTGGCCGGAAATGGTGAGCCAGCGACCGGAGTGACACAATTTGAGTTGTTTAGTATATTTCG
Source organism: Capsicum pubescens (assembly GCA_030864215.1). NCBI lineage: Eukaryota > Viridiplantae > Streptophyta > Magnoliopsida > Solanales > Solanaceae > Capsicum > Capsicum pubescens. The sequence goes on from CM061543.1 coordinate 20,206,631, forward strand.
AACAAATTTCACCTGACCACGATCAAAAATCAAAACGAGTCAGTTGGTTCGCTTGGGTTAATTCGGATTTTGTTGGTTTGTTCGAGTTGCGGGTTCGATGTTGAGGTTTTAATTGGGTCGAGGTTTCGTTGCTCCTGAATTCTGATCCATCGTTGATTGTTTTAAATAAAATCAACATTGAGGTCCAATTCTATATCTCTTATTCCTCTTTTCGCGAATAGTTTTGAATGGTGTGATTTTTGGTTGGTTTTTGGTTGAGATGATTTTACTCTTCGTTATTTAATTGTTAATTCTAGTGTGAAGTATGTTAATCACTGTAGGTGAAAATCCAATTTGATTTGGGGTTTAGTTTGATTCGGGAAGGAAGTTAAAAGTTGATAAAGTGAATATTGTTGTTTTGATTCATTGATATCGAACTTGATAGTATCATGATAGGTCGAGTGGGGTAGACAAACGTAAGTTGGGTAGGCAAAGTTTAGGATTTGTGATTGTTGAATGATGAAGTGTTTGTGGAATGGTTTTTTTTATTTATGCATTGGGATCTATTGTATTCATTTGGTCGGGAAATGCCCCGAGGACTTGTATTGATTTATCCGGAGAATGCCCCGAAGTATCATGTACTTGAAGACGACGCATGATAAAGGCCCGAAACATCGGGTGGAGAAAGAAATGGAGCGTAGTTTAGGATTAGCCTAGAATAGAGTAGGTTTATATTTTCGTATTTTTTTATTTCGGGACTGTATAATTGGATTGGACACTAAATTTTGAATTGTTTTTTGTTTTATTTGTTTGATTAATTGTTTTGCGTGCTTTGGGTGATTTTTACATTTGTAGTGTCAAATTAGCCAATACGTTCTACCAAATGACCGTAGTCGAACCACACGACCGAAGGGTGCCTAACACCTTCTGATACGGGTACGACCACAGAGGTGGGTGAGTGCGAGAGTGAATGAATTCGAGACTTGGAGTGTACACGTGAAGTGCAAAGGAAGGCCTAACTAGGCTCCAAAATCAGTCCATACAATGCACTCCAAGGGAGCCCACTTGAAGACTTTGACTAAGGGGTCATTTTGGACATTTCACACTATTTTTGTAATACACTATAAATACAACCTTCTGGAGATTCATTCATTAGATTTTGATGATGATGAATGTTGTATAACATTGAAAGACAAGTCCTCTCTCCTTGAGGCATAAATCTAAAATTGTAACTAGGGAAATCAACTTGAGTGTGGAATCACTCGTGTTGGATTCAAGCTTGGAAACGTTGGTCCTTGGGAGATAGAGATCCCTCTTGTGCCTATGTAGGAGATAGGTTAGTATTGTGTGTAGTATTAAAGGTCCAATGGTGTAACAATACTTGAGTTGTTAATATTATTCCCTCATTTGGTCTATCTATCTATCTTTATCTTATTGCACCTTGTAGATTCATAGTGGACTGTTTTGTGTCCTTCTTGAATCCGAAATTTGTTTTCATTGTGTTCAACTTGTTATCATTGTGTTGCTGTTGTTTTTGGTGTCAAATGTACCGTTGTTATCTCGTATTGTTGTTGTTGTAGTGAATCCGAGAGTGCTCTCCATCTTAGTCCTCAAATCCTTAAGATTAGTGGACTGTTTTGGAGTTGTTTCATGTTTCCGTATCATTTGGTATCAAAGCCATCATTGATTTTGTTCTTACAAGATCAATCTTGGGCTTGAGACTTGAAAACTACAAAAAAAAAAAAGTTGAAAACTTAAAATTCCAAAAAAGAGAACAATCTGTCCATTTTGTGTTTTTGGCCGAAAATTGTATTTTTGTTGTGTCTTGGGCGAGATTTTTACTTGTCTTTGTTGTCTCTAAGTGTTAGTTTTTTTTATCACTAATACATTGAGTCTATATCTTGAGTTGAGCTTGAATTGTTGAGATTGTTGTTGTGATAAGTTAATGGCCGTGTATTGATGTTGTTGTTCTTGATGGTGTGGTGACCTTTCTTGTGGAATTGGCTGGACGTTGTTGGTGTTGTTATTATTCTTGAAAAGTTGTTGTATTCTTATTGTTCATCACAATCTTCACCCCTTGTTAAGACCAAAACACCACACTAAAGGACTTGGTCGTTTGTTGGAAGTTTGTAGTTGACCTTGTTGTTGTTCTTGGGAGATTGTTGTTAATTTTCTTGGTGATTGTTGAAGTATTATTGATGTTCTTCCAAACCTTCATACCTTGTTAAAATAAAGTGAAAGTTAGATCCAAAAAGGTGAAGAAAAAAGTGTGAGAACTTTGTTAGTCTTGAAAGACTTACCATCACTCACCAACAAGTCAATCACATCTCAATCACTTTCCCATAAAACAAGAATCCATGTTTTAAGGAGGAGTACAAGTCTAGTCCAAGACTTTAAGTCTTGAAATTTTAATTGAAAAAGAAGCTCTAAAGACTATTTTGTGTTTCCCTCCATTGAACAAGTTCCACCAAAGTCCAAATTGAAAAATTGACCAAGACTTGAAATTGGACAACAAAAGTTGTATGCAACCGAGACCAATACGTGGCTGCCACATCATCATGTTTTACTGTTCACGCAACATATTTAAGCTCAAATTTTAGATTTCTTAGTTTCCGTTTGTTGTTTCTTAGTTTCAATTTCGTTGGTTCCAATACTAATTGGCAAACTAGTACTTATCTACTAGATTGTTAGTTAGTTTTTGTGTTCGTTCATTCGTGTTATGCATTTGTTGTGTGTTTTTCTCTTTTGTGAAATCGTTGTATCTTGTTGGTTCAAGTCCGTAACAAATTTTGCTTGAGTTAACTCAAACGAAAATCTATTTCGGGCAAGAGTAGACTCGACCCTCAATCACTCGCGAAGTACAAGCCGACTTTCAACACTTGTGAAACCAAGTGTGAGACGATCAAGTGTGCGATAGTGTGGTGAGGTTGTTTCGAACTAACTTGTGTTTTGTTTTTTAGGGGTTCTTTTTTTTTTTTTTAGGTACAATTACAAAGAAATCCGCGGCTTTCACCTCTCAACCCATGGACAACAATACCACCAATGTTATTTTAGCCTACCTTGACACTATGTCCCGAGACCTAGTTATGGCAAATGAAAGGTTGGATCGTATGATAGGTCAAAGGGAGCAAGTGGGCTGCCCGGACACACATCAAGAGGAAGGCCGTAGCTCATGTGAGCTACGAGGTAAAACACTATTCTCTACACTCCTATGAACTTAGAATGTTGTGTTGTGGCTAGTAGTGGCCAATTGGATGTAGTTGCGGATTTACCTAGAGTAGAGGTATTTGAGTCTCCCTATGGTGATACTCTTGGTGATGTTAGGTTACGTGAGGACCAAACTTCTTGTTGTAAGTACGCAAACACTAGTTGATTCTTTAGACAACGAAATTGATTCTTCTTGTAAGAATGATTTATGTCCATCTAGTGCTAGCCCTTATAACTTGAACAAGGTTCTATTACCAGTTGACAAGAGTACTCACACACTAGTTGACCCTTGTGCGAACCAAGGTGAGTCTTCGTTGGTATGTGAGTTGCCAACAACTAGTGAGGATGTGAATGAAGATCAACTTACTCATGAATGTATTCCACTACTTGAGCATACGTGTGACTTGCTTAAAAAATCTCAAGTTAGTGATGGTTCATTGTGTTTTGTGTCCTTCTTGAATCCGAAATTTATTTTCATTGTGTTCATCTTGTTATCATTGTGTTGCTGTTGTTTTTGGTGTCAAATGCATCGTTGTTATCTCGTATTGTTGTTATTGTAGTGAATCCGAGAGTGGTCTCCATCTTAGTCCTCAAATCCTTAAGATTAGTGGACTGTTTTGGAGTTGTTTCGTGTTTTCGTTGTTTTTTTCCATATCACCTTCCCCTCGGTCAACAGAATTTCTTAGCTGGAATCTCTGTTCGCGGATCAGTTTTAGAGTCAAAACCATTTTGAAAAGGATTTCCAAAGGTGACTTGGCACACCGAATTATGCCAAGTGGCGACTCTGAGAGTTAATTGTAAAAATGAATCCTTTTTGAAACAACTTCCATCTTTTGTCACTTTAATAAAAACTCTTTCGAAACTATAAATCAATTCTTTTTGGTAAAAAAAGGGGTGTGACAGGGTCAAGTCCCGGGTTGGGTATCAGGGTCAATTTTTGAGTTGGGTCCCAGTGTCGAGTCTCTAGGTGGATTCTCGGGGTCGATTCTTACGGGTGTCGGGGTCGGGGCCCGATTCGACTGTCGAGTTCGATTATCGAATTTGGAGTCTGGGTTGGGTCTCGGATCGAGTGCCTGAATCGGATCCTGATTTGGGTATGGGAGTTTGGTCTTGGATCGATCGTCGGGGTTGATTTTCGGTCAAAAAGTATTTTTCTAAAATGTAATTTTTTACTCCCTAGCCAAATTCTAAGAGATGTATTTTGAAAAATATTTTTCATTCACCAAACAAATACTGGAAAATATTTTATGAAAAATGTTTTTACGCACCAACCAAACATGAAAAAATAAGTAAAAAACCAACTTATTTCCCATGAAAACACTTTTTAGGAGAATATTTTTCATGGAAAATATTTTTCTTCATACCAAACACACCCTTAAGTCTAAAAAAATTTCTTTTTCGAATCTAATAGGTAGCACAATAATTTTAGAACCCATATTAATGTGGTTGGGCCCTTCCTCGAACCCTGCACGTAGCGCATCGGGATGCCTATATTAATGTGGATAGTGAAATTGAAAGGTATTGGAATGTCAATCCATCAACTATCATTGAATTTATGGAGTAAGATATACAAATTTGGACTATAAATTTGACCAACTAATTAAAATTGTTTTCTACAAACACATATGAATACGCCACAAGCTCTGTTCAAATCTTTTTTTTTTTTTTTTTTTTTTGTGAAAAAGAAACTCTGTTCAAATCACTAATAAATTGCCGAAGTCTCAAGCTCTATAGAGGCATAAATTAAATTTCATAAATATTCATACATATAAGTATGATTTTTTGTCATTTAAGTAACATAATTGTGTCTTCTAATGAAAAAATTACAAAACTTTCACCTTATAATTAACATTAAAATGATCACAATCGAAACACAATCTTCTGATGAGTGATGTTTGTTTCTACTCTACTTTTTAACTTATTTTTGTTTTTAATCTTAAGCTTAATCTTAAGCCAATTAAAAAAAAAAGATACACGAGGAGGTAGACATGCAAAATAAGAGAGCTCCAGAGATAATAATTTATATCAAATTAGATGAAAATCTTGATCTCTCAAACTTCAATCCCAAGGTGAGGGAGGATCTATAGCCAAGCTTTTGATGCGTCGGCTATTAAACTCTATGCAAATTAGGTATAATCATATAAAAAATGTATAAAATCTAGTATAAGATTAATTTAGAAAAATTATCAGTAAGCCAAAAAGATAACTAAGTGCTTTAGTTTTCAGATAGAATCTTAAAATTTTGAACGTCAATATGTGTATTTGAACCTTTTATGCACCCATAATCTCCACATTCTGAATCCACCACTACTTAAGGTTAAACGTGAAGGGTATTTAGCGTGAGAGAAACTCCATTTCGTCTTTACACATTTCTTACTATTAGTATAAGTCTATAAGATATTTTTCATGTTGGAATATATTCTATTTCTTGTTTTGCCAGGCTAGAGTATGTGACACGTCTTGGAATTTCTTTATTTTTGACAATGTCAATGCTATCATATTTTTTATTTTTTGTTTGTTGGGTTTGAATTGATTTTGTGCCCCACTACAACTATTTTTAAGATTGCTAATATGTATTGTCAGTGTGGTAAGCATCAATCTCCACTAATTAGAAGTTGAGCTGAACATTTCTGAATGCCGCAGGGCTGCATTATGTTTGTTAATTACAATATATTTGTGCTCAAGAGATAGATTTAGGATTCAAAATTTAGATTGTACTTTTGCTTCATTTTGTTTTACTTAACTCTTATTTTAAAAATAAATATTTCATTTTACTAGTTCAAAATAGTAAATCAAGAAAATTTTATTAATATTTTTATATTAAATGACTACATAAAATAATAATAATTAAATTTATAATCCAAAACATTATTAATATTAATTTAGTAAGAATGTACATCTAATTAATTTTTTTTAAAGGAATATATCAAATTAATATAGACCAAATAATAAAAAATAGCGAAATACTAAATTAAATATCATCTCATAAATGAAATGACTAGATATATTAATATTCTTTTATTAATCAACTAGTTGTGAAATGTCCGTGCAAGGTACGGACCCAACAATTTAAAGTCTAATAATAGAAATATTTTTTAAAAAGTATAATATTAATTTCTTTTTAATATAATTTGAATTTGAAATTCGAAAAATATCTAAAATCTTATTCTCACTTCTTTCACTGTTAGTGTATTTTTCTTTTTCAAATTTTAAGGTAATTTTTGTGATAGTTATAAAAACGACCTTTAAATTATATTCATGATATTTAAGTAAAGTACATTCAAAGAATTAATTTTATTATTTGTGTAAGTTATATAGCAAAATATAACTTCAACTTTAAAATTTTCAAATAAAGTTAAAATGTATTTGTAATAGTATGTCGTAACTCGTATACGTGATCTAGTTTATCTCATTATGTGGTTATATATTTTGAAATATTATTCTTTTAGATTAAATTTAATTATATATTTTGAATAAATAAGTCAAAATTGAATAATTTTGCTAACTTTTTAAAAGATAAAGCTATGAATCATATTTTAAAAAACACATTCAGATTTTAACTCCAACCTCAACTTTTAAAAAAATTTATAAAGTGAAAAAGAATTTTAATTTTACTATCTAATTTCAATAAAAAGAAAGAAAGAAAGAAACTATGAAGGAATAAAAAGTAAGGCAAATATGTAAAATATTTAAATTAATTGGTGTTGTGGCCCCAAACTTTTACTTACTAATATTCCTCCCGTCTCAAATTACCCATCCCAAATTGAGACGACACATTAATTAAGAAAAATAATTAATAACATGACTAATTTATCATAGTATCCCTATTAAATGATGTTTACATTTTAATTTGAAGAAAAAATAATTAATGTAAAGGGTAAAACATGATTTTTTTTTTTGTCTCTTCTTGATTAATGAAAAAAGACAAGTAAAATGAGAAATCAAATTAGAAAATTTGGGACGGATAATTTGAGACGAAGGGAGTATTAATGTATTATAATAAGCCTAGCATTTAAATGCATTGATTTGTGGGTCTTACTAATGGCAACAACTTCCAATAAAATACCCCAAACAAATAGCGTAGTTGTGAGGATCAAACTCAAGACCCTCAGCATGAAACTTGTGACTTTAGCCACCAAGCCAGACGCCTCCTTTATCACTTAAGCACATGTAGACGGTCAGATGTGTGCTTCAGTTGTGTGCTATTTTCTTTTATTAGAGAGTAAAATACCATTACACGTAAAATGAATTGGCGTATAAGGTGGAATTACATCTAATGTTTAGTGTTTGGTCTTAAACTTTTAGCCTCCAAATATCTTGTCTTTAATTTTTGTCCCCAAGGTATGTAGTGTTGAGTTGACAAAAAAAAATATGTAGTGTTGAAATTTTGTTCTCTAAATAAGTTATAATGTTTAGCTTTAATGTAAAATTTGTGATTAATTGATCAAGTTTACTATCTTAAAATGTTGTGAATATTTTCCTTGTGGGGCAAGAGTTAGAATGTTTGTCTTATGGGCAACATATCTAAGTTTTTTGCTTAAAAAGCAAAGTTTTTGATCAATTTATGCAGATTTATTGTCTTAAAATATCGTTTGTGAGATATTTTATCATATATAAGTGAAATGTAAAACCATAAATAGAAATCGAATATTTCTTGAATTCTTTTTTTTTTTTTTAATTAAGCTGATCAACTAATTTTATTTCTTTATTTCTACATAACAACACCTTAGTTAGAATATGTGTCTTCCCGTTAAAAGTTATTAAGAGGGCAAAAAATCAAAATCAAAATCAAAATCACCCATCATGAACTTAGTTTTTGCAAGATTTTTTTTATAAGGTACAAGAAATTGAGAATAATCCACGGAGTATCTGGATTCGCTTGGCCATAGATAGTAAAATTATATTTTGGAATACATTTTCATGTTAATTCAAAATACTTATTTTGTTATTAATAAATAAAAAATAACTTGAAGTTACATTAAAAAATTTTAAAAACACTTTAAGAGGTGTTTTCATTGTTTTTGATTTCTCTTTTTACACTTTTCAATTTATATTTTTTCAAAAATTCTAAATTTTTGGAAATTTATTTTTTATTTTTATGCTTTTAAAAATATATTTAGACTCTATATATTAACTCTAAAAAGTTATGATCAAACACATTGCCGACTCTATTTTTAACTACTATAATTTTTTTTTTTTTTTTAAGTAAAGTGAATATCCTTTTAATTTTCACGTCAAACAGCCATGAGTGTCGGGGGTCAGATGTCAAATGCAACAAATGAGATGCTCCCTCCCAGTCCCTACCCATAGACGGAGGGCCCGGCTAGCTAAGGTGGGACCCCAACCAACTCAAAGCTCATCATCACCCGCTCACTCACATATCTTGTTAATAATGATACTCCTTCGTCTCAAATTATTCATCTCAAATTTTTTAATTTAATTTTTTATTTTATTTATCTTTTTTATTAATTTTTTTTTTTCATGTTTAACCTTTTACATTAATTATTTTTTCTCTAAATTAAAATATAAATATTATTTAATAAATAATATGATAAATTAAACATGTTATTAATTATTATTTTTTAATTAATGTGTATGTCAATTTAGTAATTTGGGACGGAGAGTAATACTCACTCACGATATATTCATCCCCCTTTCTCTCTTTCTTCCTTTCTCTCTCTCTCTCTTCCACAGCAGGGGCAGCTCCGACAGAACACCAAAACAACATCCATATCCCGCCCTGAACCCTAGCTCGCCGCCTTGGTAAGTCCTCTGGTTCTCTATTCTCAATTTCCGATGGATCTTCACAATTCAATTGAACTGGAAAAGTTGGATTATTCTAATTTAGTTTCGAGCTTCTGGATGCGATTTTGCTTTTGTGATGATTAGAGAGAAGTTTTTTTTTTTTTTAATGTGAAGTAAATAGTGTTGTATAATTGGAATTGTATGTGCTAGCCCTAATTTTCCTGTGTGCTACAGTTTTGTTAGTTTTATTTGTGATTTGTAATTATAATTGGACCATGAGTTAAGCAGACTGAGAACTTGATTTATACCGGTGCATAATTTAAGTGGAGAGAAAAGGGCAAACAGAGAAAGCTCAATAGTAGCTCTCTTTGGTTGGGTTTGTTGTGCTGGAATTCCATCTTTGTAACTATAGTTGGTCTGATTAGAATTATGAGTTGAGCAAACTATTAGAACTCAATATCAATGAGTTGAGCAAACGGAGAACTTGATTTGTACCTGTGGATGACTTCGTGTTGAGCGATATAAACAACTTTTACATACTTTTGATACCAATACGGTGTAAAGAAATGAAGATTTTGAGTTAGGTAGCAAGTTCGAACCTTGTGCCAAGCCGAGTAAGTGCAGTATTTAAGTGGAGGAGGGCAGTCGACTGGGCTCAACAATCGTTCTCTTTGGTTGGGTTTGTTTCCTAGATGATTAGTTTTGTTTTCTGATTTCCTCCTTTTATGTTAGTTAATTTTACCATGTGAATTTTCAGGTGGCTACAATGTCGACTCCAGCTAGAAAGAGGTTGATGAGGGATTTCAAGAGGTTGCAGCAGGACCCTCCTGCTGGTATTAGTGGTGCACCTCAAGACAACAACATTATGCTTTGGAATGCTGTGATATTTGGGTGAGTTGTGTAATTAAAATATGCTGAATATGTGTTTTAATGTTGGTTTGGGGCAGTTGTTTTTCGTATGGTTTGAGTAATCTACTTTCTGGTTTCTCTTCGTTTTGGTGTAACCTGCAGTCCTGATGACACTCCTTGGGATGGTGGTGAGTTATCCTTGCATTTGGTCGTTAGTGCAGTGTGGCAGAAGAATGTTAAAGGCTTAAAGCATAGTAGTTGGTGCACATCCATTGTTTATGCTTTGTTATCTATACAACTCAATGCTGTTTTAATCATCTCAATCTCTCTTTTCTGTAATCTGAATTCTGAATAATCATTTTTGAAGATTCTCACCCTTCGTCCCCTCCCCGAACACTCCTACTGAAAGAAAAAGTAGTGATAAATGTGATGACTCATCAGAAGGAGGTGATGCATATTCTTTTGTTGTAAATGTTTGAATCCTTTCTTTGATCTCCCAGTCCAAGCATTCCCAGTCATGGCTTTTCCATGTCACTTATGTCTTGTCATCTCTTGTTAGTGTATTACTCTACGTCAAAAAGTAAAGATTGTTGGTGTTTGCAAGTACTTCCTGTAGCTTTTGTTACTTTTGACATAATATGAATTGTTTCTTCCCACCAAATGGCCTTAGTCTTGACATGAATTAGCTAGTTCGTTTGTAACTATACTATTTGAGAATGTCAGGTACGTTCAAGTTGACTCTTCAATTCTCTGAGGATTACCCCAATAAGCCACCAACAGTGCGGTTTGTTTCTCGCATGTTTCATCCTAATAGTAAGTTGGAGTTTAAGATTTGATTTTTATTTGTTAATCAGACAATAGGAAAAGTCAATTTTTGAGTTTGGAATTTTCCTTTTGTTTTTTTCTAGTTTATGCAGACGGAAGTATATGTTTGGATATTCTTCAAAATCAATGGAGTCCAATATATGATGTTGCAGCTATACTTACATCCATTCAGGTAAAAGCTGTAATTGATTTTTATATGTCACATTCTTTCAGTTATCCATGTCTTTGTCCTGGGCTTAACCGTTAAAGCCAATGGTTGAAAACAGAGCTATATGAAAACTATCTGTTTTAAAATAGGATCTTTTTGTTTTAAACTTATGGGTGCCGTATTTATGTTATGTAATCTTGTAATCTTGTTCTGTGCTTTACTATGTATTTGTGTGGTATCTTGTGTCTTGAGCCGGGGGTCTATCGGAAACAGCCTTTCTACTTTTTTAGAGGTAGAGGTATGGACTGCGTACATCTTACCCCCCCAGACCCCACCTGGTGGGAATACACTGGGTTTGTTGTTGTTGTTGTTATTCCATAAGAGTCAGAGATAGCATCCTTGTGACAGCTTGACCTCCCTTTGTTTTAGTTTTCATCTACATTGTTACATTTGCATTTTGTATTGTGCATTTGCCCTCTGAATCTGTTTATTTATGATGATGAAGCAATTGCTAAGAAATCAGACCAAAGTGATTCCAAAAGATTGTTTGGTGTGGGATCTTTGACAAGACTGTTGTTTCTCAAGTATTTTTGCATAGAGCAGGGTTTCTATTTCTAGATTGTCTAGAAAGGTAAGGCCAAGATCCAAAGACTCAACAACAACAACAACAACAACAACAAACCCAGTGTGTTCCCACAAAGTGGGGTCTGGGGAGGGTAAGATGTATGCAGTCCATACCGTTACCTCCGAAGAAGTAGAGAGGCTGTTTCCGATAGACCCCCGGCTCAAGATAAAGAATAAGCTACAAGGAGATGAAATACATAACAGAAAAGGTGTAAGGAATACTAAAAAGTAAATCAGAGCAATACGAAAATACGAGAGATACGGCAACATGAAGTAAGCAGATAGCAACTGAGAAAATATGAAAGGGACCCCACGTATAAGCAACACATATTTGCCGCCATAGACACCTATAGACACAGACCTAAGGTTACTAACCCGGTTACACAAGATTTCTCTTGGTGGCTTGCTACAACCGACACCCTCCCGCTAGCCTTCTACCCTTATCCGCAACCTCCACACCTTCCTATCTAGGGCCATGTCCTCAGTAAGCTGCAACTGCTCCATGTCATGTCTGATATTTCTTCGGCCTACCTCTACTCCTCCTGAAGCCATCCAACGCTAGTCTCTCACACTTACGCACTGGGGCATCCGTGTCCCTCCTCATCACATGTCCAAACCATCTCATCCTTCCTTCTCGCATCTTGTCCTCCACCGAGGCCACTCCCATCTTCTCCTGGATAATCTCATTCCTAATCCTGTCCCCTCTAGTAAGCCCACACATCCAACACAACATCCTCATTTCCGCCACCCTCACTTTTTGGATATGGGAATGCTGGACTGGCCAACACTCCGCGCCATACAACATGGCCGGACGGACTGCCACTCTATAGAATTTGCCTTTAAGCTTAAGGGGCACTTTCCTATCACACAACACCCCTAGGCGAGCCTCCACTTCATCCAACCTGCTCCAATACGATTAGTGACATCCTCATCAATCTCACTATTCCCCTGGATCAAAGACCCAAGATACTTAAAACTATTCCTCTTACAAACATCTTGGGAGTTCAACCTCACCACCACATCCTCCTCCTGCCTCAAGTCACTAAACTTGCATTCCAAATACTCCGTCTTGGACCTACTCAACCTGAACCCCTTCGACTCAAGGGTTTGCCTCCAAACCTCCAATTTGTCATTCACGCCCCTCCGTGTCTCATCAATCAACACTACATCATCCACAAATAGCATACACCAAGGCACCTCGCCTTGAGTACTCCGCGTCAACACGTCCATCACCAATGCAAACAGGAACGGACTAAGAGTCGATCCCTGATGCAACCTTGTCTCGACCGAAAAATGGTCCGAGTCTCCTCCCGCCGTCCTCACCCTAGTCTTCCCTCCACCGTACATGTCCTTAATAACTCTGGTGTACGCCACCGGGACCCCCCTCACCTCCAAACACCTCCAAAGGACCTCCCTCGGGACTTTATCATACGCCTTTTCTAGGTCGATGAACACCAAGTGTAAGTCCCTCTTCCTTTCTCTATACTGCTCCACCAATCTCCTCACCAAATGGATTGCCTCTGTCGTTGAACGGCCAGGCATAAATCCAAACTGGTTCTCCGAAACAGACACAACCCTCCTCAGTCTCCGCTCAACCACTCTCTTCCAAATCTTCATAGTGTGACTTAACAACTTAATACCCCTGTAGTTGTTGTAACTCTGAATGTCACCTTTGTTTTTATAGAGCGGAATCATCGTACTCCATCTCCAAGCCTCAGGCATTCTCGCAGTCTTGAAAATACCGTTAAACAAATCCGTCAACCACCTAAGCCCTGCCCCGCCCGCATACTTCCAAAAATCCACCGGAATCTCGTCCGGCCCCGTCGCCCTACCCCTCCGCATCTTACGAAATATTATGACATGGTCAAGAACTTTCCCCCTTCACGTGTTATCAATTTGGAGTGTGGGCTCTCCATGTTTCATAATTGGGATTGAGGAGATAGAATGAGAGAGTTGTTCCGTTGTGTACATTGGAATTACGAGTCTCTCTGTTGAGCTGGCAAGTAGCATGAAGAGATGGGAGGTCAGAAGTGTTCCATGGAGTATGCTAGTTTGTCAATTTCTCTTTCAACTTTTAAACTTAGTCATTATAAATAGACGTTTTAAACCAAAGGAGACTTTGAAGAGAAACACTGACTGCTACAGCCTACATGGAGAAGTTAGTTTCTGAATCTTTTACCCAGAAGGAGAGTGTTTACCATGAAAAACCTCCTTCTCTTGTTCCATCAAGGGATAACATTTGGAACACTTGGCTAACACAACTTTCTTAGTGGAAGTTGTATGAAATATGGATTTAAGGAAGTGGGTAAACACATCACAAGTGCAAACTTAGCAATTCAGTGTGGGGCTTAAACAAGCCCCTTCATGTTATTGATGGCTATCACAAGTAAAGACATCATGAATCTAAACATGCTAATTTGGAGCTTCTTAATGTGAGAGGGATGCTGAAAAGGATGATATAATCATTGATCATATTACATACTGATTTATTAATGCTAATCCTTTGGCTAAAGAGAGTTAAGCTACTCCATGTCTCCCATTTTATGTACCTGACTTTCTTTTTTAGTCTGTCGAAAGAGGAATGGTATACATTTATTTTTGTAAACAATTTGATCTTAGCATCCGTATTTTACTCTTGATGACATGACTTGTTGGCGCCCCTCCATGAAGAAGTTCATTCTTTTATCAAGAGATAATACATGTGGAACTCTCACCACCACTTATTTAGAAGGATAATTTTGCTACTTTGCATATAATTGGCTTACATGTCAACATACTTATTTAATCTCTAAAATTCATTCCCTGTCTATTACCTTCACATAGAATGGAACTGGAGGAATTATAGTTTTTAGGACTTGAGAGTCTTTTGATGTGTGTGTTTAGTGGAAAGCTGTGGCAGATGGAGCTTGCAAACTTCGAGTTCCTCTGGACCAAATATATATATATATATGAAAAGCTGCTAGAATCTTAACGAGTATCAAAGTTTCAATCCGTGATTTTAAAAGTACAATAAGTTCAATACCGTGGACCTTAAAAGGTTGAGCGGAAGTGTCATTGGAATACGACTTGCATGTTGTTGTTGGAATGCATATTACCTTCACATAGAATGGAACTGGAGGAATTATAGTTTTTAGGACTTAAAGAGTCTTTTGATGTGTGTGTTTAGTGGAAAGCTGTGGCAGATGGAGCTTGCAAACTTCGAGTTCCTCTGGACCAAATATATATATATATATATATATGAAAAGCTGCTAGAATCTTAACGAGTATCAAAGTTTCAATCCGTGATTTTAAGAGTACAATAAGTTCAATACCGTGGACCTTAAAAGGTTGAGCGGAAGTGTCATTGGAATACGACTTGCATGTTGTTGTTGGAATGCATATTACCTTCCTGATGTTCAAATTTGTGTTAATTGATGCTTGTCATGTGTATACTGGCTGCTATGCTTCATTATTTCTCTGATTAAATATTGTTTAAACTCATGACAATGTTGAGTTTTGCGGCTGTAACTTTGATTATCTTGGATAAGGCACAAGAGGAATCTTTAAAGGTGATATCTTTTTTTATGTCACTGGGAGGATAAAATCTTTTTAGCGGTTACTGTTCTTTTTGTCTTGGTTATAAAGGATAATATACTTAGGGGTCATTTGGTAGAAGGGATAAGAAAAATAATCCCGGTATAAAGTTTGGGATTAACTTTATCCCATTTTTGGTATAAGTTATTGCTTAATCCCGGGACTATTTTATTCCATTATTTGTACTAAAATGGCAGGATTACTATCCCATGGTGAGGGAGGGATAAAATAGTCCCATGGGATATCCTTACTTATCCCATCCAGTGTATCAAATGTCCCCTGGTGTACATGTTGGATTCATGTTGATAGGGTCTGTGATCATAGATAGAATCCATAACTTGAAATAGTGTCTCCTATGTGTCAGTGTTAGTATTTTTTCATTGGAACTTGATGGATTTTATGTAAGAGCCATTGGATACTTGACTATGTTAGTAATATGGTCACTATAGAGTTTTTTGTCTTTTCTAAAATGATTTTTCACTAAAACTTTCTTAACTTAACATCAACGAGGTCCAAGTGAAAAATGTTGGACTTGGACTTTCCATTGATTGGTTGTTGATTGAAAAGTGTGGTGGCTTGAGCCAAGGCGTAAATAAAACGCATAAAGCCTAATCATATAATTGCATTATATGCTTAGATAAGTGAGACACTATAAGATATTGGCCTGAAGCTCCTCTATAAACACAGACCAACTTTCCTTCCTTAGCTATCATGAGAAAAACCTAAGCATATTTTGTTTCCTTTAATACGTAGTAAGGGGGTATGACAACTCACTTGTGTTAGTTCTCCCAGTATTGATAGAGCTTGGTAATTAGCGGTTTTGCAAATTCCCACTTAATTGCCGACTGCTACAGCTGCTGGATCATGGAGAGAAACGGTATGCTTATTTAACCTTAACCCAAGATTATGCTCATACTTGTGCCCAATCACTCCTATGATCATAAATTAATCTCGTAGAAGTTATGATCGGGTGCAAGTAATATTCTTCATGGAGATGTTTACTTAATCCGTAATTACTGTTGTTAACTTAACAAGATTCCCTTCCACCATCCACCCAAAAAAAAAGAAGAGAAAAAACATAGAATTATAAAAATTGGTACTTAAATGTAAATTGTTTTTTGACAAGTACATTCAATAATGGGATGATCAATCTCTTGGGTATATCTGAATATTGACTAGTTTGAAGTTGATCTTGGCTGAGTAAAATGGTATTAGACCTATGTGTTAATGTATGCAAGCCGAGGCATAGATCCAAATGCAAGTAGAAATTGTTATTACGTAGATGATACGCTTAAGACGCTTGACATATTATCCTCCTACTTTTGCGGATTCTTGTTGGAAGCTTTATGTCAAACAATAATTGCTTAAAAACCTTAAGTGAGGACTGAGGAGTATGGCTTAAGGGTTTCTGTTCTTTGGTTTAAGCATTTTAACTCTGCTGCACTGCAGCAAGGATCCTACTTGGTGTTTGTTAATTATTTGGACCATTCCTTGGTTCATGGGGGAGAAGACAGGGCATTGGTTGCCCTGGAATATCCATTAAGCGTGTCAAGAGAACCTGAGCTGTTATTATATCCTACTGGGGACGACATATGCGCAGAGGAAGATGAAGGCTTGGATAAAACTGTGGCGTTTTTTGTACTTATCCACAAATAAGAATATTATAGAAAAGGAAAACTATGGGTTTCTTGTTTGCGGATGACTGACACTCTTATTATTGCAGTCGTTGCTGTGTGATCCGAACCCCAATTCACCTGCAAATTCGGAAGCAGCTCGGATGTTCAGTGAGAATAAAAGGGAGTACAATCGGAGAGTGAGAGAAATTGTGGAGCAGAGCTGGACTGCAGACTGATTCAACGGAATAAAGACGTAAGTGCAGACCTCAGATCAAGAGCACCATGGCTCATCTATGTTAAATTTACGGATTGAAACCTCTTTGAAATTTATTTTAATGGAACTCATTTGTTTTGGTCCTAGTATTCTGGCTTGGTGCTATTTGCCTAATTGTCATTTGCTGCATTGCATTGACAAGCTCCTGTAAAATATGGATGTGCATTGTGGTTTAGAAATGCAAGGGAATTGGTTTTCATAAATACTTATTTTCCTGTACCTAAAGTTTTGAGTAGTTGAGTTGTCGAGATCTTTTGACATTTTTAGCGAGGCGGTTAAAAGAAGTAAGACTCCTGGCCATAATAACCATTGTAGCCATCACCGGTGTATGCTCAGTGTAGAATACTGCAGCACATTATACTGGCTAAATTGTTTTTAAACTAAAGACATCTTTTGTTACGGACTTTATTTGGCTGCTTTGTATTGTGAAAATCGAGGAACTAAGGTCTCTTAGCCTCTTACAGCATAAGTAGAAGGAAATGATTTTGTTCAGATCTCTCGTGTAAAAAGTGATTTTCAAAAGCTTATAAAACTTGATAACATGTCACTAGAGAGTGAAGTCTGCGTTTCATGATAGGTGAAGTGAATCATATTTCACTTGTCCAAGAGGTGATATTTCTTCTAGCAAGTAGAAAATAGCTGCCCTCCATCCCAATTTATTTGACACCCTTTACTCTTTAATTTGTCCCAAAAAGAATGTCTTCTTTTCTTATTTGGCATCTATTTAGTGACACCATCCCTTGGGTTTCATTTAACACTTATTCTGAAGAAAACTCTTTCCTTATTTCTTAAGGTTTCATTTAACACTTATTCTGAAGAAAACTCTTTCCTTATTTCTTAAAACTCCGTAACGGGTCAAATGATGCCACGTAAATTGGGTCGGAGGGAGTAATATAGCTGTGGATAAAAGATTTATGCATGTAATAAGGCAGTGTCTCCTCACCCTATGCTAAGCTATCTATGTACTATGCACATGAGATGCTGTAAATGCAACTGGTAAACTAACCATCCAAGGTCATAACCAATTCATGGTGGCTCAAAAAAGATGCTAGCTTCACAAAACGAATGGAGGGAAGCCCCCATTTATATTCTGTCAAACCTTTCACTTGGGGAGGTTTTCGGGGTGGGGTGGAGGAAGGTCATTTTAATGCAAATATTCTCGAGAAGTGAGAAGTTTGCAACTCAGAGAGGCCAATTTATCAATCACTCAGACAAATTCAAACAACCTTTCGTTGATTTCATGCTAACTGTTTACAAAGATGAAACCCACTTAATTTGGATTGGAAAAAACTCTTTTTAACACTTTAGGAATGAAAGATGCCAGGACCTCTCTTAGTTATTGAATCAAAAGCTAATTCAATATACTGTAATACAAATGCCAATATCACAAATTCACAATGTCTATGCCACAAGTATAATTACTTCCAATATAGTATTCAAACTGCAAGAGCAAAGGCTGTTGAATAAAAAGAACACACTGTACGTCTTGCAAGAATTCCAATACGAACAAATAGACTAGACGTCTGTATAATGGCTTCGGTAAAAAAAAAATTCCACATAAAGAATAAAAAACTAAATAAAACACCCAAATCCAGTATTGGAATGCACACTCCGGATTCAAACTCTTCCACCTTGGCCTCTGATATAATTTAAATTAGAAATGCTTCCTGCCAAAAAATCTTCAGGTGCTAATCACTTCTGTTTGTGCAGTATCCTGCATAATTGTTTCATAGCAGTCAGCACAACTATATGCAAATATAATTAGGTAGAGAAGTATATAACTGGGAATAATCAATCTATGAGACAACGTTTCTGTAGCTCGATCGCTGGAAATACAACTTATAAAAATGAAAAACCATATATTCGCCCCTTACCACATTTTCTTTGTCTTCTTCAAGGACATTCTCTGAAATGCAAGCATTAACAGGCCCTGTAAAAGCAAAAAAATAGTAAGTACTTTTAGCTCAAACGTCTGAATGATTTTTAACCAGGGAAGGTACACTCGTAACTACCTTCTTCTTGAGCAGTTCTTTTTCCCCGTCTTTTCACCTTATCCTTATTTGGTTCTGGTTTAATGGGCTTTTGAAGTTTCTCTTTCGTGACACGCCCTCCAGCCTTTTGTGATACAGGTTTCGCAGTTGCGACAATCTTGGTTACAGAATTCCTGGTTCTAGGAGTGCTTCCAATCTTTGAAGGCTTCTGCTTGGTTGGTTCTTTCACTTGTTCAGTTTTAGTAGAGTCATTCTTCAAGACTTTGGGTTGCAGTCTATCAGTGCTTGCAATAGAGGAAGAGCTATGTACGT
This sequence comes from Capsicum pubescens, assembly GCA_030864215.1. Taxonomy (NCBI): domain Eukaryota; kingdom Viridiplantae; phylum Streptophyta; class Magnoliopsida; order Solanales; family Solanaceae; genus Capsicum; species Capsicum pubescens. Next base: position 20,225,774 of record CM061543.1, read on the forward strand.
CATCATTTGATGAACGTGTCTCATCTTTAGGCACATGAGAACAAGTCTCAGAAACTTGCAGCTGCTCAGAGTTTTGTTGAATATTATAGCTGTCAAACAGTTGTTTCACAGGCTCCTCGAGTTCAGCAAGGGTATGCCTTTTCACATAGGATTTCAGCTCATCTCTCAGACGTTGAAGAGGCTGAAATGAAAGGCAAATACTTTCAATCATATTGGTTCAATTAACCAGCTTAGCTACAAGAGCTAAAATGTTTCTAATAACTGAGATTTTATGGCCCTCATTGCAATGCAAGGAAAGCAAGCAATGAGCTTATTAACTGAAATCAACAATTTGATTTTCAAAAAAGAGTTTTTGCTAAACGAATGAAATAAGGGAATTAATAGAAAATTGAAATCTGTAGCAGTAGTCAAAACCAAATCTTCAGAGATTGTACTGTGGTTGAAAGGCAGATCAACTAAAGGTGTCACAAATATATTTCCATGAGCTCGCGATTTTTCAATGTAGAAGTAAAGTCATGTGGAGAAGTATAATAATAGCATACCTCAGAGCCAGATTCCAAAGCAAGTTTGAAAAAGCCAAGGGAAATTGAATGCTTAGCAGCAGATTCAGAAAGCTTAATCTGTGATAGCCAGTAGTAAGCTGAGGATATAAGGTCATATTTCTTTCTATTCGAGGTCTTTGAAACATTTGATAAATCCGATTTTCCTTGGTTAGTAGAAGATCTCTTTGCTCTAGTCTCAGAAATGGGAGTTTTGGTGCCAAGTGGTCTAGAAGCCGGGCTGGCGATTGACTTGGGGGGAACAGACAGCCTTCTTGGAGGCTTTGCCGATTTTTCCTTCTCAGAGAGAGGAAGAGCAGCAACACTCTTACTGACACTTGATGCAGGTCTTCTCCTGAAAGACAAATGAAGCACAGAATAATGTTAAAGTACAGAATCAGGGGACAAAGAGTAAGACTTAGAAATTGTATCTTTGACAACTTTTGTCTAATGTAGCTCTCATTAGTTCACTTTGTTTAGAAGTCATTGGCCATGGCTCTTAAAAATGGTCTTATTTTTTGTTAGAAAAATAAAGTAGTCCGGTATACTAAGCTCCCGCTATGCGCAGGGCAGCTAAGTTGCATGGACTCTTCACTTTTGATGCCGCACCCGTGTCGGATTCTACAAAAATACACTACTTTTGATAAAGCGACACGCACCCGCTGACATTTTTGAAGAGTCCGAGCAACATAGCAGGCCAGAGCACAAGAGTGTATTGTACACAGTCTTATCCTGCATCTCTGCAAAGACCGTTTCTACAATTCAAACCCGTGATCTCCTGGTATTATTTCTTGTTACAAGTACCAAAATGGATACAAGAGGCTAAACTCTTTATGTTCAATTCCTTAAAATGAAAAGCAGAAACTTTTCGCACACTAAAAGGGAGGGCAAGTTAACTCTGTACAAAGACTCTTTCTACAATTCAAATTGAGAGGTAAGCAGAGAGTAGCACGTATCAATATAAGCAGAAAATGAACTGTCGTTCAAATTTTGCTCAGATGAAGCATCTACTGATTCTGTAAGCCACATACAAGCCAGAAAAATTTCTTCCTGGCAAGTTTCAGTACCATAAAAAAGGAAACTTCACAAATCAGGTGATCAAGATTCAAGGTTAAAAACTCTTCGCTGAATAATATAATAGGCCAATCAACCAACAACGATCATTGGATCAGTAAGATTTCACCTCATTTCACATGTGCCTGCAACTTCACTGAATTTTTTCTATTTCCAAACAGCACCGTATGATAAGTGATATTCTAATCTAAACCCGACGGAAACAATAAAAGACCAGAAAAAAATCCACTAAACTATATATCTGCATACTGCACAATTTCAATCCAAAATTCATCTCATGCATAACCTAATCAGTTTATACATGCATATCTCAGAAACCTAAATTAAGAAACACAGCTTTAAGGAGATAAACAGAGATCAAAGACCTTGCAGAAGCCGAAGAGTTGGAGGAATCAGTCAGAGGCGGCTTCTCCTCCTTCGATTTAGAAGCCGATCGCAACGGATACCGCAGAAGCTTTGACGATGATTGCTTAGCCTTTGCTGCAAAAAAATAAAAAAAATCAAACACATATAGACATACAAATTCTATAATCTTATATAAATAAGGCAGCCTGAAGCTTCTGCTACTAAAGGCCTACTGCATTTCTGCAAGAGGCTGTTTGCACGACAACAACTTTACCAGTTACGTTAATCATGAATGTTGCCATAAAAAGCAGAGAGAAATTAACGGAGCGAATACCAGAAACAGAGGATCGATCTTTAGCGGAATCCTCCATGATGAATTTCCTAGGGTTACAATAGACGAGACAAATGATATGAGAAAATGTATTGATTTGTGAAAGTGAAGAAATTGTTTGTTTATATACAGCGACTGAGCGGGAAATGTGAACTGCTTCAAAATCAAAATAAAACAAAAAGTAAAAAGAGTTGGGAATATTGGAACGGCTCTTTGGGTTGGGCCCATTACAGGTTTGCTGATTGGGTTTTCAAATTTTGAAACAATTCCTTACCGTTGGATGATGTACATTGCTGATATACAATTAATTATACATGGTTTGTCGTTCAAATGAGTTGATCTTTAATTCTTGTATTTAGCCAACAAACTTATGTTTAGCGGGACGTAAGTTCTAATAGGGGATATTTGGACATAAATTGTGGGATATTATGATGCAAAAATATTAACATATGCAGTGGCGCAGCCAGGATTTCCACTAAGGATTCAGAGAACAAATCAAAAGGGATTTAACATCTATTATATACACATAAAAATAATTTTAACTATATATAAATAATATAATTTTTCGTCGAAGGAAAACCCTTGCCAAAGGATAGCTCCACCCTTGAACATATGTCATGCAGAAAAGTTTAGTTGCCTTGTGGACAAAAATTAAAGGCCAACACAAAAGTGCAAATGATCCTTGTATCATGGCATACTATTACAATGTTGCTTCATTTTTTTTAGCACATTTATTTGAGGGCTGTTTGTGAAATTGAAAACACGACTAGAACTTTAATTTCAAGCAGAAGTTGTGATTTAAAGGTGTTTTGTACTACTCCTTCACTCCCAAATTATATTTACTTTTTTTTTTTTTTGCTGGCTTAAATGATTGGTTAAGTGTTGGAAAAATAAATATTTTTTGATTAACGGGAGTCATTCGCATTGTTTAGATTCGTAGCCACATCCCCGCGTACTAGGTTAATAAAGTTAATACTAGTGGTTCTTACAGAAGTAATTCCTAATGCATCTTCTTGAACTAAGTCTGCAACAATGGGGAAGGTTGTGAGAAAATATGTGTGTTGCCAAAATTAGTTGCATCCAGTCCAAGTTTAGCTAGTGCATCCGGCATGCTCTCTAAAAGTGTGGACCAGTGGAGCAGCCTGCAGTGTTTCCAACAATATGACCTGCAATCATACAACAAATTGTGATAGAGGTAGGGAGTCATTTTTACTAAGTAACTTCGAATGCATCGATATTGACTTCCAGAGGGAGGATGTTGTTAGCAGCAGCTATAGACAGACCTCTCTTGAGAGCAAGGATTTCAGCTTGAAGAGGGGATGCGTGCGGGACAGTCTCAATGAACCCAATTATCCAACGTCCCCTATGATCCCGGATTACCCCACCTAAACCAGCCTTCCCTATTCTACCACTACATGTCCCATCCGTGTTTAATTTAAAGCAATTAACTTGAGAAGGTTCCCATCGTACCTGCATGTGAATGATGTTTTGAGGGTTGGACCCCTTGTTATCAATCAGCATATCCTATTCTATTGGGATGTCAACAGGAAAGGGGTCTTTTTTGGCATCAAAGTGATTGTTGTTCCTGGTGAGCCAAATTGCCCAAAGGCATTGATTCTTATATACAAATATTTCTTTCAAAACATTAAATGGACCGAAAAAATATTGTTGAGATTGCAATGCTCAATACGAGGTAAGAGTAAACCAACATGTCATGACGAGAGGACAAAACGCGTTGAAAACACACCTCGAATTAGACATGATGCTCTAGGGGTGTCAAATGGGCAGGTTGGCTGAAATTGGGTATATGTCAAAATCAGTTGAGTAAAATAAATAAGCGGGTCATCGATCCACCCAAAAGTTCCCGCAATTCCTATATAAAATTTAAAGTACACATTTAAAATCTTACAAAACAAATACTTCTAAAACTGGTCACTGTTCTCAATCTTAAACTCTTGGCCTGGCAATAACTAAACTGGTAGTTGACATTTGAAGATTAGGTGGAACTGGAGTTTCATCTGAATGGCCTGAAATGCAGAGATTGCCATGATCATCTTGCTCCCAATATACCTCGACCATAAGGCCTCGAGGGTTCTCTGTAGAAATCGTGCCAGGGATCTCCACGTACTTTGATCCTACAGGTACCTGTATTCCAATTGTAATGCAAATCAGTTCAGTTTGTTTTTCATCTTTCTTGTTTACCGGACAAGTGAAAACTTCCCCCGCTAGTGTAAAAAATAAATTATACTGTCAGCATATATGAGTTAATCCATAACATAAATATAATTCAGTAACCGACTTGAAGAGTAGTCCCTGATGGTAAAGTCAGCGACTTGATAGTTTCCTCAGATGCAGCCACTTCTAGCTCCGCCTTCTTTGCAATGCTCAAGAACACTTCTTCCAGCGTTGTCAGACCAATTTGAATATTTAATATGCCAAACTCCGTTTTTCTGTTGTCTAGCTCTGCAAAGAAATTCTAATACAAAAGCGCAAATAAATCAAGACACATAGTAGTGAGTGATCGAAATGCATGTTACATTTGTCTTGAGCAAACTTATCGAGGTACTTACTTCGAGTAGCTTCTCCTTCTCATGAGGGATAATGAAAGTCAAGAAGGATTTATCTTCCTCTTTTGGTGTGACATCTATACGCTGTAAAACAAATAGTTCAGTTGAGAGCACTTCTTTATTCATTGAATATTAATCTTTAAAAGCTTCATTACTAGAAAGCACCTGTTTGAACAATTCTTTGACAGCCTCATGATTCTTGCTGTCTATCGTATTTTCCATGGCATTTACATCATTAGCAACTTTACTGAAGCTAATTTTAGCGATAAATCCAGCTCCAAATCGAGACTTCAGCAAGGTTGATGTTCCAATGCAACGAAGTCTACCCTTTGCCATAATTCCAATGCGATCTGATAAAATATCAGCTTCCTCCATAGAATGTGTCGTCAGAACAATAGAACGCCCTTGCTTTGCAGCCTCAATTACACTCCAGATATGCCTTCGAGTTATAGGATCCATACCTGTAGTCTACAAGTCGCATGACTTTACCTCAGGATTGAAGAAACAAAACATTGATTATATTTGACCAAAGCTTCTAAAAGTTGCATACTGGTTCATCCAAAAAGAGAAGTTTTGGATCTCCAATCAATGCTATTCCTAAACTGAGGCGACGTTTCATTCCACCACTGTAGCTACCTGCTCTTACTTTGGCAACATCATCAAGTTTCACATCAGCCAACAATTTTTTAGCTTCCTGCCATGCAAGTAAATCACTAAGTTTTTAGTGAGAAGTCATGCAATAGTTCGGGATGCAAACATATATGACTTATGGATATAGGCCAGTGAATCACAAATATTTAGATAAATTTAATCATTTCGTATCCTTTTACTCCAAGAAGAAGTAAGGAAGGCTTCAGATACTTACTGATCTTATTGAAGTTTGGGATAAACCTTTGATGGTGGCGAAAAGTTCAAGGTGCTCTTGTCCAGATAATGCATCCCAAAGTGTGTCGAACTGCAGTATGGCCACACAAAGTCAATGGAAGAAAAACCAAGCCAAGGCGTGTAGAACTCGTGAGCAGACTCAAATTGCTACCTGTGAGCAGACTCCAATCAGCTTTCTTATGTTGGAGATACCAACCGAACTACGAACAGAGTTTCCGTAGATTAGTGCTGCCAGAAATCAACATATATAAGTTAAGCAACTCATGCTCAATCAAAAGAGAACATGTTCTAACTTGGGATTTTTACAACAAACGATCTTACCGTTTCCCCGTGTGACCGGAATTATGCCAGTCAAGCAACTAATTACAGTTGTTTTTCCAGCTCCATTTGGTCCCAAGAGACAGAACAATTGATCCTTCTCAAGATTTAACCAGAGTCCCTGTATAAAAAGACACCTTTGATTGAAACACATCTTTCATTAAGTTCTATGATGAAAACCGAGAGATTTGCAAAGGTTGTCCATATCTAAATGATGCCTTCACTTATTTCAAGTGCAGACACTAAATGATAAAACTCGAAAAATATGCATCTTATATCACGTCAAAAGTAGCCATCTTATGAGAAAGAGATGCACAAACTGGGAAAGTCTAATATTTGATGATTTATTGCTAGGATCAAGAAATTCTATTTTCTCATTCAGTATCAGTTTAGCCAAATACTACTTACGAGCAAAGGTGCATAGGGAAATTCACCTGGACAGCCTTAAAGGGCTTCTTAATCTTGCATCTGCAGTAGCAACAGAGAAGGCAACAAGAGTGGCAACTAAAGCTTATTGTCCAAGAATACAACTTATAAACGTCTTGCAGTTGCACAGCAACATTAGGATCAATGTTGCCTTCCTTCGCTTGTTGTTTCACCCTATTTTCCTCATCAAGAACATCTTCATCATCTTGAGTAAAACTGGCATTTGGAGGTACAGAACCAGAACCACAACATGGGACATTTTCTGAATTTAAAAAAAATATAAAGCCTGGTTAATGAAAGTTGTCAATAGAATTAGTGAGGAAATAAGACTAATAAGCCAAGTTCTGTAGTACCTTTAAAGTTTTCTTCACCTCTTCCTGTCCAATATCCAGGTCTCAGAAAATAATAAAACGGTTTTCTTACACCTGCCGAGTTCGGTAGGATATTGTCAAGGTAGATAGCCAAAACAAGCCACAAGAAGAACGTCGCGATGAGCCATCGATAGTAATAGAGCTAGCAAGACAAAATAGTTCAGGAAATGGTCAAACAACTTGATTTTAGAAAGAAGACACAGGGTAATAAATTTAACATGCATACTCAAGAGATAACGCAGAAAAACAAGTTTTTAGGATCTATTATCATCTTGGATACGAATTAGGTTTAAACCAAAACTAAAACTCTACCATACAATTGAATAGCAGTAATCGTTATCAACGTCACACAGAGCGAGACTACTCCAGCTGATCGGACCATCCTTTGCTAACAGCAGATTCAGAGCTCCTGAAAAGGGATTAGGCGGAAAGAAGGACCAAATTGTTCTTCTGTAGCTGGTTTTATGACTTGTGTCGCTATAGAGAAACACTGAAAATGCCTGCATAGAATAAAACAGACGTGTTACAAGGTTCATTTACGAGTTTTTGAAGTTTAGATCTAAAAATTGACTTGCCTGAGTGCCACAACCAATTACAAATATAGCAAAGCTAGCTGATGTAGTTGAAGCGGACTTGCGGATGAAGTTTGATATTAAGAATGCAAAACCAACCTAGCACATCAAGATGCAAAAGGCTTTCAGTCTTGACATACTGCAACGGTGGCTAAACTAATCATAGATGGTATCTCTATAATCCAAGGGAACTCACCATGTTTAATTGGAAAAGAAAGAACAGAAGTAAAAGAATCAAAAAGTTGTTTTTCAAGAAAAGGTGAAGCTGAAACATCATTCCAAAAAGAACTATGAGGAGTGATGAAAGGAATGCCATAATTCCCTCCCATATAAGCCATGAGCACCAGTAAGCAGAGTCGAAAAGTCCCATCACAGTCATCGCCTGTATATCAAGTTGGAACTCAGAAAAAAGTGAATATGAAACCCAAGATTCTCACATATACGGGTTAAGTACCTGGCGAAGTTTGAGCTCCTTCTCGAGAACCATTGTGCTAATCTGGAATACAAAACCGAACATGGAGACTGCATAGAAGAATATTGGACTGAGAAAAACATCTAAAGCAAATTTTTGAACTGAATCTTCAGCTTCGGGGTCTTCCATTGCAGGATGCGCAAATTCCTTGAGACCAACATTCCAGCTGAACTTTGAATCTGTAACTTAAAGATACAGTGTGTTATTTTGATGAATTTTTTTAGGAATCTATTATTGATAGTTGTAAAGGAAAACTGTTATCTTATACCACCTCCAAGCAAGGACCTTGCAATTTCTCGAGATGCAGCTAGTTGAAGGGGAAGTTGGAATTTGAAAGTTGGATCTTCAGGTACCCTTGGAACTTTAATGTATGTAGAAGTATTTGTTACTACACCATAACTTATAACCGTGGCATTTCGTTCCACGAAGTGCAAAGCTCCAGGGGTACGCATTGGATCACTGACAAGCCAATTGTTCAAATCAACTTTTGTGCCAAATGACTTGACCTGAAAAATAAAAGCATTAGTGGCTTCCGTACACCCAATGAACGACTTTTTCTCATTCTTAAATTGATAAAGCAAAAGAAAAATTGTTTGGCTTCGTTCATTCCCAGACCGTGAGTGCCTTACATGAAAAAAAATTATACAGTCTCCATGTTTGTATTTAAGTTGAAAATAGATTGTTACGATAAGCTGCGACGCCAGCCACAGTATCTTTTATGCGAGAAAACAAAATGGATTTTACTGATATGGAAATAACACTTACATTGTGCTCCACTACAAAAATTTAGTTCCTTGTCTATTCTTATTTACTGAAATTGAGGAAGCCTATTAGGTCGTTTACTCCATTTATATTCTTCATCTTACGCCAAAAAGCCAAAGGCGAAAGACGCCAGTACTTTAATCTGTGAATTTTCTATGACTTGCTCTCAAGGCATCTTGTGTTCCTCTCTTTACATATAACCTATCTTATAGAAAAGGGATTGTAATCCTGCCACAATACCTAACTGCCATATTATAATTTCTGAACAATTTGATATATCACTTTTAGAGAGCGAGCTGCCAAAAATGAGATGCCGGTTTATATAAGAGGGGAAGATCACACCGTCGTGCAACAGACTAGTGTTCATCTGCTAGAATGTCATAAGGAAGAAGGATCATAAAATAGGGTCGACAAAAAGACTTTGTCGGTTAAAATAGCATAAGAGAAAACATTTGTTCACTTTCCTAGTTGCAATAAGTTCTCTTATTTTCAGTTGAGATTGGCTTGGTCTTTAGTCTACCATAATGAGATCGGAGACAGAATTATAGGTTGACAACAGTAAGGTAAAAAAAAAACACAATGGTAGAGTTTCTCCTTCGATACCTTTAGATCACGCACGTGATAATAGCCTCTTAGCAGAAATGCAATGTGAAGGTTGACTACATATATGACCACTCTCCCCGACCCTCCCCCAACTCACATACACTAGCTGGAACACTTCGATGAGAAATGGACCTAGGGCCTAACTCAACCCAAAAACATGAGGTAGGAATTGTCCAAGATCCCCATCCCGCAATTGCTCCTCCCAACATGCCCAGGCTTGCCAATAGGAGCGTGGACAACATTGGGCAAATTAAGAATTGGGATGGGTCCGACTCTTATACTATCATAAAAAGTGGACCTTGAGTCTAATAGAGCCCCAAAAAACTACCTCAGTTCACAAGGTAAGAATTGTCCAAGACCATATAAAGAAACTAAATTCCCAACTCACAATAATGCGAGACAAACTCAACACACTTCATGTACAACGTAAATTGTTTTTCTTGTATATCAAATTTGACTATAAATTGAACACTTGATCACTTTAACTAGAAAATCAAACCATTGAACTAATAAAATGATCACTGGCACAAAGCAAGCAAATTACATCCCTTTCACTAAGGCTGTTCAAAATATGAACAAGTCAACACATCAGCAGTCAAATTTGATATAAACAGTATATACATAAAAAAAAAAAATTCTAACCATGTATAAACAGAACAGTTTTACCCCTCAGCCTTACCTGACTCCGCCTTTGCATCCTCCAAAAAAGCAAAACAGTAAACAAAAAAACATACCTTGCTAGGATGAATAGGTCGACCTGGATTATTAGCCAAAATTCCATCAACAATTGACTCAATTCTTTTGTTGCCATTTCCACTCCACACAAAGTCATAACAGGGACGTTTCATAAAAAACTTATGCTCACAAGGCGGTATCGAAGGATTTACAACAGCCTGAGGATCATTCACTTCACCAATACCAGAAGGATGTTTCGCCCGAAAAACCATAACTTTTTGTATACCAAACAACAGGCCTAAGAAGAACAACGAAGAAAATAACTGAAGAAATGTAGCTGTTTTGTTTCTCATTGATAACAAAAAATTCTTCTTCAACAAAGCAATTGTTTGTTGCCAAAATAGAGAAAATCCACTTTGTTGTAACTCCATTGCCATGATATGATCACTTCGTTTTTGCTGGTGTTTTTTGCAAGTTTAATTTTTTGGGTTAAAAATGGAAAAGTTTGATGGTATATTAGTGAAGCTTAATAATGAAGGCAATGGCGATTGTTTTTATTCATGTTGTTTTACGGGGAAGCCAAAGTCTTTACTTTGCATAACTGTTGGAATACTTCCGCCATTTTCACATTGGGAAAAGACTGTTCTGCCCTTAAGACATGTACCGTATACTACAAAATCAGTTTTGGGTTATAAAAACAAAATTTAATTGTTTTTACTTTCACTATATTCCTTTGTCAAATTTTATTCTAAATTAATTTTTTTTCTAAAAAAGATACTATTTTTTAAAATTTTATTAAATTTATATGGAAAAATTATAACTAAACTTAAATCCATCTTCAATTCCAACATCAAAAAATTTAAATAAAGTCAACAAATACATGTAAATAGTCTGTAGTAGTTTGTAAAAGATATCCAAAATACTCTTTTAGAAAAAAAAAAATGATTATGCATTTTAAATAAATTAGGTGAGTTGAGTCAGTAGTTTGTAAAAGATATCCAAATTACTCTTTTATAAAAAAAATTGACAATGCATTTTAAATAAATTAGGTAAGTAGAGTGATTTTGTTAGTTCTGAAATTAAGAATATAAATTATAAAAAAAATATAGTATTTAAATTCTAAATAATTTTTTATTTAAAATATGATCAAACACAACTCTAATATCATAATCAAACGTCTACTGCATTACTCCACAGTACTTCACATAATCAAGGTTGTTGTCACCTTTTCATTAGTGGAAAATAAAATTCTGTCACCATTGGTAGACAAAGGAAAAATAAATAAATTCCACAGAAATGGGGACATGGGAAGAACTCTACGTTGACGTTGAATTGGAAAACCATTTCAGTACCACAAAAAAAGACATTGCATTTAATATCACCCTTTAATTTTGCATTTTGAAGTTGATAACTTGATTTTATTAAAGAAGTGGCCTACATCTATATTTAATGTCGCAACAAATAAAGATGGAGACTTATTTATTTAATTAAAAAAAAGCCATAGCCTTATTTTTTACTCCCTCCGTTTCATATTAACTGAACCTTATAGACTTGACACACCCATTAAGAAAATATTAATTAGAGGGTTATTTTATCAAATTAGTCTTATTAATTATGCTTTGAAATATAAATTTAAGTAAATACACTTTGTTTAGTCATTTAATGTTAAGGGTAGTATTGGAAGAACATAATAAAATTCTCTTGATTTTATCAAAGGGACAACTAAATTGAAATAAATATTTTTAGAAAGAGGACCAACTAAAAAGAAACGGAGGGAGTAATTAACTAAAAAATGTCACATCATTTTAAAAAATACGCAAAATAAAGTTAAGACATAACGGGAGCTTTAGTGAAAATAAAAATATTTGAGCTTTAAAAAGGACCAAATAGACTATTATGACGCGTAAGCAAATTGTAATTGATGGTGAGTTATATTCGTTAGTTTCCACGAAATGTTTAATTATGAAGATATTGATAACGACCCAATATTCAAAAAAATTTCCATTGGAGAAGTTAGATGTCTAGGAATTTTAAGAAACATTTAATTGTATCATTGAATGAGAACATAAATTTAATGAAGAAAAAGAAAATGTACATACATGTCACTATTGGTTGTTGTAATTACAAAAAATTCACAACTCAAAAAAGTAAAAATGAACTAAAAAAGGTATGAAGTGGTCCTTATCTCATAAAGAAGAAAAGGAAAAATTGCGCTATTATGAGAATTTGAATAGCCAATATTTAGATTGGATTTGATCAAAATAATGGAGTTCAAATTGAAATGTTTGGTTATTTTATTTTTCATATCTTAGAATTATTATTACACGATATTATTGTTGTATTTTTTTTTTTAAATCTCGTGATATGGTTCAAGAGAGAAAGCAAAAGTTGAAATCAAGGTGAATATCGACGTAAAATATTTTAGTTGTGTAACTCAAAGTTGGTAATTGTTGATATCGTTGGTGAATGCTGACAACTTTTTTAATTCTTAAATTTTCATTTTTAATAGGTAGAGAATTAACTTTCGTATAATCTGTCGAAACTGTATTTGAACTTTCGTTTGACTGAAGATTTGAAAGCTGAAATATGAAACACAAAAAATTGAGTTTTTAAGATTGTGATTTTTAGAATTTAAAGTTATGTTTGGAAAATTATTTTATTTGAAAAAAATTTAAATTTTTTGTAAGTGAAAGAAAGTCCTAAAAATCAATCTAGTCTTCCTCAAATTTTAGCAAACTTCATGATCAAATAAATTTTTGAAAATAAATCTTCAAAATCTAATATAAAATTTATTGTCAAACGCAGCTAATATACACCAAAAGACTTGTAAGAAAAGAATCATGAGAGGGCATTTTAGACTTTCAAACAAGGGTAATTTTGGTATTGACAAAACCTTCTAAAGAACCTGACAAATGGCTTCACTTCATAGTCATCGGTAAACTCGAAACTCCAAAAATGTACTTTAGTTACAACTAATGTACACTTGTTTTTCTTGTTTTTAAGGACCAACTATTTGTTCTCCTGTTCATCTTCCTGAAAAAAAAAACAAAAACGTAAAGGTTGTTTCATCAATGGCTCATTTTTGGAACCAAACTAATGCTTTGTTTCGCAAGAATCTCGTATATCATGTTAGTTCAACATTCTCTATCTGTTTCAATTTTTCCTTTTTGTTGTTATTTATGGTCGAAACAGTCTCTTGCAGAAATATAAAGGTAAGATTTTGTATAATAAACACTTGTGGTTCAGCGGTGCACTGGCGGAGCCACATGTCGTCGGAAATTCTGGCTCCGCCACCATCCTGAACCACCTGCACACAGCGAGAACTTTAGTGCACCGGGCAGGCCATTTTTTTTTTTTTTATTTTTATGTTAGTTTCAGTTGTGAATTTTGATTATGATGTTTTGAATATTGTAGAAGCGGCATGCTAGATCACATTTGAAGGTGATTTTGTTTCCAGCAGTTCTGTTTATACTGCTAGGAGTTTTGCAAAGTTATGTCAACAAGGTTAAAAGAGAAACAGAACACGACCCTGGATTTCCAGCTGAATCGCCTCCTTTATTGCAAATGCCTTCTCCTCAATTTCGTGCCGTGATGACTGATTCAATGCCGTTTCCTGGACTGCCTGATGCATCTTGTAGAAAAAATGGTTCATGTCCTGCTACTCTACTTATCACAGGGAACAACAGAACCATTGGAGAAAGTAAGAGTTTTTCTTTTCCTTTTCGCATACATGATGACATTGCTAAATTTAATATATTAAGCTGGCGTTTGACTATAGATTTGGAAAATTAATCTTCAAATATTAGTTCGACCATGAAATTTGATATATGAGTTTGGTCGTGAAATTTGATTAGATTTTGAAACTGTGATATTTCAAATATTTTCACGTTCCCAAAAACTGGCTTAGATCATGTATCGAGTTTTTTGGGACTTCCACTCACAAAGATGTCCAAACATTTCTTCAAATTCTAAAACTAAGAACTTCAAAAGATCAAATTAAAAAGTTTCAAATTTCAAAATCTATGGCCAAGCAGGAGCTAAAGGGAGATATTTAGGGTTACCTGGTACCTGTCCGAGTGGGAGTTAGTAGGTGCACTAGTGGAATTAGTCTAGGTGTTTTGCAAGCTGGCCTGGACATCATGGTGATGAAAGAAAATAGGAAGATCGGAATAGAAGCTCTCTTTTTCTAAATTTAATTTGTGAATTTTGGTAGGTGTGGCTGGAAAGATGTTCATAGATTCTCCAGAACCAAGTTCAGCTTCTGATTATAAAGCTATTGCCAATGGCATTTTCGTGAGTTTTCTTTCCTTTTGTTTATGATTATTACCCCTTTTTTCTTTTTGTTTCTTATCCTTGTATCTTGGTTTTGGTTGTTGGATCAGGTTGTAGCAATTTTTAAGTCTTTGTTCTTCTTATTAGTTTTTTATTATCATTATGTAATACATGAATTTGGAAATATTCCAGGGGACAAACGGGTCACCCTTTGGCTTACTCTTTCATGTTCGACCTCATTGTCCTGCAGCAATTCCATCGCGTCTCAGAAACTCCACATCAGAAACTGGTAATGTCCTATTTTTTTTTTGGTAAGCTGGATTTCATATATATCAGTACTAGTCAACAGTTGGTAACAAAATAGATCGGGGAAAAGGGGGGGGGGGGGTTGCCCCCAGTGTCGGAGCCAGAATTTTCATTGAGGGGTTTCAGAAGTAAATATACGGACTAGTCGAAGGGGGTTCAACATCTACTATATCTACATAAAAATATTTTTGATCATGTAAAAATAGTATATTCCGACGAAGGGGGTTAACTCCCTGAATTCAATGTGGCTCTGCCACTGGTTGCCCCGTGAGTGGAGTTTTGGCTCAAGTAATGGCAAGTAGTATTAATATGACAACTTGAAATTTTCCTAGCATGAGTAGTTCCTAGAGTGTCTACCTCCATTTCTTCTGTGAAATTCCAAAACAAGAGGTTCACCAAAATGCATACACGGAGCATCCTCCTTTGCCAACACGTCTGTGACCCTATTCTGCTTCCTGAACACATGTCTGATCACTGGGCAGCCCAATCTGTGCATTAATGACCTGCTTTCAAAAATTATATTATCATATGGTAAGTGACCATATCATGGACATAGCTGTGGTGGAGTCTGTGTTGATCTCTAATGGATAGAGATTTTGTGCTACTGTGAACTTGAGGCCATATAGTATGGCAAGTAGTTCAGTGCTAAGTTGCTAAGACTCTCCAAAAATGTTGCCGCACCCGTGTCAGATCCTTGAATAGTCCGAGCAACATAGTTTCAGTGTGAGCAGCATTGGTTTTGACACAAGGTTTGGTGTAGCCGCACCCCAAGTGCGTCTATGATCTCTCAGGACTCCACCAATCCCCCCAATGCCCTGCTGCAATTGTTTATGCAGAACCATCTGTGTTTTGCTTGAAGTTTCCTGGGTCTGGGGGCTCCCATTTGACATGGATAGTAGTAGTTGGGAGTTTGTCTTTGTCCCCATGTCAAACTAGCAAGTGATATTCTGTTGCCAGCACAATTATTTGTAGCAAGCTACGTCCTTTAATACTATCTGTTAGTGCTAATGTCTTTAAAGCATAGCTGGATCTATCTCTTTCCCTATGTACACCAATTCCTCTAGTTCATTTTTCATATTTTGCAATGCCATCAAATGTGTGCATTTGAAAACAATTTTAAAATGAAGTCAGTGGAGTCCAATCCTTTCTCGTGCTTACTCCGCAAAACTTTAAGTTGTATTTGCCCATTCCCTGTCCGTCAGGTCTTCTATTTGCTTGTGTATAATGTATCCTTTCTGCTTGTGAGATTTTTTAGACACCAGAAGTATGTAACGTGCACTAATTTCACTTCTACGCCATATTTAGACGTCATATGTGCGGAAGGTTTATATTTGTGGCGCAACAGCTCTGCTCAGATTAATGATGAGCTATTCAAAGGATTCAGAGAAGGAAATAGAGAGGGGAAAGTAAACGAAGTTTTGGCAGGTTATTCTCGTAGATGTCTGGACTTTATAGTTTCACATGTATATATTCCTTGTGCTGATACGTTCTCGTTTCCCACAGCTTATGATTTCTTGGATACAAGTGGAGAGAATTTCAATGTCAACATTCAATTTAATTCTACTCATGTGGACGATTATCGAAGTGATGGCCCTCAATTATTGAGGATACCGCGTGCTGAGAACATGGTATATCCTTATATTCTTTTTTTATGCAGAGTAGAAGCTTTAACAATAAAGAAAAAGGCCCTATATAACTTAGATGTTCTTAATTTCTTTTCAGTTCATTGTTAGATTGTACTTAGCAGGCGTAGCTTACTGTTTACAAATGAAGCTTTAACTTCATCTTCATCTTCAGCATCAAAATAATGTTTCTCCTTACAACAAGCTTTGGGAAAAATGCCTTGAACTCACAAGAGCAAATATTAAATGGAAGTAATATTATGAATTTGAATCAACAAGGAAAATTAGGGATCATGAGACATTATGTAGATAAGGGGGAAAAATATGGTATCCCAATGCTTGAAATTTGTAAGTAGATGGTAATAATTGTTATATTGACTCTGTACTGAATAAATTAAAGACGAAGCACACAACTTGGTTGCTAAGTGAATATGTACTGGCAAATACTAACTTGATCTAAGTTCTAATGCTTGGAAATATGAGATTTTATGCTCTTCTATGTAGGTAACGAATGCCTATCTCCAATTTTTACGTGGTCCCTCTACAAAGATGGTTCTAGATTTTGTTGCTGAGATGCCTATTCCTGGCGGATACATAAGGCCACGCGACATATCTACCTTTCTAAATATTCTCTTCTTTACATGGGTCATTCTACAAGTATTTCCGGTAAATAGTTGTTTAGTTTGTGAAAAGTTGCATGGTTGTGTCAATGATTCTTTTCTGGTGGAATTTTGTTGCATTTGTCATTTGTTAGAAGTTTTTAGCGTCTTGATCATTTACTTTCTTTCCAGTTGAATTTGCTTTAGTGGTCTGTATATTTAGTTTACAAGCTTCAGTTGTTGTAAAAAAATGATTTTGACTCTGCATATGCTATTATTCTTTTCATTTTATGGCCTTAGAGTTCTGATCCAGTATTTCATATCCACTTTTGGTATTTAAGAGAAGGATATTAGTTACTTTCTTCTAAAAGTTATAGACTTATGTAATTATAGAGCTGCTAAAATCTTTTTTTCCATCCTTATATAAGACGAGAGTGATCTCAATGTAGGTTATATTATCATCTCTGGTTTATGAGAAGCAACGGAAGTTAAGGATCATGATGAAGATGCATGGCCTTGGGGATGTTCCTTATTGGATGATTACTTACGTGTATTTTCTTGTCATTTCCTTAATCTACATGTGCTGTTACTTTGGATTTGGTGTACTGACAGGTAACACATTGTCCAGGACAGCTGCTTCTTTCACATTTATACGAGCTGGTTCAATATTTTTTTCTTGTTTTACAGGGTTAACAATTTTCAAGCTGAATTCATATGGTGTCCAGTGCATCTTTTACTTTGTTTTCACAAACTTGCAAATATCTATGGCCTTTCTATTAGCTGCAGTGTTCTCAAATCTGAAAACTGCCTCAGGTTGGTGCCGTGCCAGTGCGGAGTTCTGTTGAAGTCCTTGGCAATACATGAGTATTCAACTTAAAAGGGAACTGATTTTCATGAATAATAACTTTAACATTGGATAATGCAGTTGTTGCCTATACAATTGTCTTTGGGACGGGGATCCTGGCTTTTCTCCTTTTCCAGCCCCTAGTTGATGATGCATCATTTCCTCGTAAGTAGGTTTTCCTAATTACTTCGTTCCAAGTCTCACAAATCTATTGTGCTACCTTGAACTGTGGTAAACAATTTTCTTCTGATAAATGTGGGTGCTATATAGCTTTGGCGACCAACTTAACATTACAAGACTCTTTAGTTTTCAAGGAAATGATACTTACAGTTTTTCTTTTTGAAAACGTATGGATTGTATTAATAGAATAGCATGACTAGTGCTGAGAATACTGTGCTGGTTAGCATAAGCGTAATTTTTTTCCAAAAAGTGTGGCCCTCTACCCTTTACAATCCTTTAAGGATTTCTGTGAATTCTAACAGTGTTTCTACCTCATTTACACCAAGAATTAAACAACACAAGGCAATGAAATTTGATTCTTTCTACTGATTTGTATTTATCTTCGAAGCATCTAGAATTCATTTCTCTCTGAACGACCCACCAGATACTCCACATTTTTAACTGTTATTTTTTATGTAACATGCTAGAGACTGCTTAATAGTCTTGGATTTGGTGCGAAGCTGGGCCACAAAAGTTAGCATCTGAATTATTTCTGTATCTTAATCATTGTTTCGGTCCATATGAACAAATGTACTAGCTATTTGGAGGTGGCAACTCTAGATGTAGCCTGTGACTCATTATTTTTGCCTTCTCCCACCGAGTAGCTTTAGAGGATCAAAATAGAAAAACACTGAGATCAGCTCAAGGTGAAGGACACAGAATATGTCCACACGTTGAAGGCCTGAAATTGGCCCTTCAAATTATATATGCAACCAGTTTGCTTCTCTTTGAGATGATTTGGCTCGTAGTACCTACAATGAATGAGGCACAGCTATCCTTTCATATTTTTCAGGCTATGTTAAATAGATTGTGTTTGTAGGTGTTAAAAGCCCAAAAATTTGGGAAATATGTATTACTCAATGTTCGATATTCACTTCCAAAGACACTTCTTACAAATATTCCTGAAAAGAATGGTGTAATTCTGATGTGTCATAGCCTGTCACCATTATTTATTTTGGACAACCAGTGTGGTATAATTCCACAACTGATTTAGTGGTTTGGACAATTCTGGCTGTTTTTCTGTTTCGGTTGTGTTTTAGTAGAATTAGATATTCCTGGTGGATCACTTCAAGCAATTTTCTTTTCACGCCGATTGTTTTTTCATTGATTGATTATTGTTGGTATGTTGATCAAATGTGTTGAGCTTAAGTCAGGGAACCTGGTCAGTGAAGATTCATATAACCGGCCCTTGTTTTAGATTGAGGCATAATTGTTATTGTTGTAATCACTCTATTTTGAATTCTACTTGTCTCTCATGTTCACTGAATATAACATGTTTCTTCTTCTTCATCTTCTTTTTTTTTCCGGATAGGTGGTTGGCTAATATTCATGGAATTATACCCTGGCTTTTCTCTGTATCGAGGGTTATATGAGCTATCCCAGTATGCCGCGGGCGGATACATTGTAGGGACTTATGGGATGTGCTGGGATTATCTTAGTAACAGCAATAATGGCATGAGAGAGGTTCTGATTATCATGTCAATTGAATGGGTGGTATTTCTGATTGTTTCCTATTACTTGGATCAAGTTATATCATCTGGAAGTGGAAACCGTCGGGGTCTTTTGTTCTTCTTGCCAAATTCTCAAAGGAAGCATTTAACGTCATTGGAGAAAACTTCTTTTCTCAGCGCAGAATCAAGTATTCAAATTGAAAATAATGACGTTTCCGAAGAGGTAATCAGTCTTGCTAACTCAAGATTTTCATGAACTTATGGCTTTGAAGTGGTTCATGAACTCATGGACCATAAATGCATGCAGAACATTTTGAACTTGTTGGACCCGGACATTATATTGTTCATGCACCAGAGGTTTAGTCGTGTCCATTCAAATCCGGATATATCCAATTCTTGGTCCAACCAATGTTAAACCTCATATTATGTCTTTTCATGCTCTAGATTTCTAATCTAGGTAGGGGTGATGGAGTCCGACGTTAGATGATGGAATGGATCGTTGTATCTTTATATAGTTTTGGACAATCCTCATCTCAACAACTAAATTATAGAAACATGGTACCAGGGTAGACTCATCTCAGTTCTTGGTTTATCCAATGTTAGGTCCCATATTATATTCTTCTCGCTCCACATGTCCATCCTTGGTTGTGTGTAGGGTGTTACACTTTGGTTGAAGGAATGATATGTAATCTCCTTTTTATGGTTATGGCTGATCCTATCTCATGAGCTAGGTTTATGGGGTTGAGTTAGACCTAAGGCAATTTTCATAGCAAGGTTTAATCCAGATTTCCAGTCCTTGGGCGTGTAGAGTTGGAGAGTGGGAAAGCGGGTGTTAGCGTCCTACATTGGATGAGGGAATGAGTTTTTATCTCCTTATATGATGTTGGGCGAACCTCACCTCATGGGCTAGCTTTTGGGACTGGGTTAGATCCAAAGTCCAGCTTCTTTCATGGTATCATATATTCTTTGTTTATCCAATATTTCATCCCATATTATATTATCTACCCTCCAAATGTCGTGGATAATCCTTATTTCATGAGCTACCTTTTGGGGTTCAGTTAGATCCAATGTCGATTTTTTTTTAATCAGAACTCTCATCAAGTATATTCCTAGGTTTATTATGGCTATTTTAGATACTTTCCATGTTCTAGTCTCAGTCACTTGAATCGTCCTGCAGTGTGCATAAAGTAGAGTCATCTCATTGTAGTCTTCTGCCTTCCCTTTACAGAGAAAGATGGTTGAACAATTGCTAGAAGCGCCACATTCGGATTATTCTGCCATTTGCTACAACCTCAAAAAGATGTATCCTGGAAAGGATGGCAATCCCGATAAATTTGCAGTTAAAGGAGTAACTCTCGCCTTTCAGCGCGGTGAATGCTTTGGCATGCTTGGTCCAAATGGTGCAGGCAAAACTACTTTTATTAGCATGGTTGGTGACAGTTTTCTAAAGTAACTGGGAATGAATTTTAGTCACCACATATGCCATGTTATTTTGGGGAAATAAAGATCTGCTTGACTTATGTACATTGCGCTTTTTCCCTAGCATTTTTGTAGTGTTGTAACTTATTAAGCTATGGTACTAAATGACAGATGACTGGGCTCTTGGAGCCAAGCTCTGGGTATGCATATGTTGAGGGTCTAAATTTGCAGACTCAAATGAACGAAATATATGGTAGCATGGGTGTGTGTCCACAACACGAGTAAGTTTATTTGTTTTCATCTCGCCCATGATCAATTGCGGCGTCATTTATGTTCTTTGTTTTGCATTTCAAAGTGTTGACATAGTACGCTTTCTCTGTTTCTCCAATCCTTGTTAGCTTGCTCTGGGATACCTTAACAGGAAGGGAACACTTACTCTTTTATGGAAGACTGAAAAATCTCAACGGTGCTGCTTTAAGCGAAGTACGCAAATATAACCATCAACTTCGTTTCAACATCTGCTTAAATAAAGCCAAAATTAAAGAATGTTTAGGATGGTTTTCTTATATATTTATTGCTTAGAGGTGTTATATTTTGAAAGAAGATTAGCCTAGTCTCTTGCTGTTGCATATGCATGTGTGTGTGTAAAGACGGAGTTTCATACTGAATAAAAAGTTCCTTACTGGTCAATGGTGCTGTCTGCTGTGAAGGAATTTGTACATCTGATCATTAGCAGAATCTAGAAGTGGAAATGATTCACCTTTGAATCAACGGTGCATTCCATGAAGAATAATTACTCATCATGGCCTTTAATTTCCTTCGGAATTCTATTGGCTACAAGTATCTTTTACAAGATCAGGAGAAAATCGCTAAGATGGACGTACACTTCAATTTTTTTTCTGAGAAAGCTCTACATCATGACGTAGAATTGTTTAATACATTTTATTTCCTCTCTTTGATCCTATCTTATTGCAACAGGCAGTGGAGAAATCTCTTAAAAGTTTTAATCTTTCCCAAGGAGGGGTTGCTGACAAATTAGCAAAAAAATATAGTGGGGGTATGAGGAGAAGACTCAGTGTAGCCATTTCATTGATTGGGGACCCCAAAGTATGTACAAATCTGTCCTCTTCTGTTATGACTTGAAATTGTCCTGAAGTTTTGGGTTCCAATTGGCTAATAATACTAACAGAACTCAAAATTTGTAAGGTTGTCTATATGGATGAGCCAAGCACTGGACTTGATCCTGCATCACGAAAAATGTTGTGGGATGTCGTGAAGCATGCAAAGCAAGATAGAGCAATCATTCTCACCAGTAATCTGCTCTACCCTTAGTTTTTATGTACAAACATTTCGTTTGGGGTTGTTATTTTGAAGCTATCTTGAAGTTGTCTGCAATTACCATGCGTTCTCAAACATAAGCTCTATGTTCGCTTCTTCTCTCATTCGGGTTAACAACATTGATGCTGTTCTTTCTCTTCCTCTCAGCACACTCGATGGATGAGGCAGAATATCTTTGTGATAGGATAGGTATCTTCGTGGACGGGAACTTCCAGTGCTTGGGAACCGCAGATGAGGTGACTTCTATTACCTTACCAACTAGTTCACAATTAAAATTTTGGAACTTGACTATTTTTGTAGATCTTTTTCCCTTGCTCTTTAATATCATCGTAATTTTTTTGCTATCACTCTAGATTGAGACTTGCTCCTGTTTCTATGAATTGCTGAGAAAGTTAATATTCTAGATTTGATTTACTACTGAATTAGCTAGGATAACATCTCGAACAAAATTAGGTAGGATAACATCTCGAAGGAGTTGCCGCACTTAGGGTTGGGAGCAGTGGCGGAGCCAGGATATTCTTGAAGGGGGTTCATAAGTGAACATACGAACTAACTGAAGGGATTCAACATCTAATATATATAGATAAAAAATAATTTTAACCAAGAATATATAGCATAATTTTTCGCCGAAGGGGGTTCATGTTCGGATGAACCCCCTCGGCAAAGGGTAGATCCGCCCCTGGTTGGGAGAGTGGCAATGGGAGCTTGGATTTTTATATTCATGTCTATTGAGGAACCATTAATCCATTATCTAAACCAGTATATGATTACTAAATCATCTCATTAAAAGTTCTTATCTTGTGTGATCCTTCTAGCAAAATTATTGGCTCAAACTTTATGCTTGTACCTCTTGGTTCTGTAGTTTTTTTCTATCAGAATACTGGAAACTGATTCCATAATTCTTGTAAAGGAAAAAGAAAGGCTCTGATACAAGTTAAGGATCAATGATCTTGTGTAGGACAAGGTTTCTGGAAACAATTCTGAAATGAATATTAAATTACAAATCTGAGATAAGTGTACACTCAGTGAGTTTATGAAATTCAAAGCTGTAATGTCACTTTAGTGCACATCGGCATATAGATACATGTGTTTTATGCATAGGTATTGCGCTATAGGTTTCTCATGTTGGAAATTCATATTTTTTCTTGTTATGCATTTTGTATCTGGAAAATGGAACGACGTCAATTATGCTTTACGGACAATTTTTTTTTTCCAATCATGCCTCAATCTGAAATTATGGTGTCTGATCTTGCAAATACCAAACTGTATAATTAGCAGAAATTCTGTAATTGGATGTTTTGTTTACTGGTAAAACTTTAGTGTGTATGCTGGAACATATTCTGATCATATAGTATTTGAATTATGTTAACTGTGAACGACAGTTAAAAGCTAGGTATGGGGGATCCTACATGTTCACCATGACTACATCACCAGAAAAGGGGAGTGAAGTGGAAAACTTAGTGAAACATCTATCTCCAAACGCGAAGAAGACGTATCATTTGTATGGAACTCAGAAATTTGAGCTTCCAAAAGGTGAAGTGAAACTTTCAGATGTGTTCCTAACGGTTAGACAAGCGAAGGAGAGATTTCCAGTTCAATCTTGGGGCTTGGCTGACACAACGCTGGAGGACGTCTTCATCAAGGTGGCAACTGAGGCAGAGTGATCACTTCTTTGCTGATAATCTTATAGTCATGTCGAATCCCTTATTCTCTTGCTTGTAAGATATATGTGAAATAAAGTTGTTCGGTTTGTAGACAAGAATGATTGTTGGTTTATGTTAGTGAATTGCTTGGTCAATTGACCAAACACTGTTTAAATACGTTTCTTTTGGTATATCTCTCTCTTTAAAAAAATTTATATTCGTCCAGGGTTTGCTTGGTTAGCTTCCATATAACACCTGGTAATTTTGATTCTCACGCTTTATCCTACCATAATTCCTTTCTCCGGACATGATAACATAAGCTCATGATCCAATAAAGCGATCAATTAGACTAATTTACCAAATGAAGCATATCCATAAACTTCAGTTCTCAGTGGTAAATTAAGCATATCCATAAACTTCAGTTCTCACCACCACTGAGCCACAGAAAGCAATTTTAACTTTTAATGAATTTACAAAGTGCTATATTCTAGAGAGAGATAAAATCTATATATGGGAATGCGACTTACTATAAAGTTGAACATCAACAAAGATATTGCAGTATACTGATTCCTTGGACAGAAATGAGAAACACTTTATGACAAAAAAAATCTCAACATTTACTTTAATTGCATATGGTCCTATACAAAAATAATATCAATATGCAAAACTTCTGAATTCAATCAATAGACTAAAAGCTCCTATTGAAAATATTCCGTCAAAATTAACTAAGACCTAGAATTTCACCTTTTGAAGCGCCAGTCGCCTATGGTAAACTCAGGCTAATAGTATAATACTATTCAAGGTGGACCCTTACGATCTCTTACTTTATCTGAGTTTACGTACCTCAGTCGCTACTATTTCCTAGTAAATTTTTTTTGTCATGCATGACTACTGCACTTTGAGTAGTGAAGGGTCAATTACAATTCCTTGGGGTTTAGCTGATTTGGTAGTTGGAGGATCCCTTAGTTGAATTTGAGGTGGTATTGGCATTTCTTCTGAGAGGCTAGAAATGCAAATACCACCATTTTCATCTGGCTCCCAATATACTTCCACCATAACACCTCCGGGATTCTGTGGAGATTTTGTTCCTGGAATTCCCACAAATCGCGCTCCCGCTGGTACCTATTGAATACGTATTAACAAGAAATGTCATTTATTCCACCATGGATATAGATTAAAGAGAATCTCAATCGAAATTTATATTGTACTAGTACTTATTATATAAACAAAGATTCTGACGATTGACTTACTTCAATAGACTCCCCTGATTTCAACGTAAGAGTTGAAAATCTTCCTTCTGCTATTGCAGTTTCCACATCTGCCTGTTTAGCTATGTTCATGAAAACTTCTTCAAGAGTTGTAAGACCTAACTGGACGTCTCTTATACCGAACTCACTTTCTCTAGCTTGAAGCTCAGCAAAGAATTCCTGATAGGTGTAAAGCCAATGGAATATGAGACTCTAACAATCCTAATCTTGTGTGCTTATTAATTCCACAGAATTGAGCGTAAAGTATAGTGTATTATTGCGCTTATATATATGAGTTTAATTTCTTTACATCGTTAGCGTATATAAGTAAAATCCTTGAGTTATTCAAGACATTACCGTCAAAAGCTTCTCCCTGTCATGAGGAATAACATAGGTTAGGATGGACTTATTTTCATCTGTAGGCACCACATCCAAGCGCTGTCAACAGAGTTTATATGTCAGAATCAAGCAGTCCTTAAAAGAGAGAAAATCGAAAGAAAATAAAAGTAGAGGAAGTAGCTTTTGACATACACTTTTAAAGAACTGTTTCACAGCTTCAGGTTGAGATGCTTTTTCAGTAGATAAGCCCACATTAGCAATGAAACCAGTTCCGAATTTTGATTTCAATCTTATGGAAGTTCCAATGCAACGAAGCCTTCCCTTTGCCATGATAGCAATGCGGTCGCTTAAGACATCAGCTTCTTCCATTGAATGGGTTGTCAAAATAATGGCACGCCCTTTTTTTGCTTTCTCAATTATGTCCCAAACATGCCTTCGAGTTATCGGATCCATACCAGTAGTCTATGAAGGCATCAGGGAAAGAAAATGTTGAAACATAACAATTTTTAAGCATAGAAGCTGATAAAAGATCGTATGGGAAGAATTTTAACTACCAGTACCTACCGGTTCATCCAAAATAACCAACTTTGGGTCTCCAATAAGGGCTATAGCAACACTAAGTCGTCGTTTCATTCCTCCACTGTAACTACAAGATCTCATCTTGGCTGACACCTTTGTGATTTTTGACTGAGATAATAGTTGTGCTACCACCTGTTTTTGATTGAAGAATTCATTTGGTAAGATTTAAAACAGCTAATCTTGTAGAATCTTTATAAAGGTATAGAAGGATCGATATAGTTTAGGCGTATTTGCAATACCGTGTCTACTGAAGCAGGTGGTAGACCTTTAATGTTGGCAAAAATCTGAAGGTTCTCTTGTCCGGATAATGCATCCCAAAGAATATCAAACTATAAAACAAAAAATGAATCAATTTCAACAATATAAAAGGCAGTATATGCTATCAGCTAGTTCCAATGAAGACTTGAAAACAGAAAATTACAAAGAAGAAGAAAAAGAGTGTTACCTGGGGGCAAACTCCCATCATCCTTCGAATGTTTGTCATGCCCATAGAGCTTCGTATGGACTGATCATATACAGATGCTGTTGAAAAATGCTTCGTGTTACACATGCGCAACTTTAATGAATGAAAAATGTGAGAAAAATTGCGATCAAAGCTATTACCATCTCCTTGCGTAACAGGGTTAATCCCAGTCAAACAACTTATAGTAGTAGTTTTGCCAGCTCCATTGGGCCCAAGCATACAAAGCAGCTGATCCTTTTCGACGTTCATCCATAAGCCCTGCATAAACACACACAAACCCACCCCGCATAAGCATTTATTTTCTTTGTTCTTACTTTGTTTTTCATTTTAGTAATTCACTGTAAGTATTATACATCTGAAAAACCCTGAGTGAAATTCTTTTACATGGTCTTTTTGAACTTTAGATCAACCCGTCTTTCACGATCAAAATATCAGATGTACATAATTCAGATTAAGTTCAGGAAAACATACTTAAATTATTATTGTTGTAGTTACTATTGAGTATGTTTTGTGATGCTTTCACATTTGTTTATTCTCTTTCTGGACTGCTCTGGACTGTTTATCTTGAGCCGAGGGTCTATCGAAACAAACTTTCTACTTTTGAGGTAGGGTTGAGCTCTGCCCTCCCCAGAACCCACTATGTGGGAACTATACCGGGTATCTAAGTTGCTCGGACTCGGGTGCGGGTGTCCGATACGGGTACGGATCTAGAGGTTGGATCCTTCACAGTCTCAATTTAAAGATTCGGGGATATGGATCTAGGGATGAATACGGGTGCAGGATTTTGGCGAAAAATAATTTAAATGTCTAAAAATAGAGTAATAAAACATAAATTATGAGATATTATGTTGAAAACTTGAGGAGAAAATATTGTTCAAGAAGAAAATCCCGAAAGGAGATAAAAGGAAAAACAATGACATAGAAATTTCTATATACAAGGTATTCCATTTTCTTCAATTTCACCTTAGCTTTTGTTTTGATTACAGAATTTCTTAAATTTGTCAGGACTTTCCCCCTCGATTTTGGTCAAAGTACCCAAAATTGGTTGACCAGATTGGGTATGGATCCCACACCCACACCCACGTCGTGTCGACACGGGTGCGGCACCGAAAGTGAAGAGTCCAAGTAACTTCGCCGGGTATGTAGTTGTTCTTGACTAATAACAAATCTAAATTAGTTGAGAATATAACTTCAAAAGCTGTTAGAAGATTGCGTTTTCTCAAATGGTTGTTGCTAGAGTCCAAATGCCAGCGGGGTTAGCATGCTCCCCGCCCCCTCCCCACATAGGCTAAAACCCACCCCGTTGCAATCCCTGTATAATGTCTAATACATTGCACCGGCAACATAGTTACTACTACTAGTATTATCTTCATATGGACCATAGATAAAGTACCTTGACACTATGGAAAGGAGGAGTTTTTTTTCTGCAGCAGCAGCAGCAACAACCACCTGTAGACTTTCCAGGATATGTCTTAACAAGACCGCGTATTTGAACTGCATTGTTGGAATTTCCACCTTCCACAGCTTGCTTTTTAACAGTGTTTTCTTCTGTAAGAACGTCTGCATCATCTGGTGTAATAGGTTCCAGCTTTGGCAATGAGCCTGAACATAAGCTACAGTTTCCTCCCTCTAAAATTATAAGAAGGAACATAACAATAATTAGATTTTTACAGCTTACAGTAAGACTAGAAAGTATAGTAAAGTGGGAGTGTACTGTTTACCTTTCACATTACTTCCACCATTTCCAGTCCAGTAACCAGGATACAGGAAGTAGATTTTTGATTTTCTCACACCAGATACATTTGGAATTATGTTGTCAAAGTATATAGCCAAAATGAACCAGAAAAAAAATGTTTTCACATGCAGTATAAACACATCACTCTGTTAAAAGAAGGGGAATATATTAGTTGCAAGAAGAAAACATATGACTGGAATCTGCAAAGGCCATATCCTAGATCACAGAATAATCAAGTACGTGTCGATAGGGGCTCTTACATACCATGGTAGTTACACAGCCTGGGCTTCTGGGTAAACACTTTGCCATATTACTCCAGTTAATACCAGGATCTTTAGGACTTTCAGTTGCGTCCATAAGTAACTGAAGACCTATCGTAAGAAGATTTGGTGGGAACAATGACCAATAAATCCTATGGCGTTTGGCAAATTGTGGGCTGTAGGGATATCTCGCCATCTGTGAAACAAACTGAAAAATGGAACATGATGGATATGTTATTCCAGAGATGATCAGTAATAAACAATAAAACTACATTTCAAGTTAAGTACGGACTTACCATAGTAATGAAACCAACAATAAAGATGACGAAAGCCAGATTTGTCGCTGAAGCTGCTTTGTTAAGGAAAGCCGACAGCCAATATCCAAAGGAAACCTTGCAAAAGGAACAGAAACATATATCAAACAAGTTCCACATTACCAAAACTATGTATTTTGGTAAAAGGTTTAGAGGGATGATTGAGGCATACCATAGTAAGTTGGAAGAGGAAAAACAGAAGGAACACAATCACCGCATTATTGCCCAAGAAAAAATCAAATTGAAACATCATTCCAAAGATCACAGTGAGCGTAGAAGAGAAAAATATGAGGATTGTTTCCCAAGTGATCCATGACAACCAATAGGCTGTATCAAAAAGACCCATCATAGTCATTGCCTGCAACGGCAAATATGGCACTTAGAAAAATGAACTAATGTATAGCATGGTACTAGCCAGAGGCGGATCAAATTATTTGTACAAGCGAGGAGTTTTTAACAAAACTATTTACCTTACAAAAAGTAAAATAAAATAATTTCAAGAGTTTGATCTCAAAGTTTGAACCTGTCAAGTTTACGTTCTGGATGGTACAAGACCTTATCAAAATGGCAAAGGCGATACCTGTCGAAGTTTGAGTTCCTTTTCAGTGATCAAAGCACTGATTTGTAAGACAAAACCAAATATAGCAACTGCCATGAAAAAGACCATTGCTGATAAGCCCACTTCATTGAATGTTTTACCAGCAGGATGTGGAAATTCCTTAAAACTGACCTCCCAGGGGAAATTTGGATCTGAAAAACGTATCTACTAGTTAAAAACACAGAACAGCAACGTGCTTAAGAAAAGTATACGTACTTCTAATCACACTCCTAGCGATTTCGCGTTCTGCTGCTAATTGAAGCGGGATTTGGAACTTAAAAGTTGGATCTTCAGATATTCCTCGTTTCATTACTTTTGTGGAGTTTGTCTGAATACCATAATGGATACTCCCGTTCATTAACCGAAAGTGCAGAGCTCCAGGACAGCGCACAGGATTATCGAATAGCCATGTATCCACGTCCTCAACGGTGTTAAATGCTAGAACCTGGTACAACAAACACAAGTTTTAACTGTCAAATGCATCAAATCGACACACAATAGATGAAAATATTAAAGTAGTAACCGGTTGTAATATTTGTCCAGCATATATATATCCTACCTTATTGGGAGGAATAGGCCTACCAGGATTATTAGCCATGATTTTCTTGACAATATCCCCGATAGTTTTACTACGTTTCCCACTCCAAATGAAATCATAGCAGGGTTTCTTAATAAAGAACTTGTCCTCACAGGGCGGGATAGGTGGCATCACGAGAGGCTGTGGATCGCGCAAGTCCTTGGCATAACTGGAATCACGATTACGCACTTCCTCAGATTTTTTAATACCAAAGAGAAGGAGTATGAAGAAGAAGGACGAGAAGAGCTGTAGGAATGTGGCGGGTTTGTTCCGCCATGCTAGCAGATAATTTTTCTTCAATAATGCTTTGTACTGTTGCACTAGCAGAGGGATTCCCCCCTGCAATTCCATTGCTCTTCTCTCTTCTTCTATCTTCAAATTCTTATTTTTTTTTTTTTAATTTTCGGTTATTGTCGTTAAACTCTATCATATCACCTTCCATTGTGCAATTAAATAAATAATAACTACTAATCTCAACTAGTGATAAGCCGACTTATAAGCATTTTTATTTTCGTTGAACCATGTTTTTTGCTACTTTACTCGTATTTGACACTCTCTATTTTTAATATATTATTACTTGAACTCTAAATATTAAAAAAAAATTAATTGTGTGGTTAATTAACATGCAAATAGCAGTTAGTCAATTTTAAAGGCGAAAGAAAGGGCAGTTCACTATTACCCTGAAACAACTCCTATTTAAGAGTTTATTATCTACTCTTCAAAAAGGATTAGTTTTTTTTTAGAAAAAAAAAAAAAGATTAAATTAGGATTGTTGTTCTAGTTTACTTACTGGGGCTGAAACAGAGCTCCTTCAATGGCAGACTCCGTGACAGCTCCAGCAAGTTATGGAACTCAAGCTGATGCTTTGCTTAGGAAGAATTTGACATTTCAGGTACAATTTCTTTCCCTCTTATTTACCAGAGATTACCGTAACTCAAAACCAAAAGTTAGCTTATGAGGCGTGGATTGCCCAAGTTTATATAAGTAGATGGTGTTTATTTCCCAATCAATGTGGAACTTTACAAATTCTAACACTAGGTGTGTCAAATAAGCAACTGAGCTGAATTTGACGGGCATTGAGGTTATGGTTCGAGTCATCAATGGAGAGAAAAAAGTGAAACCTCCCAAGGATTAAAATACCCGCTAATTGAAAAGAATGTTTTTATGAACTCTCATACTTTTTGAAACCCCAATCAGGATGATTGTTCACACGACTACTGGCTTCGCATACCGATGGAAGATGTTTCTTTCGAAAAGTGATCCTCGTCATTTTCTTTTCAAAATAGGTTGTGCTTCTTTAATAACTCAAACCTACAATCTCAAGGAGGTGCAAGGTGCTTCTTGTGGGATAATGAATATCATACACTAAACAATCTTCAAATTTACCTTCTTCTATCGGAAACAATTTAAAATTACACCTCCTATATTTTCGTATCACTAATATTTTTGTTATTAGCATCTCATCTCGTATTTGTTCATAATTTTGCTAAAGCTTCATCATAAATAGGGAGCTATCAACTCGATCAAAATGTATGTTAATATAAAAAATTCAAAAATCAAAGTTTCTAGAAAGAGATCTTGATTTATCCATGTACTTTTATGTTTGTTTTGAAATTATCCTCCATTGTATTTCATTCAAATATTATTCTTTATTTTCAAAGTTTTCGGAAAATATTGAAAATTTAATAGGCATACATAGAAAACTTAAAAGTAAATCTTAAAAATTGATTAGAATGGGTATATATGTAACTCGACTTAAAATTGAAATTGTGAAACTCAGATACGAAGAGGGAGAGAGGCGAGTGAGAGAAGAGAGAAACATGTTGTATCTCAATACGTATGATTTGTAATTAATGAGAGTTTCTTTGCGGAGATATAACACATATTGAATTCCCTCGATAAAAATCTTTGTTTTGATCCTATTTCAGATATATGATATTAGATCGTGAAACTTTAAATAAGTTATTTTCCAAGTACAATTAATTTAAGTTAGAGGTCAGCTCCTTTTTCTTGTAGTTTCAATTTTTCAATACCCAATACATACACAATATAGAAACTGGGGAAGACCCAGCAAGTTCATTGCCTATTAAAATTATGATAGATGAATAACAACATAACCCCAAGAAGATATTCATAATAATTAATCACTGGAATTCAATAAAAAACATATTAGTTTTAGAGCCTCTCGTTGATTGGGAATGGACTGACAATCTGGATTTGGGTAAACCTCCCCTGAACTAACTTTTGAGGTTGAGTTAGGTGTAGATGCCATATCTTTACATAATATTAGAGCCAGATCCATTCCCGTGTGTGCTTTCGTTCCATGCTGGCAAACTTTAACTTGAGCTAGCTTATGAGGTTGAGTTAGACGCAAATGTCATGATGAGTTACTTTCATTTGATAAACATTTAAAATAGTTAGAAGTAATATTTTAAACCATAAGGAAGGCCAATATACTGTTAAGAAGCTAAACCTGGAGGGAGGTCTCAAGAGTAAAATCATTTCATTTCATCTGAAGCAAAAACAAGCTTTTCTTTTCTGTGTGTGTGCGTGTGTATCCAGATTGTGATAATTTCTATAGAGTATGCTTTTTCATAAGACTTAGGTACTAGTACTTATTAAAATCAGTATCATTTTTGGCTTGCAGACTGAAGTAGTTTGTTTTCAATTTGTTGCAGAAACGAAATGTCAAGACAAATATTCGCCTCATCTCGGTCCCTATTTTCCTCGTTCTTTTAATCAAGGCCATCGAAATCCTGGGTAACGCAATGACGTACAAAGAATTTAAATGTGGGTGCAAATGTATTGACGTAAATGGTACCGGAACATGCAAAGATGTATGTGGTGTGGAATACTCAAGTCCGATACAAGCAGAAAGTTGTGAAGTCCGTGAGCCATATCAGTGGCCTCCGGTTGTCCAGATACCGAAACCTCAATCTAGTGCTGTAAAAACTGATTTTATTACATATCCAAACTTGCCTAATGAGTCATGCAGAAAGTCTGGATCTTGTCCAGTAATTGTACTTGTCACTGGTAATGATCAGACATTTGGACAAAGTATACTTTATCTGACATGCCAAATGCAAATAGGACTAGTTTTTTTTTTTTCGTTCTTTTTCAATAAACAAGGTTTCTAATGAATTTCCAATTGATATGGAACTTCATAGGTGGTGCGGAGGGGTTCATCGACAAAAGGGAAACAACGGATTCTGCAACTTTCCCCGACCATATCTTGGTGAGTTCCTCTCCATTTTTCCTTTTGCTTTTCGTTGAGATCCACTGCTATATATTTGATAGTGCACTACCTATGAAATCTTTCAGGCTACAACATCTCCAGCTGAGAGTACCAGTTTCCTTGACCCTGCTTTCTTTTCAAGCAACACTACACTCTATCGTGTTCTACCTAAGTGTCCTGAGAAATACGAAAATCAATCGACGATTGAAGGTTTCACTATTGGTACGATTTATGCACGTTACTATGCTATCTGGCCTAACAGCTTGTTCTTGTTGATGTTAGATTTAGCATATGGCAAAGGCAAAAAGAGTTTATAAGTAGCTCTGAGCTTAATTTCTTACTGTTCTACTGCAGAGGTGAAATGTCGTGAAGAGTTAAACTTGTGGCGGAATAGTCCCTCGGAGATCAATGAAGAGCTGTACAAAGGTTACACGAAGGGGAATCCAGAGAAAAAGGGAAACGAGATATTAACAGGTTGTCTGCTGTTCTTTGTATGCTATTTTGGTACTCTGATCCACATGTAACTATCAATCTTTTTGTTAGCAAGTAGTATGATCTCCTTCTTTTTGCAGCATATGATTTCTTAAATACAGATGGAAAAAGGTTCAATGTGAGTATTTGGTATAACTCTACCATTAAGGACCCAAATAAAGGTGAACGATTGATACGGGTGCCTCCATTGGTGAACATGGTAAATCATTTACTCTTTACCACCTTCTCCTATATATAAAAACTGTTGTTCCTCTCCTTATCAACATGATCGGATTAATCATTAATGTGCTTTCCCAGAGGAAAGGAACTCATTTTTTTTTTATACTCCGTGACTGACTAGATATAGAGATATTTGGATGGAATCGTGGAGAATCTTATAAATTTTATCTAATTCCTTCAAGGTTTAATGAAACTAAGTGTTTCTACAGGTATCACATAGCTACATTCATAAGTTGTCTGGGTCGAGTAGCATTTTTGACTTTATCAAAGAAATGCCTAAGCACGGAAGTATGAAGATCACGGAAATCTCTGGTGAGGCGGGACCAATTTTATTTTCATGGGTGATATTACAGCTTTTTCCAGTAAGTAAATTATATATTGGGATTGTTTTATGACGGTAGAACTATTTCTCCTGAACTATCTTGAGCACGCCATTGACTTATTTCTATTAATTCCATTTGTTCTGATTAAAACTGATATCGGTCCTCTAAACAACTAAAGTAGTAATAATTACACGATGTATCAGTTTCATATATATGATTTGATATATTGTTATCCTGCCTTTGTTAGGTTCCTCTTGTTCATTCTCTGGTTAACTATTTACAGGTTGCTTTTGTGGCTCTGGTTTATGAAAAGCAACAGAATCTACGAATCATGATGAAAATGCATGGACTTAAGGACGGCCCCTATTGGACTATTACTTATGCTTATTTTCTTATCATATCATCGCTCTACATGTTTGGCTTTGTGGCGTTTGGCTCGTTCCTAGGTACTGACGCAGCTTATTAAATTGATTCCTTCACTAAACTCGTATTCAGTGGCTAGATAATTTTCTTTTCTTTTTCTATCCGCCATTTGCAGGTTTAAAGTTCTTTCTTCGTAATGCTTTCAGCATCCAGTTCGTGTTCTATTTCGTCTACATAAACTTGCAAATCGCATGTGCATTTCTGCTGGCTGGATTTTTCTCAGATGTTAAGACAGCCACAGGTATGATATCCGTAGTACTGTAAAGAATTAGGATTCTTATGTTAAAAGCATATATATCGAGGATGAATTTTTTTAATTTCAGCCAATGACATGTGATATTAAACTAATTCGTTCATCCAATTATTGTATCAGTCGTGGGCTACATGTTGGTGTTCTCAAGTGGTCTCTTAGGATCATTCTTTTTCTCAGGCTTTCTTACGGGTTCGGTAATATCAGGTAAGTTGAGGAAATTTAAGGATACAAAGCATAACAGTGGCATGATCTAGCAGTCTGTAATTCCTTTGCTTCATGTTTCTGTATAATGCTGACGCGGTGGTGAATGATATTGCAGAAGTCTGGATTATATTGATGGAGCTATATCCTGGATTTTCTCTTTTTCGTGGATTATTTGAGTTTGGGGAATATAGTAAAATTGGTCTTTATACGGGTGAAAAAGGTGGCATGAAATGGGAAAATTTGAATGATCCTGAAAATGGGATAAAAGAGGCTCTAATTATAATGTTTGTGGAGTGGATAGTGGTTCTCCTTGTTGCTTTTTACTTGGATCAGCTCAATTCATCAGGGAAAAGTCCCCTATTTTTCTTGGAGAAATCCCGGAAGAAGCAGACGCTATCCACCACGAACTTATTAGAAAAGAAGGATTCTGGAGTTTGTCTTGAAATGGAGAAAGAAGATGTTGCCGA
Organism: Capsicum pubescens; assembly: GCA_030864215.1. NCBI lineage: Eukaryota > Viridiplantae > Streptophyta > Magnoliopsida > Solanales > Solanaceae > Capsicum > Capsicum pubescens. The sequence goes on from CM061543.1 coordinate 20,261,155, forward strand.
AGAGGTACTTGATACTTTTCCCATTCATAAAATATGTTTATGCTGTTCTCTTTAACATCGAGATATATGTAGTAAGAATAATGTTTGCATCTGGACCAATTGTGAGCAAACCTGATAGAGTTATAGCTCCTTCAAATATAAGTAGTTACCTATTAACTAACTTATTACTACTGCACACGGGTATTGAATCTCATTATGAAAAAAGTATCAGCAATCTCTTCGCTCTATTGTGCTTCATCTTTTTATTGTTTCAATTCAACACTTGCTCCCATTAATTTCTATGTTTGAACAGAGGGAAAAGGCTGAACAGCTGGTGGCTCAATCGACAGCAGGTTATCCCATCGTCGTTGACAACCTGAAAAAGGTTTATCCAGGGATAGATGGAAACCCCGATAAATATGCAGTAAGAGGACTGTCACTTGCTGTGCCTGAAGGGGAATGCCTCGGTATGCTTGGCCCCAATGGTGCTGGCAAAACATCTTTTATTAGTATGGTCAGTTAAGCAATATCCTATCGTCTTTTTTTATCCTTGATTCTGCAGCCAGATACGCCATCCAACATTAGTTTTTATTTGTTTTCCGTTTCCTTAGTAACAAAGTTTTGCTAACAGATGATAGGGCTCACAAAGCCAAGCTCCGGTGTTGCATTTGTTGACGGTCTGAATATAAATGCAGAGATGGACAAAGTGTACACCGTCATGGGTGTATGTCCTCAGCATGAGTATGAAAAATCATAGTCAAGTTGACATCTCACGATTCCTACTCAATGATCTCCAAATACTAATTAAACTTCTACCTTTTGGAAATCATATACAGCTTGCTTTGGGATACATTAACAGGAAGGGAGCACCTACTTTTCTATGGAAGGCTTAAAAATCTTAAAGGAAAGGTTTTACATCAAGTAAGTTATGGTCCCCTTATCTTAGGAGGGAGGGCTCTCCAATAGATCTTAACATCCGAAAATTGTTACTACCTACAGGCCGTTGAAGACTCTCTTAAGAGTCTCAACTTGTATAACGGAGGTGTTGCTGACAAGCAAGCTGGGAGATATAGTGGTGGAATGAAGAGAAGGCTAAGCGTTGCTATTTCACTCATTGGAAATCCCAGGGTACGTTTGTCCTTAAGTATTTCCTGGGGCGAAAAATACATTTGAGGATATCTTCATTTTCTCCTCCTTAATTGAGTAATTGTACATATGCAAATTTACCAGGTCGTTTACCTGGATGAGCCGAGTACTGGACTTGATCCAGCTTCAAGAGATACCTTGTGGACTGTTGTGAAGAATGCACGGAAAGGCAGAGCGATAATTCTCACTAGTAAATCTACTTTCGATCTCTAGTTTCCTTGTTTTTCTCATTTGACATGAATAAACTTGTTAGTGCTAGTAGGACAGTACTGGATTGGCTTACTCATTGAAATGCATCATCTTGAAAGTAATGATTCAGTAAAATTCCATACGTACTGAATTTTTTCTGATTACTAATAAAGATACTAATTTCAGCCCATTCAATGGAAGAAGCGGATTATTTATGTGATCGCTTAGGAATTTTCGTCGATGGAAGCTTACAATGCATAGGAAATTCTACAGAGGTAATTTCAAGCTTTTAAGCAAACAATAATAATTACATTTTGGACCTCTCTAAAACATAATAGCCGGTGAATATAATCAGTGTATGGGTTTTGCATATTTTTGCTAGCGCCCGTAATTAATTTTGGTTGATGGTCCAAAAATGAAAAATCCCTTTACAGATATAGAAATGCTCTGGTAGTTCAGTTAGAAGTGTGCTGGTGCCAATTATGAACTTAGGGATTGTTATGACTTCCAACAATTGGAACTTTGTAATAATGTTGGACTTACCTAGTTTGACGAAAAGTGCTGAATGAATTTTTTTCTTCTCATAATTCTCAAACTGTATTATCAACAGTTGAAGGCAAGATATGGAGGGTCTTATGTGTTGGCGGTAACGACATCATCTGATAATGAGGTGGAAGTGGAGAACATGGTTACACGCCTATGCCCAAACGCCAAGAGAGTGTACCATTTATCGGGGACACAGAAGTTCGAGTTGCCAAAGCATGAAGTGAAAATTGCAGATGTATTTCAACTAGTTGAGAATGCAAAAAATAACTTTCCAATTTCTGCTTGGGGTATGGCTGATACAACTTTAGAGGATGTTTTTATCAAGGTTGCTTCTAGTGCTCAGTCGTTTAATGAAGCCTGATCATATGACAGCAAGCATGCATCAACCACAAATTAGAAAAGGAAACGAAGGATTTCATTTTGTAAGGATGATGCTGTTATTATATCCGCATCTGACCTTTTTTCGCCTTAGGAAATTAGTAGGTTCATGTAGATGTATCAAGTACGAAGCGTATGTGACTCCTTTTTGTCATGTATATGTGTACAAGGATGCCAACATCGGTTGTGGGTGCTATGTACCCACGTGGTGTGCATCTTTGGAGTTTTGTTCGTGAAATAGAAAGAGTTTGTTGTATCGTTCTAGTTATAGATGATAGGTAGTCCTTGCTGTAAATTTCAGTTTTCACATTTCAACCAGCAGAGCCATGTGTAATATAGCTCATGTTTCTCTTCTTGCCAGTTCTGCACATCTAGAAATACCCTGCCACTGCAATAGTATGATCATGACAAGCCAAGTGCGATCGCAAGATTGTGTAAAGAATGGATCTTGAGTCTAACTCAATCTCAAAAGCTAGCGCATGAGGGGAGGATTTTCTAAGTCCATATAAGGAGGCCAATTACCATCCTTCTTCCAGGTAGGACTCCTAACGCTCCCCGCACGCCATACCTTATTAACTGAAGTGTGAACAATATAATATGGGGGCCTAACATTGGTGAACAAAGAATTTGGATGGACGTAACTCTGATACCATGTAAAGAATGGATCTTGTGCCTAACTCAACCTCAAAAGCTAGCTCGTGAGGGGAATTGTCCAAGTCCATATAAGGAGACCAATTACTCATACCTTTTCTGACGTAGGATACTTAACAAGCTTTTAAGGTTGAATTAGGCCTAAGATCCATTCTTTAAATAGTATCAGAGTAGGCAGAGGTCCTGGGATCGAATCTCATTGCCACCCATTATTAAAAAACAATTCACATGCTTGACCCATGAAAAGAAAACAGGACCGCACATGAGGGGGAGTGTTGAGAATATAATTAAATAATAAATGTCTGCTCTCTCTAATGGTTTAAACTTTTAGATAAGATGGTCACACACTTGTCACGACCCAACTTTTTAGGTCATGATGGCGCCTATCATAACCCACCAGTAGGCAAGCCAACCTGTAGTCCGGAACGGCTAGTAACAGACTACTCAATAACATAAGAAAAATAATGCGGAATATATGAAATAAAGATTACTACATAGACGAATCCCAAAACCGTGGTATCAGTACAAGAGCTTCTAAACATAATAAGAGTACAAAAGTGATATATCAAGGAGAAATACACTGATTCAACTTACCTCTGAATACAATTTAGAGGCTAGTCTAATACATAGGAGAGAGATAAGTAATACTCCGAACGTCAGGAGCTCACTCTAAGTCTTCGAATCAGGGCTACACCGCACAATGCACACATCAACGGCAATAACCCGTACTATGATCTGCAGACTGCAGAGGTGTAGTATGAGTACCAAATGAATGGTACTCGGTAGACAACTGCCAATTGAGCTCCAAAGATAAAGTAGATATATACAACATATAAACAGAATGGAAACTACAACCAAGAGTCCATAAATCATGTAATAAGTCAATGAGAATAACAAGGGACAACTATCCTATTCATGTCCAAGAGTCTAACATAATAAGACTAAGGAAGTATCAAGGTGAACTATCCTATTCCAGCTACATTCAATATATGTCAATGCTATACCATATATCCCAGGTCAATATACAAATAAAGAGCGAAAGAAAGATATATTGTAATATACAACGCGAAGGAACGACTATACAATATGAACAACGGAGGAAGGGATATCCGATAGTATCATGGCTCTATATATCTAGATATATATATATATATATATAATACATATAAACAGGAGGTCATCTCAAACATAACCTAGATCATTATGTTCTCATTTTAAGACCTCATTATAATACTATCATGATTTAAATACTATCAAACTCGGGGATTCTAATCCACATGGCTAGACATGAAATACTCATGCATAATAATGCAATCATAAGATAAGAGAGACCAAAGAAATACCTCAAATCCCGATACCGGATCAATGACCAATCTGTCATAGCTAGCCATAACAATGATAATAACAATATCAATAACAACGTTAATAACCAACTACTCCGGACAACCAAATACCTAGACGAGCCTATGCGTACCCCCACCGCCCCAGAATCGGAAGGTTCAATCAACACACAACCATACAAGGCATATTCTTCACCCATATTTATGCAACCGTCTCATACCGGATGATAGACATAGGTGCATACTGGTGATAGGTGATACGTATGCAGGAATGAATGCAAGGTAAACAATCAATATCACAACTAATCATAACCATCATCATCGTGACCATCATCATTGTAATAAACCTCTGGCCTTGTCGGGTATCAACATATCATCATAATAGTATCATTCGAACTCGAACCGGGTATCAATATCATCACAATATCCTCCGGTCTTGCCGGGTATCAATATCATCTCAATAGTATTCTCCGAAATCGAACCGGGTATCAATATCATCATAATATCCTCCGGTCTTGCCGGGTATCAATATGTCATCACAATATCCTCCAGTCTTGCCGAGTATCAATATGCCATCACAATATCCTTCGGCTTTGTCGGGTATCAATATATCATCGTAACTATCAACACATAAATATATGCATATAATAGGTGTACAGACGCAAGCCGATATACTCATAACCGTAATCATAATATCGCAAAGATAACTATCTTATCATTATATTCTATCTGCTCATTATTAACTAGCCAAGACTCATTATTATACCGCTAGTTTACTAGTCATCACATGATCTCTAGTTATCAATCTAGCCGATTCTTCACATAATCATTAATCATAGAATAACAACTAACCATTAATCAATAATTAGCCAAACCTAACGTCTAGTCAAGGTTCACCATTAAACCATAATCGTCATCTATTCACTATTCATCATTTATCAACTAAACATCTTTTATTAACTAACACCAATCAATATCTAAGACTGTTTACCAACTAATCCTCATTATTAACTAGTCCTCGTTATTAGCTAGTCAGCATCGGTAACTAGGCATCATTATTGACCAGGCATCATTATCACAGCATCCCTTAACACCTAGCAATGTTGACCACATTATCCTCACTTAACAACTAATCAGCATTGTAACTTGTTATCAATAGCCACATATCATTACCATCGATAAACCCAACTTCATAGCCACGTATCAACCCTAGTCGTTAGCTACCATCTTACTAAGCAAGGCTCATTAACTAATGTATTTAGAATTCTAATCATCAAGTACTATAGTCACCTAATAGACAACTAGTTACCACGTAGCTTATACCATAATTAGGAAAAACAATCATAAGATCGCATTCAGCTAGAATATAATAATCATGAATATATCGAATCTATGCATGTCATCACCAGTATTCAATCAGTGAAATCATAAGCGTCATACCACACCTTCATTCGTCCCATACCGGAGAGATGTGTATACACACACACACACATATATATATATATATATATATATTCATGAACTGTAGCCACATCCTCAACAAGGATAAACACTTTTCGAATGTCCAATCGATATCATCTATCAACCCTCGGCCCAATAATATGTCCAAAATAATCACAATATCACCATCACAGCCTTTGGCCCATATACATATCCGGAACTCATCTCTATAATTATATTTATAAGCCGTAGCATATCTATAATCATCTCACATATAGGAGGCATCTCACATCGAGGAGGCATAATATCAAAAAGCATATCACCTCTATTAGACATCTCATATCTATAGGTTATACATCATAACCAAGAGAAAAATCATCTCTATAAGCTCAATAATCATAACTAAGAGGAAAATCATCTCCATGGGCCAAATATCATAACTAAGAGAAAAATGTATCTCTATAGGTCAAATATCATAACTAAGAGGAAAATGCATTTCCATGAGCCAAATATCATAACTAAGAGGAAAATGCATCTCTATGGGCCAAATATCATAATAAAGAGGAAAATGCATCTCTATGGGCCAAATATCATAACTAAGAGAAAAATGCAACTCTATGGGCCAAATATCATAATTAAGAGGAAATAACATCTCTATGGTCCAAGTATCAAGTCTAAAAGGAAATAACATCTCTATGGGCCAAGTATCAAGTCTTAAGAGGAAATAACATCTCTATGAGCCAAGTATCAAGTCTAAGAGAAAATAACATCTCTATGGGCCAAGTATCAAGTCTTAAGAGAAAATAACATCTCTATGGGCCAAATATCAAGTCTAAGAGAAAATACATGGACCCATTTTATCACATCATTTCTATAAGAAACAACATAGCTATAACTCATAAGTCACAATCTGAGTAACATCATTATAATTGATCAATTCACCAAGTAAATCTCATAAATAAGGCTTATTAGTCTCAACTACGCCTACTATCCGCAACTAAGCCCATAAGGGCTAACACAAATCTAGGCCTAAATGGGCCGGACAATCCCACTTCTAAACCTCAATTTCCTTAATTAGGTACACTATGCCCCAAACTAGGCTAAGATATCTAGTTCAACTTCTAGATGTCAAGGGCACTTAAACTAGAAATAAGGCACTTAAGTCAATTCTATCCAAATTACGATTCCAAGAATACCACACTAAACCAATAAGATCAAATATACTAATCATGCTTACAACACTAAAATCACATCCATAATCTAGCAATGTATCAAATCCATGCTACAATTCAATCTAAACTAGGGAGAAGACAATAGGAGTCCACAAGGTTATAAACATACTATCTTACGGGTCCAAGATCATCATCTAATTTTCCAAAACATCAATAATCAAGGCTAAGCTATCTTACTCATAATCAATCCTAACATTCATATCCACACGCATTACATATCATACATCATCTATGAAAGAAAGTGGACAGGAGCCTACCTCAAGGCTGAACAACAAAATCACACTTCAAGCACCACATGCTCATCTTCACTTCACAATCCCCAAAATGTCATCACACTATCAAAAATATAATCTACTCATCAATACGAGTCTAACGATACCCATATTGCACTTTTGTGCTTCGGATCCAAAAACGACACCAAAAACCCCAAGTGGGTCCCACGTACGGAAATCGCATTTTCGAGGTCAACCCAATACTCATACATCACCAAGGAATAATAACCCTCAATTACTGGGTAAAAATAAACCAAGTTTAGGGCTAAATCAAGCCCTAAGCTAAATTGAGGTTTTGGGTCAAGAACTAAGAAATCCACCAATAAAGTGATGAAATCTTATCTTAATCCGGATGATAATCATGATAAAAAATGTTTACCAAGCTCCCTAAACACCCACAAGACTCAATTTTGAGTTATCATACTCATTTAGGATTTTAGATTCTCAAAGGTGAATGAAGAATCCCCAAATTTGCGACCTTGGGGTCTATTTATAGACCCCTTCGGCGAAGAGACGTGGTACCCTGTGACAACAAAGTAAAAAACTTATCTTTGATCCTTAAAACTCATCCGGAACCCAAAATATATAATCCAATAGTGAAGTTTGAGTGTAAACCACAATTCAAATCTATTGGTAAACCACAATTTAAATCTATTGGAATCATCAAAACTTCCATACAAGGTCGTTTTGGCAAAAAGTGGGGCCCACACATATAGTTCCGATTTTATAACTTTCCGACTAATAGGTTGAAATGAGTTCGGGTGCATTGAAACCCAAACCAAAGGTCTACCTAAACTAAAATCGATATTTCGGATTTGTTGGCACAGTCAAAATTTGTATCCGAGATTGTTTCACTGAAGTTTTTGTCCGATGGTCATTTGAAACCAACAAAGACTTCAAAACAGGAAATTGACTCTAAAAATCAAATAAACTGCCCGATAACCGAATCGTCGGTCCCAGAAAGTCATAAATGACTTGGGGCAGCTATGGAGAAGCTCAAACGGTGAAAATAATCATAAATAAGGAAAATGACCTGAAGGGTCATCACAACACTTCAACATGGTATCAGAGCCAGGCTGATCTAAATTCTTTGTTCACCGATGTTGGGCCCCATATTAGATGTCCACAATTCAGTTAATGAGGCCTGGGCATGTGGAACAGTGTTAAGTATTTCACATAAGAAAAGGAATGAGTAATTGATCTTCTTATATGGAGTTGAGTCAGGCCTAAGATCCGTTCTTTACAAATTGTACTTGGCACCAATCCAAACAGATCGCGAGGTTGGTTTAGTAAGATCCACTTTGACCCTTACTTTAACCATGCTTGGTCTGGTTCCGCTATTTCGGGGTCCAAGGAAGGTCCGGAACACAAGAATTGATTATATGCGGTCTTACTTTACATTTCTGATAGACACGCAGAGCAATAAAATAATAATTATGGCGACCAAACCCACACAAGGACTGTAAGGGAGTCCTCATCTGGTTTGAAGTCTGGACTCTGGAGACCACTTCCCCAACCACATAACTTGGCCTCAATCGTTGTTTTAAATTAAACATTTGTAAAGTCTTGTTCAAGAGAGAAATCCAAAAACAGTCTAATTAATCATATGCACTAACTTTTTAACCTTCCTTTTTAATCGTTTTCTTCAGCAAAGTTAGAGCACAATTGCATAAAATTGAAATAAACATCACGTAGCCAAGCTAGCTAGACCTCAAAAAGCTTTTAATTAAAGGTGAGTTCAAATCAGAAACATAGTGAAAGCTCTCTTTTCTAACAGTCATTAAGTAAATGGAAAGTCTAATTAAAGAAAACCAAAAAAGAACAAAATAGTAACTGCTGAATCAAGTAAGAAAGAAATTGAAACCCCAAAAAAATAAAAATAAAAATAAAAATACAACATGATGATAGACTATTGCATAAGTAGGCTTCTAATTAGAGCTGCTTGAGTAGTGTCTGATGATTCCAATAATTCTGATAATCTGTCACTCAGATCATCAACTTCTCTATGCAGACTTCTTATGTAATTGCATGTATCTTGCAACACCCTAGCTGCTGAAACCTGCTCCAAATCAAACACAAATTAATTTATAATTAGGAGTAATATAAAAAAAATTGGACAATATCTCGATCTGTACGTGTCATCCTTGCCCAAGAGTCATCATGCTAATATATTATTTTAAGCAAATAAATAGTATATACTAGTCAGATCAGACAATTAATTTTAGTAAGTTCACAAATCAAGGGACAAAAATTAATTAAAAGAATCCTATGTAGGAATTTCTGTTAAAATATTAGTGTAATTTTGGTTTCCAATGTTCCAAACACCAAGAACTTAACTAAGACCAATAAAATCTAAGGATGCATTAGATGTTAATTGAATTTTACTAATATTAAGAGGATATAATATGAAATTAAGATTAATTTTCTTACAGATATCTGTTTAAAATTTACTTTTAATGCATTTTTTTTCTAGAATAATATTTACTGGAAGATGCTTCCTTACATTTTAGGGTTCTTCCCACACTGTATTATTATTCCTTTGCCTTGAGAAAAAAAGGAGTACATTATTTGATGTAAGTTGGTATGATTTGATGTAAACATCCTATTCAGATAAGTTTCTACATAGATTATTACCAAGGCTTCAATTAAATGTTCTTCATAGTAAACTATCACTCTATACATATGTCTGTATGTAAGTATATGTAGGAACTAGGAAATACATGTATACACTTTAGTATTGTATTTCCTCAGCACAAAGAGTATTGTCTCTAAAGGGTTAAGATTGCTACCACTTTATCGTAATTTTTTTTGAACTTTCTCAGTGAAAATCGTCCTGTGTCGTACCCATTTTGGGATTCAATTTGAGTAGACAAGAGATGTGAAATTACCTTGTCAGAGGACCTATTCCTGAGCTCAGGAAGAAGCTGTTGCAACTTGGAAACAAGATCATTGATTTGGTCCTCACTTATCCTTGATCCTCCTGAATGTCTTGATGATCTTGACCTTCTGCTAGACATCTTTAAAATACTTTTAATTAATTACTCTATATGTTTTTGTAATTAAATGAACTAATTAATAACAAAATTATATATAATGGAAGAAGTACTAGTGTGTTGCTATCTAGCTATGGAGAGTGTGAAATTAAAGTGGTGCTTTGAAGAAAGATAAAAAGAGAGAAAAGTAATACTAAGTGCACAAAAACACAACAATTGCATGGAAGAAAGTAGTGTGCTTAGATTGTCTTTAAATAGTGTTTTGGGAGAGAGAAGAATCAAGTTATTATAAATTTCTAGAGATTTATTTTGCCTTTCTATTCTATATGATCCCTTTTTTTTTTTTTTTTTTTTTGAGGCGTTTAACTAAGAAAGCTATAGCAATTTGTAAGCATGTGTTCTTCTCTCTTAATGTGTGTGAGTGTGTCAGAGAATACACGTAATAACATGTTATTTTATTTACATCTACGTACTGCGCTATTGAGTATTTTAGAAATGTAATATATGAAGCTAATTCATGATAGCATCACTAACTCTGTCTTCTATAGAAGTAGAAAAAAAACTTCATGACATATGGTATGTCTTTTCCAAGAAAAAGCTTAACTCATTAATATTACTCATTAATATATGCATGACATGCAACTTTATATATGTGTGTTGCATTTTCCTTACTATTTTTTTTTCAAATTAGTTCTGCGAATATGCGAGTAATTCAGCAGAGTATATATGTGAGTGATTCATACATAATATCACAAGCTCATAATATGCATGTAAAAATATCAAAGTAATTTTATAAAATTATTGATTTGAATGTTACATGAAGAACATAAGTCACATTATCTTACCTACCCGAATAATATGATACGTACATATGAACATGTAAATAAATAAGGACCATCTTACAAGATTAAATACTTTTGAATGATCGATAACATACTTTTGAATGATCGATAACATAATTAAAGAAGTTATTAATGTATATTATCACTTCAATTTTATGACTTAATCATAAGAGGGGGTTTGACTCTGACTGGTCAAGATTAACATTTCATGCAAACATGTTCTTTTTCCTCAAATGGAAAGTACATGACACGTAGAGCCAAAGAAGGCAACAATAAACGTTACACATCACCGACCTTATTAGCAGGATAATTTTTTGTTTATCATATGGTTTCTTACTTGTTTTTATATTGCCCATAGTGAGGTCACTCATGAGGCTAGGTGAATCCATAAATATCTGATAACATATCTTCAGTATCAGTTTATTATCTAATTGACAGATCAAGTTTACTACTATTAGTTCAAACTAAAGCTAGCTAGCTAGCTCTTTTTTCCTATAAACTGACCAAATGCACTTTCCAGATTCTGATATGGCCATTAATTAATATGATCCTCTTTGAATGATTTCTTGTATACTAGCTAGCTATATAGTATTAGTCATATTGTCTTTATTATACATAGCTGATATCTATCTTAGGTATATATTGTTCACATCAAATCGAGCTAGTGTCAATGTTATTAGAATATTAATCATGTTGAATACATGATTGACTATATGACTGGAGGACCTAGCTAGCTATGTAGACGTTACTAGGTGCTCAAACACTCAATTCATTTTTACACACACTATACTTTTATATAGGAAATTAACTAATGATAGATTAAGTAGTAACTAGCACACTTGTTCATGCCACCTTGATGATACATATTTGATTACCTAATTAAGAATGCACACACTAATTTGATTCTACACGTTTCATCTTTTCTAGGCTACATTATTAAGATTGGAGGGGTTAAATTAGTTATATCAATGTTCTTCGAATGGTGAATGATTAAATTTAACCAAAAAAAAAAGGGGTGGGGTGGTGGTGGTGGTGGGGGGGGGGTTGTTCAAGGGACCACTAATTTATGGACATAATTTTAGGATTAGGAGAACTAGGAAATTTTCATATTTGGTGTTCAACAGATAAAGGCATAAAGCCCTTGCTTGTAATCATTGGAACACTGGTTTTAATTCAGCTGAAGACTAAAGGAATCTTGTGAACTTAAATGAGGTTTTTATGTCTTAATTAAATAGATTATAGATGAATTTTCATTGTCTTGATAGTACGTAGGCCTACCTGGAATCTCGTTTGATTCAATACGGATTCATGATGAAGTCTTAAGTTGGCAACTTACATATGAACATGGTCTACGTGTTTGCTACTTTAATTACATTCTAGGTATTTCTCCTTCCTAGTACGTTTAATTAGAAATTATGCAATATATGATATTTTTTATATAACAAACTAAGCAGTCAAACAAAATAATATCACGACAATTATCTCAATATAATTAATCATAATATAACTTACCTTCAAATCAAACGATTACTACTACAAATTTCATCATGTAGCTTATAAACACTAGTAGAAATAGAAGTTTTTTCCTATCGTACCGCATTTAATGGGAAAATTCGTGCTATAAGACATGATTTTACCTTTCATTTTCAACCAAATCAGCTTACTGGAAAAACGCATGGTGGGAAACATATCCTCACTGAAATACTAGGAATTAAGCTTCCTATTTTATATATGTTATTTTATCTTTTCTCACTGCTTCAATCAAAATATATGTGGGGATAGATATTGAATAATTTTCAGTTGGAAATTTTAATGGAAAAATAATTATTATTTTGTAGTAATGAAATAAGTGTGAAAACATTTTTTTTTTAAAAGATAGTTCGGTGCACTAAAGCTCAAACTATGTGCAGGTCCGGAAAGGACTGGCCACAAGAATCTATTGTACACACCCTTATCTTGCATTTCTACTGGAGGTTGTTTACAAAGCTTAAACTTATGATCTCCCGGTGGTGCAGACAATTATTGCAATAATATGTTAAATAATACTTCCATTGATAGTTAATTTTTTATATTATAAGTTAAATTCTTTCTGATACTATCATTGATTTCCTATTTTTCAGCTGAGATTTACAATTACAAAATTATGAGAAATACTTGACATGATTTTTCATGAACACATGGTTGCAGAGCATCCAATGGTTGGACAGAATTGAGATTCCATTGACCATGAAAATAATGTCCCTGTCTTTTTTTCATACATATTATATTCAGGTATAGTACTTTTTTTGTGCCAAATTATTAATATTTTGCATAGATATTCAAACGGAATTTTTCTGATAATTCTTTACAGAGCTTCATTTTAACTTCCTTTGCTTGCAATTTAATTTCTACCTGAAATAATTACTTTGGAATGTTTCTTCATTATTTATGTTAATTAATTCAATAAAACATGAAGTTACTGTTGGGTTCTTAGTATATGAAAGAAGTGTGAATGAAAAAATGGAGAATAAAATGGTGGAGGGGAAGGAGACACTAAAATGGAAAGTGTACTCCCAAATTAGAAAGTTTACTCTTTCTCTCACATTGGTGGAAGAAGAGAACTTGAAAGTGTTTATAATCAAGAACACTTACTCCACATGGAAAGTGAGGCAAGAAATAATAGATGCCTCGCGCCGTTGTCGTCGCTCGCTCGGCTTCGGCTTCGGCTTCGGCTTCAGCAAATGATCGATCGATGAGATTAAAAACCTGGTTTCTTCCACAGGTTTAGTACGAAATTTTAAGATTAAAAACTCTCTTCTTGTCTCAAAAATATTTTGTGTGATCACTCAAAATGTTCTGTGAGTTTCGAAGATATTCCAACCGTTTGAGGTACCGCTACTGTTGGTCTGTTAGCCATTTTATCCTGGGAGGAAAAATTCCACAACCTCGGGTACAATGAGGGGGATTATTTCCTTGAGGAAAATCTGTGAATTCGGACGACTTGGCTATTTTCTGTTTCATCTTAATTTCTGCAAAATAAAATACACCTCTTGAAAAGGTCATTTTGATCTTGTGTTGAGGGTATTTGATATACTTCATTGTGTTCTTGTTTATACTTGAACTCAAGTTGAAGTTGGTGTTGTAATATACAGATTCTGTGTACCCGAAGTACAAACGAAAATAACAATCTTAAGGAAATAATTACTATTACAGAATCTGTATTGCTTGTTTTTAGATATTAAAGTTTTAACTTTTTACTCTGCCTGAACTTAACTAGTGATTTGAAGTCATAAAAACTTCGTCACAAGTTAAAGATCATTCGGTTGACAATTGGAAGTCATAAAACCTTCATTGTTAACTAGAAACAAAGGAAAAAAAATTAATTTTTATAAGTAGTATTCTGAAAATACTAAGTATTTTTTGTCTTGTGGTGACAGAAAAATGGCAACTGAAAATCAAATGATGGATGTGACAACGTCTATGGGGGAAACTAATATTGCCACATCAAGTCGCACAAATACTCCGCCAACAATGGTACCGGCGGAGAAGCCCGAAAATTTTTTGGGCATTGACTTCAAGCGGTGGTAGCAAAAGATGTTCTTTTACCTCACCACTTAAGTCTGCAACGGTTCACTAGCGAAGACGCTCCTGAGGTGCCCGAGGGAACCTCGGACAAAGACCGCTTCGTTATTGTAGAAGCTTGGAAAAATTCGGACTTTCTTTGTAGGAATTATATTCTGAGTGGTCTCCAAGACGACTTCTACAATGTTTATAGTTGAACTAAGACATCAAAGGAATTGTGGGGGACACTTGAACGAAAATATAAGATGGAGGATGCGGGAAATAAGAAATTCCTTTTTGCACGGTTCCTGGACTTCAAAATGATAGATAGCAAATCTGTTGTCTCTCAAGTACAGGAGTTGCAAGTCATCATACATGATCTCCTAGCAGAAGATATATCTTTGAAAAATACCTTAGTTGAACAAATTAAAAGTGTTCTTAATACTCACATAAACTGTTTTGTAGGTTTAATTGTGAATGATGTTTGTCAAGTAGCAGCGATAGTTGAGAAGCTACCACCTTTAGGGAAAGACTTCAAAAACTACTTAAAGCATAAACGCAAGGAGATGACTGTTGAAGATCTTATTGTCCGACTTCGTATTGAAGAGAATAATAAAGCTGCCGAAAGAAGGTCAAAGGGGAATTCTACAATTAATGGAGCACATATTGTAGAAGATGACCAAAACAATTCCAAGAAAAGGAAGAAAGCTGAACAAGGAAGCAATCAACCCAAGAAAAAGTTCAAGAAAAAATGCTTCAACTTTGGCAAGATTGGCCACAAGTCCACAGATTGTCGTGCCCCAAAGAAAGGCAAGAAGAAGGATCAAGCAAATATGATTGAATCCAATAAAGAATGCGATGATCTGTGTGTTATGTTCTCAGAATGCAACTTGACGGGGAATCTTCGCGAATGGTGGATGGATTCTGGTGCCACCCGCCATGTATGTGCCAACAAGGAGTTGTTTTCGCCATTCGCTCCAGCTCAAGTAGAAAAAATGATCTACATGGCTAACTCCGCTACGGCTAAGGTAGAAGGAACAGGAAAAATTTGCTTAAAGATGACTTCCGGAAAGATCTTGACACTTAACAATGTCTTGTATGTTCCGTAGTTACGTAGGAATTTAATTTCTGTTTCATTTCTAGACAAGAACGGATTCAAATGTGTAATCGTTTCTGGAAAAATTGTAATTAGCAAAGGAGAAATGTATGTAGGAAAAGGCTTTCTGACCGAAGGCCTTTATAAGATGAATGTAATGACTGTTGAAATAAATAGAAGTTCGAATTCTTCTTATTTGCTTGAGTCTTATGATTTATGGCATGAACGTTTAGGCCATGTTAATTACAAAACGTTATGAAAACTGATTAACTTAGAAGTTTTGTCAAACTTTGAGTGCAATAAATCAAAGTGTCAAACGTGTGTGGAATCGAAGTATGCAAAGCATCTTTATAAGTCCGTTGAAAGGAATTCCAATCCCTTAGACTTAATACACACTGACATTTGTGATATGAAGTCAACACCATCACGTGGTAGAAAAAAGTATTTCATAACTTTTATTGACGATTGCACTAGATATTGTTATGTCTACTTGCTAAATAGTAAGGATGAAGCAATAGATGCGTTTAGGCAATATAAAACTGAAGTTGAAAATCAGTTAGACAAAAAGATCAAAATGATAAGAAGTGATAGAGGCGGAGAATATGAATCTCCCTTTGCGCAAATATGTGTAGAGAATGGAATAATCCATCAAACTACGACCCCATGTTCACCTCAATCTAATGGAATTGGGGAAAGGAAAAACCGAACTTTGAAGGAAATGATGAATGCCTTACTTATAAGTTCTGGTTTACCACAAAACTTGTGGGGAGGCTATCCTTACGACCAACCGTATACTCAATAGAGTTCCCCATAGTAAGACACAATCAATTCCTTATGAAAAGTGGAAAGGAAAAAAACCCAACTTGAAATATTTCAAAGTGTGGGGGTGTCTAGCAAAGGTCCAAGTTCCTGTGCCTAAAGGGGTTAAGATAGGACCTATGACAGTGGACTGTGTGTTCATAGGATATGCTAAAAGCAGTAAGGCATGTCTATTTTTGGTTCATAAATCCGAACATCCGAATATTAATGAAAATACGGTAATTGAATCAGACAATGCTGAATTCTTTGAAAATATTTACCCGTATAAAATTAGACATGAACAGTCTAGTGGAGGATTTAAATGACCTCGAGATGAACCAAGTGAGAATGTACATAATGAAGAAAATTCAAGACGTAGTACACGTCAAAGAACGTCAACTTCATTTGGATCGGATTTTGTAACATTTCTCTTAGAAAATGAGCCTCAAACATTTAAAGAAGCGATGTCGTCGTCAGACTCATCCTTTTGGAAAGAGGCAGTCAATAGTGAGATAGATTCAATCTTAATCAACCATACATGGGAATTGGTTGACCTTTCTCCCAGAAATAAACTGTTAGGTTCTAAATGGATCTTCAAAAGAAAAATGAAGGCGAATGGTACTATTGACAAATACAAGGCAAGACTTGTAGTAAAAGGCTTCAAACAGAAGGAAGGCTTTGATTACTTTGATACATATTCGCCAGTAACAAGGATAACCTCGATTAGAATGTTAATTGCCTTGGCGACGGTATATGATCTTCAAATCCATCAATGAATGTGAAGACCGCATTCCTAAATGGAGATTTGGAGAAAGAAATATACATGAAACAACCTGAGGGTTTTGTGGTTCAAGGAAAAGAAAATAAGGTGTGTAAACTTTTTAAGTCACTTTATGGACTAAAACAAACATCTAAGCAATGACATGCAAAGTTTGACCAAACAATGTTGGCAAACGGATTCAAGATAAATGAATGTGACAAATGTGTATATATTAAAGACACACCAAATCACCAAGTCATTGTTTGTTTATATGTGAATGATATGTTGATCATCAGTAGAGATATTTTTGACATAAATGCAACAAAACGAATGCTCGAGAGCAAGTTTGATATGAAAGACCTTGGAGTTGCAGATGTAATCTTAGGTATAAGAATCCATCGAACTCCACAAGGGTTGGCATTGTCACAGTCTCATTATATCGAAAAGGTACTTGACAAGTTCAAGTATATGGAATTCGGTATTGCCAAGACTCCATTGGATACGAGCTTTGCTCTTCGAAAGAATGAAGGTGAAAGTGATTCGTAATTGGAGTACGCAAGAGTATTGGGATATTTAATGTATATAATGAACTGTACACGATCAGACATAACATGCACTATCAGTAAATTGAGTCGGTACATGAGTAATCCCAACAAAACTCACTGGATGACAATGAAAAGAGTTTTGAGGTATCTTAAGTACACTCAAAATTATGCCTTGCATTATAATAAATATCCTGCGGTACTTGAAGGATATAGTGATGCAAATTGGATCACCGGATCGAATGAAGTAAAATCCATAAGTGGATATGTATTTACTATCGGTGGAGGAGCAGTCTCTTGGAAATCATCCAAACAGACTTGTATTGCTCGCTCTACATTGGAATCTGAATTTATCGCATTGGATAAAGCCGGTGAAGAAGCAGAATGGCTCCGAAATTTCTTAGAAGATATTCCTTATTGGCCCAAGCCAGTGGCACCAGTATGTATACACTGTGATAGCCAAGCGGCAATAGGTAGGGCAGGGAGCATGATGTACAACGGTAAATCTCGTCATATACGACTGAGACATAATACCGTTAGGGAACTTCTCTCTAGTGGAATTATCACTATTGACTATGTAAAGTCAAAGGATAATGTGTCGGATCCACTTACAAAAGGCCTATCTAGATAAGGAGTGGAAAGAACATCCAAGGGAATGGGTTTAAGGCCTAGGACGAGTCAGCATGAAGGTAACTCGACCTAGCAGACTGGAGATCCCAAAAGCTAGGTTCAAGGAGATCAAACAAAATTGTGTCTGACAGGTTCAACATTGTCAATTACCCAACCCATTCTCATGATGTAGACAATGTATAGTAAACTAGGATAAGACTTAAGATGAAAAATCTTTTAATGATTATCTAAATTTGGCAGATTTGACCAAATAGTTTAATCTACAAGATTGAGCGTTTAGAAATCACCTATGCGGGGGTGAAGTGGAAGCCGCTTCAAAGAGAATGTTAGTAAAGGCCTATTCTCTAAGCTCTCATGAAATCGGAACGTGTTCATGGCTGAAAAGAACAAAACCATGAGAACCATAAACGTTAAAAGGCTGATTGTATGACATGTATTGTCTAGGTGTACATTAAAGCTCGACGGTTCAAAGATATCAAATCTACCGATTGATCGAGTGCATCCGATGCATGTTCACTACGGAAAGTTCAAAGGGAAACCCACTTATCCAGAAGCAATCAGTCTTTGCTTGATGATCACATACTTGTCCGTAAATTTTTTACGAAAAATAGCCATTTACCATGCATGTGGGGGATCGTTGGGTTCATAGTATATGAAAGAAACGTGGATGAAAAAATAGAGAATAAAATGGTGGAGGGGAAGGAGACACTAAAATAGAAAGTGTACTCCCAAATTAGAAAGTTTACTCTTTCTCCCACATTGGTGGAAGAAGAGAACTTGAAAGTGTTTATAATCAAGAACACTTACTCCACATGGCAAGTGAGGAAAAAAATAATAGATGTCTCGCGCCGTCGTCGTCGTCGCTCGCTCGGCTCGGCTTCGGATTTGGATTTGGCAAATGATCGATCGATGAGATCTATCTTTTTGGACAAACTTTATTTGAATTCCGAGGAAAAATGCAGTAAAAATTTTCTGCAGTTTCGGACCTCCATTTATATATACATGCAGTAACAGTTGCACTGTTTCAAGTGAACTGATGCATTATTTTCGAACTAGTGCTTCAAAAATGATACATTGTTCTGAACTGAGGCTATAGAAGGTTGCAATGGTTCGAAATGATGCTTCAGAAGGATGTAATCCTTCAATGAGACACACTGATTCATGAAATGAGATGACTGCTCAGGAAAAGATGCAATCTTTGATGAACAGACATGAACTTACAGCAAAGGTGTAACCTTTGGAGTTAACCATTACCTCTTTTCAGAAGAGGCATGTTTTGGCTATATAAACCTGGTTTCTTCCACAGGTTTAGTACGAAATTTTAAGATTAAAAACTCTCTTCTTGTCTAAAAAATATTCTGTGTGATCACTCAAAATGTTTTGTGAGTTCGAAGATATTCCAACCATTTGAGGTACCGCTATTGTTGGTCTGTTAGCCATTTTATCCTGGGAGGAAAAATTCCACAACCTCGGGTACAGTGAGGGGGATTATTTCCTTAAGAAAAATCCGTGAATTCGGACGACTTGGCTATTTTCTGTTTCATCTTAATTTCTGCAAAATAAAATACACCTCTTGGAAAGGTCATTTTGATCTTGTGTTGAGGGTATTTGATATACTTCATTGTGTTCTTGTTTATACTTGAACTCAAGTTGAAGTTGGTATTGTAATATACAGATTCTGTGTACCCGAAGTACAAACGAAAATAACAGTTACCAACATGGGTTGTGGTGCAGTGGATTAACCAGAGGTCGAGGGTTCGATCCTGGGTATGGAGAAAACTCTGTTGGAAGCGCAGCCACCTTAATGGGCCCTGCAACGCGCGATTCGAATTAGTCAGAGCTTCAATGCGGAAACCAGAAAAAAAACTCAATAAACATGAAGTTAATGACTAGGTATGAACTCTCGTGAACAGTAGTATATGGCAAATATATATAGTGGTCAAAATTTAATTCATCTAACGTTCAATAAGTGAAAGATGACAAGTAAAAATAATTAAAAAATTATGTATCGACAATAAAGAAAATATCTCGCAGCCCTCAATAAATAGGTGTTGTAAGCTTTACGAGGTTAATTAGTGCATTTGAGGATGAGTAGAAAAAGAAATATAATTTCCAAAAGGGAAAACACGGACAAGAAGAACAATTAAACCTATGGTGGGATAATATAATTAATTAGTGAATAGTAATAACAATGCTCAGCGAGTTTTTCGGAGCACATGAAATTGATCCAATAGACAGCAAGGACTGAGGTCGAAGTCACGAGGGCCTTTATTCTTTATTCCATTTTATTTATATATATCAGATGTATTTTAATTTATTAGAATAGTTCTTTAACATTCATATTATTAAATTAAGATTGTTCTAGAATATAAAAATTACTTGTTAGTCTGATAGTATTAAAACCATCCACTATCCCCCCAATAATATTTTATATTTATATTTAGCTATGTTTCAATCGATTATATATAAATTTTTATTTTTACATTTAATCATCATATCTTACGAAAGTAATGAATATATAATGACAATAATAATTCTCTAACAAAACTAGTTAAATCATATTATAGATCTTTTTCCTCCTCTAAAATAATTAAAGAAACTCTTCTTGATTTATTACTTTCAAATCCAGTGGGCTGGTTTGTTTTTTTTTTAAAAAAAATAAATAAATAAATACAGAGCTTAGTATAAGAACAAATCAATTTGTTCTATAAAAATCTTTGACCCCCAAGAAAGATATAACGTGATCTTCTCAGCAAATGCTTGTTTAATTATTTTAATTTGTTATAGTACAATAATCATGATTTGTCTAATTCTTCAAGGCCACCGATATTGATATTTGAGCCTGTGAGACTATGGCCATTAATTAATTAATTAATACTATGAACGCTTTTAGTCGGTGAATAGTAAGATCTGCCTCATTTTTATCTTAATTTCTAATGTGGTAATTAATCGACCAAACTTTAAGTTTAAGGTAAAAGTTTTAACCGACTTTATTGAATACCGACCACAGTGGCGGATGTACATGTATTTCAGGGTTCATCCGAACCCCCTTCGTCGGAAAATTATACTATTTTTACATGGTAATTTTTTTTTTTTTTATGTATAAATAATAGAGGCTGAACTCCCTTCGATTAGTCCGTATATGTACTACTGAAACCCCTCACTGAAAATCCTGAATTCGCCCCTGACCGACCAAAGGAACTCGTTTAATAATCTAATTAATCTAAGGTCGATGTTATCCTAGTATTGTTTTGTCTGCTTAATTTCTTGATTACAGTAATTTAATAGTACTGCCTATATCTGTCCTCGATGATCGATGTTCCGGTTTTTATACTAAACGTTTGTTTGGTACCTGGAGAATAAATGATTTTCAACTTATAATTTTTTTGGGTGTTTGGTTAGCAAAGACGTATAATTTGAGTAACTATCTATTATGACATTGAACCCAGATTCGATCTCGAGTCAGGACCTGACCTGACCCGACCCTTACTCAGTGACGAGTTCCATTCCATGTCGGGGTTTCAATATTATTAGGTCCTAGGTGGTAATTGGGGATTAGGAGTCAGGATTGGAACCCAAGCCTAGTTTATGAACCGGGGTCGAAAGTCAGGGTTAGGTCTCACATCTAGATTAGGATCGAATCTCGGATAAAGCCCAGGCTCCAATTCAAGGTCGTTGAGAGTTAGGAGTCAAGATTCAAAACCTCGAGTTCGAATCAGAATTTCGAGTCGGATCTTGAGTTAGGATCGAAAGTCGAGTCTCATAGATTTAGAATTTAACTTATTCAATTATTATTAAACCAACAAATAAATTAATTATGTGGGCCATAGAAATTTACATTCTCCCACTTGGCACACACAATGTAAATTTAGTGGTTTAATATGTACGTCAATCATGTGCAGAAGGGTGAGGGTGGGCGAGGCTGATAGGTTAAGGAGAAGGTCGGGGTTGTAGAGGGAATGAGCGAGTTGTAGGTTAGGGGAAAGGGTGTGAGCCTAGTGTTGGGTTATTGGGTCTTTTTCCCTTCCTATGTGGATAAATGAAGCCTAATTTTGACCAACCCACTTTTGCCCATAGGCCCATTACTATGGGGCATATATATTGATCTTTTTAGGTCTTATTCACCATCTCAAAAAGAGAGTTTTCAGCAGTCTACGAGAGAAAAACAAAGCTGATTTTCGCACCTAAATTTCAGCCACAACTGTCAACTTCAAATTGTGATTTCCGCTTCGTTTCTTGTCCGATTGAGCTGATTTTTGGACTGATAGTTCCTCTCATTTCAATATTTGATTAGGAACAGACGGATCTTGATTTGGTGGCCTGTAGCTCCTATTATTCATTCCCAAACAGTAGCTGCATTTTTTGTGCTTTCACTCCTTTTTGGTGATTATAGTGGAGGTTTTGGTCCGTGGTTTTTTACTCTTCACACCGAAGGGTTTTCCACGTAAATTTGGTGTCTTGTGTGATTGCCTTTATTCTTGCCCTATCGCATTTGTGTGGTAATTCATTTGCTGCCATATTACTTTATTTTGCTTGATTTGCTTGTCTCTTCTTGGTTCAAGTTGAAAGGGAAAGTTTAGTCTTGGGTATTTTCCGCTGCTACCCTATCAGGCTCTTTGATTGTGTGACCATCTTTCCTAACAAGTGGTATCAGAGAGTTGGTTGTTGTTGATTGTCGATTTGAATGATGGAGGCAAATATGAGCAAGATGGTGTGTTTGAATGGTAGCAACTATCATACTAGGAAAGGCAAGATGAAAGATCTTCTATTTGTCAAGAAAATGCATCTACTTGTGTTTGCATCTACTAAACCTGAATCCATGACAAATGAGAATTGGGAATTTGAGCACTTACAGGTTTGTGGCTATATCAGACAATGGGTTGAAGATAATGTTAGAAATCATATTGTGAATGAGACACATGCTAGAAGTTTGTGGGACAAGCTCGAGACACTTTATGCTTCGAAGACTGGCAATAACAAGTTGTTCCTGCTTAAGCAATTGATGAATATCAGGTATAAAGAGGGCAGTCCTATTTCTGATCATATAAATAATTTTCAGGGTGTCCTTGACCAGCTGTACGGAATGGGTGTAAAGTTCGATGAAGAAATTCAGGGACTTTGGCTTCTTAATACTCTGCCTGATTCTTGGAAAACTCTTCGAGTTTCTTTGACTAATTCTGCTCCCGGTGGTATTGTAACTATGAAATATGTTAAGAGTGGTGTCTTGAATGAAGAGATGAGAAGAAGATCTCTGGCCTCATCTTCTTCATCTTCACACTCTAATGTTTTGGTTACTGAAGAGAGGGGGAGAAACAAGTCTAGAGATTCAAATAATAGAGATAAAAGTAGTAGCAAGTCAAGGTCCAAATTCAAGAATGTTACAAGTGACTATTGCAACAAAAAGGGGCATATCATGAAATATTATTACAAGCATAAGAGAGATATAAGATGGCAAAAGAAAGAAGACGATAATGAAAATCGTGTTGTTGTTGTTACTAATGATGATCTTCTTGTTGCTTGTGGTGAGAATGCCATTAATCTTGTTCGCGATGAGTCTAGCTGATTTGTGGATTCTGGTGCTACTTCTCATGTTACGCCAAAGAAGGAATTATTTTCTTCTTATACTCTAGGTAATTTTAGGATGTTGAAAATGAGCAATAATGATGAAGTTAAAGTACTTGGCATTGGCACGATTTGTTTGGAAAGTAACAATGGTTCCAAACTAGTTCTCAATATTGTCAAGCATGCTCCAGATGTTCGCCTGAATTTAATTTCTGTAGAAAGTCTTGATGATGAGGGTTATGTTAATACCCTTGGTGCTGGTCAGTGGAAGCTTACTAGAGGTTCGATGATTGTGGCTCGAGGTGACAAGTTGTCTAACTTGTACGTATTTCAGGGCTCTACTTCTAGAGGCTTGATAAACTTGGTGGAGAATGATACTTCATCAGAGTTGTGGCATAGAAGGTTGAGTCATATGAGTGAGAAGGGAATTGATAGTTTGGCTAAGAAAAATTTGCTTTCTGGAGTAAAACAAGCAAAGTTGAAGAAGTGTGTTCATTGCTTAGCCGGTAAACAGAAAAGAGTTTCTTTTTAGAGTCATCCGCCTTCAAGAAAGATCGATTTGCTGGAGTTGGTGCATTCTGATTTGTGCGGTCCTTTTAAAGTAAGGTCTCATGGTGGTGCACTTTACTTTGTGACTTTTATTGATGATCATTCTCGCAAACTCTGGGTATTTTCTTTGAAGTCCAAGGATCAAGTACTTGGTGTGTTCAAGAATTTTCAGGCCTTGGTTGAAAGACAGACATGGAAGAAATTGAAATGTATCCATTCAGATAATGGTGGTGAGTATATTGGTCTTTTTGATAGATATTATATAAAGCAGGGTATTCGACATCAGAAAACTTCTCCAAAGACTCCTCAGTTGAATGGCTTAGCAGAGAGGATGAACAGAACATTAGTTGAGAGGGTTAGATGTATGCTTTCAGATGCTAAGTTGCCAGATTTCTTTTGGGCAGAAACACTTAATACGGCTGTTTATGTTATCAATTTATCTCCTACTGTTGCTTTGAATGGTAATGTCCCTGACAGAGTTTGGTCTGGTAAGAATGTTTCTTATGATCATCTTAGAGTCTTTGGGTGTAAATCTTCTGTTCATGTTCCTAAGGATGAAAGGTCAAAGTTGGATGTTAAAACTAGACTGTGTATCTTCATTGGTTATGGTCAAGATGAATTTGGCTATTGTTTCTATGATCCAGTTGAGAAAAAACTTGTTAGAAGCCGCGATGTTGTGTTCTTTAAAGACCAAACAATTAAAGATTTTGACAAAGCTGATAAGGTTGATTCTCAGAGTAGTGAGAGCCTAGTTGATGTTGATCCAGTTCCTTTGACTACTACTCCTGAAGAAAATCTTCATGATGATGAAAATCAAGTTGATAATGAAGATAATGATCATGTTCAGAATGACCAGCAAGAAGTTGTTGATGCTCCAGTGCAAGTTGATATGGTTGATCAGCAACCAGTTGTTGATGCTCCAAAGAGTTCTCTCAGACGATCTACAAGAGAGAGAATACCTTCATTTCGTTATTCTCCTAGTGAGTATGTACTCTTGACTGGCGGGAGAGAACCTGAGAGTCTTGATGAGGCCATGGAAAGTGAAGAAAAAAAAAGTGGTTTGATGCTATGGAAGATGAAATTAAATCTTTGCAAGATAATCATACCTTTGATTTGGTTAAGCTGCCTAAAGACAGAAAAACTTTGAAAAATAGGTGGGTTTTTTGGGTGAAGCATGAAGATGGTAATCCAATTCCACGGTACAAAACTAGATTGGTTGTGAAGGGATTTAACCAGAAAAAAAGAGTTGATTTTGATGAGATATTTTCTCCGGTTGTAAAGATGTCATCCATTCGTGTGGTTCTAGGCTTAGATGCAAGTCTAGATTTAGAGGTTGAGCAAATGGATGTTAAAACTGCTTTTCTCCATGGTGACTTAGATGAAAAAATTTATATGGAGCAACCCGAAGGTTTTGAAGTCAGGGGAAAAGAGAATTATGTTTGCAAATTGAAGAAGAGCTTGTATGGTTTGAAACAAGCTCCTAGGCAGTGGTACATGAAGTTTGGTTCCTTTATGAGTCAGCAGGGCTTCAAGAAGACTACTTCAGACCATTGTGTTTTCGTGCAAAAATTCTCTGATGGTGACTTTATTATTGTGTTGCTTTATGTTGATGACATGCTTGTTGTTGGTCATAATGCTTGAAGGATTCAAAAGTTGAAGCAAGAGTTGAGTAAGTCTTTTTCTATGAAAGACTTAGGACCAGCAAAGCAGATTCTTGGCATGCAGATTGTCCGTGACAGAAAGGCCAAGAAGTTATGGTTATCACAAGAGAAGTACATTCAAAAAGTACTTCGAAGGTTTAACATAGACAAGGCTAAGGTTGTCAGTACACCTTTAGCTATGCACTTCAAGTTGAGCACAAAACAGTGTCCTTCCAGTGATGATGAGAAGGAAGATATGAAGAAAGTTCCTTATGCTTCAGCTGTTGGTAGTTTGATGTATGCAATGGTTTGCACAACCGGATATTGCTCATGATGTTGGTGTTGTTAGTCATTTTCTTTCTAATCCGGGAAGAGAACATTGGAATGCTGTGAAGTGGATTATGATATATCTTTGTGGCACTTCTAGTCTGAGTTTGTGTTTTGGTACAGGGAAGCCTATTCTTTGTGGTTATACTGATTCAGATATGGCCGGTGATATTGATACTCGCAAGTCTACTTCAGGGTATTTGGTTACTTTTGCAGGGGGAGCTGTGTCTTGACAATCTAGGTTGCAAAAATGTGTTGCTCTATCTACTACAGAAGCTGAGCTTATTGCTGTTGTTGAAGCTTGTAAAGAATTGCTTTGGATGAAGAGATTCTTGGGGAAACTTGGTTGTGCTCAAGAGAGGTATGTGCTTCATTGCGACAGTCAAAGTACCATACATCTTAGAAAAAATTCTACATTTCATGGTCGGTCTAAAAACATTAATGTGAGATACCATTGGATTCGGGATGTGTTGGATTCTAAGTTGCTTGAACTTGAGAAGATTCATACGGATGATAATGGCTCCGACATGATGACTAGAGCTTTGCCAAGAGGGAAGTTTGAAGATTGTTGCATAATCGTCGGGATGGTGGTCTTTGAAGATTGTTGCATGATCATCGGGATGGCGGTCTCCTCCACATAGTCGGGAGGGGGAGAATTATTGGGTCATGGGCCTTTGTCCCTTCCTATGTGGATAAATGAAACCCAATTTGGACCAACCCACTTTTGCCCATAGGCCCATTACTATGGGGCATATATATTGATATTTTTAGGTCTTATTCACCATGACAAAAAGAGAGTTTTCAGCAGCCAAAGAGAGAAAAACAAAGCTGATTTTCGCACCTAAATTTCAGCCACAGCTGTCAACTTCAAATTGTGATTCCCGCTTCGTTTCTTGTCCGATTGAGCTGATTTTTGGACTGCTTGTTCCTCTCATCTCAATCTTTGATTATGAATTGACGAGCTTGATTTGGTGTCCTGTAGCTCCTGTTATTCATTCCCGAACAGTAGCTGCGTTTTTGGTGCTTTCACTCATTTATTTCTCTAGTGTTTGGTGTTGTGGTTTATGTATTGTTTCTTGTTGTTTGGCACTTATTTTGTGGCCATTTTGGAAGACAATATTATAACTCTTTGGTGATTATAGTGGAGGTTTTGGTCCGTGGTTTTTTACTCTTCACACCGAAGGATTTTCCATGTAAATTTAGTGTCTTGTGTGATTGCCTTTATTCTTGCCATATCGCATTTGTGTGGTAATTCATTTGCTTCCATATTACTTTGTTTTGCTTGGTTTGCTTGTCTCCTCTTGGTTCAAGTTGAAAGGGAAAGTTTAGTCTTGGGTATTTTCCGCTGCTACCCTGTCGGGCTCTTTGATTGTGTGCCCGTCTTTCCTAACACCTAGCTGAATGTGGGGGTGGGAGGGGGTATGAGTGGGTCGTCGTGTGATGGGGTGGTAGGTCGAGGGGTTGGGGGTTACGGGTCGATGACCTATGGCATCTCGGTGGCTTAAGTGGTGGTGGTAGGGATTGTAAGGTTGAATATAGGGTCGGACATGGAACGATAGATATCGAGCATCATATCAAAATTAAAATTTTGATACAATAATTTCTGTATTATGGTATTTGATATGCATTCTTTTAGAGTTGATATTTGATATAATATACAAAAATTATCATACTGCAATATTTAGTTACATATCATATAAATTATTATAACACTAACAAATATATAAAATAATATTACTATAAAATTAATTATTTAGACCTTGATGAAACAATTTTACATAAATTAAAACATCCAAATTAAGCATAGGAATCTAAGGACAGTAAGCTAGCTTTGCAGTTGAAAGTAGGAAATTGAATAAGCAGTGCACGTGTAGGTAGCACTAGTTCAAATTTCAATTTAAAGCATCTATTTCTCTTCACTCTATGCATAGACAGAAGAACATATTATATAGTACTAGCTAGTAGTAGTATATTTTGCTAGTATATAACTGTCTAGGACCACTACATAACCAGAAATTATAGAATAAACTATTTGGGAACAACATTCATTGCATTTCATGAATCGAATTAAGTGCAAATGTGTTTCACTATGTAAGAAATATTTTTTCCCCTTTTGTTTTCCTTCTACTTGACAAGTTTCAAGATTATTCCATATACTATACCTTTGTACCTTTCTACTGTCATCTTGAAATTAAGGATAAGGGTAATTAAAAGAGTTAGATTGGTAAATTAGTGAGAGTAGTTTTTGGGTAAAACGACTAGGGTAAATTAGACAGTGAATGGACTTGGTTTAATGTAGGTTTAACATGGTCACTTAAATATATTGTTGAACATTTTTTTTTCCTCTGAGTTTGTCAAAGTGAACATTTTTTGTTCTCCATCAAACACTCAGCGAACTCTAATTGTTAAATTATGAAAACTGTGAAAAAATGATTTAATATGAACTCAAATTTAATTTAGCGACGCAAATTTTGAAATTTTTAATTGTTTAGGTATATTTGTAGAGTCTACTTTTTGTCCTTCTTGTGTTTGGTGTAGTCTTTGCTATTGTAGTTTTTAAGATTTGATTGGACTTTCAATTCCTAGTGGTTCTGGTTATAAGAACTTTAAGAAATGTAAGTAAATTTTTGAAGGAATACGATGCTAAACAGAGAATATTGAGATAAAACTAATCTCCCAATTAGTTAAAAGAAAAAATTATTATCCCAAAGTTTGATTAAAGCTTTAATTCTCTCATTTGAGATCTAGAGGATTTCTCATTCTAATTTGGGATCTAAAAATCACTAGCTAGGAGTGTGTCCATGGAGTAGGTACACATGCACGTTCTAGTTTAATTTGGCATCTAAGTGTAATTAAATAAAGGCTAAACAATGATTAACTGTTTATTAAATAACCATCAACCTCGTTTAAAATTTAATTAGCAAGTTGCAATTTCCTTAATCCAAAATTGATTGATGATTTTATTCCTGACAAAGTGGCTATACTCCATTTGTATTGGCTCTCCCAAATCTCGTATGCAGGCTTGCCAAAATTTTAATAAAAATCCTCTCAACTGTGTTAGGTCGAAAAAGTATTGGAAGTAGGTAATTATCGAAAAAGTAATTTTAGATAGGAGGATATAGAGGTCAAGAATCAGAGTAAAAGAACTAAGAACTAAGTAGCTATCATGATATAGTTTTGCTTATGTTATCAGTATTTTGTTACTACTATTTTCATATTATCATATTATTCAATTGTACTAATATCTGTTACTTCTTTGCATCAATTTTCATGTTATTTGTTGTGCTTCTATTCTTTCATCCTGTAATTTCATCAAAGGAGTGCTTTATTTTTGTATGCCTTTCTCTTACTTGAATTGATGTGCTGTATTTGAGCTGAGAGTATATCGAAAACAATCGCTTTTAATTATCAGCACAAGATAGAAGTAAGATTAAGTACACACTATATATCCTCCGCAAGTTCCACTTGTGAGATAATTAATAATGGGTCTATATATATTCCGCACACAGATAACAAATAAAATATATAATTGAGGTATGCACAAACTAAACTTGACAGTATAAAAATGTGTAATTGCATGCCTCCTACGTGGAGACACTTGCATGGTCTTCATCCTTAACAGGGGTTTGACACCACACAAATAAACAATAAAAATTACATGTCTTTTGCTTTAACTTATTCTCCAAACTATACATTTTTATTACTGCATAAACAAGAAGCAAGTTGAGGTTAAAAAAAAATTAAAATATACTAATGCTGCTGATACTGATTACAGAGAATCTTTTGAATTGCTTGGATTTCTGGAGTTTTATCATCTTGGTAGGTGAATAAAGTTATTGTTATTAGAAACATAATGATGAATGCATGCAGAACTTTCATGAAGTTATTATGTCAGTGATCTGATAAAGAAGATTGTCCATATTAAGCAAAATCCATTTGATCAAGTTGGACAACATGATCAAATGGACCTAATTAAGATATTAAACTGACAAGAACTTGCTAAATTTAACTATGTAATATGCACTTGCAAAACAACTTGACTAGTCAATTAGTTGCATGTTCAACTTGATTAGTAAGTTGCACTACAGATTTGGTGCAACTTGTCTACTTGATACTATTGTGTACCTCTTTATTTTTATCGTGTGTTTATTTTTTTATATTTTGACTCTTCTTAATGAAAAAAATTGCTCGTAGATCAGCTGAAGTTATTTCCCTTTTGTCGAGTGTAATTGATGTTTTATGTTAGATTGAAGCAATTCAAAGATATTCGGTGTGATATTATTCATTTTGAGTTAAGTTCGCAAGATTTTTCCATCGAAGGTCTTACTTCATTAAGAGATCCTTACACTTGTATATAGGCTCCCGATCTATTCAGCTATCACCTGGCGGCGGCCACCTTAGGCAGAGGCTGGTCCGGCCGGTGCACACCCTTAGCTAGAAAATTATGTGGTGTACAGAGTTTAAATGTTACCCTTGGCCAAATTCCTCGCTCCACTACTACTATTAATGTGTGATTTAATTCGCATACTCAACATTATATCATGCTCAAATTAATACTTAATTAAACTCAGATGGAATATAAACACATGAGATTAATCTTTGTTAATTTGTACGGAGAAAATTAAAAGGGAAGCGGCGGCCAGTCCATTCATTTATAAGTTTAATGAGCTTCTTCTATGCCCTCTCTTTTTTGAGAACTCAAAAGGTGAGGGTCAAATATTTGGATCTATTCAGTTTCAGAACAGATATTTTTCGAAATTTTTAAGGACAAGTTGGGCTTATGGGAGTAGCCTTTTTGGAAAATAAAGAACAAATAAAAATTGGGGGTAGAAAAAGGAAAAACAAGCGAAGGATGTTACAGTCAATTAATCCTCATCGAAAATATGAAAGTTCAGATGGTTAACCAACTGAGCTATTAATCTTCCCTGCGTAAGATATGATCATCCGTTTTATCATTTTACTTTTAATTGGATAACATAACACCATTCATAATATTGGTTCCCCCTCTTCAATTTTGTGTGTTTCCCCTCCTTTCTCCACTTAATTCTTTAGTGAAAATAAGAGAAATCTTCTTCTTATTTTTCTCTTTCTAAATGAACCATGCATTAGGAGTAAACCTGTCAAACGGGCCGGGCTGGCCCGGCCCGAACCGGCCCTACATATCAAACCGGACCGGTTTGACCCGGCCCGGTAAGCCCTAGGGCTTTAGGGTTCCGGGTTCCGGTCCGGTTTTTTTTTTAAACTGGGCCCGGTTAACCCGGCCCGGACCAACCCGGTCCAGGCCCGCCGGTTAACCGGCCCGGAACCGGCCCGGAATAAAAAAAAAAAAAAATTATTGGGCCAAACTAGCCGTTGGCCCAACGGCTATATTACCGTTTTTGGGTCCAAACGGCTAGTTTGGGCCCATTAACTTAAAAAAAAAAAAAAAAAAAAAAAAATATTTTTTAATCCCCAAAATAAATCTATAAATACCCTACAACTTCAAATCATTTCTCACACAATTTTTCACTCTCTCAAATCTCATTCTCTCTCAAATCTCAATTCTCAATTCTCAAATATTCAATATATTTAATTTCTTAAAGTGTTCAATTTAAATTTTTAATTTTTCGTTTACAAAGTACGAGCGGAAGTTTCTAAAGTCGCAATCTTCAGATACTTCCAAAATTTGGTATTGTCGTTCCATCTCTTACGTTTAATTTTTATTTATTGTATTAATTGTTTAATATTTAATTTTATTATATTTGTGTATTTTGAATATTTTTAGTTTAATTTAATTTATATTATGGATAAATTAAAAAACCTCGCTACTAAAGGTGTTAGAAATTTTTGTCCCGGAAGCGGTAGTGGTAGTAAAAAGCGAATTACTAGCGGTAGAGGTAGTTCAAGTAATAGATATACCCGTGTGACTTCGCCTCCGGTACCGCTTGGTACACCTTTTGAGGAAGAAATAGGTGTAGGTGCTCACGATATGGATTATGTAGAATTTCAGGAAAATTACGGTATAGAAGAAGAAAATGAAGTAGATGCAGTTAATGTAGACGAAGATGATGAAAATATTGCTGAAACACCCGCAGTAGGACATGCTAACGTTAGATCTGAATCAGTTAATCTCCCTTCCCGTCCTCCCAGTGCCCCAAAACCCCGTAAAAGAACTAGTATTGCATGGCAATTTTTTGAACGTATATCAGATATTGAGGTGCAGTGCAATATTTGTCAACAAAAATATAAGCATAGAAGTGGCGGTAAGCAAGGGGGTACGGGTACGTTAATGAGACATATAGCTGAAGATCACACTAGAGAGTTGAATATTGCAAAAGGTGGTGGGGATGTTGGTGGGTCAACGCAAACTAGAATGGACCCAACAACCGGTCAAGTAGCGAAAAAGTATAATAAATTGAGGGACAGAGAAGAAATAGCTAAAATGGTAGCTGTGGGTTGTTTGTCTTTTAGTTTTCCTTCTTCTGATGCCTTTATTCGTTATATACAAGCAATTTATAATCCTATGTTTAATGGTATTCCTAGAACTACTTGTCGGTCTGATATTTTTAGACTCCATTCACAATATTGTTTTTATTTATCAACATTCTTAAAAAATATTCAATGTAGATTGTCCCTAACTTCCGATCTTGGTCGTGCTGTAAATAAAAATGATTATTTAACCGTTACTTGTCATTGGATGGATAGTAATTTCATAATGCAAAAACGTATTCTTGCTTTTTTATATGATGAAAATCGGAAACATACTGGACAATTTATTGTTGATTCTATTATTAAAATTGCCGGATATTATGGTATAGAAAATAAAATTTTATGTATTGCTTTTGATAATGCTTCTAACAACAAGACTGCTATAACAAAAATAAAATCTACGCTATCTCCGCCCTTTCCTGAAATTTTTCATGTTAAGTGTGCATGTCATATATATAATTTAATTGTAAAAGATGGTCTTGACTTTTTTGAGGTTTATATTGAAAAAATTCGTCTTGCTGTTGGTTTTATTCAAGGAAATAATCGTAGATCTAGAATTAAAGAATTTAAAGTTAAATGTCAAGAAAATGGACTTGCACCGATTTTGATGCCTGAGGAAATTGATATTAGATGGAATTCTACGTATGAATTTTTAAAAACTTGTTATAAATATAGAATTCCTATTACACTAGCTTTTAACCAACATTGTGGTTCATTTGCTGATTCTGCTGATTGCATGCTACATAATTCTGATTGGGTTATAATTAATGATCTTGTTAAGTTCTTAGAAAAATTTTATGTAGCTACGGTTGAATTTTCCGGTGCATACTATCCTACTGTTTGTAATATTTTGGCATATATAGCCGATATTTCTGGTTTGCTCCGACAATATAAAGATAAAGAAGGTTATAAAGAAGCTGTTGGCGCTATGTTTACGAAATTTAAAAAATATTTCTTCCCGATTCCCCCTATTTACTTGGTTGCTGCTATGTTAAATCCGTGCATGAAATATAATCATATGTGTCACTTTAGTACTCTTATTTATACTAACTTAGAAATAAATACTAACCATGATTCTGAACAAGTACAACCTGATTTGTGGACGGCTACGGCTGATGCAAAAGATTATATAGAAAAATTATATAATCACTATGCTGATTTATTTGATTCAGCCGTACCTACAAATATCACTCCAACTGTCGCTCCTCATCCTCCCGAGGAGCCATCAGCTTCTAAAAGGCCGGCACATAGTGGTTTTCCTGATTCGTTTTATGATTTAACTTGTTGGAACAGTGTGGATGAGAGAGCTTACACATCAACTTATCGGGAAGAGCTGAAATATTATCTGCGGACGCCACCAGAGGATCGCAGACGACGGATCAACACGCTGGATTGGTGGAGGAATAATGAATCACAATATCCTGTACTTTCAAGATTAGCCAGAGATATCTTGAATGTTCCTATGTCAACCGTTGCATCAGAGAGCGCCTTCAGTCAGGGACGACAGCAGCTTGGAGACAACCGACACTCATTGGGAAGCAACGCAATGAATGTTTTAGTTTGCCTCAGAGATTGGATTAGAGCAGAAAGAAGAAACCAAGGAATGGAACCAGAGCCCAACGACGACCTCAAACTTGAAGAAATTATGACTTCACGGGAGAACTCAGCAGAATCAAGTCCAATGCATGGTTTTTCCCCCGTTGACTTCGACTACCCTATGCAAGTTCCAATTAATATTAACATGAATGAGTTGGAAAAAATGATGCATAATTTATAGATTTTTCATTCATGTAAATTATAAATTTTGGATCATTTTGCAATCAATAAAATTCCACAAATTCATTCACTCCTTAGTCGTTGTTTTTTAATTTTTTTTATTTAACGATTTATAATTTTAATATCTTCTATACAAGTGTATATTTAATGTATACATGTGTATATGTTTATATATCTTATATAGAAGTGTATATTTAACGTATATATGTGTATATATTTTATAAATTAGAATATAACTATACAAATATATATTGTAATGTATATATATTGTAGTATATCTCATTTAAAGTATTACCTATACATAGAATAGAGTGTATATATGTGAATAGATCTTCTATAGACATGTATATTTAACGTATACATGTGTATATGTTTTATAAATTAGTATATAACTATACAAATATATATTGTAATGTATATATATTGTAGTATATCTCATTTAAAGTATTACATATACATAGAATAGAGTGTATGAATGTTAATAGATCTTCTATAGACGTGTATATTTAACGTATATATGTGTATATATTTTATAAATTAGAATATAACTATACTAATATATATTGTAATGTATATATATTGTAGTATATCTCATTTAAAGTATTACCTATACATAGAATAGAGTGTATATATGTGAATAGATCTTCTATAGACATGTATATTTAACGTATACATGTGTATATGTTTTATAAATTAGTATATAACTATACAAATATATATTGTAATGTATATATATTGTAGTATATCTCATTTAAAGTATTACATATACATAGAATAGAGTGTATGAATGTTAATAGATCTTCTATAGACGTGTATATTTAACGTATAGTCGTTGTTTTTTATTTTTTTTTATTTAACGATTTATAATTTTAATATCTTCTATACAAGTGTATATTTAATGTATACACGTGTATATATCTTCTATAAAAGTGTATATTTAATGTATATATTATGTATATAGCGTATATAGTGTATATTTGACCGGTTTTTAACCGGGTTTGACCGGGTTTTAGTGGGTTTGACCGGATTGGGTTAAGTGGGCCGGTTCCGGGTGGGTTTTAATATTTTTACTGTGCAGCCCGGCCCGGCCCGGACCGGTTAAGGCCAAACCCGGCCCGGAACCGGCCCGGAACCCGGTAAGAATGAGAGGGCCGGTTCCGGGTTGAACCGGCCCGGCCCGTTAGACAGTCTTAATTAGGAGTACTATAAACCAAGTTGAGAAGTTTGTTACATTAGACAATTTGTTGCTAGAGATAGAGAGTCATAATCAACACAAACAGTTGAGAGTGATAATCTTGACTGGAAATAATTAGTATAGCTAAAACTGAGAAAAAAACAGTCGTCTGGGCATTTGGTCTAGTGGTATGATTCTCGCTTAGGGTGCGAGAGGTCCCGAGTTCAATTCTCGGAATGCCCCTTTCTTTTTTGTTTCGTTTTAGTTTACTCTATTTCTAAAAGTATATTTGTTTCAATTTAATTGTCCCTTTTATGAAATAAAAAAAATCCTATTACGTTCTTTCAATACTACCTCTATCATTAATCAAATTTATATTTTTAAAGTATAATTAATAAATAAAACTAATTTGATAAAATAAATCCCTAGTAAATTTTTTCTAAAACAGAGTAATTTTTCAATCATGTCTTTCAATACGCCTTATATATGGTGGCTTTTGGTCAACGTTGCAATTGATTTGGGCCTTTTCTTTCCAACAAACAAACTGGTTGGCTTGGGACTGAAAAATTACAGAAACTAGCATCTTTAAGATTATAATTATAATAAATGGCAATATTTTTTCAAAATTACAACTTATAGCAAAAGTAGCAATATTTTACCCACTTCATAGTAATAGAAGAGTATGTATTTTTCAGTTGTGCATATGTATTTATGAGTAACACATATATATTTGTATATGTATTTATATAGCAACATTTTACTTAAATACAAATACAATTTGCTATTTTTCGTAATTATGAAATTGTTGCTATAAAAGTTATAATTAAGACTACAGAATTGTTATTTCTGAAATTTTTCCGTTCCTAAAACTTTCACGAAGTAGCTGAGCCCAATTGTAAAGTTTTGATTCATTCCATGTAGTTGAATCACCATTAAAAAAATAAATATCTATAAATAACTAAATAAATTTATATTTAGTTATGTCACTAACTAAATATAAATGTATGATCAACATTTTGATCATGTCACTAAAGAAAAATTGAGAATGTTTTTGACTATCGCCTAGCCCATTTCCTCATTAATTGATCCTCCGGGAAGGATATTAGCATGTCATTTGGTTCGGGACTAAGTTTACGAGATTATAATCTTGAAATTATAGGTGGCATAAAATAACATCAAGTTTGATTGGATAAGGTGAAATATTCGTGATTAAATTTAATGTATTTAACATTAAATTTATACATTTAACCTTATAGTTTTTTTTCTCATTAAATTACACAAATCCAAAGACTATATTACCTAATATCACTTATTTTTTTAAAATTTACATAAAATCTCATTATTCATCTTTACTCTTGATACATATCAAGAAAATCCCACATCCTATTTTTACTCCATCATTAACTCATTCAAGATTTTCTTCCCTAAAACATTTCCCTAATTATCAATAATTAAATCATCTTCCTTCCTGATTTTTTCTCTTCCATTAATGCTTAAATCATATTTCTTCCACATTTTTTCTCCTCCATTAATGCATGCAACTTTATTTTTCCTCTCCTAAAATCTCTCCCATTTTTTTTAAAAAAATCTATTGATACATATATAAATTTATTTAGTTATTCATACATGTTTATTTTTTTAATGGTGATTTGTATGAATGATAAATATGATATCATTCTATGGGTATTATGGTGATTCATATGATAGATACATTTTGTATGATTTTAACGGGTGATACATATGATATTAATGGGTGATACATATTGTATTATGGTGATTCATATGATTTTAATGGGTGGTATATATGGTATTATGGTGATTCATATGGTAGATGCAATTATTTATTTCAATTATTGGGTGATTCATATATATGGTATTATGGTGATTCATATGGTAGATACAATTATTTATTTCAATTATTTGGTGATTCATATGATATTAATAGGTGATATATATGGTATTATGGTGATTCATATGGTAGATGCAATTATTTATTTCAATTATTGGGTGATTCATCTGTTATTAATGAAAGGTAACGATGTAGTCAGTGTAGAAAACAAATGTAATAATATTTTAAAAAAAGACTAAAAGCGGAATTGAAACATAATTAAAATTAAATCTAAAAAAAGCAGACTAAAATTAAAGACGAAAAAGAGAAAAAAAGACCAAAAAAAACATATCTTTCATAATTAAAGACGAAAAAGAGAAACATAATTAAAACACCTAAATTAAATCTAAAAAAGAGAGAAAAATTAGATATCTTTCTTTAAATAAAATAATACAATGAATAAAAGAGAATCTATTATTTCTTTAAATAAATATCTTGTTAGTTTCAAATATATCATTTTTTTATATTATCACCATTTCAAAAAATAAAAAATAAAATATAATTAACAAAATAATTAAAATTTTATGCAATATCACTTAAAAATTACCTTTTTTTTTTTTTTTTTTTAACATGATATACCATGAACCAAATGACCCTTAAAAGCTTCCAAATTAATTACTTTGGGTACTAGAATAGTATACCCGACCCTCACCTCGATGGCTTCCCACCTTCCCCACCTCCGCCTCAGTCCATTGTATTTGTCAAGATTATTTATATATATCCTTTTGAGATGATATTTAATTTTCTGCTACTTAACCCCAGAAAATAATAAAGAAATTACATAATATTATTTTTTTTTGTTTTAAAAAAAGCATTTTCCATGAGAAGCATTTTCCTTCCAACCAAACCACCTGACATGGTAAGCTAGCAAACTAATTCCTTTCGAAATAGATTAAAAATAAAAGTGAGATAAACAAATAAAAAATGAGGAGTACATAAGAATTGGAAGAAATTAAAGAAAATGACAAGTGATAAGACATGACATGATTTATGGTTTGTTAAATAATTGTTGTACTCCTATACAGTTTGTAGGAGATCAATCAATATCATCAGTCCCTATACAGTTTGTATATAGGAGATCAATCAATATCTTTCTAGCAATTGTTAATTATTATTAGTTGCATGCATGTTTAACCTAAGAGTACTAATTTAAGTACATGCTAGCAACAGAATATGGTTAATTATTAGTTGCATGCATGTTTAACTTAGAGTACTAATTTAAGTACATGCTAGCAACAATAGTTTGACACATACAGTAGTACTGCTTGTCTATTCCAGTAATCTGTTCCCTTTGTTGAATTTGCTCAAGTTGTATATTTTCGTTTGTCAGTATTGCTGAATAGTGTTTCATTTCATCTTTAGAGGAATTAATCCAAACCTTAGAAACACAAACAGTTTTCTGTTGGGCTTAGAAACTTATTTTATCTAACGTAACGTTTCTAAGTAGTTCTACTATTAAGATGTAAGGGTAGTCTCTGACAAAATAAATTTATGTGCCACACCTGACCTTATGTGAAACACAAATAGTAAGAGTTATGTGGGCATTGCTGGTTGTTAGCTTGTAAGGCATCTTCTATTGTCTGGGGGTGCCTTCACAATCATGCACTCAAAAGTTGCATTCACAGACACACTCCATTGGGTTTTATTGCTTCCCACTTAAATGCTGCCTTTCAGACACTTTCAGAGAGAGTGGACGTTTTCTTTTCTTAATTATTATACTTTTTCTCTCTGTTTCAATTTGTTTGTTTGTCTGATTCTGATGACTTGATACAAGGTTTAACAAAGTAAACCAAAATTTTTGAATCTTGTAGTATTAAACTAAAGATAAGTGCAATGTATAAAACTACCTTTTACTCGATCTGGCATAATAATTTAGGGGTCTTAGCTGGTGATCCGAGCGCCTTCTTGACGATGAAGCTTATCCATAGTCTGTTTATGAATACTTAAATTGCACTAGCTAGTAGGTTTTTTATTTTATTTTTTTAAAAAAACTGCATTTCAGTGTGTTGAATAACTTAAACTAGATCTTTTCTTATTGCTCTTCTAGAGGGTGTGCAGGGGAAGGACTGGGCTGAGCAGAGATAGATGCATTGTTGCGGGATAGAGTTCATTTGAATTTAGTATTTCTGATGTCGAACATAAATTTGTGCAAAAATCTACCGAATAGTAGAAATGAACTCATAATTTTAAAAATACAAAAGAGTTCAATTACTATTATTGTTCTGATCGTTAAGTTTAAATTTTAGATCGGACTTTATTAGATAAGGAAAATAATACAATCATCAAAATCAAAGTAATTAGCAAGGAAGCTAGCTATCAATGTCACTAATAATTGGGAAAAAAGGGGAATTAATTGGAGGGTGTGTTATCAATTTTCATATAGCCAAAATTAGGAAATTAGATTGATCATGGTTCATGTGTATTAGGAGGGGATTTTGCTCCCAAATTGGATGCCGACTTGCTAGATTACCTTCCAAAAAGAATGCAAAGTATTGGGAGTGTCAAATCATACTACTTCTAAGTTTACAATATTTTCTCCAAAGGGACCACTTTGTTGTACCTTTTGCTTTCAACCCATGTGCTCCTTTTTTCTACAACTATCAATATCTTTCTATTTTTGATATTTATGACAACCAATTTTCACATATATCCGTTTAGTGTATTTTCATCTGACGAAAATATAGTGTATGCAATTCATATCTTTACTTCAGGAGTGAGGTAAAGAGGTTGTTTTCAATAGATTGTTAGGCTCCATAACACTAAAATAGTTATATTAGGAGTACAAAGAACTATTGATAGCAACAGAACAATAGGTAGTAACAAAACAAAACTATCATTAAATAATACCACAATCAATCTACTACGATAGACATCAACAAAATTCTTTAAACGAGAAACTACAAGCGTAGCACTACATTACTAAAACACTATACCATATACCATATTCCGGTTTTTGTACCCTTTTATCAATTTGTTTTTAGTGTTATGTTTTTTTTTTATAAGTATCTTTGTTTTTTTACACATTGAAAAATCTAAAAATGACCTTCTGTAAATGATGATATGAGATAATTTCCACCAAACATTTCATGTAAAGTTTTAACATTTACAACCCATGCATTGAAGATGCCAACTGTTACCAGTTCACATAGACTCCAATAAGGTTACATTACACCACATATACATACTTTTGGATTCATTCAACTCTGGAAAATTTATAATGCTCGATTTTTACACCAGCTTAATGAATGATTGGCATATATTTGCTCTAAACTGTGATTAATTAGTGTACAATTCCATCTCATTTTATATCTTAAATATGCTAAGTCAAACATATTCACGTTTGACATAAATAATAGATGCAAGTAAATTCCAGTACGAGGAATTTTCATAAACTTTTTATCGAGCCATCGTTCTCTTTATTTACGTAATTTAAGTATAAGTTTTCGATTCAACAAAAAAGGGAATAAAAGGAAAACAATAACCTCTAAAGCCAATTAAACAGTAGAATTTGTATATCTATTCAACCAGGGATCTAATGGAGCAACAACTTTATTTACGGATTTGATAAACTTCAATAGTTTTGATTAGACGATCTTGTAATTATATTTGAAAATCAACTTAACATTTAAATATAATTTATCAAGAGTCTAACATACATGCTGTCATTTCCAAAAATTAAAAATCATAAACTTAAATTCATAATTTCATTTGTCAAATAAATACTAGGAAAAGTACAAATACAATTCCGATAATGTAGAAATATTAAGTGGACATTGAAATTCAGTGTATTCCCTTTTTCTCAATTTATGTGACACCGTTAGAATTTTGAAATTCAAATTTTATATGTTAAGATAAGTTCGGGCATAAAAAACTAAGTTACTTGAAATAAATTTATATATTTGAAAATTTCGTAAAAGAGTATGATAAATCAGAATAATTAACAATTAATAATATTTAATAGACATATATAAGAAAACTCTCAATCAAAGAAAACTTATTGGTTGACTCACAAAATTTCAACTGCCACATAAATTGAGATAGAACGATTATCAATTTTGCTTTGGGAAGTTACTGATTTTTACTGTCAATATATGCTAAACTTCTTGATAATATTCATTTTCTGTGATGACACTTTACTATATATATAATAACGCAGCTTCTCGTGTAATCGATTCCTCATGCTATGCTATGTTATACTATTATATATCCTCTATAATAATATTTCTTTATAGCAACCTTTGGATAAATAATATTATTATAAATTGGTTTGATTATAATTTAATTTGGTAGTATAAAAATTCAATAAACTATTGGGAAGGGGAGACAAAATGATGGGGAAAAATTCATATAATACGGTGGTATATGAGGAACTACTCATACACTAGAATTTTTTCTGTCAACTGGGCCGTGAAGAGTGGGCCCACAAACTAAAGGAAGTGAACGGTCCAGATTGTTGAAAAGGTGGGCCTTGTTGGGTAGGGTCATTAAAACCCACCACCGATCTTTAAAGTGGT
The DNA here is from genome assembly GCA_030864215.1 of Capsicum pubescens. Taxonomy (NCBI): domain Eukaryota; kingdom Viridiplantae; phylum Streptophyta; class Magnoliopsida; order Solanales; family Solanaceae; genus Capsicum; species Capsicum pubescens. The sequence goes on from CM061543.1 coordinate 20,303,427, forward strand.
CTCCTTGTATAAAAAGGCGAAGAATGATACACCTGTTTGTCAGTGATACCCTATTATGTATACATACACAAAGTGGTTTTAGACTATGTGGACCCTCACCACCTGAGCCAACATCTTAAAACTGATAAGGTATGGGCAGGGCCCCACCATCTCCAATTACTCAATCCCATCTCTCTTAATATCAATGAATTTTATCGTCGGAATAACGTTTGCTGATCACTTTTTAGTCTTATTCTGTGAATAGAAGATCGGCAACAGATTTAAGTTGCGAAAATAATCCTTTATAGAAATGTAGGATAAGATTGTGTATAATAAATCATTATGATTTAGCTAACGTGGAATGAGCTGCCATTTTAGTCATTTTCATGAAATTTCAAATTCTACGATTCAAGATGTTTCTATCACAATATGTTACAAAGTTTTTACATGTGAAATTTAAAATTCAAATTCTGTAATAATGACTATTTGCTAAGTATAAGGATTGAAAAATGGTTAATTATATTGTGAATTTTACCAGCCTTTATTTCCCTTCTATTTTATCCCTCTTTCACTAAAAGAATATTTTCATCAACAATACTTATATGGTTACTTGCTTGAGTTGCTGTAAAAACAAGAAATTCATGGGCGTTCCAAGATTAGAACACAAATTATTCTTGCTACTCTTCCCACATTATAGGGCCAGTATAACTGCTCTATTTCCTACATTATTGGAGTGATATGACTTGTTGTTTGGATGAAATCTTTAGGTTTACTGTAGGGCTGCAGGGAGAAAAAGTGTTGGTATAGGCAGTAGTTAAACATGAAATAAGTGATAAGGCCTAACTTAATAAAAAAAACTGGCTTATGAGGTACGTAAATAATGTAAAAAAACATACAGAGAAATTTTCCCATTCCTCAACACCGTACCCTTACATGCATATGCCTATAGCTAGGCGTGTCTACTGGAGCGTGGACAATGTAAAATGAGAGGTCAAATATTGAGTAAATCATGAACTGCCTATTGCCCAAACCATATAAAAGGGCTCAAGATTCTGATAACTTCACAATAACAAAGTGAAAAACTTACTTTGCAAGTCAGTAAAAATTATTCTTAAGATACACCCATGCACGGCCAATACATAGTAACTTTTGACATGTACCTCTTGGTAAAATGAATAAAAGGGGTAAAAACAATAATGAAGATGATCAATAACAATCTCTGGTGTTACCAACCAAATACTCAAATACTCCCTTTGTTCAAAAAAAAAAATTTAAAGTATTATGCCCTCTTCAAACCCTAAAAAATCCGGCAGGCAAATATTAATCACACGAAAAAATATCAAAATGAAATAAGCAAACTCAAATTTATAGAGCAAGCATATACTCAAACCTCACGTTGTGTGTTTAACCATCCAAACTTTATATCACACAACAACAATCAATATTTTAGGAATTATGATGGCTCGTTGAATCATGCCGATCATCGGTACCACCACCGTGATGTGAATGTGATCCACTAGCCTGAGACTCCGATACACCGGAACATGGCCTATACGGGTTTAGTCCCGTGACCATGCCCAACTGGCCTTCTCCGCCTAGCGTATTGCCACCATTACCACCACCACCTCCGCCAAATTGTTGAGTTGGCAATAGTGCCACTGGTGTAGGAAAATTCATGAAATGTAATCCACTTGACATTGTGCTTCTATACAAAGCAGCAGCTGCAGCACCACTGTTGTTAACCGATGGAAACGTCCACACTGGATCACCTCCCAAAACTTGGGTATTATTATTCGTTAACATCCAAAAATTAGCTGGAATTGAGGAATGACTAGTTGGCATAGTCCCACTACTTGATGATTGTAGCAAATAATTCCCCATTTGTTGTTCATTCTGTTGTTGCAAGTCGAGGTCTTGTCTCCTTTTTCGATTTAGACTTTCTTCTATACTCGTCTCCGTTAAATCTAACGAACTGTCACGCATTTCTTGTTTAGCTTGGAACTGATGCAGACTACTAGGGTTCGAATTTCCTGTCTGGAAATTCAACAACGTTGTTGCAGATCTATCAGAGGACAAACCAAGACCTTGAAACAAACCTCGTCTTTGTGAGAGTGAAAAATTCGGATGATTGAAATACGAGGATCGTAGCTGTGATGGTACGGACATGCTGGATCCTGAACTACGTAACGAAATGTTGAGTGATGTGAAGTTAGCTGGAATTGTACCTGTTGAAAAATTAAAATTGGACTATGAACAACAATAACAACAAATACTACTAGAAACTTTGAATTATTATTATTCGAACATTACCAGTTCCAGTGGCAGCTATAACAGCAGGTTCAGCTTGTTGGAGAAGCCATTCGATGGTTTCACCATCGGACTTATGACCGAGTTCTCGAGTGAGCTGGAAAACCCTAGCAGCACAAAGAGCAGGCATACGTATACGTCTACCACGGCCATCAACCTTAGTATGGCGGTCTTTGGTGGAAGTTCTCTTTGGAGGTGTTTTTTTGGGAGTGATCTCAGTATTAGAGGCAACTGTAATTTGAAGGTTGTTACTATTAGGGTTTATATTCGTATTCGTATCGGATGGTGAAATGGCTAGGGAAGGATAGTTATTATTATTCGCAGCGGAGGAGCTAGAGCATGGTTCGTCTTCTTTCTTTTCGAGTAATTGGAAAGGGAAGTTGTTAGGACGATATTGCTGATGATGATGTTGATGCTGGTGCTGGTGCTGGTTGTGATGGTGAAGGTGGAGATGATCGTCACCTCCTCCTCCTTCCATGTTCACTCTTAATAACTTTATGAGAAGTTGAGTTGATTGACAGTAAAAAAAATTTCTAGCTAGAATGAATGAAATGAATCAAACTATAGTCACTTTCTTTTTTGTGTTGCTAGCTTTTTGTGTGTGTGTGTGTGTGTGTTTCCTATAGGATATTGTTTGATTGGAATTCCTTGGGTACTATTGATGTGTTGTTTCGGTCTATTGAGAGAGAGAGAGAGAGAGAGGGGGAGGGGTGTGAAGAGGAAAACTTAAAGCAACAAAGATAATGAGTGGGAATTATAAGGGGTAAGCTTTAAAAAGCAAAAAAAAAAAAAGAAATTGAACAAAGGGGAAAAGAAAATATTTGCTTTTGTTGGGGGTCCTTTTTTAATGTCTTTTTGATAAATATTAGTTGGAACTAGTCTTTGCTATAGGAGAAATAATACAAAACAAAATAGAATTCTTGAGTGTTTGTCGGGAAGCTCGGGAGTAACTAGTAAAGTTATTATCATATAACTATATATAAGGTCGTGAATTTAGAAATTATAAAATAAAATTATGCATAATTAATAAACTCCTGTAATTCGACCTTCTTTCTAATCAACGGATAACGAAAGATTCAATGGAACGACTATTTTTTTAAAAAAAAAATTATGAGTGTGATTTTATGAAATTATTGTTGAAGGAAGTATTGAAGGGGTTTTGTCGTGGTATTCTTTTTATTGTGGCTGTGACAGAGCCATTGGTTCAGACTCCACGTGAGGTGCTCTTTTTATCATTCAATCCATAAAGACAATGGTGGCCATGGTGGGTCTACTATATATAATTTTCCAAGTCAAAAAATTGAGAGACTGAGAAAGGAAAGATTTATCAAATGGTGAATGGGTCCCTTTTTTCATTCATGTAATCATTTCCCCCTTTGCCTTTACCTCTTTAGCCTTAATTTGTTAGCCAACTTTGCTTGCTTTGGGATTCCTTCCTCAAATCTTATGATTGTGCTCTAGCTAGTGTCATCACTCCATAGTGTATACTTACCATTTCATGTTGTTTGTTATGTTTTAATTTGATACGAAGTTTAAGTGAGTAAAATAAAAAATGTTAAATTTTATAATTTTAAGTTAAAGATATTAGTAAGTGTACTAAAATATTCTTTAATCGTATGTCTTAAGTATAATCTTGAAAGGTTTTGTTTTATATCATTAACCTTGAAAGCTATTACTTTCGCCGAATGACCTAATTTTCTTTTTAATTCATTTCAATAAAAATGATCTTTTCATTTTTTGGCAATTTTTTAATTTCAACTTTCCACGTGACACGTTTAAGATCACAAGATTGAAGGACGTTTTGGTACATTTGACATATCTTTAATTTAAGATTATGAGATTTAAAAATATTCTTTATTTTCTGAAATTCCGTGTCAAATAAAATTAAGTCATTCTTTTTTAAACGGAGGGAGTATAATTTTTCATACTATTAACCTTGAAAGTTATTGTTTCGTTCCCCAATATTGATCAGCTAGGATTTTTTGAATTTTCTATCTTAGGTTTAGGCTAATAGGTGGGCCAAAATAGCTGAGGGGATGAAATGACAATGTGTATTTTATGATGAAGTATGTAGTAGTAACTAATAACTAGTAGTAATAAACAATCTAGGTCCACCATTTAATATCATGTGGATATACAAATGGTGAATTTGATGATGATATTTTTACTTGCTACTCCATCTCTTAATGTGTACTTTTATATATAGCTAGCTACCCTTAACCTCCTTCTACTTTTAGTTGGGTGTGTGGACAAAGATGTTCCACATTGAAAGTTGATGAATGAATAACTACGTACATATAAATGTATAGACATTGTCATTATCAATGTTATGAGGTAGTTCTTATGTGATGTGTATTTTGGGTAAACCAAATACTTATGTTATATATTATCAATATGCATCAATACAAGATAGTGACAGATCGATCTCTACTTTCTGCTAACATTGTTCGTGGGCCGAATTACATATAGATATTACAATAGTTAGATATGGTATTTGGATTTTTAAGCCTAACAAAAAGTGTTTCCGATTTTTCTGCTTCCAGCTGCCTAGACCCAAACATTGAAGGAACTGCCCTAAAACATGAAGTCCTTTGCTAACTGCATAGTAAGCCCTCCCTTCGCTAAACAATCTGCCACTTGATTTTCTTCACGAAACTTGTGGTGCACGGGTGAATATGGAGATGGCACAAGTCAATAAAGTAGGTTGAGTATCACGAGGTCTCAAAATTAATTCTCAACAAAAACAAAAATGCTAGGTGATTTCGTCCAATCTGTTTAACCCGCAGTGGATAGATTAATTCTATTACCTCATACCTATTACTTGTGGGAGATATCTCGTGGAACTAATATGTGATTACCCAATCTAAGAGATAGAACTTAAATTAATGTACAAACAGCTACTTTAATTTGTCAAATAATACATAATTAGAAAAGGAATGATAACTGAAGCTGGTGGGGCATCTTAAACTTCGTACTAAGTTAAAACCAGACAAACGAGTTGAAACGGAAGGAGGAATATTTTATTTTACACACCTATTGGGGTGAATATAGGATAAGAAATATGGCCAGCTAGGGGATCGAATGGATACTGATTTAAAGTAGTTGTTTTAAGTATATACCCAGATAACGTCCTTTATATCAACATGTTCTGTCACAAACAATATAAAATTAATACTAACATTTCTACCTCTCTTACATATAATAATCATGAAGAAATTGAAAAGCATAAAATATACTAATAAATAAACCCCATATTAAATTTGTCATGGCATTGCAATGGGCACGAGGAAAAAGAACTGGGAAATTATAATATATGGCCTAACATATACTATCAAAATCTCTCCAACATATTCATCAAATTGAATGACTAATATTGACATACCACTTGGTTGATTGATGTACAGACTGGATGCTATTATTTTAGATTCTTCTTTTCTGTCCTTTCCTTTTTTTCTTCTTCTTTTGATTTAGCATTTCAATTTTCTAACGTCATGATTGCTATGAATAATTTCTTTCAATTAAGATACACTTGTTATTCAATTTCATTTTATTTTTTAAATTTAGCAGCTGTTCTTCAAAAGTATTTAGTGGTCCAATATTAATGAACAACATTATTCTAGTTCTAGTTAACTTTCAAATCACCATCAATGAACTTTATGTTTATATGGTTTATTAATAATAGGGTCGTAATTGGTGCCTTGACAAACGACAATTCTGTGGATAATTGATACTTAATATTCGAGTTTTCAAGAATCTAATTATTAAGACCTATATAGCAACAAAACTCCAGTGCAAAAATCTAAGAAAAATTGGAAGCATTGACTCGTTGACTTGATACAATATACTTTGAAGAGTACTCTATAGCTAGCTAGGAAGGTGCAAAGAAATTAAACTTGTATCAAATTTATGAAAAAGTCACTAGTCAAAGTTTGATTCTGTTAAATTAATCATTCAACAGCGATCGAGCCAATATTGATTAGTCGTAAATAAATGTATTAATTAAGGAGTCAAAAACATGAAATAGCTTTGACTAAAACTATGCTCTTTATAATTTGATCAAGTGCTTCTTACCAGAGTCAAACAGGATATACATATATGTTAAGTGATATTTTTCCCTATAATTGATCCATTCGATCGACCATTCTAATAACAAAATGACATATTTATAAATTTGAAACAATTAACTTTTACACTTCCATTTTAACATAGACTGTTGTAATCACACACAAATGTTATATCATGTTTAGGACTACAAGTTTTAAAAGTTTCAATAATCACACGTATATATATGATAATCTTTATTTTAAAAAAAATAAAATAACGAGTCAATTTGAATAATGTCTAACAAATTAAAATTAGAGCGAAGTAAGTGCATGCTAATTAAATAGATGAGTACGAAAATGAAATGCACAGTAGAAAGAGTTGTTGGTTTCTACTTTCTACACCTGCTATAGTGCAACATTTTGACATCCAACATATAATTAAATTTTTGTTTTCAGACCTTTTTGATCAGGTTAACTAGATTATTTCATTACTAGCTTGCATTGACCTTAAGCAAATTTAGAATAGAAGGTACGTTCATTATCTGATGATCTTAGTTGCCGTTACAAGAGTAGTACTATTCAACATATGATCTAATGTTCATTTCAATGTGTAACGGGTCACGAGTTCAAGCCTTGAAAACATCCTTTGGTAGAGATGTAAGGTAAGGTTGCGAACAATACATTCTTGTGGTGAGGCCCTACTTCGAACCATGCGCATAGCGGAAGCTTTAGTGTACCGAACTTTCTTTTGTTAAGTTTTATTAGAGTATATGGAAAGGGGAGTTTGCAATTGCATGCAACAACACTATAACATGGGATTTAATGTGTAATTTCATAACATAAGCTCATCGATCAAACAAAGGAAAGGGACTGAATTGGACATGAATATGGAAATTTAAGGTCCACAGTATATAATTCTCAGAAATGCAAAGAGACAGAGAGCTGTAGTTATAAGCATGTCACCATGTGATGACAATGTGGACCTGTTTGCCAGTGTTGCCCTTTTTCAGACCACAACCATTGTTGCTTTTCTCAATTCTCTGCTGTAACATCTATCTATCTACTGTGACCATGACACCTCCCCTACCTAGCTATTATTTCTACCTTTATATTTTCTTCCTACAACTCATACACACTGCATGCTAGCTAGCTACATTTGTTCCTTGTTCATTTTATAAGAATTTTCATACACAATCTTTAAGCATAAAGAAACGGATCCTAGACCTAACGCAATCCTAAAAGTTAGTTCATCGATATGATTGTCCAAGGCCATATAAAGAAATCATTAATCTTTTTTTCTTTCATCTGATGCCTTGCTCTTTAACACCGTACTTCATGCCCAGGGCTGAACATCGATCTAGAGTATGGACAATTTAATATAGCGGTCTTACATTGGTAAACAATAATTGGAATGACCATGCTCTGAGACCATATAAAGAAATCAATCTTGAGATGACTTAACGTCAAAAGTTAGCTCGTGAGACGAAGATTGTCCAAATTCATATAAAGAGACCACCAATCCTTTCTCCATATAATGTGCGACTCTTCGACAGTAAACAGTTTTATTTTGACCATGTATGTTATTTTTGCTAAGACTATTTCCTTTAGGGAAAAAGCTCAAATATGTCACTGAACTATCAGAAATGGCTCATTTATGTCATCTGTTAAAAGTTGGGCTCATTCATGCCATCGCCGTTACAAAACTGGCTCATCCATGCCATTACTTTTAACAACTGATTTTTAGAAAACGGCTTTGCCACGTGGCGGCATATTAGAGGTCCACATCATTTTTTATTATTTTTTTAAAAAAAATTTTTATCCATTAAGAAGAATCCACCCAACTTTTTGATCCATTAAAAATTAGTTTGATCTATGACGATTAGGTTAATAATAGAGTCAAAATTTTCATTAAAAGATTTTAAAATAACATAAAAATATATATGAAGAAATCAATGAACATATATATATATATATATATAATACACATTAATTTGTTTTATACTCCCACACAAATATATACTCCCATGTTATCTAACTTATCAAAAATATATTGGATTTACTTTTGTTTTTATATATGTCAGCTGACCTTAGACTATATTATACAAATTTCATGTCATCTTCATTTTATTCTTTCTTCTTAGATATTTTATTTCATTAAAGAGAAAAGAACAATAAAATTTTGGAATTAATCAATTCATTGAATTAAGTATTTAATGAAAGGGAAAAGGCATCGTTTCCACCCCAAACTATACCCAAAAAGTCGAAGCCATACCTAAACTATACTAGTGACCTATTACACACCTAAACTATAAAAAAGTGAAACTATTTACACCCTGTCAGGCTACCACCACTAGCATGTGGTGTAGTGTTTTACACGCGCTGCCACGTCAGCACCACGTCAGTAAAAAGTATCACTTTTTTATAGTTAAGGTGTGTAATAGGTCACTTATATAGTTTAGGTGTGGATTTGACTTTTCAATTATAGTTTGGGGTGGAAACGATGCCTTTTCCCTTAATGTTTTTAGCCGTTTACTTTTGTTATTTAATAGGCTGGACGCGCCTAAAATAAGTGTAACACACGCGCCATAGAATGAGGGTCGCGAGGAGGTAATAATATCACTTTTATATAGTTAAGGTGTGTAATAGGTCACTTATATAATTTAGGTGTGGCTTAGACTTTTCTTGTATAGTATGGGGTGGAAATATGAAATGATAAAGACTGTACATACATAATACTTGTGAGTTGTAACTTGCATGCATGCCTTATATATTATTTTTATTCAATTTCTAATTAGGATTGGACCACTTAAAATTAATTATATAAGGATATAAAACTATGACGTCTCACCAATTTTAATGTAACTATATCATTAAATCAAATTGTAATTTAAGAAAAACATAATTGTAATTTAGACAAATATTCTACCTCCAATGATTAATGTTGATTGTCAAATAATTATCTTAATATATAATTGTGTCAAAACATTAAATGATATATTAAAAAAGATGAAAGGGAACAGTATAATGAGTGTTTGAGAGAATAATGTCCCACGTGAAAAGTAAAAAAGAAATGAAATTATTTATAAAATATCGGATATTTACGGTCTCTTGAAAAAAAAAAGTCAATTTGGTTCAAAGCGAATGATATCATACAATATTAAATGTATTTTATGGTAATTAATTAGCACAACAATTGATATCAACGTCACTGTACTGAAATTTTTGTAGGATGGGTATGAGGATGATAGAGTGACGGCATGAGACGTATTGTCTTATTGTCTTTGCTTGTCTATGGATCAATTTACTATATTTGACCACAATTTTAAGCCGCATACAACCAAAAAAAAAAAGTCGATGAGCTTGGTAACTATAAATACTCGGATGATATGAGGCGATACACAAATAATCTCAAAATTAACTCATTAACAGTAATTAATCAAGTAAAACTTAGTTCTAAGAGAGATGATCATACTATTGATCCGTATTATGAACAGTCACATGTGAAAGTCAAAAAAGGAAAAAAAAAAAAAACTATTGATATGGGGCAATATAAAAATAATCTCAAATTTTAAAAGCATAGATCAAACTAATTTTTAATGGATCAAAAAGTTGGGTGGATTCTTTTTAATGCATCAAAAAAATAAATGACGTGGACCTCTAATATGCCGCCACATGGCAAAGTTATTTTCTAAAAATCGGCCGTTAAAAGTAATGATATGGATGAGCCAGTTTTGTAACGGCGAAGGCATGAATGAGCCCAACTTTTAACGGATGGTATAAATGAGTCATTTCTGATAGTTCAGTGACATATTTGAGCCTTTTCCCTTTCCTTTATTTGATTCACCTTTAAAAAAATAAAAATAGATGCTTGAACCTGATATATATAATATATACAAACAATACTATATTGCTTCCCATCCTGATATTTTTGGAGGGGGTTGGCGTTAAGTTATATGTAGGGAAACTTTAGTTTAACAGCTTGGTCATGTTCGTGAAATAAGTCCCCCAAAGCGATTGCAGTTGTAGCTAGCAAGTGGTTTATTAAAATTTCACTTTTAATTATTTGTCAATGCAATGTAAGATGTAGGCACTGAAGCACAGCAATGCTTGTACTCAGTGGCGGACCCACGATTTAGGGTTCGGGAGTGTTTGGGAGGTCTGAACACACATATTGACGCTCAAAGCTTTAAATTTTCGTTTACTGGGTGCTTTTCTGTATCTTATACCAATTTTAATGCATTTTCTATATAATTATACCTAATTTGTGTTGACTTTAACGGGTGTACGTCGAACCACCTCGAAATTGACCTTAGGTCCGCCTGCTTGTACTACATACCAACTCCGACAATATGAGCCTGAATAAAGGGAAGGTCAGTGCATTAAGCTCCCGAAATGCACATGGTCCGAGCTGAAAGGGACAGACGTTGTGTTTCTAACACGCAAGTATATCCTACATTGATGCAACAGGTTAGTTCTACATCTCAAATTCGTAACCTCCTGATCACATAACAATAACTTTACTAGTTATATTAATGCTCTCCTTCAACAATGTAGATTTAAAATAAAAAAGAACAATGTAAAATAATAAAATCAAACAACGTGTTTTATCTTAGCTTCATGAAATTAATATGAAAATTATTACTACTAGTAGTTTATTTTTGGTAAGAGTGAAATATTACCATTGCATTTACGTAATTACCAACGACATTGTGTTTGCCTTTTTCTCCTGATTCATTATTTCTCAGATAAACACGATCTTATTAATGTAATAACAAAAAAAAAAAAAAGAATTAAAAAATTGTGACAGCAAAGATATGACGTTATCTGAGTCTTCAAATTGAAAAGTGACATGGCTGTACGTTTGTAATTGTCATGGTTATACGTTTGTAATTGTATTGTTTGTAAACAAAAACAAAAAAGATTAATATTTCCACTTTCACTAGCCCCGTTTGGCCATGAAAATCATAATTTTTCAAAGAGTTAAGTTGAAGATGAAGTCTGAGTTGGAGTTGTGTTTGGCTATGAATATAAATTAAAATTATTGTTGTTGAAATTTTGCAAGAGAAGTATGAGTGAAAAAAGTGAAAACAAGTAAGCTTTTTCAAATATAATTCTGAAATTGTATTTGAAATTTTCATGGTCAAATACATACAGTTTTCACTTTTTTCACTAAAGTTAAATAATTTTTTGGAAAAAAAGTAAACCTTTTCATGGCCAAACGGATACTAAGTAGCCGTTTGGTTATGAAAACTAAAAATTTTCGGAGTTGGAGTTGAAGTTGGAGTTGTGTTTGACCATGTCTTTTTTGAATTTTTTTTTTACTTTTGAAAAAACTTTTTTAAATATTATTTTATGCCCTAACTTTTACAAACTATCAAAATCACCCAACTAAAATTTACCTACTAATGGAAAAAGAACACAATTAGCCACTATTATAAAAATAATTACATATACATGGTCATAGTTAATGAATTTCAATTATGACATATATAATATTTACATTAATAGTTGTTTTCTCATATTTGAAAATTTTAAATATGGATGTTATATTAACAGATCACTGCTTCCTGTTTTTTAGGTAACAAATATTATCTTTCAAACAAATCTATTTTTTTAGGAATTTATTTAATTTATTTCCTTCATTTTCCGTTCCTAAAAAATAAGAAATGATGAGTTGTTATTAAATTTTAGGGTGCCGGTAATTTATTTCTTTAATTTTCTTATACATGAAAGATTTTACTGTGTGTGAATAAATTATTTCTATGCAAAACATGCTTTGCATATTTATGGTATATTATATCATATACCATAAATATATAAATATGTTTAGTATGTTTCTTTATACTTTGTATTTTTATATATGTGTGTATATGGTATATACATGGTATAAACTTTATATATAACATACTTTGTATATTTCTATTATAAATATAATACTTTATATATTTATGGGTATAAATATAAATTAGCAGTAAAATAATATCTTAAATAAAAGGAGAAAATTAAATAAGGGATAAAAATAATGGTGAAAGAGAAAAAGAGATATATATTAATTAGGATAGCATTAAGTTTGAAATTATAATTATCTTATTCTTTAAAACTGTTATATACGTAATATTGAAAAAGTAATGTTATAAGGAGAGATTATGTAATAATTTAAAAGATTGGGGTTATATGTAAAACTAATAAAAGTTGGAAATGGAGTTGGAAAATTGTGAAAATAACAAAAACTTGTTTTTCCTTTTTTTTTAAAAAAAATTGAAATTATTTTCCGAATTTTCATGGCCAAACACCACAATTTTCAACTTCGGAAAAATTTTCCGAAAAAAAGGGAAAAAGTTTCCATGGCCAAACGGGCCTAAATGTGTGGACAGAAATTATGAATTATCCATGCACTTCCATTTTCCAATTTCATATTTGTCATAAAATGTTACTTGCAAAAATAGAAAAAGAGTTGTTATGATTTCTATTTAAATAATTACGAACAGAACCCCACTGGCTTTGTGCGTGTTTGTCAGTTTACTGTTCCTTTTCTCCCCAAAAAGAAAACAAATTAAATTAGCAAAAGGGGCTAAAGGGTCCATTTGCACTTTTGCAAAAGAAGTGCTAATTTCTTTTTTTTTTATTCTTAACTCTTTCTATTTTTGTATAAAACATACTAATTTGATGTGTTAAAGACGAAAAAATTAGTCTGCTTTGTCTATTATTTATTATTTAATTTTTTAAAAAGAAACAGTAGAACAAATTTGTCCTTTCCAACAAGAAAACCACAATCTTCATACTCTCTGGACTAATTAGTTTTGTGTTTAGTTAATCATAGACCATCATTATATTCTTTTTTCTTTCTTCAAAATTTTTATAAACATTGATTTGTCTTTTTGTCTGCTGATAATCAAGTTTTTATTTACATTGTTCACAACTATGAGCTATCATACAGCTGAAATTTGTTAACACTTGCCATATTTTTTTATTTTTTTTATTTGGTGGGGGGTCAATAACAGAGATTTAGAAACGAAAAAAGAAATTGGTTGAAAAATGGGATGGTATTTATAGTGGGGTGAAGAAGATTATAAAATAATATGAAGTGTAAAATAACTTTTTATGTTTTTCTTTTTGACCTTTCTATACGAGACAATGACTTTATTATACAGATTTCAATCTGAGCAATATAAATAACTAATCTAGACTTTGTCGATATTTAATTATTAATGCTAAGCTAATTAGACTAGTGTAGACACCTAATTTTGTCCCTCCCGAAGTTTAATTTTATTTATTTTTAGTTCACTTTATCATGTGTCCAACCCCATATAATTATATCCCACAAAAATACAAAAAATAAACAAAAAAATACCTCTAACTAATTCACCTTATCCTAACAACCTACCCAATCAAAAGCTTCCACCTACCCTAACTACCCATGTGGTTTCCCCCCCCCCCCCCTCCTTTTTCTTGTCCACAAAGAAAGAATATATGGGGGACCCACCAAAATTTCCACATCATAACAAATCCATGCTCATTATAAAAGAAAAATTCTAAGAAGAAAAAGGGGGCTCATTCTTTGATCATCATCTTCTCCACAATAACAAGAATCATCAAATAATCTTCCTCACAAGAACAAGAACAACAACGAAAAAAAAAACGTAACCGGTGAACAGTACCGGTGAACAGTTACCGGTGAACAGTACCGGTGAACAGTTACCGGTGAACAGTGACGACGTGAAAAGTGACGGTGAACGGGTCATTATTTGTCGAGTTGGATTGTTGGTGTTAAGGTTCGGCTCGAGGTTTCCGGGTGCGGACACTCATTATTCGAATAACATTGAGTTTGAAAGCTTCAAATTTAAGGTTCAATTCTTTCTTCTCTTTTATTTAATTCTTATGTGATTGTGATTGCGTGTGATTCGATACCGTGGTTTGTTTGTTGATGTGAACTGTTGGTGACATTTGGGTGTGTGATGTGCTAAGCATGATTGGTGAATTTTCGTTATTCTCGATTGGTGGATTGTGTATTGAAATGGGTTAATCACGTGGTTAAAAATGAATTAAGGTGGGGATTAAAAATGGAGGAAAATGAATATTGATTAATTTTGATGTATTGATAATGTTAAACATGTTAGAATTGTGATATGCTGAACTTGGTAGGCAAACGTAGGCCGGTTAGGTAAATTTAGGAATAACGATTTATTGGAGTGTTTGAATATGTGCGTCAATGGTACTTTCTACTTTATTGCACGAAAAGTTTAAATTGTACTCATTTGGCCGGGGAATACCCCAAAGGATTTGTATTGATTTATCCGGGGAATGCCCTGAAGTAGCATGTACGCAAAGGAGGCTCGTGATCAAGACCCGAAACGTCGGATGGAGTTTAGTTTAGGATTAGTTTAGAATAGAATAGGTTTTATATTTCAGCACCTCTTTTATTTTGGATTGTATAATTTGGACTGAACATTATTTTTGTTTGTTTTGAATTTTGTGTGATTTATTTGTTTGCTTGCTTTGTGTGTTTATGTGGTTTTGTACATTTGTAATGTCAAATTAGCCGATACGCTCCACCAAGCGATCGTGGTCGAACCACGGGATCGAGGGGTGCCTAACACCTTTCCCTCGGTCAACAGAATTCCTTAGCCGGAATCTCTGTTCGTAAACCGGTTTAAAGAGTCAAATGGTTTCGAAAAGGATTTTCCAATGGTGACTTCGCACACCAGATTATGCCAAGTGGCGACTCTGATTTTGAATGTAAAAATAATTTTTTTTCGGAACCAATCTTCATTTTGTTACTTTAATAAAAAACCCTTTCAAATCTTAAAATACATATCTTTTTTTGGAGTCGAAAAAAGGGTGTGACAGCTCTGGCGACTCTGCTGGGGACTTTCAGAATTCGACCTTATTTTTTAGTCGCATCGGCTTTGTTTGGCATTACGAGTGTATAAGCATTGTTTGTGATTATTATTTTGTTATTATTTTTACTTTTGTGCATTTTCGTGCTCTTTGTTTATAGTATTTATCCTATGTGTTACCGATTTATATCTGTCATCATGAGTCCATCCCCCCGGCCTTCTTTCTGCAACAAGTCTCGGAGCGCACGTCGTGCGCACGAACTCTAGTTGAGTCACCTTTATTTTAGGGGGGAGCCGTTGGATGTATGGAGTAGGTGGAAAGCAAAGCAGCCACTATCGACCATATGCTCCCCCAAACGGCCTTGTTAGTAAACCACAAACGTAGGTCAGCCTTTAGGTCATTCTTATGTGCATCATATTGAGACCTAGCGGGGCCCACATGGTCCTTTGTAGGAGACTCACCTTTAAAGCATCCCTACGTGCTAAATGTCGCATCTTTGAGAGTAACGTGGTCATTTGACGGACCGATTTGAGGAAAACATGTGTTAGAAGTAAAGTGTGTAAAAAAAAAAAAAGAGAAAAGGTGAATCAAAAAAGAGTGTCGTAGCTTTTAGTGTTCTTTATGGCTTTTGTTCTTCACAATCCAAAAATTCAAAAAAAGAAAGATTTTTACCTTTTGCACTCATTTCTCAAAAACGAAAATATCAAAAAGATTTTTCATTTGTCTCCTTTAGCATGCATTCATAATTCGAATTTTTCAAAAAAAAAAAAGATTTTTTTTAGCAGTTTTTATAAAAGAAAATGCAAAAAATGGTAGAAATTTATACATTTCATGTAATGAAAATACCAAAAAGATTTTTTTCACTCTTCACTTAGAGTAGGTGTTTCATATACATCTCTAAAAGAAAACTACAAAAAGATTTTCTTTAATAGTTTCAAGTTTCATTTTCCTATGAAATTCTAAATTGAAAACCCAAAAAGATTCTTCTTTGGTAATCATAGATTCCATTTTCGTATAGGGAGTTTAAACCTAAAAAATGCAAAAAGATTTTCGTCAATTCTTTTGATAATTTGTTATTTTCTTTTCTTTTTAAAGTTTCAAGAAAAAGAAAAAAAAAAGATTTTAATTGGCCATTTTGGCAAAACTTCACGAACTACGCACACCTGATTCTCCCCTTTCGGGGGTGAGATACGTAGGCGCCCTTCTAGGGTTCGGTGATTTTTCTTCAAGAAAAAAAAAAGAAGAGGTTTTGAAGAAAATAAAATGTTGAACTCTAACATATTTGTTACCTCTTGTTAAGTTAGTTTAAGGTGGTTGGTTTGTGGTTTCCTGGCTGGTCCTCCATATCACACCAAATCCAAGGAAGGGTTAGTTGTGTCCAACAAGTATATAGAGAGTGGCATCATGGATGAAACAAAGAGTCGGGAAATTGAGAGTTTAAAGGAAGAGAATTTGAGACTGAGACAACAAATGATGGGAATGTACCGAGCTTGGGCCAGTGGGCTGCCTCCACCTCCGTTCCCCACTTTTGACCCTGCAAATACCTTGAGTCTTCCACCAAAATCGCAAATTCAGTTTCCTACTATTGTTGATGCACCATAGCATGCCTCAGAATCCATTCCACGTCAAATGCACCTCAATACTTCCACCACTCTTTCTTTATCTCCTCAGTATAAGTCTACCACATTCACAGCACCACATACCGTCTGTGGTTTTGTTGCTCAACCTTCTACTAAGGCTTCCACTTTGTCTATCAATCCAACGATTGTGCTTTCCCAGTCCACTAGTGACTCCACGTTCAATACTGTTGATGATCATTGGTATACTCTTGAGCCTACAGTTAAGTTAAGTGAACCGCCAAAATTTCTTACTAAGAAGCCTAGCATGCCAAAAGAGCCAGAGAAAATGGTTGGGAAAGTGAAGAGTGTAGAAAATGATATGAAAAATTCCCCTGGACTTATGGACTATGAAGATGTTTCATATAAAAACTGGGGCATGTCTTCAAGTGTTAACCTTCCTCCCAGCTTTGAGACATCAAAATTAGGGGAGCCTGATGGACAGAAGGATTCTGTGAAACATTCGGGACGACATTGCAATCAACCAAGGAAAACTAAAGGAAAGAAGAAGGAAAACGCACCTATTGTCATGACAGGGCCAAAGCAGAGTTTGAGAGGTTCAACCCACCAATACTGTCAGCCTCAATACCGATCTTACATATCAGATCCACATAACCACTTGCAACAAGGTTTCTTTCTCCGAAATCCAAGAAATCCCATTCCACTTCCTCGATATCCTGTGAACAATGCACAATTGTATGCGCATCCATCTTCTTATCCACAATGGCATGCCCCTGTCCCTCAACATCGTCCTCGACCCCCACAAATTTACCAAGGGACCTCTAAATCCAAATTTCATCCGAGTCCAGAGTTCGCAAAGAGGAGGAAGGAAAAAGATAATTTCACTCCTATTGGGGAATCCTATGCCAGTTTATTCCAGAGATTGGTACAGCAGGGAATGATCACTCCTCTCCTTGGGTATACTCCTGACCTGCATTCAAGAAGCTTTGATCCTAATGTGCGATGTGCATATCATTCTGATGTTCAGGGTCATAGTACTGAAGATTGTCGCACTTTGAAAAGAGAAATAGAAAAGATAATTCAAGATAAATTGATTGTGGTGCAAAACATTGGCCCTTCGACCATCCCATAGAGTTCTTCACCAGCACGCGGTACTGCACAATCTGTGGGAGGCAATGAGTTAAGCATGGGGATCCAGAGCTTATTTGTTGAAGGAAATGTGTCTGACAGTGGTGGAAGCTCCAGTCATGTTGATATGCAGGCCAGTGGCTAAGATGTCAGGCTCGGCAATGGAGAAGTCACCCCTCTCCTTACCATGAAGGGGTTTGGTAGTTTGTTTTATTTTATTTTCTATTCTCCGAATTATTTCAGGGTTGTAGTTCGGGATTTATCTTGTTTTGTCCCTTTGCCGTTTATGTTCAAACCCTTCTATCTTTAATTTTTATTAAATGGAGTGTCCCCTTTTTCTTTGTGTTTTAAATATGTGTTGTTGTTTTTTTTACATAGTACATTTTATGTTGACTCTAGTGATATGATATACTAGTGAAATTTACAGCTAGATCTTAACATCCAGTTTAAGAATGAACATTGAATCAGAGGGTTAAAGTTAGAAAAAGAGAGCATCTGAGGAAATAGATAAAGTGCTAGGGCATTTGGTGATCAAGTTGAAACCTTCTTTAAAAGTTAAGGCTATTATTTTGAAAATCGTAAGAATAACTTGGTCATCAATTGAAAGACATCTCTTAATTAGGTCAAACAGTGTCTACGTGATCCTATCAAGAGGAACAGGAAGAAAATTAGCTCCACGAAGTCATGAGTCCTTCAGCATGAGGAATGTACAACAAAGTGGAGTTGTATGCTGGGCAAGTGTAGAAAAGAGGTGACACACATGCTCGGGGCAAGTTAATGCTGTAAAAGATGTCAAAAGATCCTCATCTTTCACTTTCATATTGCATGATATGTACTTGCATTTTCAAAGATTGATATGACGAAGGCATTTCATTCTGCCATCCAAACATCGTGTCATCCTTTATATACCCCATTTGAGCTTTAGTCTTATTTTCTTTCATACACCTCTTTTGGAATCAATATAGTCAGCAAAGCTCGAAAGAACAATGTTAAGCAAAACAATAGTCAAAAAAGTTCAAAAAAAAAAAAGAGAAGAGAGAAAAAATGTGTCAAAAAAAAAGAAAAAAGAGTGTGAAGAAAAATAGAGTCAGAAAAATCCCCAAAAGAAAAAAAAATCAAAATCAAGCAAAATAAGCTGCCAGAACTACGCATGACCTGATTCTCTTCTCTCGAGGGTGAGATACGTAGGCTGCCCTACTTAGGGCTCTGTCCAACCAAATAAACAATTTAGAGTCACCCAGTCAAAAGAAACTGGGGCATGAGTTAATCCTCATTGTTTGAGTCGATTCCAAAAGTTGTAAGTCCTAACCCACTTTAAGTGTCGTTTGGTCCTCATGCCATCCTTTCTTTCCAACCCTATCCAAAAGCCAAGTTACAACTAAAGAAAGACCTTCAGATCAATCTTTGAGGATGTTAAGGCTAAGTATGCAAGGGATATGATGATGCATTTGGGAACTACTTGTCTTCCTCAGCATAAGAAATCAAGAGAGAAATAGAATGAGAGAGTCTTATTGGTGAAAACCGTTACGGGCACCATAAGGCGATGGTAAGTTGAGAGAAATAAAAATGAGAGAGTCTTATTGGTGAAAATCCTCACGGGCACCATAAGGCGATAGTGAGCCGAGAGAAAATGAAAGAAGCTTGTTGGAGAAAACCCTTCAAGGCGCCACTAGCCGAATGGGGTCTTAAATGCAATTGACCTAAGAAAGCAACTCAGTTTCAAGGTCATTAACTCAACAACAATGGGTAGAAAGTTTGGATGAAAAGATCAAGCTGCTTAATCCAAAATGCATGGCATAATCATTAGTGTTGACTATCATTTTTAGATGAATTTATAGTTTCGTTGTTTTAAAAGGGGATATTCATTGTCTTTTCTTTCTTCTCTTTATTTTAATTTTATCTTTCTTAAGTCAGTTATCAAAACAAAAATTGTCATTTTTTTATTTTTTTTATTTTTTATTTTTGTTTTGTTTGTTTGTTGTTTTTGTTGTTTTTTGTCTTTGAGTCAAGTCCGTCTCAAAACAAGTGAGAAAAGATTTCAAAACTTGCTACCAGCTTCTTAAATTGCACAAAGCAAGAAAAAAGCTAGCACATGAAAGAGACATGATTGTGAGCCCAAAAAAAAAAGGCATGCAGGAAGTTTTGTCAACAGAGAAGTCGGAGAACTCATGGAAATACCAAGGTTCAAAGGGTTTATTTGAGAAACACGACAAAGCAGAAATATTGTGTTTGTTTCAGAGTCACTCTTAATAAGCTGAGTTTGAGTCAATGATACAGCAAGTCAATGACATATGCTAATGGTTGGAAGCAAAGCTAAATATGACGGGGGCAGGAGCAATTGCCTCAAAAGCCAAAGCCATAAACTAGCCACCATGTTTTTAAACTCACAAGTTTTCTTTGTATGTAATAGGAATACATGTTGCATTCAGATCAAGGATTTCAGAGCCTAAACATAAAAGGTCGTAATTTCTCACCTCAACAAATGCAAGAGGCAAGGTTGCTGCACAGGTTTGGTAATCAAAACCATGGTAAAATTCACAATTCAAGATCTCTAGGAGACGCATTTCCTTGTTTTGGTAATTCAAGCAGCTTTGGTAAGGAGACGCACTTCATTGTTTTGATAATTCAAACAACATTGATAAGGAAACACACTTCCTTGATTGGGTAATTCGAATTTTACTTCTTAGGTAATGCACTTCCTAACTTAAGTCTTGATTCCTAGAAGACGTACCTTTTAGTCGAGTCATCCCCTTTGATTCCTATAAGACGTACCTTTTAGTCAAGTCATCCCCTTTGATTCCTACAAGACGTACCTTTTAGTCGAGTCATCCCCTTTGAGCCCTAGAAGACGTACCTTTTAGTCGAGTCATCCCCTTGGATTCCTATAAGACGTACCTTTTAGTCGAGTCATCCCCTTTGATTCCTATAAGACGTACCTTTTAGTCGAGTCATCCCCTTTGATTCCTATAAGACGTACCTTTTAGTCGAGTCATCCCCTTTGACCCCTAGAAGACGTACCTTTTAGTCGAGTCATTTTCTTTAATTCCTATAAGACGTACCTTTTAGTCGAGTCATCCCCTTTGATTCCTATAAGACGTACTTTTAGTCGAGTCATCCCCTTTGATTCCTATAAGACGTACCTTTTAGTTGAGTCATTTTCTTGGATTCCTAGAAGACGTACCTTTTAGTCGAGTCATTTCCCTTGATTCCTATAAGACGTACCTTTTAGTCGAGTCATCCCCTTTGATTCCTATAAGACGTACTTTTTAGCCGAGTCATCCCCTTTGATTCCTATAAGACGTACCTTTTAGTCGAGTCATCCCCTTTGATTCCTAGAAGATGTACCTTTTAGTCGAGTCATTTCCCTTGATTCCTATAAGACGTACCTTTTAGTCGAGACATCCCCTTTGATTCCTATAAGACGTACCTTTTAGTCGAGTCATCCCCTTTGATTCCTATAAGACGTACCTTTTAGTCGAGTCATCCCCTTTGATTCCTATAAGACGTACCTTTTAGTTGAGTCATTTCCTTTGATTCCTAGAAGACGTACCTTTTAGTCGAGTCATTTCCCTTGATTCCTATAAGACGTACCTTCTAGTCAAGTCATCCCCTTTGATTCCTATAAGACGTACCTTTTAGTCGAGTCATCCCCTTTGATTCCTAGAAGACGTACCTTTTAGTCGAGTCATTTCCCTTGATTCCTAGAAGACGTACCTTTTAGTTGAGTCATCTCCTTTGATTCCTATAAGACGTACCTTTTAGTCGAGTCATCCCCTTTGATTCCTAGAAGATGTACCTTTTAGTCGAGTCATCCCCTTTGATTCCTATAAGACGTACCTTTTATTTGAGTCATCCCCTTTGATTCCTATAAGACGTACCTTTTAGTCGAGTCATTTCCCTTGATTCCTATAAGACGTACCTTTTAGTCGAGACATCCCCTTTGATTTCTATAAGACGTACCTTTTAGTCGAGTCATCCCTTGATTCCTATAAGACGTACCTTTTAGTCGAGTCATCCCCTTTGATTCCTATAAGACGTACCTTTTAGTCGAGTCATCCCCTTTGATTCCTAGAAGACGTACCTTTTAGTCGAGTCATTTCCCTTGATTCCTATAAGACGTACCTTTTAGTCGAGTAATTTCCCTTTGATTCCTATAAGACGTACCTTTTAGTCGAGTCATCCCCTTTGATTCCTAGAAGACGTATATTTTAGTCGAGTCATTCCAATTAACTCATAGAAATTGCATTTCTTTATTTGGGATAATTTTCTTTTCAGTTTTGATGTGATTTCAGGAGCATGCCCGAAGCACAGGGCGAATAAATGGAAAACCAAGCAACAAGGTGAAGAAATTGATAGTTAAACAGATTGAAAAATAGCAAGTCAGGAGCCCGCCTGCAGAACCGGGTGCAGAAGTTGAAAGCATGGCAACAAGTTGATGAAATAGCAAGTTAGGAACCCGCCTGGAGAACAGGGTGAAGAAATTGAAAGGCAAGCAACAGGTTAAAAGAAATTGCAAATCAGGAGCCCGCCTGAAGAATAGGGAGATAAAAGTCGGGTCAAGAGCCAACAGAAGTTGTATAGATAGGATTTTTGTAATTTCATTTATGTTTTAACTTTTAATTTTCATTTTTTGATGTAATGACAGAGCCGCGGACCGAAACCTCGATGGAACCTCACTCGACTCTCCAACTCGGTATAGTCCACTTCTCTTCCAATCCTTTGAAATACCCATGACTTGATTCTCTCATAATTTAGGTAGGAAGAGTGTCTTAAGTCAAGATCCGGTTGTCCTTCTTCCTTTTGTTTCTTTCTTTGAATAATGGTCGGGTCAAAATTTGGTCTCGCTGTCTACTTCTTTATCTGAAAATATTTCGTGTTTACATTCAAAGGGGGCATGATGTAGACACCTAATTTTGTCCCTTCCGAAGTCTAAGTTTATTCACTTTTAGTTCACCTTACCATGTGTCCAACCCCATGTAATTATATCCCACAAAAATACAAAAATAAACAAAAAAATACCTCTAACTAATTTATCTTATCCTAACAACCTACCCAATCAAAAGCTTCCACCTACCCTAACTACCCATGTGATTCCCCCCTCCGTTTTCTTGTCCACAAAGAAAGAATATATGGGGGACCCACCAAAATTCCCACATCATAACAAATCCATGCTCATTATAAAAGAAAAATTCTAAGAAGAAAAAGGGGGCTCATTCTTTGATCATCATCTTCTCCACAATAACAAGAATCGCCAAATAATCTTCCTCACAAGATCAAGAACAACAACGAAAAAAAAAAAAGTAACCGGTGAACAGTGACCGGTGAACAGTGACCGGCGTGAAAAGTGACGGTGAACGGATCATTATTTGTCGAGTTGGATTGTTGGTGTTAAGGTTCGGCTCGAGATTTTCGGGTGCGGACTCTCTTTATTCAAATAACATTGAGTTTGAAAGCTTCAAATTTAAGGTCCAATTCTTTCTTCTCTTTTATTTAATTTTTATGTGATTGTGATTGCGTGTGATTCGATACCTTGGTTTGTTTGTTGATGTGAACTGTTGGTGACATTTGGGTGTGTGATGTGCTAAGCATGATTGGTGAATTTTCGTTATTCTCGATTGGTGGATTGTGTATCGAAATGGGTTAATCACGTGGTTAAAAATGAATTAAGGTGGGGATTAAAAATGGAGGAAAATGAATATTGATTAATTTTGATGTATTGATAATGTTAAACATGTTAGAATTGTGATATGCTGAACTTGGTAGGCAAACGTAGGCCGGTTAGGCAAATTTAGGAATAACGATTTATTGGAGTGTTTGAATATGTGCGTCAATGGTACTTTCTACTTTATTGCACGAAAAGTTTAAATTGTACTCATTTGGCCGGGGAATACCCCAAAGGATTTGTATTGATTTATCCGGGGAATGCCCTGAAGTAGCATGTACGCAAAGGAGGCTCGTGATCAAGACCCGAAACGTCGGATGGAGTTTAGTTTAGGATTAGTTTAGAATAGAATAGGTTTTATATTTCAGCACCTCTTTTATTTTGGATTGTATAATTTGGACTGAACATTATTTTTGTTTGTTTTGAATTTTGTGTGATTTATTTGTTTGCTTGCTTTGTGTGTTTATGTGGTTTTGTACATTTGTAATGTCAAATTAGCCGATACGCTCCACCAAGCGACCGTGGTCGAACCACGGGATCGAGGGGTGCCTAACACCTTTCCCTCGGTCAACAGAATTCCTTAGCCGGAATCTCTGTTCGTAAACCGATTTAAAGAGTCAAATGGTTTCGAAAAGGATTTTCCAATGGTGACTTCGCACACCAGATGATGCCAAGTGGTGACTTTGATTTTGAATGTAAAAACAATCTTTTTTCGGAACCAATCTTCATTTTGTCACTTTAATAAAAAAACCTTTCAAATCTTAAAATACATATCTTTTTTTGGAGTCGAAAAAGGGCTGTGACAGCTAGCTACAACAAGAGTAAGAAAGTTCATCTACAAAGTCAAGAAAGGGAGGGACATACAAGAGTTCTAGTCATTATCTTCTAAAAGTTGAGATTAACTAAAATTCACCAACGGTGTAAACTTTCTTTTACACCTTCATGTAAATTTAAAGTTTATTAAAGGTAAATTTTGAAATATTAATTTATTTTCTTTAAAAAAATAAGCTATAAATAAGGAAAATAACACTATGATAAATGTATTTACATTATAGTGAATGTCTATCAAAATCTAATAAGATCTAGTTGATATCTATCAGGATTTGAAGAATCTGTTTTTTTAGTTATAAATGTATTTACGTTATAGTGAATGTCTATCAACTATCAAGATCTAATAAGATCTAGTTGATATCTATCAGGATTTGAAGTATCTATTTTTTAGTTAGAAACTGGGAGTATTTTTTCCTATAAATAGAGGAATTTTGTTCATTATATTCTCAATCAAGATGATCTCTCATCCCTCAAGAAGTCTCCTCTTCTCTCTCTATTTATTCTTGTTGCTCTTTATTTATATTTTATAACACGTTATCAGCACGAGACTCTGTCGTCTCAAATTTGAAGGCTAAGGTATTAGTTTCTTTCTTTTCATATTGCTAATAATCTTACAAAATCTGAGTTTGTTGCCTCAAGCAAGAACTACCTTTCATGGGTGTTGGATGCTGAAATATGGGTGTTGAAGACGCCATAAAGAAAGAAAATACAGCATCTAATCAAAATCGTGTTAAGGCTACAAAATTCTGAAAATTGAATACCTTACTACTAAAAGATTTGACCACTTGAATATGCACGATGTCAATGCACTATATTGATGATATTATGATGGCTAAAGGCAAAATAATGGGTATGTGGTAAAAAGTCATGAAATCTAATCCATTGAATATGTTTCATTCTCTGAAGTGAATGTGGTAGCAATACATATATGTCTTAAAGAAGACAAGTGATGATATTTTCACAATTAAAGATATGTTGGAGAGAAGCTCTCTACATTATATGCACACCTCAATTTGCTCTTAACTTAGCAATATTTTTAAGGAGGTTATAAGTTATCATAATTTGATAGGCTTAACGCACGATTATATTTCATTCTCGGGAATAAAATTTTTGATTATTATAAGCACAGATCCATTTTCTAGGGTGAATGTGACAATATTTAGTAAAGCTTTTTCATACAAATGTGCACTTGATTGTGATTGTATCACACACAACTCACCTCCGAAAAAGGTAGAATAACTGAGAAGAGTTATTTTGAAATCTACTTCTGAAGTAGTAAATCTGAACTTTATTCATGAAATAGTAAATGTGAAATTTACTAAAATAAAAGGTACATGTCATGGTAAACTTGGAGTTTGCTAAAATAAAAGTTAATAAATTGCCATGAACGATTGAGACATTTTGAAGATGTGCATACTGAGTATTGAGCATATATTGAAGAATTAAAAAATTCTTCATTACTTTTAATGTTGCTTGCTCTCATGATAATTAATTGGACCAATTAATTTTGGGATTGGATCCCTTAAAATCTGAAAAATATAAAAGGTGAATAAGGGTCCGCTCACCTATCATGTGATATCTTGAAAAGATGCATCAATAAGATGATCACATGTACATTCATTGTCAACCTGCGTTTGACATTCATAAAGTTGCTTGTTCAATAAAATTAAGTTAAAAGCATAACTTTCAGACTGTGTTATCAAGACAATTCATCTTGATGATGATGGTTTGACATTAAATGCCTTCGATAAATAGCTAAACCATTACTAATGAGAACAAAGATTCATGTGTTGGTCTGAAATATGTTATGTTGCATACAATAGCACTTGTATGCATTAGATCAATAAATTATGATTATTTCTTCTCTCAATTGGTTCAAGGCCAGGAACCAACTATTCTATATAATAATTTTGATGTGCGGTATACGATTAATAAATATATCATGATGCAAAAAAGATGGATTCCTCAAAGAAGATGGAGGATGTATGTTAGTTTTCCTAACATGAGGGAGAGATTATGAGCGGCTATGAAATATGTTAGGAATTATCACCAGATCCTCATTCAAAAGATAATTCAAGTCAAATGTCAAAAGCATCTCATATTTAAGCTGCAAGTTCTCCTATTTTGTGTCCATGAAGGAAAAAGTCTATACATGCGTGAAGCGTGGTAGACCAATTGATTTCAAATAAAATAATTTTTGAAAAGGATGAGGAACAATCAATCACAATAGGAAGGCAATGTTCTCTTGAAGAGCCTAGGACATAACACTTCATGAAACCTTATGAGAGGTTCAGGTACCTGAAAATAATGAAGTGATGAGATCTCAAAATATTATGTCACATTATGAACCGATATAAAATGATATATCATCGATGATATTTTTGATACAATATTGGCACAATATTGTAAGAGGATATGAGGATTTGAATTATATGTTTATTTAAGCATGCTGACGTAGAAACATATATCAAGTGACATGAAAGGATGCATCTTGGTAAGCATAACACTTATTTGATTGCTGTCATACCCTATTTTTACCTGAGGTTAAAATGAGCACGACGTTATGGACTCTAAAAGAATAAAAATTTGCACAGAGTCGCCACCTAATTTTTAAGGAAAATAAGGAAACCTATTGAAGTATTAATATGTGATTAATGTTTTTAGTCTGCAAAAAACCAATTGAGATTCTAGGTAAGGGTTCAAGTTATTCCGAAGGGAAGGGGTTAGGCATCCTTCAGAATCCACAAGTGTGGTACCCGGCTAGACTAAATTTTTCAAAGAGGGAGGAAGTATAAAAAATAATGTAGAAGTGTATGTATTAAATATAAAATAATATAAATGTTTAAAATTATGTAAAGATGTATGTATATTAAATATATAAATAAAACATGTTATTATAAAAAATATAAAAAAATACATGTGAAAAGAAAAATATTTTATGTGGTGTGAAAGAAGGTATATCTTGATATGTCATGAAGAGAAAGAGAAAAATAATGTTCTTTGTTTGATTAAAGTTTATGAAAAAGTAAAGGTTTACTTTAACAAAAAAGATCACAATGTTTATGATGTCAAAGTATGTAAACTAACTTGATTAATTTAATTTATTAGTGTAAACGTTAACGACTTAAGTTTGCATAAACGCGAGGTGAAGTTGTATAAAGAAAATTCCGCCCAACACCCCAAAAATAAAGTTTTCACTATAATAACATTTGTACAAATATAAAAATACAATACAAAATTAAAAGGGCCTCTTTGAATGCAACTCTCAACGAGTAATCCAAATAACCTGTATAAACACTTGTAAAAATGTTAGTAACGAATAAATAATAATCAAAATAAATTGAACAAGTATGTGTGTATATAAATATTTAAAAATATTATTTTTTTTGTTAAAAAGTGGGCTCAGATAATGTCATGACTGCGAAATGGTTGCTCAATTAATTGGCCGTCCTAAATCGTCTTGCAACGAAATGGCTGCTCAATTAATTGGCCGTCCTAAATCGTCTTTCCAAGATATGAATTGTAAAATCTTGTGTTGTTATAAAGTTTCATCATCGCCCAAATAATATTTTTATTACGTATTTGTATACGTAAAATCTGTCTTTTGTTTACGGAGGCCTCAAAATTAATAATAATTTTTTCATTGGCCATGTATCGTGTAGTATCTTATTCTTTATCAGTCAAGTAAAAATGTGTAAATGATACAACAGTCCAAAACCAATGTCTGATTCAACACAACAGTCAATCAGTGGAAAAAATAATAAAAAACGGAGCAAATATAGAAGCAACAACAAGAATAAGCCACAATATACAAATATATCAATAAAATACAGTCTAAAAATAGCGAAATCCCACCAAAAAAATGGAGTTCGTCGGAGAGTGTACAACTCCGACCAGAACTGCGAAGCTAACAATCAACCAACCACATTTAATATATATCACAAAATAAATCAATGACCAAAAAGGCGTTGCTTCAACGACTTTTTTTGGAGCAACGCCGAAATCACACCAAATCTGGTCAAACTTGACCTTTTCTCGGCACTACAACAGCAAATGGAGGAGAGAGGAGAGAGTGAGCAGCAAGAAAAGGAGAAAGAAGTGGGGAAGAAAGGGCGGCGTATGGCTGTGGTGGTCGCCGGAGTGGTGGTTCACCGGAGCAGCAGGTTTCGGCTGCTGGAGAAAAGGAGAATAGAGGCGGCAGCGACTGGAGTAGATCTGGTGGCATATTTTGTCGGTAGTTGTAAGGAGAGGAGAGAGATGCGTGTGGTGATGGTGGTCTCCGGCGGTAGTGGAGCTGTGGTTGTGTGGCTGTTTTTTTTTCAGATAGAGAAGTGGTAGAGAGAGAGAGTGCTGATGTTTGTGTGTGTTAGTGCGTGAGTTTGTGTGTGTGTGTTTTAGTGTGTATATTTGTTTTTATATATATTTTTGTGTGTGCTTTGAAGAGAAAAATGGAATAAATAAAATATGCTTGTATATTTATGAATATGTGTGTGGGTTTGCAAAGAAAAATATTTATGAGTTGTAAAAAAAATAAATATATGTGTATTTTGAAAGAGAGGAAAAAATGAACAAAAAAAATGTGTCCAAAATATATCCTCCCACCATCTATTTATACAAAAAATTGAGCACCCCTTTTATCCAATGGATAAAGGGATGTCCTCTCTATTTATAATAGAACACCCTTAGGTTCTTAAGTTATTGGCCAAAGGATTTTCATCCTTTTGACCAACGGACAAAGTAATTATTCAAAGGGTAGTGTCATTGAGTGGTCATTGTCAGATGTGACAAGACAACACTGAGTGATCATTGTCGGACGTGACAAAATATTATTGTGTAGTCGTTATCGGATGTGATAAGACATCGAATTATTATACTACACAAAAATAATTGATCCAACTCAGCGTTTGCAGACTGTAAAATATAGATGTTGAATGAAAAAATGTAAAGAATATTAAAATTATTAAAGTATAATTAATTTAAAACTACTGTAAATATATATATATATATAATGTCATGTCGTGCACGTGCGCAAATATTTGTAAATAATAAATTGATAAGAATAAGAAAAATTATTAATAAATTATAAAGAGTAAAAAATCCTAAAGTAAGGATGAAAATCAATAATTTATTATCAATTGTAAAAAATATGTGAAAGTTGTATTTTGTGCCCTTTAACAGTCAGGAAGCTTGAATACGTTATTTTTAAGCACGGAGAGCAAAAATTGGGTGTCAACAATTGACAGTCCAGACACTTGAAGATGTCACACATATTAATATTGTCACTTGACAAAAATCCATATGAAAATCCCTAAAGTATTCAAAATTCCTAAAGCATATAAAGTTTTTGGAAAACTTGTTTATTATCCTTATGAGGGATAAATTGATGGCTTGAAAATCATTGAAACTCTTGGAGAGTTTTCAAAAGCAATAAGATTATTTGCTAAAATGTTAAACATACCGAATTGGATTGGTCCTGAAGTACCATATCTTAGTCCAATTGGTGTACTGATGTATCTTGCAAATACTACGAGGCATGATATAGCCTTTTCAGTTAATTTGTTAGCAAGATATAGTTTTTCTCTTATTAGGAGACATCGAAATGATATCAAACACATGATCTTATTTTATTCTAAAGCTAGTAGTCTTGATCTTGTTGGTTATGTTGATATTGGGTACTTATCTGACCCGTATAAAGCTCGATCTCAAATAAGCTATGTGTTTACATGTGGGGATACTGTCATATCTTGGAGATATACGAAGCAATCTATCATAGCCACTTCATCGAATCATGCTAAGATAATAGTTATTCATAAAGCAAGCCGAGAATGTGTCATTCGAGAAAAAGGTGATTTGAAATGCGATAATGTACCCACAATTTTATATAGAGATAATGCAGCATACATAATACATCTTAATGGAGGATTCATAAAAGGAGAAAGAATGAAGCACACTTCATCAAAGCTTTTCTATACATGAGCTCCAAAAGAATGGTGATATTAACGTGCAACAGATTCGTTCAAGTAGCAATGTGGCTAATTTATTCACCAAGTCTCTTCCAACTACAACTTTTAAGAAGATGGTGCTCAAGATCGAGATGCAAAGACTCAAGGATGTTCTCATTAGGGGAGTTAATGCGCATTGTACTCTTTTTTCCTTTCAAGGTCTTATCCCACTGGGTTTTCATTGTAAGATTTTTAATGAGACAACCTATATGCGTATTGTTAGAGGTATGTACTCTTTTTTCCTTCACTAGATTTTTTTCCCCACTGAATTTTCTAGTAAGGTTTTAACGAGGCACATTATCTATCTAGACATTCAAGGGGAGTGTTATAAATGTATTTACATTATAGTGAATGTCTATCAAGTCTAATAAGATCTAGTTGATATCTATTAAGATTAGAAGTATCTATTTTTTAGTCAGAAACTAGGAGTATTTTTTCCTATAAATAGAGGGGTTTTGTTTATTATATTCTCAATTAAAATGATCTCTCATCCCTCCAGAGAAATAAAGAAGTCTCTTTCTTCTCTCTCTATTTATTCTTGTTGTTTTTTATTTATATTTTATAACAACTACATTTATATTATTAGGAAATGTGAGGTTTTGATGATAGACATATGAATGAAACATGTTGTGCAAGTTGTTCCACACAAGCGAACAAGTTTCAGACAAGACTACTGATAAGATGACACTGCGTAAAAATAAGAGTGGATAAGTAACATGCTCTCAACACTTATCACATCAGCTGAAGTGGATGAAAATAAGAGGATAAGTGCAGCATCTAGAAGTTGAGTTGATCAAGAAGTCCCACAAAGACTATGAGATAAAAAAAAGAGTCTTATTCAAGCAAGAAGAGAGAAACGACAGTAAAGAGGGAGTGAAACTACCTGGGAGTCCTATTAAAGATAGAAGAGTACATCAACTAAAGAACTCCATCAGGATTTGGCTTAAATACAACAAACGACATTCAAGTATTTCACTCATGCACTGAAAAAGATAGTCAACAATCAGCAAACCAGTTCTACAACTTTAAGAAGCTAGTGGATCAACCTGGTCCTTTACTTAGAGTCATAGACTTTGTTTAATAGGTTGGTCATTGATTCATATTGAGTTGTAATCTCTAGTCTCAGTGAAGTATAAACTGAGTTAGGATTAACATCTTCAAGTTGGGGAACTCGAAGACTTGGAAACACTTATCTTGGGAAGATTAGTGTTTTGTAGAAGTAGGAGTTAGAAGTTTTAATTCCTAGTTTACAAGAAGTCTTGTAATTTGTTGATTGTTGAGGCTCAAGAGTTATAGTGAAGTTGGGGTTAAATCCTGTAGAGGTACAGGTCATGATTTTTTACACCTTTCTTGAGCCGGGTGTTTTTCACGTAAAAATATTGTGTTTAAGTTTTACTTCAGTGAACCACGTTATCTTACATGTTCTACAGATAGGCAACTAAGTAGAGTAAAATATTAAAATTGGTAGGACACGCACTCTAACAAGTGGTATCAGAGTGAGGTTGTTTTAAATAAGGCTAGCACCTAAGAAAATATCACAATGATGAATTCTGCACCTCCTACTAGTCATAGTGAAGGTCAGCCAACCACTAGGCCTCCACTCTTTGATGACTCTCACTTTATTTGGTGGAAAGCAAGGATAGAGATGTTCATCCAAAGTGAAGACTATGAATTGTGGGATAGTATTACTGATAGTCCTACCATTCCAATGAAGATGGTTGATGGTGAACAAGTCAGAAAGGTAAGGAGTGAATTTACTGTTGATGACTTGGTGGCTCTAAGAAAAAATGCAAAAGCTAAGAACATCCTAGTCTGTGGATTAGGACCTGCTGAATACAACAGGGTGTCAACTTGCACCACTGCTAAGCAAATTTGGAATGCATTGGTAAATGCACATGAGGGTACCTCTAAAGTAAGGAAATTCAGAATTTCCCTTCTTTTTACTGAGTATGAGGTATTTAAGATGAAGGAAAATGAATCCCTGCATGAGATGGTGACAAGGCTTACAACCTTAACAAATGAGCTAACTTTCTTGGGCAAAGTCATCACTGAGGAAGAACAAGTTAAAAAGGTACTAAGGGTACTGCCAAAAACAAAATGGAATGTTAAGGTAACTGCAATTAGGGAGGCTAATAAGGATCTTGCAGGCATGACCTTGGATGAACTGGTTGGAAATTTGAGAACTTATGAAATAGAAGTTGATGGAACCAAAGAACAAGCAGTTCCTGAGAAAATCTTGGCATTGAAGGCTTCTGATAGTGATGATGAATTTAAACTTGATAAAGAACAAGTTGACTTCATAACCAAGAACTATAGAAAATTCTTCAAAAAGAAAAAATAAACAAATAGCAAGAAGCGTTCAAATGACAATCCAAATAGATACTACAAGTGTGGTAAGACTGATCATCAAATTAGAGACTGTCCAGTCTGGGAAATAGAGTGGATAAAGAAAAGGGATGAAAAAAAACTAAAGGAAAAAGCAAAAAGAAAGGAAGAACATGCAATGATAGCAGCCTGGGGGTCTAACTCAGATAATGATGAAGCTGATGAAACTGCATTCATGGATCTTGGAGATTCAGACTTAGTTGAAGAAGATGATGTTACTGAGATAAGCATACTTGAACTTAAGGAAAAACTACACTTGTTTTCTAAATCAAAACTTATTTCCTTGATGAGTGCACTAATTGATGATTTTCAAGAATTGAATTCTGATAGGGATGAGCTATTCAACATTTTTGCAAGCCATAAATTTAATCTCATTGAATTAAAGGCCTGTAAAGTTACAGTTCACAATGAAAACTGCACTCTCAAGAAACAGGTTGCAAAACTTGATTCTTCTAATAATGATCTTAAGTCTGAAATCCTTAGATTGACTCACTAAAAATGGGAAAAAGGCCATGAGTAAAGAACAAGAAAGTGTTGAACTGGAACTAGAAAAGTGTATACTAGAGTGCAGTAATGCAGCTGACATGATAAACAAACTGAGTCAAGAAATCTCTATACTGAAACTTGATCTTGAAAGAGCTAGTAGGTGGACAAATTCATCAAGAATTATTCATAAATTGAGTGAAAGAACTCACAATGAAAAGGCGGGTTTGGGATTCCACAAAGGTAGTGCTGATCCTAAAGATTTATGTTATATCTGTGGCAACCTTGGACATCCAACCACTGAATGTTCAGCAGCTGCTAAAAGCAGATCAAACAGTCAAAACCTAGCAAATAAATTCTCTCAGACCCAAAAAAAAAGAACTGGTTCAGGTCAGAGAAACAGGTGGCACTACATGTTGCCATCATGGACTAGAAGAAATTTTATTCATCCTTTTTTCTCATAAAATAAGACCCAAGCTTGTATGGGTTCCTAAGTCTAACCATTGATTTTTTTTGTAGGAGAAAGTGAAAGAAAGTAAAAGGCATTGGTACTTGGATAGTGCTTGCTCAAGACACATGACGAGTGATAAGAAAAAGTTCCTTTGACTCTCAAAATCAATAGAGGAGGAGTTTCTTTTGATGATGGAAAAAAGGGAATCATTACTGGTATTGGAAAAATTGGCTCATCTGAGTCAGGAGCATTGAAAGATGTCTATCTTGTAGAAGGATTGAAGCACAACCTGCTGAGCATTTCACAGCTATGTGATAAAGTTAATAAAGTTATTTTCACTTCTGCAGGTGTCAAAGTCAAGAAAATGGACACCAAGGAGATTGTGCTCACTGCTAGAAGATACAAAAATGTGTACAAAGCTAACATAATGGCAATACCAGGACCAGAGTTGACTTGTCTAAGTGCAATAGAAAATGATCCCCTCTTTTGGCACAGAAGACTTGGACATGCAAGTCTGAAGCAACTAAACATTCTTTTCTCCAAAGATATGGTATTGGGATTTCCCAAGACCAAGTTTAAAGGGGAAAAGTTATGTAATGCTTGTGTAAGGGGGAAGCAGGTTAGATATTCTTTTAAGTCAAAGAACCATGTTAGCACTACCAAGTGCCTTGACCTGGTTCATATGGATCTATGTAGACCAATGAGACTTCAAAGCAGAGGTGGAAAAAGGTATGTTTTTGTAATTGTTGATGATTATTCCAAGTTTACTTGGACTTTGTTTCTAGCCTCTAAAGAAGATGCCTTTGATGTCTCTGCAATTTTTATCAAGAAAATTGCAAAAAAAATGGGCACTTCATTAGTTTCCATAAGATCTGACCATGGTACAGAATTTGAGAATGTCAAGTTCTTATAATTTTATTCAGCAAATGGTATAGATCGTAAATTTTCTGCTCCTACAACACCACAACAAAATGGAGTGCTGGAAAGAAAGAATAGAAACTTGGCAGATATGGCTAGAACAATGATGCTTGCAGCAAATGTTGCTAAAAACCTTTAGGCTTAGGCAATAAGTACTGCTGCATATATCATAAATAGGTGCATGATCAGACCTATGTTAGATAAGACTCCCTATGAATTACTAAAAGAAGAAAACCAAATATTTCTCATTTTAGAACCATCGGTTTTAAACGTTTCATTCATAATAATAGAAAGGATAATCTGGGAAAATTTGATGCCAAAAGTGATGGGGGAATCTTATTAGGTTACTCACTTCATAGTAAGGCTTATAGGGTTCTAAACATCAAAATAAACTGTGTTGAAGAAAACATGCATGTAGTTTTTGATGAATCCTGTGTTAAGACTAACCTGTAGGAAGAAAGTGACTCTAAGGAATAGGTTACACAACCCGGTTCATTGACTGAAGCTACCAAACATGGAGACACTTCATCAGGGGGAACTGAATCTGGAGGCATAGTGACGGGAAACTGAGCCACCAACTACCCCAACTCAGAACATCAGCAGTGATCCTAGTAGCTCACTAGGCTTGGTCCCTAAAGGCTACAAGTATCAAGGATCACATCCTATTGAGAATGTTCTCACTGATCTCACTTCTAGGATTACTACAAGGTTTGGATTAAGAAGTATGTGTGCCTTCAAGGCAATCCTATCATAGATTGAGCCAAAGAAGGTAACTGAGGCATTACTTGATACTGATTAGATCATAGCCATGCAGGAAGAGTTGAATCAGTTTGAGAGAAGCAAAGTATGGCACTTAGTCCCTCTTGCAAAAAATAGAACAGTAATTGGGACTAAGTGGGTGTACAGAAATAAAGTTGATGAGCATGGAACAGTTACAACGAACAAGGCAAGATTGATGGTCCAAGGATACAATCAAGAGGAAGGCATAGATTTTGATGAGACTTTTGCTCCTGTAGCCAGAACTAAAGCTATTAGATTACTTGTTGCATTTGCTGCCTACGTAGAGTTTATTCTATATCAAATGTATGTTTACAGTGCATTCTTGAATGGCATTCTCAAAGAGAAAGTATATGTTAAACAACCTCCAGGGTTTGAAAGAAAGGAGTTTTCTGATCATGTGTATAAATTGGATAAGGCCTTGTATGGGTTGAAACAAGCTCCTAGTGCTCGGTATGAGAGATTATCAAAGTTTCTACTGGAGCATGGACATACTAGATGTAAAATTGACATTACTTTTTTCTTGAAAACTGATGGAAAAGATTTATTGGTTGGGCAGGTGTATATAGATGACATTATTTTTGGCTCTGCAAACATGAACATGACTCATGATTTTGCCAAACTCATGAACTGTGAATTTGAGATGAGTATGCTGGGGGAGCTAAACTACTTCTTAGGATTGCAAATAAAACAGACAAAATCTGGAACAATGACCCATCAGCAGAAATATGTAAAAAAACTTCTCAAGAAATTCTCCATGAAAGAAGCAAAAGAAATCAGCACTCCAATTGCCATTGCTACAAAGCTTGATGTGGATAAAACAGGTCCTGATGTGGAGAAAAAGATGTACAGAGGGATGATACTGTCATTGCTATATCTTACAGCAAGCAGGCCTGATATTGTGTTCAGTGTAGGATTATGTGTTAGATTTCAAGAAAATCCTAAAAAGTCTCAGCTAAAATCTGTAAAAAGGATCTTTAGATATCTTAAAGGAACTAGTGATCTTGGTTTATGATACCCCAAAGGTAGTAATTTCAACTTGGTTGGATATTCTAATGCTGACTATACAGGATATTTAATTGACAGGAAGAGCACTAAAGGCATGGCACACTTCCTTGGATCATGTTTAATTACCTGGTCCACTAAGAAGCAAAATTCAGTAGCCTTGTCTACTGCTGAAGCTGAATATGTTGTTGCAGGATCTTGTTGTGCCCAATTATTATGGATTAAGCAACAACTTATGGATTTTGGAATAGATGTTGGATGTGTTCCTATTTTTTGTGATAATACAAGTGCCACCAACATAGCCAAAAATCTTGTTCAACATAAAAGAACTAAGCATATTGATATTAGGCATCATTTTCTTAGAGATAATGTTGAAAAAAGTCATATATCAATTATGTTTTGTTCTATTGAGGAACGAATTTTTAACATATTCACTAAGGCTTTGAGTAGAGAACACTTTGAAAAAAATAGGTTAGCCTTGGGGATGATTAAAATTGTATAAATCTTCCTTAATGATTGACTTTATAAGATGGTC
The DNA here is from genome assembly GCA_030864215.1 of Capsicum pubescens. NCBI lineage: Eukaryota > Viridiplantae > Streptophyta > Magnoliopsida > Solanales > Solanaceae > Capsicum > Capsicum pubescens. The sequence goes on from CM061543.1 coordinate 20,340,348, forward strand.
TTAAGTGATTGTTGATTAATTCAGTCTTACACATTTAATTGTGTATCCTAATTCCAAGATTTTAGGGTAAATTGACTCAACTTTGTGTTGATTTTGCAGAATGACTGGAGTATCAAGGCAATTTTGTCCATTGTTTATTCAGAACTCGGGTATGATTATTGCGTGCCCATTATAGCATAAAGAGAAATAGGTTGTCTACATATTTCTTTCTGTTACATTTAAACCGCTAAAACTCAAAAGTCTTTCTCCTTCAAAAAGGCTGCTAGACCTTTCCCATCAAAACTAAACCCCTTAATCATTATTTTTCTTCCACCACATATACTTCACATCGCGCTTTATCTTCTTTCTTTCTTTCTTAAGTACGTTTCTTCCCTCTCTTTACTCTTCACTCTTTCTTCAACCTCTGCACAATCATAATAATTTTTTTTACAATGGCATCTTTCTTACCCTCTTCCTCCATAGAATCTGCTCCCTCCTCTGCCATTATACTTCATCTAAACATTACCTTACCCCCACTCAGTCCACCCCCAATTTTCATCAAACTGCCAGATTATACAATGTTCAAGAACCTACAAAACCCCTTTACCAAATTTTCTTCACATCTATCCCCATCATCTGAACCCTCACTGCCACCTCCAATTCCTCTTCAGATTCTTGACCGTGATGACATTCCTATTGTTGACCTAATTCCTAGAAGGTTCAGATCTAAGCCTAAACGAAAATTCTCTTCCATCACCATCGATGTTAATGATAATGCCCCAGTGCAATCTTCTCATGTTGTTCCTACTCCTCGTACTCCTTATACTAGGAGTAAAAAGCAACGGGAAGATGCTTCCTTGGAAGAAGCACTTAAAGCTAGTAAAAAAAAACGTGTTGATACCTCTGCTTCTTCACCTCTTCATGATTTCTCTCTTGATATTCTTCTTTGATAAAAAGAAAGAAGAAGACAATCATTGCTAAAGTCCTAAAACCCTTCTTTTCTCGTAAATCATCATATCAATCCACTTTAAATGCTTCCTCTTCTTCTAAATCCACCTTACTGTCAAAGCCTCCTGATCCTCCACAGTTACTCCTCCAAGGTCCACTTCTCGTCTAAAGAAATAGGTAAACAAACCTGTTCCTTCAGACTCATCTGATTATGAGCCCCCTCCGTATGCTACTGCTGAGTTGGATCCTGATTTTGAGGTTCCAAAACCATCCTCACATCAGGAAACTCTTGAGAAACTCCATCTTCACTTTCAAAAGTGCAAATTAGCTAGAGGGAGGGTTATTAGTGGTTTTGGGGGTGTTGATATGCAGACTTTGTTGAGAAATTAGAGTTTCAAGGATGGTCACACCTATTCCCTCAGGGTGACCTTCAGAGGAGATTTGTCAAACCTGAAGTGTATGAGTTCTACACAAATGGGGTGGCCATTGGTGAGATGTTTTCTACTACTGTTCGAAAGGTTATAATGAACCTTTATGTTGCTGACATTGTTAGGATCTTGCATATTTCTTCTAGGGGTGGGGTCACTATGTCAAGGGCACTTGGCCACCTCTTGACAATCTTGCCTCTGCTCTTGACATATGTAGAAAGTTCTCTGGAAATCCTCACCTGGTCACTCATAGAAGAGTTCTAAAGAGGGAGATGTCTCCGCTCCACCAACTCTATTTTGATGTAGTACATAAGATGATTATCCTAGGAAGGAAAGAAGAACTGTGGCTAGTTTTCTTGACCTTACTCTCATGGAACTGTTGGACACTGAGGTAAAAATTGACTTGCCTTGACTCATATTGAAGCATATGCAAAAGGTTCTTCTTAAGGAAGTGAATGGACATGCCCTCCCTTATGAATTTTGGCTCACCCCTATGTTTGAGAAGTTTGGGGTGTCTGTCCAAGTGTTGTCTTCACAGACTATATAGGATATCATAGGGAGTGTGAACCATATGATGTTACTTGTTTCTATGAGGAGTGATGATAACCCTATGCAAAGGTTGAGAAATGCCCTTGCTGCAAAACAGGCTGGGGTGGAGGTTGCTTAGGCTGAATTAGAGGCTGCTCAGGCTGCTCATGAGGAAAAGAAAAGGGTCTTTCAATCTCAAATTGCTTTCCTCACAGCCACTTTAGAAAAGGAAAGAGCTGAGAATGCTGATGTTATTAAGAAGCTGACCTCTCTTATCCCCTCCTCCTCATCCACTTAAGTCCCTTCTTAGTGCCTTAGGCATATTTTTCTTTCTGTCGCTTGGTCCATGTTGTTTCTCTTTTTGTTCTTACTGGGTTATGATAATTATATCTTGTTCTATGAATGAAATGGACTTTTTTACTTAATATGTCCTGCTTCTATTTTTTCATAATGTGTTGTTGTTCTTTTGCTCTGAGTTTTGATTGTTTTAGTGATAGCCCCAGTGACCATGAATTATTAAACAATTATCACTTGTTGGAGTCAGCTTTTTTATAATGTCAATAGGGGGAGAATAGATTATACAATGCTTATAACTCAATAACTAACCTGTTTCATTCTGTGATCCTCTATTTTAATCCTTTACTGAGTGTGCCAGGATTTAAAAAATGGATGATGTGCTTCTAAGTTTGTCATCATCAAAAAGTGGGAATTTGTTAGGGAATGTGAAGTTTTGATGATGGACATATGAATGAAACATGTTGTGCAAGCTGTTCCACACAAGTGAACAAGTTACAGGCAAGACTACTGATAAGATGACACTGCGTAAAAATAGGAGTAGATAAGTAACATGCTCTCGACACGTATCACATCAGTTGAAGTAGATGCAAAGGAGAGGATAAGTGCAACATCTAGAAGTTGAGTTGATCAAGAAGTCATGCAAAGACTATGAGATAGAAAAGAAGAGTCTTATTCAAGCAAGGAGAGAGAGACGACAGCAAAGAGGGAGTGAAACTACCTGGGAGTCCTATTGAAGATAGAAGAGTACATCAACTAAAGGACTCCATCAGGAGTTGGCTTAAATACAACAAACGACATTCAAGTGTTTCACTCATGCACTGAAAAAGATAGTCAACAATCAGCAAATCAGTTCTACAACTTTAAGAAGCTAGTGGAGCAACCTGGTCCTTTACTTAGAGTCATAGACTTTGTGTAATAGGTTGGTCATTGAGTCATATTGAGTTGTAATATCTAGTCTCAGTGAAGTATAAACTGAGTTAGGATTAACGTCTTCAAGTTGGAAAACTCGAAGACTTGGGAACACTTATCTTGGGAAGATTAGTGTTTTGTAGAAGTATGAGTTAGAAGTTTTAATTCCTAGTTTACAAGAAGTCTTGTAATTTGTTGATTGTTGAGGCTCAAAAGTTATAGTGAAGTTGGGGTTAAATCCTGTAGAGGTACAAGTCGTGATTTTTTACACCTTTCTTGAGCCGGGTGTTTTCCACGTAAAAATAATGTGTTCAAATTTTACTTCAGTGAACCACGTTAGCTTACATGTTCCACAGATAGGCAACTAAGTAGAGTAAAATATTAAAATTGGTAGGGCACGCACTCTAACATATATTTACCTAATTAATGATGAACTTGTTTACCAAAAATATAAAATATTCCTACGTATTTTTTGTTTTCATCATCATTGGTCAATTTACAATTTACTTGTCCCGTTTCTCTAACACAATTAAAACATTTAACATCATACCATAGGGAAGCAGTCGTCATTGTTGTTATTATGAGTAACAAACTATTTTTAAACTGCTAATCCAACATACAAAAATTATTTAAAATAATTCTTTCTTTTGACAATCAAGCTAAAGCGAAAACAACTTTTTCCATCATATTCATACTAGAAAGATCGTAACTAATAGAATTTTTTATATAGTTTTTGAACATTCAAATTTTATATTTATAATATTGAATTAATCTAATTTAATTTAACTTTAAAAATTAATCAACTTCACTCTGATAAAGCAAAATGTGACAAGTAAAAATGAATAAATGGGTAACAGATAGAGCTGAGGAAAGAGGGAGAAATGGGATAGAAAGAAATTAGAAGAGTTTGAAGGCAGAAAGGAGTGTGGGGAGAGAGGAAACTGAGGAGATGAGTGATTATTATCAAATAGCAATTACTAAAAATATATTATCTTTTAAAGAAAATAAATTAATATTTCAAAATTTATCTTTAATAGGCTTTAAATTTACATGAAGGTATAAAAAAAATAAAATTACACCGTCAGTGAATTTTAGTTAATCTCCTAAAAGTAACATTTTTTATCAATTGTAGCATAGAAAAAGACACTTCATATAGAAGTTCAAAATAGGAAAAATATAAAAAACCCTAACAACTTCTTTTTTTATAGATAAAATAAAAGTTTTTGCTCTTTCTTTTCTTTTTTATTTTTCCAATTTGCAATTTTTGGGAGTGAAGAAAGAGTATCAAAAGCCTCAAATTCCTGGATACGAATCAAGTATACATAATTAACGAATTCTGAAAGTGGGAATAATAAGATATTCAGAAAAAAAAAATTAAAAAAAAATGTAACCATCAAAGAATCCCATTTCACAGATAAATCAATATATAACAGAAGTCACTTTCTGTTGCCTTTTAGTGTGTTGTCCCCACCCTAAAAATTGCCAGAACCCCCCGCCCTCCCCACCTAGTTAAGAAAAATAAAAAAAATTCTTAATATCTTATCTAGACAATCTTTATGAAAGCCAATGAAAACACAGAAATAATAACCATCTCAGATCTCTTTCTGATTTCTAAGGATGGATGTATAAGGACAGATAGAGCATCTACAGATTTGGAGAAAAACACCTAACACATAGTTCCAACAGGAGTTCGATTAATTAGTTACACTTTGTTTAATTTGTCATCTTATGCTTTTCCTATTTAATGTGGAAAAACAAAAAGTCATTTTGACCTTAAAAGTAAAACTAGGTCAAAAACCAATCTAGTATTTTACTCCTTCAAATTCTTTAGTATTGTTTAACATTTTCATACATAATTATTAATAATCCTTAAGCAGATAGTAATATTCTCCGTCTGAAAATACTTATCGTGTTATTTATTTACATATTTTTTAAGAAAATATTAATTAGTACGTGTAAAATTCTACCGTGACGATCAAATAGGAACAAATGGGGTAGTTTTCTAAAGCACAAAAAAAAAATTTGAACTATTTTCTCTTTCTCTAAAATGATTGACAAGAGGGCATGAGAGAATACCAAAAATACTTCATCGGTTCATTTTTATTTATCATGTTATATTTAATGAAAATTAATTTGACTAAATTTAATTGAAGTTGATTAATTTTATTTAACATTTTAAATTTGAAATTTAGTTGTTTGAAAACTATACTATACCCAAAAAGTTATAAGTTGTGATTCTTTTCATATTAATATAATTAAAAAATATATTTTAAAATATTGATCAAAGTTCATACCATTTGACCCTCGAAAAATAAAATGCAACAAGTAAATATTAGTAATTATTGTGGAACCAAGAGGTATGAACTTGTGGACCGTGTGTTGGTAATTAAGCACCTAGCTAGGTCCAACATTTAAGCTGGTGTTTTAATTAGATAAATTTGAGGGGTTTAAGGTTAGGGATCCAAGATTGTGCGTTACGTTGGTTGAATGATTAAAGAGAAAATGATGATTACTCATGGGCTGCTATAAAAAAAAAAAAAAAAAAAAATAGTCCGGTGCATTAAGCTTTTGCTACGCAGGATTTTTGGGAAGGATTCGATCACAAGAATCTATTGTACGCAATATCACTTTATATTTCTATAAAAGGTTGTTCTAAGACTTGAAACTGTGACCTCCTTATCACATGACAATAACTTTATCAGTTACTCCAAGGCTCTCCTGAACTGCTCATAATAATAAATCAAATAGTCATGCTTTTTCAATCACAAGAAGAAGACAACGCCACGTCTCCCCAACGAATAGAAAATTCTTTCCAGCGTTAATACTCATGACAAAAGTCAAGGATTAATACAAGAAAGCAACTTTCCAATTAAAAGTGCTTTAATACTATGATGCATGCAGAGAGGGGCCGACCTGGGATACCTTTAAGGGATCATTTCGGACCTTTTTCATCGAAAAATTACACTATATATATATATAAAATTAAAGTTTTTTTTTTTTATATATATAGCAATTGTTCGTTGAATCTTCATAATTTCTTGCATATTTACCTTTTTATAGTTTGAAGTACTTTGTAAAAAATTTGGCTTTGTTACTACACGCAGACACAAGTGACAAGTGCGCATAGAAAACGATATGACCAAAAGTAATACTCATGATTTTGTCATGTCACCCTGGATGAGCATTAACATTTTGTTCATTTCTTTTCTTTTCTTTTTTTTTTTTGCAAAATGGGACCTACCTCAAATTGATGACGCAGAAATAATTGATTGTGAAACTGAACATAGACAACTGTTGGTAGGTAAAAAAAAGGTTAGATAATTAAAGCTTAGTACTACTATCTTCAACTTTTTAGTGTGATATATGAAACTTGTCCAAGTCTCTGTATCCTCTTTAGCTTACAAGCTAAGTAAACCTGGTTTAAATTTCTTCATTATTAGTCAATCAGAAGCTACTAAAATCCCTTTTACTTTTTGCTGGATGTTAAGGAAATGGGAATAGTGAAAATCGAACTCATAGTTGTTGTGTGAAAAACTCACATCGATTCTACTAGGTTGTAGGACTTGGTTGCTCAATACTTTGAGAAGAACCGATTCTTTCGTTAGCACGGTCTGTCCTTCAAATGAGTTGGTCTTTAAAAATAGATTGTTCTAAGAAATAGAACTTCTGTATAGCGCGGTATATATCTTGTGGGATACTATGATACGAAAATATAAATGTATGCCGTACAAAAAAAAGTTATTTGCCTTAAGAACTGGGGGCAAAAGTGCAAACGACCCGAGCTGATTACGTTTTGCATGTATGTTGGACTGCGTTCTCTGGGCCCAATTTGCAAAAAAACTGGGCTGTGGTCAGCCCATTTGATCTAATACTGAGCCCAAGGGCCTACTGAAATTATCTATCATCCTGTACTTTTTAGACTGTTTATTATAAGTTGCAGCAATACTTTTCTATAAATATTAAATTAAGATTTTTATTGCAAGTTGTAGCTGATTTTTAAAATTTATTGAGTTTTTCCTTTTTCTAAATTTGTTTAATACATATATATTAATTAAAATTCCTTCTAATTTTTCGTGTGTATTTCTTTCCTCTCGTCCCAATAATCGTGTTAATAATTATTAGATGAGTAAAATCTAGTCAAAAAATTATATTCATATGGTACTGTTGTGGACCAATACTACACTTCAATATGGTACTGTGCAGCAAAAGCTTCATGACATTAAGAAGAAACACTGGAAGAAGTTCAAAAAAGAGGTGGTTGCAGCGCGGATTGAAGCAACTATCTACTACATGTGGAGGGCAAGGAACTGAAAGTTGTTCCAGCAGAAAAGCTTGATAGTAATTGAAGTGATTAGGCAGATAAAAGAGGAATAGTACATAGAATAGAACTATTAAGTAATTCAAAGAAAGCACAGAGTAGTAGAGAGTTCATAAACCAAATTCTTTGTACTTGATGTATTTTTTTTTTATTTTTTTTTTCTTTCATAGATGCTGATGGAAGTGTAAATAGACTACTTCAGGCTTACCCTTAGTACTGCTTGAGACGGTTAAACGGTAAGGGCTCTCTAGGTGTATTATTTTGTTGGTTAATGATACTTTACATGGTTACCAAAAAGAGAAAAAAAAATCACGTCAATTTGATATTAATTTATACACGTTTCTTATCTTTTCAGAAAAAGTAACAATTATCTACTTTTTCAAGTAATTCAATATATGTATGTATGTATCAAAAAATATTTAATTTTGATTTGTAGGCTTAAATTTAGAGATTTATAATTATCATTATTTAAAAATAATAATATTAGGAACAAAATTTATGAAGTGTGCTGATATTTTAAAACTCCTATGCACATTTCTCACCCCCCACCCCCACCACCACCACCCCGATCCTCTCTCTCCATCTATGTTTAAATTTTAATCTCTCCCAATAAAACTAATGCTCTATTCTCAAGAGATTCATACACATTGCTCTCTAACACTCTTGAAAAATTGGGTAAGACATTAAGTCATGAATTAGGTTCCGAAGATTCTATCCCATATTCTAAATTGGAAGTATCTAATCTTCTGGGTCATATTGGAAATTTGATAAACGATCTTTGACAAGATATCCTTCTCTTAGGTGGTGTGATGTTGAAGGCCCAAGAAATTATTTTGGATAAGTATGATATGAATATCGTGAACGTGATGACATTGTCATCGCTTTTTCTTAAAATCTTTCGTCAAGATTATTTTGATGTTGTTTTCAAGTTTTTTCTCGAGTGGGTGTCAATTTTAAAATTTTAAGAGTCTATAAAAATTTGTATATAATTGTATTTTTAATTAATTGAGCTTAAATCAATCATTATATTATATGTATTGAGAAACTTTTTATTGCTATGAAATTAGAACAATAATTTTTTTCATGTTGGTGTCATCAATCACTATATATATGAATTAAGTTGAAACTCATGTCTGCAATCAAAAGAATATAATGTTTGGACAATTGATTCACATATTATACACATAACATACAATATACATACATACACTATGGTGTTTATATATATATGACCAAAAAAAAAAAAGAATTAAAGTTGACACTCAAATCTTACATGTTTCATACAACTTTTTGATGTATAATTACATAAAATTATATTTTGAAATCACATACATACCACTTTTATACTATTACCATATATACATATTTTTCCTTTCTACCATATATACATATGTTATACATTATTTATACATGTTTCATACACAAATTTTCCTCAACAATGTATATATATTTTTCTATGAATCGGATACACATAAATTTCACTAGATAATATATTCATACACAATTTTGACAGACTGTATATAAATATGAATTCACATATATTTACCTGTTAAGTCTTATTTTTTCGTGTTGAACTAAAATTGAATGAAATATGTTATTCATTATTATTAGCAGGTAAAAAGACTTAATCCGTTCGATTTTGAAGTCGAATGTGTATGATGTAACCTTGACACTTTAATTTCTATTTAATTATATTTCTGAAAAGAAATTTCAGATAAAAATAAAGAAGAATCCCTGTTCTTTTTTTCTTAAACTCAAAATTGTATGATTTCTCAAATTTTAATGGTATTTTCATGAAACTTTAATTGTCTATCAATTTTGAATGTGACACTCTTCAATTATACTTGACCCCTCAGTTCATCCTTTATTTTTATTTTTATTTTTCTTGATGTACGTTCATATTCTACACTTTTTTCATCTGGTACAATGGGAAGTACTACCAAATTTACTCCGTTTCCTTGATTACATTCTTCTCCCATACAAGCAAATACTTTATACGTCCTAAATTAGGCATTCCATTTTCGAGACTTATAAAATAAGCATACTACCTTTTACCAATATATCTCTGGAATTTTGGAACTAGGACACTCCCCTTGGAAATGTTTACAACAACACATATCCAATATCCCCACAAAGTAGGGTCCAGAAGGTAGAATGTAAGCAAAACTTACCTTACTTACAGGTAGAGAGGTTAATTCTGGTAGACCCTTGGCTCAAGGAACACAAATCAAAGCAACCCATCGGAAAAGTTGATTAAACAAAAAAGGGTAGGCCTTAAATGACTTTACTGTGCTGCGCCCGTCTAGGGGTAGGATCATTTGGAAACAGCCTCTCTACCTTCACCCGTGGAGGGGTAAGTTGTGCATACGCTCTATCCTCCACAGACTCTACTTGTGGGATTACACTATGTTTGTTGTTGTTGTTGCACCATATACAGTGGCGGATCCACCTTGTAATCAGGGGGTTCATCTTCGACGGAAAATTATACTATTTTTACACGGTCAAAAATATTTGTATGTATATATAGTAGATGTTGAACCCCCTTCGACTAGTCCGTATGTTTACTTCTGAACCCCTCAATGAAAATCCTGGTTAAAAATCTCAATATTCTTGATTCAATCTGCCTTTAATCAAGGGAAATAAATCTAATCAGAAAAAGATTGATGAATGTCATAGAGCAAAATAGACTATCTGAAAGAGAACGACGGCATGAGGGTAAATATTATTGAATTTGAGAACTCCAGAAGCAAACAAGCATACTGTAACATCACTCCTATTGTAAGTTTATAGCAGTGAGTATCAGAAAACAGCGAGATCATGAGCTAATGTCTTACAAGTTACAAGGCCATTACCTTTTTATTTTGTCTAACATCACTCCTCAGGGACTGCATAATGCGATATGGTAATCTCATCTTCAAGCCTGGTAACGTTCTTAGACTTGCTTTCTCTTCTTTTCTGCAGATACTCTTTATACAAGAATGGCCTGTATTTTGGTGGTTCCACAATCTCTTTCGTGAACTGGGGCAGTGGCTGAATCCACTTATCCCCTGACAAATTGTGGAAGAATGCAAATGAATTCCGCGACCTTCCATTTGGTCTCACCACCCTATGGCGTGGACTCTTGAATTTGTCATTCGTAAGGACCTGTACGAGTTGTAACAATCAGAATTCCATTAGAAAACAACACCGCAGCTAAAAGTTATGATTCTTAAGAATAAAATACATCCAGAATCTTGAAATGATGGATTTCAAGCAAGTTATGAACTTCGCTATTCTGTCTTGATAAAAAGCTCATCCGAGGCAGATTTCCAGGTCGCTGTAGGAACACATAAACTTCAAATCCTGAATCCGCCTCTACAGGTAACTAAATTTTTTACTATCCTGAAGAAAGAGATTTGACAAGAATTGAATTTTGTTTTTACCTGTAGGACGAGATAACTGCTCTACCAACGAGCTGCTACTAAATTATCTTTGAGAACTAGCTATAGTTAACCTTTTTCATTCACGAATATATTTACCTGAAGAGCATCGCCGATATTGACAACAAGGGCACCTGGTTGTGGGGCTATTAGGATCCATTCGCCGTCCTTTTCAACCTCCAAGCCTGCAACTTCATCTTGTAACACAATTGAGAAGCAACTGACATCTTTATGTGGATTTGCCCCTATCCTTTCTTTCTCTGTTGCCGGCAAGTAAAATATAGCAATGAGGAAATCCCAGCTCCTGTCATCGTTGAATTCTTTAAGAACAGAGGGAGGAAGTCCCAAACACTCGCTTAGGATTCTCTCGACAACTATCCCTATCTTCAAGAATTGGGAGAATAACTCTTCCATCACCTCTCTGAAATGTGAAAGAAATTCGCCAGTTAGGGTCTGGGGAGTACGCAGACCTTACCCCTACGTTAGGTGAAATTGTATGACAAACCTATATCTGATTATCAGATATGTTTAAACGATATCTAAGAAGGATTCCAATTTGACAAAGCTCTTGATTCTCGAAGATGGAGCTAACATCACATTCACTACCATCCTAGTCTAGATGCCGCAAGGAGTAAGCCTAAAGCCATCATTGACTTAACATCAAGAAGAGAAGCCTGAACCAGGAGGGGATCCATTGGAGACACGGCATTATCTCCAATTTCCCAAAAAGCTAGCCACATGCTCTTCTCTCCATTGAAACAATAACCGTAATTATGTTCATTACTAAACTTGATGAAGAGAAGAAACATAACCAAGGTATAACTTTTTGATCAGAGATTGAATCGATCATCAGAAGACGAATTAGACCAAAAATTAGGATGTTGGAAACTTCCCTCTTCATCAATAAGATTTTGTAGTTAGAGCTAGTTCAGAATGAGTATGATCTGATTATATATACGCATTTTAAACTTTTTTCTTTACATAAGTATACATAACTCGAGCTGGAAGAAATGGATTAATGAGTTCTAGATTCAGCTATGCTTAAACACAGCTCTGATTGATTTATTGGATTATAAAATAATGTTTGAGTGACGTTCTAAGCAAACTACCTGAGCTGAGTGACTTTTGGGTTATAAAATAAAGTTGAGTCGCCATCCGAGATCTTACCTCTTGCAACTTATTTATACAAGCAAACAATCCAGGAAAAGTTTCTTAACCAAAAGTAACAAAGGCGAAAGGCGAAGGCGAAATACCGAAATTCAGGAGGATTGTCCGGGAAGATGTTAAAATCAGAGCCAGGTGGAAGCATGATGAGAAATTCATTGAACTCATAAGAAGGATTCGGCTTCTTGTTATAGCCTGCAGGAACAGGTGCATTAGGCAGTGGACTGCACTTGAGTTTGGCATCATTTGGAGATTCAAAAAATTTCTTGGAGACCTTCAGGGCTTGACTAGTGAGATCAAGGGGCACCCCATGATTAACAATTTGGAAAAAACCATACTCACAACAGGATTTAGTAATGGAATCTATGATGTTTCTCTTTTCGTCTTCATATCCTTCTTTGAAGAAAGGAGTCAAATTTACTGTAGGTATCTTTGGGGTAGCCATTTTGGCACTAAATTTGGAATCTTAATATATTACTATGTCATTTGGACAGACTTATGAACATTGACAGAAGAAGAGTACAAAAGGCTAATATTATAAATCCACAGAGGATCCTCTCCATTTTTCCCCGGACCCATCTCGATTGATGACACATGATCTAATTAATTAAATTAAGGAAAAATTACATAAAGTAACACAGTTAAAGATTATAATTACAATAAATAGCAGTATTTTTATAAAATTACAGTTTGTAGCAAGAGTAACATTATTTTACTCATTAATTAGGCAAGTGCATGTTTTACAATCACTACTTTACATTTTTTCTATTTTTACTCAACTATTTCAACCCCCAAAATATAGTCATATATTTTACCTCCTTTTTTTCATCTTATTTTTATTATTATTTTATTTTATTTTTACTTTATTTTCTCTCTTCTTTTTTTCTTTTTCGTTATTTTTTATTTTTTGTTTTCTTTTTTTTTCTTTTTAATATTTAAAGATAATTATCTCGACGATCTTCAAGATTTCAAAATAAAATAACATTACCATCTTTCACTCTCTTATATATTTATCTTTTTTTCCTTGTTAGTTTTTTTTCATCTTATTTTTTTGTCATTTTATTTTTTCATTTTGATTTCTTTTTCTTTTTCATTTTTTTCTTTCCACTTTATTTTCTCTTTTCTATTTCTCTTTTTTTTTTTCCCTTTTTCTATTTTCTTTCTCATATCTTTTTTTTTTCTTTTCTATTTTCATTTTCTTCTTCTTTTTTCTATTTTATTTTTTTTCTTTTATTTTTACACTTCTATTTCTCTTTCTTCCTCTTTTTTTTCTTTTTCACTTCTTTTTTTTTCATTTTTTTCTTTTTATATTTTGTTTTTTTCTGTTTTTTTACTCTTCTATCTCTAACTTTTATTTTGAAAAGACAAATATGTATATCACATACACATATTCAAAAAACATACAAAATACATAGTCATACAGATCTGGATGTGTATTTACAGTACAAAACATACATATGTATTTACGAAATACATATCATATTCATATTAAACAGTAACAAATATAATTATACTATATACCTTCATATGTATTTGCGAAATACAAAGGTGACTCATATAAAATAAGAATATACATATAGATCAGATATGTATTTTGTAAATATATATGTAGAACTATATGTATTTTATACGCTGTTGAATTTGTCTTTGAACTGTACATACTATGTCATTTTAGAGGGTAACATATGTACTTATTTATTTTCTTTTACTGTTTAAGACATGTAGCATGTGTTTTTTTATTACATATATGTATATGTATATAACTGTCATTTTTGTTATAAAAATTTTGTGTCCTATATGTTTATATATACATGTGAGCCAGATACGGTATGTTTTTTACCGTAAATACATATGCAGATCTGTATGTCTATTTATTTTATATATTTTTTGAATATGTATATATGATATAAATATTTGTAAAAAGAGAAAAAAATTAAAAAAAAAAGAAGAAGAAGAAAACGAAAAAAAATATGTGAAAAGGAAAAAAAAGAAAACGAAAAAAGAAAAAAAGAAAAAAAAATGAAAAAGAAAAAAAAAGAAGTAGAAGAGAGAAAATAAAGTGGAAAGAAAAAAATGAAAAAGAAAAAGAAATTAAAATTAAAAAAAAAAAAAGATTAAAAAAATGAAAAAACTAACAAGAAAAAATAGTTAGAAATATAAAAGAATGATATTTTAAAATTTTGAAAATCATGAAAATAATAATCTTCATATTTAAGTTTGATTTGGAAAAGGAATCTACTAATTTAAACAAGAGTACTTTATGGGAATTTAATTAGATGGGATAATTATTCCTTATTTAACTCAACTAATTTGAGTAAAACAAGGGCAGTAAATCTTGTTGTATAGGTATTTGTATAGCAACAGTTTACTTAAATACAAAATACAATTTGCTATTTTTCGTAATTATGAAACTGTTGCTATAAAAGTTACAATTAATACTCTATAGTTGATATTTCTGAAATTTTCCCTCAAATTAAATGGTTAAGATTTAACCATGGCCTCTCTGCTTTTTCGGAGGTAGCGGTATGGACTGCGTATATTTTACCCTGCCCAGACCCTCACTTTATGAGAATACACTGGGTTTGTTGTTGTTATTGAAGATTTAACCATGAATAAAAATAATTTTATAGACGTATAAAATAAAAGGCGTAATTGATGACACCTATTATAGATGCATAAAAAAATAATTTTAATTATATATAAATGATATATTATTTTGTCGAAGGAAATTTTGATGAACCTCCTATCAAAGGGATGACCCCTCGGTAGCAAAGGGTGTGAGAGAGATCGGATGGGATTTTGCAAGGCTGAACCTTGGTTATCTCTGTCACTGTGTGTTGCTTACCGCTGGCGCTGATACCACTGAAAAAAAAAATTATGCCTTCACTAAAGGTGTTATTTTACGATTACATTCATCTAGCTAGGTAGAATAATGTAGTTCAGAAGTACTGCAAGAAATTTTAGAAAAAAGTTAATTACATGGCTTCTAAAAATGAAAATCTGCTAAAGTGAAATTGGAAATTAGAATTATCTTTTCTGTTGGTGATTTAGATTTTAAATTTTAATCACTTTACTCTTTTTCATCTATTATTGCGTCACTAGAGCTCGGACCTTTTAAAATGTGAGGAGCCGGATCCTTTCTCCTTGTGTATGTATGTATGTATTGTAGGCGCATTTGTCAATGCGATTATACACCAAATAACTAATTTATCAAAGATAAGTTAAAGGTGAAAATGTGTATTGATTAGTTATGGTGTTTGTAGGACTTGGGTTTAGAAGATTAGCAGCCAATTTGTCTTTATTTTTTAGTGATCATCCATCTAATTGGTCCTAAATTATACACACACCGCGAGATTAGTGCTGATCTCATTTAGTACAAAAGGTAAAGATAAAATAATCCCAAAATTAAGCTAATATGCTAAACCATGCAGGCGGTAAAATCAATCCCAAATTATGCCAAAATATTAGTCAAGTTGTTGACAGTGCCAGGCCAAATATGTTGGGTCTTTTCACAAAATAGTCTCCCCTCCCTATTTATTAGACCTCTTCCTTTATTTTCCTTTCTGCATAGGAAGAATCAGAAAAGTTATCAAAAAAGAAAAAGTATTCCTATACTTGAAGAGTCTTTGGAAGACAAGGATATAGGTACTTGAAAAATAAAAAGATTAAAGGTTAGAGGAGGAAGAAAAAGATGCAAGAACAAGCGAAAAAGATGCAAGAACAAGGCCAAAAAGAAGTCATCACTCATCACCATTATATATAATTCGTTTTTTCTGCAATATTCAAGCCTCTTTACAGGCGCTGCGCTGAGTATGATAATTTAAACGCTGAAAAAGAGAACTCGAATCAAACACAAGGCCCGTTAACAGTTCATTTGTCGTCTTCATCTCCATCCTCCTCGTCTTCATCTTCCTCGTCCTCTCCTTCTTCACCTTCATCTTCAGAGTCTTCGCCCTGGCATAGAATTCAAATCAAATCAACCAAACCATACCAAGCAGAAAAGAACATCCTTCATTAGCACCATATACACAATTTATTTTCGCATATTACAACCAAAAAAATCAGGAAGAACTTTATGACCGTCAATAAATAAATATCCAAGACTAAACTAATCAATAGGTTTGGTATCTGAATGGTACATTCATCTTCCATAAAGAATGACGAGCATGCATAGACCCCATTAACAAACTTTCAACCGTAAAATATCTCTGCTTTGCATCCAGAATACATGCCAAACGCTACATTCAGTCAAAGTACCCAATGTTGTTTCAGACCCTAGTCAAGCTTCAACCATGCAACACTATTTTTAGATAAAGGTGGAGGGGTACTTGCGCATAATTGCACATCTTCCCCCTCATGTTGTTCGGTAGAATTGAAAATCGAAGTAAAGACAAAAGAAGGTTTTCCTCTTTCCTGCAGTGAAAAAAAAGCCATTCTCGGTGACGACATTGTTATCGCCGACGAAAAGGTTAAGGGAGTCATATATGATGCTCCACTTTTACCTCATTTCGGCAAGGAAAGGGAAACAACATTAACAAACCAGCTCCTCCTCTTTTCCTAAACAACTCCCTTTTCTCCCTCACATGTCTTAACTCTGCCTTCTATTACACCCGACTTAATACCCACCCAACTTCTTGTCAAAGTGCAAGGTAGACGAAATTCTGATCTAATCCACAATACAGCAGCACAGAGTTTCCATGAAAGCTAAGATGGAAATGTAGGATGAATAACTAAAAGACAGAAAGCACCACAAAAAACATATTTCTTGCAGAAATTACAATGGAGGTTCTATGTTTTGTAGACTTTCATACATAGTTGCAGCTCTTATGATTTTAGAAAAATCCTATCAGTCACTTAGGTCATTTCAAACTGTTAACCAACTATACTACCAAGCGCTGACGGTGTGTGCTGCTTATAGACATACATAACAGAAGGAAAGTTCTTGAAGAAAATATGGAAGCCTACAAACTTGAGTAGCGATTCTTTCTGCTAGACGTGATAGTGAAGGGGGACGTAGGAAATACAATTATCCCTAGTTCTTACGAAAACCATTGAACTGCATATTGGGAACCATTTTGTAAATTCTGAAGTCAACACAACCAACTCAACTCACAAGGACGTGGACTTATACAACAGCAAAATCACCCAAGGCAACAACCAAGCAGGGTCAAACACTTTGGACTTTTACTACTAAAGTTACTAAGGCCCCACTTAGAAACTTTTTCCCACAATCTTCTTTCACCCTCATACCATGTGGGCCAAGGAAAAAAATAAATGTAAGCCCAAAAGGACATATTACAGCCACAGATGACTAAGTATGACTTTATATAGCAAATGATGTGCACAGGTTATGACAACTAGCAGCAACAATGAAGCAAGAATGTTGTTTTACCTCATCACCACCTTCATCACCCTCAAACTCTTCTTCATCTGGCTCCTGTGGTAAAGTAAATCTCGGATAATGTTATCTAGTTAAAAATGCACGACTAAATCTTGATTAACAGAACAAGGAAACAAGAGACACTGAATGGAACTAACATTGCTAAAATAAGTCAAAGGGTTTGGCCACAAGTCATCCTTGATTATTTCAGCAACCTGCAAACCAGAACTCAAAAGTATAAGTTTGAAATGCAAACTCTATGCACCAAACACCTAAATTATGCCCCCCCCCCCCCCCCCCCCCAAAAAAAAAAAGGAAAAAGAGCAACGAAAATCCTAAGGATCTGACGAAGGTTTAGATTTTACCTCATCCTGAATCTCCAGAACCTCATTTTCATCATCATCACTGCCATCTTTTTTATTGACTTCACTGAACCAGGTGAAGAAGCTGTACGGAAAAAGAAGCAAAAAGCAGCTAAGCTAGGATGAACATGAATATGACATCTAGTTTTTATTTACAATACAGCTAGAATTGAGGATACAGAAGAGAAAGCAGCGAGCACATGTTCAGTCTTTGTACCAACTTAGTACAGAGTGATTGTGACTTTATGAGGATAGTCAGACTGTTGCAGACGAAAAACTCAGTGAGTGCAGAGTAGCTGCACTAACCGCCATATTTTTAACTATTACTATTTGGGAACTCAAATAGATTTTCTCGAGAAATTTTTCTTCCAAACATTTACTAATATTTTTAGTTATAATTTATAAATAGTTATTATTGTCATACTCTTATATAGTTCCTGAATATGTAACTTTTATTTCAAAAATTTCAACAACTGGATGTCAGAAATCAAAGCGAAATTAGTGATTGGACTCTTAATATTTGATCCTGCCATTTCTTTTTGTGATGGATGGAGCAAGATTTTTTGCGCTCGACTCCATGGTGAAGCGAACACATTGCAGCAGGCAATCCTGCCCACTGCTAAAACATAACATTAGGTTGGTATATGTTATGTCAAAGATCAGACTAAAAATGAACCAGTTGTAGGTGAGCTTTAGTAAGGAAAAATGTGTTATACGAGAAATGAATTCATAAGGTGAAGATCATAGCCTGGTTAAATGCATGAGCAAACCTATTTCTCTTGTAAGATGAACCAAGGTTCCCAACAATATATCAGTTGCAATTTGATAGACTAGTTACAAACAATTAATAGCCTTCAAAAAAAATAGAAAGTCCTAAGAAATGCTAGATAAAGGTAAGCTGACCTTTCTTCAGCGTGGGCTCGCTTGTTTCCTTCCTTCTCGTGAACAACTCCGTTGGGAAGGCCCTTCACAAGTCAAACAACACATATAGTGTGAGAGGAAACGGATAAGATAAAGATGTGTAACATTTGTCAAGTAGCAAAGTGACAACTCACCTTGCCTTCTTTCCATTTTATTGTTGTAGCTGAAATTTTTGTAGGCCCATCTTCAAGGAAAGTATAGGTCTTTGAGAGCTTTGAATTTTCAAAATAAGGATTGGGCTTAAAGTTCTGTGAGAAAGACGAGGAGTCATTAGCATTGTACATCCCAGAAAACGCAAGAGTCTAAAGTACTACTTAATTTCATTGTCAAGAATGTAGTGAACTCACAAACGTGATTGAATAACCCGATTTCACATCTTTCGAGTCTTCCACTTCAATAGAACTTAAGAATTTGAAAATCTAGCAAGCAATAAGGCAGTAACAATATGAGATTTAAATCAGAATTGTAAGCAGCCATTCAAACTGTACTTTGACAGTCTATCAGATGACAGACTCTTTGCTAACCAACCGGATGTTAATATTGAAGAAACAGTAATGGCTTGTTTCAGAAGTTTATATGCGGCAAAGTAGAATCAAACCTTTTGGTCCTCTTCAGTTAGGAGCTCTCCAAGAACAGGATGACTCAAAAACTGCAAGAAAATGAGATAAGTTATTGGGTAAAAAATACTTCAGCAGTCCACAAATATAGAGGAAAAAAAGGATCAGGATGGGAACACTAACAGCAGTCAACCAGAAGTCAGAAATAGAGTTAATGATATCATTTCGCTTATCATAAACTGGCTTGCGGATCACGTTGTACTTCTGTTCTACTTCCAGCACTTCATCACTTGCTTTCTCATTGATCTGCCAGCAAAATTGATAAAGTGATTTAACATATAAAACCAAGGAATCCCATCCTATCTTACAGTTAACCAGCAAAACAAAACTTCTGGCAAATTGATCCAAGTTATCTATTGAGAACCAGTAAAAGTTGGTAGTTTGCTGAATGAATAATTATCTATTGTGAACCAGTAAAAGTTGATAGTTTGCTGAATGAATAAAATTTTACTGTGCAGCTGCAAAAAGCTAGATCACAGCGACACTGCCAGTGATATCATGTATGCATAATTGCACAAGACATACAAATACGGGAACCCCATAAATGCATAGATTTGCAGCTTGTACTCTTCATATACCCTTCACTCTTCAGATATGTGAACATGAATTTCAATTTATTGCAGAGGAAGCAGAGAAAGATATGTATAGAGAATGAAGGGGAAGGGACAGATTTGGGGGTGGGGGTGAGGGGGTAGAATCTAGCCTGCTGAATCCTATGAGACTATCTCCATCTATTGATCTTCTTGAATTCCATGTATTTGTATTGTGATCATTACGGTAACAAAGGAACCTAGCAGGATAACAATATTGGATATAACACCTCAGTTCAATGGTCACGTATCTCTTATCAGTAACTAATGGTCACCTATCTTGTTAGAATAAGTTGCAATAAGCAGCTCAAAAAGCAACATGCCTATGTAATAAAACCAAAAAATGAATATCTTTTGTGAAGACCAACAGCTATTGTCTATTATCTAGTCTCTTGTATTCAACCAATCCACTTAGTCCATTCAACGATATGCTCTATGTGGCCATGCCAGCCTAAAGCACAATAATTTCCCTAACAAGCTCACCTACTGGTGGAGGGAAGTTTGGAGGTATGCTGAAATAAAAGCATATAAATACGATTGCTCTCATTGTTAATTTAGCCGTTAAGTTTCACCAAATAGTTTAATAAAAGCACCAGTATATGCCCACACTTAAAACAAGTCACCCTATCATGGTCTTCCAAACTTTTCATGCCAGAGTCATGGACAAACCAGACAACTTTTGGAGCAATGTTAGAATAAATAAAAGAATGTTCGATGCATTAAAAGCTTACTCTGTCTTATCAATTCAAAAAGGGAAATTAAGGAGTGACAGGATGTAACAAATTAAATAGACAGCCTATCATCCGACCAACTACGTCCCCAAAAAATATGGGTAAATAGACAGACTATCATCCGACCAACTATCAACACAACAACAACATACCCAGTATATTCCCACATAGTGGGGTCTGGGGAGGGTAAAATGTACGCAGTCCATACCACTACCCCCGACGGGGGTAGAGAGGCTGTTTCCGATAGACTATCCGACCAACTATGTCCCCAAAAAATATGGGTCAGCTACATGGACCTTATATAGAGCATTTTATTAACAACATAAATTCAAGACTCACACAACCCCAGCCACCCTAAGAAGAAAAAGAAAGAAAGAGACTTTCCACTCGGACAACCTGCTCTGCATTGAGACTAACAGCTCAACGCACTACATAGCGAGAAATAACTAAACTTAGCTACTACCTACTCCCTCCGTTTCATTTTACTTGGCCCCTACCAAAAATAAATGTTTCTTTTTTACTTGTCCATTTTAGCAAATCAAGAGAATTTTATTAACTTTTCTCCATAATACAGATTAGTATTCCCTCCGTTCCTAAATACTTGTCACATTTTTGGTTAGCATGTCCCTTAAAAACTATGTATTTCTACCATAATCTTATCAAAAAACAATTTACGTATTTTACGGTAGTACTCCCTCCATTTCATTTTACTTGGCCCCAAAGATATGCATTTCACTAAATGAACCTTATTAATGATGCTTTACAACTCAAAATTTGACTAATGCTGCTTTATGTAGATACTAAGGATAGAAAGGAAAAAATATAATAAAATTCTCTCCATTTCATAAATTGGACAAGTAACATGAAAAAACTATTTTTAGTATAAGGGGCAAGTAAAACAAAACGGAGGAAGCAGTTAAATTTAGAGTTCCAAAGCATCGATAATAATTTAACAAAATACACCTCCAATTAAATCTTTCTTAAGCAATGTATCAGGTCAACAGGGGTCCAAGTAATATGAAAACAAAGAGAGTAATTCTCTACAATAAAAATTGAATCTTTTCTTTGAAGAATTTTCTAGTTTTATTAGACAAATTACCAAGTAATTCCAAGATTTATTGTTTGACATTAAGAAAAGAAGATAAAAATTTATACCTTCTCAAGCTCATCTTGTATTTCTTGCAACTTTTCAATGGAAAAAATGAGCTTTTCATCAATGTTGTTTTCCTCTTCTACTTTCTGCTTCTTCCCTTTGTCAGCCCCCATTCTTTATTACCACACTGCAAGCTGCTGCTCAAGAGCCTCTGTAACTGCCTTTTTCTTGATTCTTCCTTAAACCCTAAACGGCAATAACTTGCCTCTTTGACACAGACATATATTTAAGGGGTTTTAGGGTTTTACAAACCCAATAACTATATGACACATTGCCATTTGGGCTTTTCTACATAGCCTGTGATTTTGACACGTGTGATGTGTTACAATATATATAGGTGGAATCAGGGGCGGATGCACAGCTTTCCGTGCGGGTTAGATTCTTGAATTTATATTGAAAAAATTAGTAAATATATAAGAATTATAAGTTGTTAATTCACAAATAAAGTGTGTTATTGATCTAGTGGTAAAAATTATAAGTTAGTAACCCACAACCTTTAAATTCTAGATCCGCCTCTGGGTGAAATTATTGGGTTAAAACTTATAAGCACCTAGTGGATATACCAAGCCAAGGGTAAAAACTTACACGCATCCGGTGTATACACCAAATTAATATTTTTTATCATAGTTATATAATTAAATTAAGTAAAATACATGTTGATTAATCATGGTTAAATAACATGAATTTTAAATTCAAACACATGGCATGCATGTATTGGCTTGGTGTATACACCGGGTGCGTGTAAATTTTTTCCCCAAGCCAATATATGCATGTCATGTATTTGAATTTAGAGTTCATCTTACATGACCATGGTTAGTTATCATATATTTTACTTAATTTAATGGGATAATACCCACGAAAATACTTAAAGTTTGATCGGATTATCAGTTGAGCATACTGAACTTTGCGGGGATCCTATTATCCCCAGACTTTTTTTTCTCGTATTTTAATGGCATATATCTGTAACTTGGCACACTGCGTGTGATTCACGCGCATTGAGCGCGTGAACAATGTTAAAAACGTTTTAAACATTTTTTTTACCAAACAGCCCTTAATTTTATAATTATTTAAAGTTTTATATTTTTATTTATTTTTTCATTCTTCTTTCTTTCTTTTCTTCAACAATGGTTGCTCCATTGTTGAATTGAAATTTAATGAAACTCAATGGTTATAATTTAATGGAACTCGCTAATTGAAACTCAATGGATGATTCGAAATATTCAAACTCGAAAATTCGCTAATTTAATTCCGAGTTCCATTAATGGAAATTGAATCTTCCGAATTCCATTAACGGAAGATTGAATAGCTTCATACATGAAATTAAATTTTTCGAATCTTTCGAGTTCCATCAATAGAAATTGAATCATGCAATTAAATTTTTCGAATCTTTTGAGTTCTATTAATTAGCGAGTTCCATTCAATTAGCGAGTTTCATTGAATCTTCCATTAATGAAACTCGCTAATTGAATCTTCCAAGTTTCAATGGAAAAATAATGGAAGATTCCATTCAATTATTTGAAAAAACTTTCTTCATAAACTCAATGGAATCATTTGGAATATTTAATATGAATGTAATTGTGAAAAAATATTGAAAAGTGATAAAATGGAGAAGAAACGGCGCGTGCACCTCGCTTCCCACCAAAAAAGCTGGGTATACGTTTTGAGGGGGGATTAATTCTACTTTAAAAAAGTTTGGGAGGAATTAATTCCAATTTAAAAAGTATAGAGGGGTAATAGGACCCCCGCAAAGTTCAATATGCTCTACTGGAAATTTGATTAAACTTCAGGTATTTTCATGGGTATTATCCCTAGTTTAATTACTTAGTTCAATATGCTCTACTGGAAATTTGATTAAACTTCAGGTATTTTCGTGGGTATTATCCCTAGTTTAATTACTTAACAATGATAAAGAATATTAATTTAATGTATACACTGAATGCGTGTAGATTTTTACTGAATTATTGTTATAGTTAAAAAAGAATAATCATCACTCCATTTCATTTTATTTTACTTGACGCAAAACAAATTTTAATATTACCCGAATAATCAAATACAGAATAATAGAATTAATTTAGTAAAATAAACCTCAAATTCAAAGTGAGACCAAGCTAAAAACTTTTTTTACTTTCACCCCCCAAACTTGAGGATGTTTAATTACTTTCCTTAAGCACACATAAACAGTAACAACAATCTTGCTTCTTTGTATAGTTCTTTTTCTTTTCTTTTTTAAGAAAGTTTCGAGTTCATATACTAATTTCTAAAGTAATTTTTTTTTAATTTGTATTTCTATATATTAGAAATGATGGTTTTGACATGTTAGTTTATGGGTATTAAAATAAAGTTTTAGGATACTAAGGTCTATAAAATATTTTGCAAGATTAGTTTACTTAGGAAAATTGTATTTTGAGTTTTAATGTTTGGACTTTATCAATAACTATAAGAAAAGTCCATTTATTTCGAATTAATTACAACTCATGGCATTCCAATAAATTACCACTTTGCCGTTGATGCTACTTCTATTGAATATGATGGGGCCCATAGATGATTATCTATTCTCATATCTTTCATATGGGACCCATATTCTCATTTCTTCCATATAAAACGTGAAAGGTAAGTGGTTTTGACATGTGTGCTTCTGCATGCTACGTAATCTTACTATATTATTCTTAATTAATTATTATAAATTATTTATATATTAAAAAATTAATAATATTTAATTAAAGTAAAATAAATATTTATGACATATCCGTTTCAACCGTAATTATACTATAGCATCCCTAATTAATGATTATCATCCCTAATTAATTATTATATCAAATATAATTAATTATTATAAAATATATATTATTTTATTTATTATTATTATTATTTTCTATATAATAAAAGCGTTGGTTTCGATTAGTTGCTTCATTATTTACTATATTACCCCTAATTGCTCTGTGATTATCATTTTACTCCTAATTAATTATTATAAATCATTTATATATTAGAATTAATAATATTTTTTACTATATTACCCCTAATTAATTATTATAAGTTATTTATATATTAGAGCGCTGGTTTCGACCAGCTGCTTCATTATTTACTATATTACCCCTAATTGCTTTGTGATTTACCATATTACCCCTAATTAATTATTACAAGTCATTTATATATTAGAACTAATAATATTTTTTACTATATAACCCCTAATTAATTATTATAAGTCATTTATACATTAGAATTAATAATATTTAGTTAAAAAATAGATATTTATGATGTTTTTTTCAGCTGCTTTAACCGTGATTTTACTATATCATTCCTGATTAATTATTATAAGTCATTTATGTATTAAAAAATTAATAATATTTAATTTAAAAAATAGATGACATGTCTGTTGCAACCATAATTTTGCTAAATATCGCTCATAATTAATTATTATGAGTTATCTAAGTGTATAAATTTAATAATATTTCAAAAAAAATAAAAAAAATATAAAATGATAAATTAACTTTTGATGTATTAAATTAAGTTGACCTCCTTCAACCGTGATTTTACCGTATCACCCCTAATTAATTATCATAAGCCATTTATGTATTAAAAAATTCATAATATTTTATTAAAACATTGGTTTCGACATGGCTGCTTCAAGAGCTGCGCCATGATTTTACTATATTACCCCTAATTAATTATTATAAGTCATTTATGTATTAGTATATTAACAGTATTTAATTAAAACAAGAAAAATATGCATTTATGACATGTTTGTTGCAGCTACTTCAACCATAATTTTACTAAATATCGCTCCTAATTAATTATGATGAGTCATCTAAGTATTAAAAAATTAATAATATTTAATACAATGATAAAATCGATAAATGATAAATTAACTCTTGATGTTTTAAATTAAGTTGGCGTCCTTCAACCTTGATTTTATTGTATCACTCCTAATTAATTATTGTAGGTCATTTATGTATTAAAAAAACAATAATATATAATTAAAAAAAGAAAAATAAACATTTATGATTTGTCTATTCCAGCTGCTTCAATTGTAATTTACCTAAATACCACTCTTAATTAATCATTTAAGTATTAAAAAATTAATGATATTTAATAAAAAAGATAAAATAGACATAAAATGATAAGCAGGTAGCAGATCGACATGTTTGTTTGTGTTGCCTACTTAGATACTTCCTTTTATTTTTGTTTATTTTACTTTCAATTTTAATCTATTATATATTTGAGAATTACGTAAAAGTATTATAAATCATAATAATTAACAATTTAAAGTAATTAGAAAGACATAAAAAAAATTGGTTGACTCTCTAAATTTTATTACTGTCGCGTAAATTGGAACAGAAGAAAAAGTACTACAAATTACAACAATTAATAATTTAAAGTATTTTAAAAATATGTAAAAAATTTAGTTAACTCTCAAAAATTGTATCAATACCACATAAATTGAGTCAGAGGGTATAACATATATCATTTAAAAATTACATATAAAGTATTACAAATCACAATAGTTAATCTTGAAAATATTTTTCGCGCTGTCACCTCAATTCTAACTGTTGTTATATTTGGATATCTAGATCTGATAATATTGTGCACCCATCTATAAGAATTTCTTAACTTAGTAGTGGTTCAAAACATTTCAAAATCTGTATTTATAAGTGTTTTGCCTTTGAGAAGATGATCCAAAACTTTGTTGTAAATTGAAGTATTTTTTATTCCAATTTTTATATGAAACATTTCAATATGTATATTTATGTTTGTATCTCATCAATATCGAATTTTTGTGCTAAAAAATATCTATAGTGTTGGGCCTGTGCTGACACAGGCCATGCAACTCTAGTTTGTATATACAAATCCTTGGAGAAAAATTAGTCAAAAGACCCCCTCAAGTTTCCAATTAAGAAAAGGGGACAAGTGGGTCCCACAAATTTGTTAAAAAAAATTAAAATTAAGTCTTTTTGAACAACTGAGATAGTTGTTGGACAACTACATTAGTTGTCTGAACAACTTCGCGCAGTTGTCGAACAACTACGCCTGGTTGTTGAACAACTACGCCTGGTTGTTGAACAACTTGCGCAGTTGTTGAACAACTTTGGTAGTTGTTGAACAACTTCACAAAGTTGTCGAACAACTACCAAAGTTGTTCTACAACTAGAACAAGTTGTTGGGACAAAAAAACTTAAAAAAATAAAAAATAAAAAAAATTATCCCTCCCACCTAATTTTAAAAACTTGGAGGACTCCCACTTAATTGGACAACTTGGGAGTCCTTTTTATTTGTAGCTACATCTTACAATTGTATATCAAAACAGAAACAACCCAAAATCATTCCATTTGGAAGAAGTTGGCCCAATATTCTTTCCATTTGGACTTGCTAAGGCCCAAAAATAAATGTCCCTTTTGATGATAATGTTATTAAAGACTAGGACTGAAACTTGCATCTCTTTCAAGGGAGAACAAAATTAAGTTCCTTATCTAATCTTTTTTCTTTTTCTTTTTTTATCATTCATGACAAGGATGCTTAAGCATTAATTATTGATGCAGATAAACTAAAGTTTAGTAGTACCATTTATTTGCATCTCAACACAGTTGAATATTCAACATGCAGCAATTTCAACCACAATATATATATATATATATCATGGATTTTAGATATCAGTAATATTCTATGCACTCTCATGTTTACAAGTTACTTAATTGCTTATATTACCAAATTAAATTTACTATAAACAGTTACTTTTGATTGTAGGCGATTTAAACCTAATAATGTAAAAAAAGAACTTCTGTGCTACGCTTAAGTTAAAACTCTATTGGAGAGTTGTCCACACCTTTCACCCTAAAAGAAAGAGTTGAAATCCATTTACTTAATTAAATAAAAGGTAAAACAATGAAGGACAAAGAGATTATTCATTTAAAGCAAAGGCTGTCCAAAATCAACTACTATTTCAGTCATCCTCAAACCTTAACTACGAAATGGATATCCAACTTCTAGTGGTCCTTTTTTGTACAAAACATTCCCATAGCTAGGCCTACAAATTCATTAATGCTATAGATCTGTAGAAAAAATTTCCATCCTCAACTTCTCTGCAAGATATAATTGATACTATAACATGTGAGTTCACGTCAATCCAGTATATTACTACTAAGAAATTTATTTAAATATCTACGAATATTTGCTGGTGAATCCATTATTAATGTATATTAGCTAATTGAGATGATTATTATAGGAACTCTCATGAGCTTTAAATCTTAGATTCGTCTCTGCGCCGACACTATACGGGCACATGTGTGTAGTACAACTGGCCAGATCTTCATCAATGCTATATACTAGTCGACACCTATTCATGAAGTAGTTGCAGAAAAAGATCGAGACAATCTTTTGAGAATGAATATTTAGTTTTTAGTCTTTTTCATGCAATTATGGCCCTAGAGCTTTTGCCATCTTCTTTATAACTTTGTTGACAATAACCACATGGTAGTTAGTTACCTTCTGTATATAATGAATCAGAGAACATCTTTATTAGATTATGTAGTTACATCATGACTATATGGTTGTTTTTTTCCCCTAAAATGGTTTGATACTGTTAAGAATATTTCAATATTTTATATGTAGCTTCTTGACATAACTTTTTAGTTTCAATAGACTTATCCAACCATTGCTCCAGCTGGATTCGTAGTTTTTAATATAATGGGCCTTCCAACATGTGTTATATATTTTGCATTGTTACTGCCAAAAACTTCAATATATAACACGTATTGACCATTTTGGTCTCCGAATCGTGCATAACATATGTCAACTTATATCTTATAAAACTCTCCACTTTTCTCTTTCAATTTGTGTGGATTCACCTAATGTATGTATCATGTGCGCTCCTTCTTCATAAGTCTATCAGCCTAAAAGTTTCACCTTCTGTGTGACTTGCGCGCTCTCATCTGTCCCCCACCTATTATGATTTATGAGCATCACATACAACTCCTTAAGGATTCAAGGTTCTCGTTGGGGTTTCTCAAGGCTACACGACGATCGAGTACGTACAAATGCGCACATGCCATGTGTCAACGTCTGCTATATATACCTTATAAAGTTCTTCACTTTCCTCTTTTATATATCATGTACGCCCCTTCTTCAGGAGTCTGCCCTCATTTTCTGTGACCCGTTGTCTTCCATTAATAGCATTATTAATAACATGGCATGCTAGCTACTTCATTTTCGACATATCTCATACGGTTTTCCCTGTAAAGCATCAAATCATTATGAGGATGTATCTCTACACCTTTGTAAGTGAATTCATTTTATTTATCAAGTACCCCAATATGAAATTTTGTTATAGCACATCAAATTAAACACAAGTATCACCTTGTTTGCTTTATTACTCACCAGATTTTTAGCCTAGAGGATGTTTGGATGAAAGCGAAAGAAGAGGACTAAGACAACTCCATCTTAGTTGTTGGATGGATACAAAATTGAATGTTATTACCCAACTAGCTTTCAAGAGCATATTTAGGCCGCATGTGGTTTTGTCATGCCCTTTTCATTCCTCCAAATTATTAAAAACTCACATTCTACAATAAAAAATAATAGAATTCTATTTATACACACAAGGGTGTAGTCTAAATTCTAATGGTCAATAAAACGGGTTGCACACGTGTAACACCCCAACTTAGGAAGGAGTCCCATATCGGCAAAACACAGGAGGGATGCTGGGTATAAAAGTAAGAAAGTCAGGCCCGCACGGCTTTAAAACGCGTCACTAAGGAGTAAGACTTTCTTACTTTTATACCCAGCATCCCTCCTGTGTTTTGCCGATATGGGACTCCTTCCTAAGTTGGGATGTTACAACACGGCACACCATAAGATTTCAGGTTAAAATCAGTTGAGACAAAATACGATTTCTTCCCATTCGTACAAGCCTTGATGGAATAAGTCGAAGTAGGCGAAAGTTGACAATGGTTATTCAAAAAATATATAGTTCTACTTAAAAATATCACAACTCAACTGCTTCAACAGTTTGGATTCCTTAACTGATTGACCACGTGATTCTTGTCGAGAACCTAAGGAATTGTGTTTTTAAATAGGACAATTGAAACTCCAAAACTTTTTAGTTTAATGTCTCAATATGGTACGTCAACGCTTATCCTTTTGTACTTGTTTTGTCTAATATGGTTATTGTTTGTGTCAGCCCTTTTTATTTCTCCTTATTCAACTACTAGAACCAATAATGGAATAGTAAGTTTGTTGAACACAAAATTCAAGGACAAATAGCTAGATGGACTTGATAACTATGGTGGTTGGACCAACTTGGATGCATTTCGACCATTCCACCAAATATCTACTGCCTCTCACGTATATAGGTCGTATAGTACAAGCAGAGGCAAAGCTAGGGGGCACAAGGGGTTCATTCATATCTGTTTTGCGAAAAGTTAAGACTGTAGGTACTAGGTCAAAATAGAATAATGGCCTGAATGTGGATACTTTGCGCACAGGATTGGCTTTTTTTAATTTACAAGGTCAAAATTCGTTTGGATATAAACACTGGTTACTCCAAGTTGCATGGCTGCTCGTGCCCAACCAACTCTATCAGTTCTTTGACAAATACAGAATTGCTAAGTTTATTCAAACCTCTAAAGATCAAAAGTTTGCACAGTGGGATCCTTTGGGGATATCAGTTCAAAGTCCAGAGGTGTCTCTACATTTGAAGCAAGATTCTGTTTAGGTAGGGAAGAAGTCTTTGACATTGGTGGATGCCAGCTATTGGATTTCGATTTACTGACTCGTAGGTAGTGGCGGAGTCAGACTTTTCATTGGCATCTATAATTCAAAATAAATATTACCTAGCTAGGCCGTGTAATTTGTCAATTGGAAGTTTGGCACCCCTTGGACAAAGGTGGCTCCGGCACTGCTCGTAAGGAAGGCAAACCTGTCTGGAAAAAAGTAGCTTTATTACCATTAGATGCTCAAATAGGATGAATACCAACTATAGTATTATCAGGTGAACACACAAGGAAAGGGAAAGCATAAACAACCAAGATACCTTTTTTCTTTAGACAAAGGTGGCCTCAGGTGACAATTTAAAAAAAAATTATACTCCAAACTGGGGCTTTGTTGCCTCTCACTGAAAAACTTCTTTTTACTTTCATGTATTGAGGCTGCTCTCTCTTTTCTTGGCAAAAAAGATAGTCATGATAAAAACTATAAAGCTTTGTTTGATAACTAGTAGGAGGTGCATAACAGTTCAGTGGAGGACAAATTAACTAGAATTTATCACACTAATAAGAAAATTAAAAATTCATTAATAAGATATTACAAAGTACAAAATCCTAAAATTTCAACCAAACCATTTATTTCAACACTCTTGTTCAACATGAAAATTACTATACTGGAAAATGAACCGGAATACTGATTAGGGGCTAATAATCTCGTGGTGAGTGATTAACCGCGTTGGTGATGCTTTGTTTTCTCACTAGTCTTGTATACAGTTTCAACCACACTTACTGCTTTGTGGCTCTTGCAACCTAAAAGCCCGCCTGGGCGGGCTTTTTGATCTTCTTTGCCAACTGCATTCTTATTGGTTTTGGTGTTTGTATCAGCATTAATGCTAATTCTCTTTGCATCATAATCTGAGATAACTGATGAGTAATCAGCAGCACTGGCTGTGATAACACTCCACTCAATACTGGCCTCACTTGGTGCATACTGGGTTGTTGCTGGGGACATGCAGCCAGGCATATAATCACTAGTTTGTGAATTCATGACTCCATATCCACAGCTAGATATATTCTCTATTTCGAATAAGTCGGAGCTAGCATCACTAGCCATGTCATCGCAAACTGTGCTGCTTCCGATGGTTGTAGTAGACAGATTTTGGGCTTTCGGAATGGCGTCCCAAGATAACATAGAGAGTTTCCTTTCTAAATTCCCAGCTATGTCTCCTTTTCTAATTTTTCCTGAGCCAAACACTTCTATTGATTTTCTTTGCTCTTCGATGGTTAGATCTTGATCATCCAAGTCTTTTTTGACTACTCTCAATTTCTCGTCCACAGAAGCCGTGCCAGAACTTAATGCAAAATGACCTGCTGAATGCTTTGATCCTGGCTGGGAAAGTCCAGGTTCCGAGCTTCTATCCACACGGACTGCTTTTTTTCCCGAACAAGGCCCTTGGCAACCAAAGCTGGAGAAAAATCTCCTTCCTGTTATCTTCTTCTGGTTTGTTTGACATCTATTTCTCGGAAGATTTTGCAACAGTGCACTTTGGCTATTAAAACTGCTTGCTTCTGAACAAATGCTTGGAGCTCCTGTCCGGGAACTGGGTTTCAGGTGGGGCACATCCACCATCCCTTTGTTCGTCTGCCCACCATACTTCACCCCAGTTGTAGGAACAGCTACATATTCCATTTTCTTGTTGAAATACTTGTCAGCTCCAAATATGCTTAGTTCCCCGTCCTTTGACTTGGCTCTTTCTTGGTGTTTCTGAGTGCCAACCAAAGTCTGCTGAGGAAAAACAAATGCAATAGTAGGATCTTGAACAGGCGCAGCACCGGTGGTCTTAAACGCGAAGTTGTCTTCTTCGGTCTTGAGATACGAAGAGAAAGACTCAACACGGAGATGGGCAAGGTTATCTTGAGTGTTATTTGAGGATGACCTAATAGTAGCTCTTACAGAAAAGGGGTTCTCAGGTGGTAAAACAACAGCAGGATAAGGCTCTTCATAAGAGCCTCCTAGTTTGTGTATAAAGCTCTGATCATCAGGGTTACTGAGGTAACAAGAAAATGATGCTACACGAAGGCTGGTTGCAATATTATTGGCTTCCATGGAGACAAAATGCTTCAGGTTTCTGTTGTTTGTCGAAAATTTTAAAGAAAGTTCGATCCAGAAGCAACAACCACTGGGAGGAGATGTATTGCTTGCTATCTTTTACAAGTGTGGAAAAGTTTTATGACAACCTTTGAGACAGGAAGGGACAGAACAAAACTCACAGATATACAGTTTACCAACAAACAAGAGATGAAAGACAGCAAAGATTAGAAAGCTCATAACCCATAAAATGGGAAGGAATTAAGTAGCTAGGGAAAGAGGCTGTGAAAGCTATAGATCAAAAAACTGATTCAGTGATTTTGAGAGAAGCTTTCTTTTTTCAGTTGGTTTCTTTACAAGCAGCCCTTTATAATTGGCTCTTTCTTGGAGCCTATGGGGCTGTAACTTGTATAGCTTTAAGATGGTGGAACCTACATGTTTGGTGAAGCATAATATTTGAGTCTTGTCACTTCTTGCCAATTCTCACATGACATGCAATAGTGATTTTACAGTATCTCTGATGTTTTATGATTAATGATAAGATCTTCCATCTTTTGACCTTTAACAATATGCAGTTTAAAGGGTCATACATCAATAAGCAAATATGGATATGAATCTAGGTAAATATGTAATAAATGCTAACGGGGTCTAGGAATTGGCGGCAGAAAAAAGCAGTGGCTCCAAAGTAAACTCGGAAAAACAAAATAAAGTTCCACCACTTATTCAAGTGAGCCCCCAAAGTAGGACACCAGCATTCACATCATAATGAATTCTGATGCATTGAAATTTCTTTTCTTTACTCTTAACAACTACTTCCATGATTTAGGTAAATCAATCATTTTGCTGCACTTTGGTTGTATCAAGATTACAAGCTGAGTGTTTTCTTTTGGTTGTTATGTAAGACATATGCCAAGTTGGCTTACAAAGTGTAGCAACAAAAAATGGAAGAAAATACTGGAGAAGGTGCTTGCATCTGTATTCCTTTACCGAGTTGCACCGATTTTGAACCCTCAATAAGCCATTCAATTTTCTGCACCAATTACGGCTTTGATCTCAAGACTAATCGATCACATGATGGTAAATTTTGTCATTGCATCAAGGCTCTCCCCCTAGCCAGCCACAGTAAGGATTTGATTGACTAAATCTCATGTGCTTTTTATTCTGTTATCTCTAAAAAGGGCAGCCCGGTGCACTAAAGCTCCCACTATGCCCGGACTCGGGGATGGGCCGGACCACAAGGGTCTATTGTATGCAGCCTTACCTTGCATTTCTACCTGAGGCTGTTTCCACGGCTCGACATGGCAACAACTTTACCACTTACTCCAAGGCTCCCCTTCTATTCTGTGATCTCTAAAAGGCTAAAATTGCATGGTCCATTTCTAGTCCTGTCATCATATATTCAATAAATGAAATATGAATGCACAAAAAATATAAAATAGTTGATCACATCATAAGAGATTACTTGATCTTTTACCATAAAAATTCAATTTACTCGGCTGAAATTACAGTAAAAAATTTGGTAAAGATATGATACAACTGTGAATGAACTAAAGAATTAATTGCAATAGTGTTAAAGGATGATAAACAAAGATAGGAAGGAAGCGCGGTAAGAAAATAAACTCGCCATGATAACCTATGAATATTTCTTCTCTTCAACCGCCAAAATGGAAAATGAAAAATGGTTACCATGATAATTTATCAGAGTTGTCTGCTTCATTCATCAATTCTGAACTCCAGTGGTAAAAGAATAATATCTCTGGCGCCAGTGCACCAAATACTGCAGCATTGACTGCTCTTCCATTATCCGCCAAAATGCTGCCTAGCCGATGCTATTCAATCTGAGGCAGTTGAGTTGTTATCACCTACAACCCAATATCTTTTAACAGCAAATAGCACCTTTTCAGGGATCAGAGGACCATCCTCATGATCCACCATTTTTGTTTTCCACCTCATAGTGGTTGCTATTCTTTTCACTTGGGTGAGGACATCTACATTGTCTCGCAATATGACTGCACCTTCTGGTCGAAGAATCCTATCCATCTCTAGCAGAATGTCTTCAGCATTACATCTGCATTGACATATGGCACAATTAGCAACTTTATCGAGATCTAACTTGAAGCATGTATTGGTTAGGTGTTCCGTTTTGTAATCATCGCTGAAACTAATAGCAGTGACAAATACCGAGCGGATATTGTCACTAGAAATTAAATGAAAAAAAGCAGATCTAGCTCCAATGTATATAGAACTTACTTGTCTTTATACAAGGTGAAAACTCCATTAGCATGAATAAGGTCATATGTTCGAGGATATGTAGAGAAGGCTTCACACCTGAATGAATGTGGGAAAGAAGATGAAATGAGAACTTCAACGCCAGAAAGAGAGTAAATTCAAATCATGTGAGGGGAAGAGAAGAGTCAGCGCATAAATTTTCAATTTTAGCAATCACAAAACTCAAGATCTGATATAAAATCTCAATATTAAAAGTCAAATCTTAAGCTACCAAAGTTATCCTACCTTCATAAAAGAAGCAATGAAGTTTTGATGCATTCTCAGATACAACAAATTAAACAGTGTAGGGACTCAGGAATCATCAACTAACTACTCGGTGGTAAAACTGAGTTGAAATTTGATGGTGTGATAATTAACAGGGGCAAAACAATGTAATTGAATATATGATAAATCAGTTGATATTACTTCAAGAAATCCGGCTTTAGAGAACCCCAAATTTGCTCTGAAGGACAAATTATTTACCAAGTATTAAAGGATTTACAGTCAAACTGAACTGGTTTTGCATTGAAAAATTAGTTCATTAACTGATCGAATTAAAAACGTTAAGCTTTGCAAGATCTTTCATATGTAATTCAGATAACAGCCTGAATGGATTATCAACCTTTTCAGTAGCGCGCTTTCTACAACTACCATCAATAAGAGAAGGAAGGAATAGACGGGAATGATCCTAGAGTCCAATGAGGAAGATAGTTTCAGAAAGTTTACCAGTCATGATATATGCCTATCAAGCCTCGCTCGTATACAACTCCAAGAGTGTCTTGTTCAGCTATAGTTGGCACAACATTCATGACCCATAACTTAGGTGATTCAATTGCTGCAGCAAAACTTCCAAGGCCAGCATTCATATCCATTATATTTCGGTACCTCCCATTGTCGAGGATCTTATTAACTCTCTTATAAGAATTCACGTGCTTATTCCATAAATTGTTTTCCTCCTTGAATGACTCAACAGGTAATCCAGGCACAGATCCACTTGCTATTCTTGGAGGAACAGTATTAAGTCTAACTGGAAACGGCTTAAGTTCCCCACCAGCAACTTCATCTGAATTAGTTGTCTCGGGATAAGGAGTTACACATGCCTCCATCTTCTTATACCTAAAGCCCGATGATATTGGTTTGATATCAAGTAATTAGAAGGCAATCAACTTATTCAAATGACCAAATATTTAACTAAACTAACAGAGACCACGTAAACCTCAAGTTGTTGGTGGATAAATGCTATGCAATTCAATGTTATAATTTTTTCTTTTAATAGAACAATCATTCTCCAGAAATCATTGTGTTTTCAACACCCTTCACTAATTAACACTCCACAATTTCTGATACAGGAACCTCAAAACTATTTTTTGGCATGGGAAATTCAAATCATGCACAATATAGGCCTGAAATGAGTTTAAATGGAGTAACAAGGCCAGTGAGGATTCATATAACCGACCCCAACTTGTTTGAAATTGATATTTTGTTGTTTTTGTTTTGAAAATTCGAAACTACAATGAGCAATTCCGTGCAGGTATTCAACATGTTTGGCTGGCAACGAATATAAGACCCAGAAAGTCAACGGTGAATTAAAGAAAGTAACTAGAATTTTAAAGCAAGACTTTATCAAACATGCATCGACTGAAGAAAACAATCTACATGGCTTTGGATATTTTGGGTACATAATAGATTATAAGGTGCAAGATTTTACCAGACATTTTCTGCATTCGAGGATTCACATAGAGTTACACGAGAATCACGTTCCCTGCAGTACTCATTGTTTACTCTTTTTCTCCATATGGCAATCTCACCTTTCTCATGCTTCTTTTCCCAGCAGAGAAGTTCAGCCATTTCTTCAATCTTTCTCTGTTCCTCCTCCAACTCTTCTTTGGGACGTTGCCACGCTTGATAATTGACCCGCCAGTTGATTGGAGGACCTGAAAGTACCCAGTAGCCCCCTGGTCTGAGCACTCGGTCTACCTCCATCATGTACAGTCCATCTGTTAAGAAAGTAGAATTTTTTCAGGAAACAAACGAACAAACGGAAGCAGTATTTGTGTACTGACTCAATCTTATTAATGAAGTCTTTTCTCTACCCAAAAAGAACCGCTGGAATGACGTCATATAGACATGCAGACTGGTGAAGACACTCCACGTTGAATTTGCTCACTGGACTTGGCACCATGCAACTTTGATTTTTCAAGATTAAAAGAAGGGCAGCCCGGTGCACTAAAGCTCCCGCCTATGTGCAGGGTCCAGGGAAGGGCCCGACCACAAGGATCTATTGTGCCAAGATTGGTGACAATTTTTATAAAGATGAGACTCAATAGAGGATGAAGAGAGCAGTAAGCCAGGTGATGTTATCATACATTTCCGTAACTATTGCAGGAGGATCTATGAATTTACGTTTGCAAGTGGGCGTGCATCATCAATAGAAGCAGCATGATCATAAGACAAAAGTTTCAAGAAGTACAGATCCTTACCATTTGCACCCCAAGGAATCAAACAACGTGAACAATGCGCCATATCAAAAGCTCTAGATGGATATGGCAATTTTATGGTTCCAAGTACACCAATAACAGCTGGAACACCTCTCTCCAATGCAAATTGAACTTGAGCTTCATGCGAGTCTCTGGGTGCGAAGGACATGGTTAGAACATTCTTCTTGAAAAGGTATGCACCCCAACTTGCAACCTAAGATATCACAAATCATTTACAAACATTCAACTTTCAAACTAGTACACAATCAAACGCCAGTTCAGTAAACCAAGGATTTAATGCAGAATTGTATAAAGTACCATTCACAGTCATGAACTCTAACTAATATGAAATTTATTCAGAAGGAGTAAATCTACTAGAGAGATAAAGCGACCGAAAGTAATGCAGAATATTGTAGACAGCTTTGACTCACCCCACATCCAGTATCCAATGCAGTTCGTACTGTACCATTTTCTATCGGTATAACAGAAGCAAGTTGATCAATATATGCATCTGCCCCATTGGGAAACTGTGTTCCACCACCTGGAAATCTAAATACATTGCCTTCATATTGGACCCAATTTTGCACTGCCTTCTCAACTGTTAAGCTCTTATGTGGCGCATTCGCAAAAGGTACATAGTCACGACTCTTTGGCCACGAAAAAGGAGTCACATAGCCTTTTGGGGCCGGAATGAGACAATGCAGCTTCTCTTCATCTGGAGGACAATGCCTCTCCCTGTAGTTCATATTTTCTCGAGGGAATGTCATTGCTCGCATTTGATCATGACATGGCGTATAATCAACATATTGCTCGCCACATGGATCAATCTCCTTGATATCTTGCTTGGGGTCATCAAATGAGGTGCTTTGATTCCCGTGGTGAGTTTCATACTCCAAATTGGGAAGGACACCGCAGTCCTCTGCCTTCTTTGTTATCTCCAGAGCTATGCTGTCTCCCTTACCAAAACCGCTTCTGTGCCACACTCCTAGAGCATAGAAGGAACAACAAAGTCCAGCTACAATAAGTAACGATGATAAAGAGATTCTACTTCTGTTATCCCCTGGATTTCCTTTTGTTGCCATGGTCGACCTGGAAATGAAACTTCACATTTCAAACTACTTAATTGGAAGCGAAGAAAATGATTCTGGATGAACTATACTCAAAAGGAAAGAAATCATCTAACTGGGGATTGAAATTGTATCTTGCCAACATCTAGATGCTGTATGTCGTGTCATTTAACTAAGCGAACAGAAAATTATTCAAGTAGCTTCGTCTAAAATTGACATCCCAGCATAGTAGCTAGATTGCTACTACTTTATTCCTCACTATTTTACCCTTTATCCTGGACATGCTCCATTTAGATGAATCAAGAAATAACAAGAGAAGTGGAATTGTTGTTAATTTTTTACTTCAAAGGTGGTACTTGAAGATCTCAACAAGAGAAAGAATCAACACAATAATCACATCAAACAAAGGCATGCATATAACTCAGGGTTTTAAAAATCAATAATACACAAGTTGATCCCAAAAAACATTAGGGAAACATAATCCCGTAAAAAAACAACAGGCATTTAGTAATTCGCTCAGTAAATGGTCATCAAACGTCAAATGTAACAACAGTAGTATATAGGGCAGCCTGGTGCACTAAGCATCCCGCGCTCACACAGGTATGTGTGTGAGCCACATTATAAATGCAATATTTGCATAAAACAATGCTTACTGGATTTCAAAAGAGCAGCAATATTAGCAGTTCCGATTAGATCAAATCATTGTTCGTGTCAAAAATAGATAAACAATTGGTTGTTTGTTTGTTTGTTTGTTTGTTTTGGTTAAGGCCTAAATAATTAGTACAACATTAGCTGTTTTGGCGCGAATTCCGAGGTGTCGCCAATGGAGTTTTGGGACAATTGGATAAAAACAAATGGGATGTTTTCAATGATGGAGGGTGAATAATGTTGTTGTTAATTGTTATTGTCCATCAACTACGATTATTACGCTTTAAACAACAAGAAGAAACCAAATTTCCCGCGAACCAGGGATTTATGTTCCCTCTTAACTCTCAACCAATCAAATTGTCTTTTTTTTACAGTATGTTCTATTTCAATTTATTTTGTTATTTCACATCACTGACTTTATTTTCTATTTACGTTTTGTTGACCTGATACTTGTAGAAGCTATAGTATACGTTTTTATAAATTTTCCAAATGCTGATATTTATGTAGTTAAAAATTACATAAATAAAAGAAAAAAAATTATGAAAAAACTGTAGTTCTCCCTACATTTGCTTGAGGTAACTTGAGAAAATTAAAGGAAAGGTGTTTTTAA
Source organism: Capsicum pubescens (assembly GCA_030864215.1). Lineage (NCBI taxonomy): Eukaryota > Viridiplantae > Streptophyta > Magnoliopsida > Solanales > Solanaceae > Capsicum > Capsicum pubescens. The sequence goes on from CM061543.1 coordinate 20,379,947, forward strand.
GTCTTGAATGAAGGAAAGATTGGTGACATTGACCAACAGATAAGATCAAACATTATTAGGAAACTTGATCAAGTTAATTGTGGACTTGATTAATATTTTCAAAACTTTCTAATATTTTCAAAAATACAAATCAACCCAACCCACACCTCTTCAATCCAAATCAACCACTCTCTCATCTCTCTCGATAGCTTCTCTCAACTCTCTCCCAACCAACAGTTCTGCAAAATTTCTCCATTCAACCCCCGACGACTTCTACCTCCGACGACAAATAGTTAGGCTTCGAGTTCCCCTCTTCAATTCAATCAACCTGTCTCTCATCCCTCTCTCGACAGCTTCTCTCAACTCTCTCCCAACCAACTGTTCTGTAAATTTCTCATTTCAATCCTCGGCGACTTCAACATCCGACTACAAATAGTTGGGCTTCGAGTTCCTTTTCGACTTCAATCGACGTGTCAACCTTGCTCTCTGGCCACAACAACTTCGAATTCTTCATCGGTCCTATGAGAACTCACATCCAATTAAGGTTTTAGTCTAACATATGAACTCAATTGAAATCATATATAAACAAATGTTCAACCTATTGCAACAAATGTCTTTTCTGTTTGATCAAATCAAACAAATTAGGTAATATGTTGCAACTTATTACGCATCTGTTGTAAACTATCAAACAGATTACGTTATTTGTTGCGACAGATCACGAATCTGTTGTAAACTATCAAACAGATTAAGTCATCTGTTGCACTAAAATATTTTTAGATCCTTTTTTTTATAAAGCAATTTAGGTATTTCCTGTCCGAGATAAAATAGTTAAAATACTAAGGTGGTAAAAAATACTACTCGGTACTACTTGGATAACTCAAAAATCTCCTGAGTGAGTAGTCCTATCTGGTCTTTTCAATGTCACCGTCTCCTCGTGCCCCTCAAAAGTTATTAATGAATATTTAAAAAACCCCATATCTAGAACTCTCTCTCCTTCAGCCATAAAGTAGTCTAGACTCAACTCATAACTCTTCTTTAATCTTTATTCTCAATTATCTTTGTTGTTTCCTTTTTTCCTCTCTTTTCTCTCAGATGAGGATCCTTTGGGATCTCAACCAATCAATATCTTTTCTCAACTGAACTAGATGTTCTGATCCGTTTGCTTTTTTGACATTGCAGGTATGGTTCAAAGTTGCTTTTTTCATCTCGTCTTCTTCTTTGTATGTCATTTAAATTAGATATTTACATCTGTTGCTATTAATGATTTACCCATTACCAGTTTACTATTTATTGAGAAAATTGAAGGAAAGGTGACTTTTAAGTCTTGAATGAACGAACCGTTTTTTTTATTAAAATAAGCGAAAAAAGTCATCTGTTGGGAGAACTTAAAAAGCCTTGTTATCAGTATAGTTTTTTTTATGTCTTTTGTTTGGTACTTTGGTGGTGTTGTTGTTGGGGGTGGTGGTTGTGTTGGAACATGTGATGTTTGTGTTGTGGATGGTGTTGGAACATATGATGTTGTTTTGTTTGTTTCTTTGTTGTTGATGCTGTTGGTGGTGGTGTTGCAATAGTTTCCTCAATTGTTGCAACTGATGAATCAGTTGTTGGAGCAGACGGAGCAACTTTTTGAAGAAATCAAACCAGTAGCAAGGTTGGTTTGATTTATTCCAACAGATGGCCCATCTGTTGCAACATGTCATCCATCCTTTGCAAGCGATGCCTCATCGGTTGAACAGATGGGTAATCTGTTGCATCATATTGGTCATCTGTTGATTCACTCAATTTTGTGTTACCCTTTTGTAATGTTCTTTTTGTTCTTTTCTTATTTAACATCAAATGTATTTCTCTTGTTTGCAGACAAAAAGAAGTGAAATTGGATCCACTTTTGCCCGGCCAGCATTAAAGGCTAGAGTAAAGATGGATTCGGAGGAATAAGCTGCTTGCAGATGGAACCACTTCATATGTGGGAGGTATGTATTACTGATCAACCTATCATGAAAACACACATCCAGTACAATGATTTTGTGAATGTTTGTTCTTTACCTATTAGGCATTAATTCTTCAAACAAGATATGACATTTTACAATTAAGATTGTTAGGTTCGAACTGGTAAGGCTGAGGGACCAAGACGATGGTGTCGATATCCCGTTACAATTTAATGACGATTTATGCTCATGTTTTTGTGTCAAGTTTGGGGAAGGGTTCAAGTTTTTTGCGGCAGTGTAAATATCCAATAGTGATTGGATCGATTTTAATGGCGCAATGGACTTGTTGAAAGGCCTTCGAAGCCTCGCACTGCAACAAACAACGATGGATCTAATAGAAATTTTCCTGGTCCAAATTTATATGGATGGGTTATTGGAGGAGACTATTATACAACAGAAGGTGTTTGGGAGAAAACCTGTGCGGGAAGAGGGAGGTTGAGAAGGCCATATATTATCTTAGTACTTGTTTAAGAGGATACACAGGGTCGGAAGGAAAGTGTAGCAAAATTATCTTATGAAATTGACATGAAAAATGAAAAAACTGGATGAGATGCGAATGTGAAAGTTTATCCAAAAATGAAAATCCATCAGTCGTTGAAAAAAAAGAAGAATGGTCAAGAGGAATTGAGCTGGTCACTTTGCTAGAGACTGCAACTAGCGAGCGCAGCCTCAACGAAGACCCACAAAATGCAGGACTAGAACTCTAAGGAAGCAGTTTCGCGAGCATGGAAGGTGGTAAGATTGTCGGTCTGAATTGACATGTAGGTTTCAATTTTGACCGACAATCTTACTACCTTTCGTGCTCGCGAAGCTTTTTTCTTGGAGTTCTTGTCCTGCACTTTGTGAGAGTCTTCATTGAGGCCACACTCGCTAGTTGCATTCTCGAGCAAAGTGCTTTGTCCAGCTCCAGTCCTGTTGACCATTCTTTTCTTTTTTATCGACTGACGAATTTTTATATTTTGATACACTTCCACATTTGAAGCTCATCCAGTTTTTTCGTTTCTAATGTGAATTTCATTGGCCAATTTCACTACACTTTCCTTTCTACCCTGTATTTCCTCTTAAACTAGGTCTGAAATGATATATGGCCTTCTCCACTTCCCCCTTCGTGCATAGGTATTCTCCCAAGCACCTTCTGCTATAAAAAAGTCTCCTCCACCAATCCATCCATATTAATTTGGACCAGTGGAATTTCTATTGGTTCTATCGTTGTTTGCTGCATTGCGAGGCTTCGGAGGCCTTTCAAGAAGTCTATTGTGCCATTAAAATCGGTCTAATCACTATTGGATATTTACACTGCCACCAAAAATTTGAACCCTTCCCCAAACTTGACACAAAAATATGTGCATGAATCGTGTCATTAAATTGTAACGGAGTATCGACACCACCGTCTTGGAACCCTTCAGCCTTATCAGTTCGCACCTATCAAACTAAATTGTACAATTCAGGATCTTGTTTGAAGGATCAGTGTCTAATCATCGGTAAAAAACTGCATTCACAAAATCATTGCACTTTATATGTGTCTTCACGGTAGCCTGATCAATAATATACATAACTCGCATGCATGAAAATGGGATCCATTGTACGCATCTTATTCTTCCTACCCTATCAGGACATATCAGTGTTGTTTATTCATCTGCACGAATGTGATGACTATTAAAATGGAGGTGTGAAGAGTCGTGACTTTTTATCTTAACACATTCAAAACAACTGATGAATCGAAATCTCCATCTGTTGCAACTGACGAATCAACTGTTGGAAGAAATCAAAACATCTTCTCCAACATATGGTCCATCTGTTGCAACAGATAATATATATGTTGCAACAGATGATAAATCTGTTGCGATAGACCTGACTTTTTTTTTTAATTAATCTGTACGCATGTGATTACTTCTTTCTAAAAATGTTTGTTTCAATTTAGTTTTCCTATTTATAAAATCAAGAGAATTTTATTATATTCTTTCAAGATTACCCCTATTATTAAATGACTACATAAAGTATATTATTCACATTTATACTTTCTAATCATAATTAATAAGACCAATTTGGTAAAATAATCACCTAATTTATATTTTTATTAATTGGTGTGCCAAGCCTATAGGGCCCAACTAATACGTAACGGAGGGACTATTAAAAAGAGGTGAAGACTTTTTATCTAACACATTCAAAACAGCTAATGAACCGAATACTCCATCTGTTGAAACTGAAACTGATGAATCAACTGTCAGAAGATATCAAAACATCTCCTATATACATATTGTCTATCTGTTGCAACAGATAATACATAAGTTGCATCAGATGTCTTATTTTTTGCATATACAAACCATCTATTGCAACAAATGGTAAATCTGTTTTGACAGCCGTTTGTTGCACATTCAATCCATCCATCTGTTGCAACAGATGCTAAATCTGTTAGAAATGTTGGACGATTTGCTGCAACAACTCAATAATATCGACTTTTATCGAGTCTCAAACCACTATGAAAAGGTAAGAAGTAATTAGTGTAAAAGAAAAAGTCGCGACTTTTCACAGAAAACAAAATGCCACCAGTTTGAATGTAATTAATACAATGGAGCTGAACAATCCTTCCTTTTGGCCTGACACGTCCAGATTATATTATAGGTCCCTCCATAATCTTCATTCAATTCTATTTATTTCTTGCATTTTTTCCTTTCGTGTGACATCTTCAACCACTTCTCTTCAAAGAGCATATTCCTTTCTCGTTGAGGTAAGTTTTTTTCTAGCATAAATTTACCAGTTGGTCGTATACATTGTATTACATTGTGAATATTTTTCCTTACATTTGTCAATTCATGTGTGTTCTAGAGATGGCTGATCCTTTTTCGGACATTGTTATTCTACGCGACACAGTGCGGGAACTTCAAAGGCAGGTTAATGACCTGCAGAACGAGTTGGTCGCTGTGAGAGCGACAATATTCAGAGAAATGCAGAGGCTGATGAGAGCCCTGCTGCTGCGAGTTGATTGGCCGGCTCATTAATGATGATGATGATAATAATAATAATTAGAATGTGTTTTTTCTTTTAGCGTATGTATTTTAATTTTTCTATATCGGATCTATACCCAATGTATTTTATTTTTCATTTAATGAAAATTTTACTTTTAGTCAGACTTTGGCGTTTTAATTCTTATTCAATTTTCATTCTGTCTATTTCTTCTAATCTAATACATGTTAACATGTCGACGGTTGGAGGCAATGTTGAATCTAGTAACACTAGCAATTTTGGCTTTTGAGTTCTTTCAACAGATGAATCATGTGTTGGAATCGATTGGTCATCTGTTGGGTTTCAACAGATTATCCATCTGTTTCGACAGATTTTTATCTGTTGGAGGAAAGCATTCCAGTTGTTTATGCAACTGTTGAGAATAATTGTGGTCTGCTGTATTATTTAGTTCATGTTTTGCCTCATTTTATTGATGCACAAGTTATTTAAAAAAAAAGACATTTTATATATAATAAATGATAACATTAGGTTCACAACAATGAGTTAAATATATAAAAGTCCACAACAAACAAACAAACAACAACACAAGTTTCTGCAATTACAACGATCATGGTGGATTATGATTTGGGCATGTAGTTCTTTTATGGCCAGCGCACTTACACATGGAGCACTTGTTTCTTCTTGATGAAAATGATTCTCCAACTCCACGCCTCCTTTTATATATATTTTTTTCCGGTTTGATAGTGCTCGGGTCAATATATGGAGGAGGTATTAATCTGTCCATAAGCTCTACTGGAACAACCCAAGATTCTTCAGGAGGCACCGGAGTAACATGCCCACTATATGTCATTTCATATTTTTCCACCGAATAATATTGAGAGGAGTGCTCGTAAACTTCAGGTCCATATTTATGGCCGTATTGAGCTCGAAGGGCTGCCATAGCATGTGGACAAGGTATTTTGTCCAAGTCAAAAACTCTACACGCACAAGATCTTGTTTGAAGATCGATCGTGGCAGCATCACCATGACCGGTGATACGGAATTTGTAATATGCTATTTTATGAGAGAATAACCTATTCCTCAAACTGATGTTCGTTGATATTTTCTTTTCGATTTCGAGAACAAATCGGGTTTTTTTTTCTGGGCACTTGAACTGCACACGCCTTTCATTAAAAAAATTGCTATATTTCTTGCTTATTTTTTCAATCATAGCCTTGATGGGAAATTCTCTTTCATCGCCAAACAATGAATTCACCGATTCAGCTATGCTTGATGTCATAATATTGTACCTATAGAAAAAAATCACTTAGTACGACATCAAACTAAACTTGTAAATCAAACAAGACATTAAATTCATAAGAATGTACCTATTTGCTGGACAGAATGCCCAACTCCATCTCTCGAAATCGACACGTGTGAGAAATTCTGCTACCTTGGGATTCACATCCACTATTTGATTGAAATGGTTTAAAAACTCCTCTCTACTATATGCTTTAGCTGCTCTATAAAAAAGGGTAACGACCCTTTCTTTGTGATAGTTGTTTCGAATGTTCTCTCCAAGATGCCTGATGCAACAACCAAAGTAAGCTGAAGTGAAGAAAAGTGAACCCCTCTTTGGAATACTTGGATGCTTATCCGATACAAAACACAACTCTTCGGTATCTTCGACGCAACGTCGCAGTTGTTAAAAAAAATACATAAGAGGCATCACATTCCTTGTTCGCTACACAAAAAGCGACAGGAAAGATGTGATTCTCTGTATCCTGCGCCACCGTCGCTAGCAGAACTCCATTATACCTGCTCCTCAAGAAGGTACCGTCGATGGCTATGCCTTTTCTCAAATGTCGAAAACCTTGAATCCAAGCACCATAGGATACAAAAAAGTACTTGAACCTTCCGTTTTCACCCAGATGCAATGTCGTCTTACTTCCGGGATTTGTGGAATCAATCATGTAACGGTAAGCATCCAAGACTTCATACCCATGCTCGAGTGTCCCCCGAACTAGGTCATTGACAATCCCCATGGACGTATATACCTTCCAATAACTGACCAGGACACCCAAATCCGTAAGGAGTTAATTGGCCATAAGCCTTGTTAAAGGGCCTTTGCCATCGGGAAAACTATTCCTGAAATATTCACCGAGGACCTTTGCCGTGGCGTGAGGATTTTGGCCCAAGATTTGCTTTGAACCACATGTGTGATGCTTTTCATTTTTATGAATGACGAATCTGTCAGAACTTGCGTACTTCACCGCTCTCAACCACCACTTGCAGTTCGAATTAGCACATTTGAAGCAAGAGACACTGCTCAAATTAATCACGTCTGAAAATTTTTTTCACGCAAGAAATAAACAAAGTGTTAGATAGTTCATTCTTGTCCTTGAATGACATTCCAATAAAAAAGCTGGTCCCGTCGTCTTGAAGATTTCCAGATTGTGTCGATTGAGAAGAACTGCACATCGTATTGGTCGCATCAACGGGCGTAGGTGTTTGATCATCATCTGGAATATTCATGTCTAGATCATCCAACCTATCGTCAAAGAAGTCTTTTTTTTTTCTTCTTCTTCTTCCTCTACTTTCTGGTTCTCATTCTCTCTCGTCTTTCCAACCATGTACACCCTTATCACCGGCCTGGTTGAATCACTTAGATAAGAACGCAACCGAACCTGATCGGTTATCTTGAAAGGCAATACCCTCTGATTTTCAAAGGAGCTGTGCATGTAGCTGATGGCGAATTCTTTCGGTTGACAATTCAATCCACAAAAGCTGATGATTAAGTTCACAAAATCATCATACGAAACATCACTTTGGATTGTCATAGCTATCGTCTCTAGCATTTCACCCTCCTTCCAATGCTATACATATCGATTGCTCTTCTCGACCCATTGACCATGACAATCCACCCCTATTGTTATTAATCCCTCCATTAGTGGTACCTAAATAAAGTCATTTGTTAAAAAAAGTTGATAGTGATTTCATAGTGCCGTGAATGAATCCCAACAGATGTGTTATCTGTTGCAACAGGTAAGTGATGAGTCGCAACAGATTCTTACCTGTTGGGATTCATGTTACGGGTCTGAATATCTGTTGCAACAGATGAATTGCCTGTTGGAATTGATGTTATAACTAAATCACCTTTGAAGCTGATTCCAACAGATGAGTGACAGTTGTAACAGATAATTAACCTGTTGCGACAGATGACTTACCTGTTGCAATAGGTTATTAATCTGTTGTAACCTACGTTGGAATCGTGTTCAGGTTCTGTTGCAACATATATGTCAAATATTGCAACAGATGACCCATCTGTTTAAACATGAATCCAACATATCAGTCTTCCTTTGAAACAGATGTCTCATCTGTCGCAACAGATGATTTATCTGTTTAAACAGATGAATTTTATGTTGGATTCATGATTGAGTTCTATCCATTGTTGGAAAACAACAACACAATAGCAGTTACCCAGATGACAAATTCAACTAAAAATCATAATTTGACTTACCAACGTCTCCTATGAAGTAATGCCAAAGTGGAAAGTGATGTTAGAAATAAAATTTCACCTAAGAAATTGGTCAAATAGCAACAGTAGCGGTAACAACAACAACAACAAATGGTCAACAAGAACAAGATGAAGATGATAATGAAGTAGAGGATGATGATAATGAAGCAGAAGGTGATGAATGAAGCAACAACAACAATGAACAACAAAAATCGCTAAGAGAGAGAAAACAACAATGGGTGAGAAGAGAGAGAAAGATGCATTTTTTTTCTCCGTTTTTCGTTATATAGGCTAACATTTGAATCAAAATGTACATTTAAAAACTTGTGGGTTATTTTCAAACTTCCCCAACTTTCTTAATCCATAATAAAGTAATTGTCACCTTCACCTAATAATTAAGACTTGTGTCACCTACACCTCATTTTAAAACTCTTTTGTCACATGTGGCCCAAACCCCAGGTAACTTCTTATATATGGCCTGAAATTTGTTTGCTCTTTCTTGTTTTTATACTTTATGCAGTGCATCGCATTACTTATTACTAGTATTACTTTTGACTTTATATGATATTCTTTAAATAAAACCCCTATATATATATATATATATATATTATTATTATTATTATTTTAAATAAATACTGAGTGTTTGTATTTGGTAAAAAGGGTACCCAAGTTGATCACCAAGGGATGTGGTGCAGTGTGTGAAGTTGCTCTTCCCTTAATTAAAGACCTCATTTTTGAGCACTAGATATGGAATAAATCTTTGATAAGTCGCGCTTCACCAAAACGGGACCTTCCAGCACTTCCCCCCACTTCCCCCAAATGGGCCTGTGTGCGAAAATATTAATTAATCGGGCACCCCCAAAAAATAATAATAATAATAAACAGAACTAAAAATTACACAAATACACAACTTATGTTTTCAATATTACAAACTCCCTAAACATATGTAATATTACATAAAAAGAAACTATCTTGCAATCATTTGTCGTCATTGAATAATATGATGGAGTTTGGAAGCGTGAGCCCAAACTCTGCCAGCAGACTAATGAAAGACACAGTTAGTTTCTGGGCTGGTTACATCCAACTGGGAAAGATTTCATAATCGTTTTAAACAACCATTCAAAGTCCTCTCGCACAGCCCATGTTAAAACTCTACTCTCTATGTTCTCATGTTTTTTGACAGCATATCCACGTTCATGGTTTTTCTCATTTGAGGAAGTGCAGGGGAGATTAAAGGTGCGGGAAAAAGAGCTGAAGAATTTCATCGCACAATCCATGGGAAAGATCCTGCATCCAGGTTTTCTGGATATCAGAATGGTTGCAACACTATATGGCGACAAACCTCAAGAACAAGTCCCTGCCCTTAAGTTGTGGACAGAGAAAAGAATCCACTCAGCCACTACATACTTGGATGGGGCATTATAAATAATCCACATATGGAAGGAACTTTTATACTCAAAATTCATGCCTCCAAACTTTTTACCAATAATCAGAGTACTATACCACTTTATTCTCCCCAAATCAGTAAAACATTTAGGATTTTATATCTACAAGCAATGTGTGTATAGTGATCCGGTTTGAAATGGTAACTGTATGTAGATGTAGCGATCCTAGTCAACAAACATGAGGCAGGCCTCCATCAATCAAGGACTGAGGACAGACCATGAACATTTTAGACAATCCTCACATCTAATTGCTAGCAGACCACTTCTTTCAGGAGACAATGAGTTGCTCGTGATAATGATTCAACTTGCTAGACGAATGTGTGATATACTAGTAGGTAAATTAAGAATAAACAATAACTCAAACTTGTATAGAAATGGCAATGGAGTCTGAATAAAATCAACTAAAGCAAAATGCCCCTTAAATTGTTGTAGCAATCAGGTCAATTTATAGCACACAACTAGTTAACACTTGAATGTCAAAATTTCACCAAAACACAAAAGAAATTCCTAAACTCTCTTCTTAGCTCTTGGCTGCCAATTTTTCTTTGGCTTTTTGGATCTTCAAAACTTTCTTAACAATTTTTTGCTCTTCCACCAAAAAAGCTCGGACAATTCTGCACACCCAGCATCACTCAGTTATTGAAGTTTAACACAAGAAAACGAATAAGATATTGAACAGAAATGACCAAGCTAACAAGCATTTAAGAGAACAAACCTCTCCCTCACTGCTCCTCCAGACAACACTCCACCATAGGCACGGTTCACAGTCCTCCTGTTCCTAGACAACCTGGATCTCTTATACTCGGCTGGTCTCAAGTGAGGAATCTGCAAGACAGCAAAGAGTGAAGATTATAACATTGCTGCAAATGCTTGAATAATAAACTACCAAAATTTTCACATGAGATTTTTAATCACTAGCCACAAGGACAAAGGTAACTAGATCCATCAGTAGGGCTGAAAAGTGTCAAGGCAATACCAACATCTCGAACAACTGTTCACTGAAAGAAGCCTAAGGTCAGCACTAGTCAAGAGATTATTAAATATCAAGGCCTGATCCTTCTCCAATTCTAGAGAAAAAAAAATAGCAATCTTATTTATGGATTAACGAAGAGCATTTGTCATTCATTAGACGAATTGGAAATACACAATGACACCACATTTCTACTCAACCCAGTTTAGTAGTTTGAAAGAGCCAAAAGCTATCTCATTATAGAGGCACAACAACAGTCGAATTGAACAACTACACCTCAACTATCTTTATAGTGGACAAAATGAAAAACATGAATTGTCACGCCTAGATTCGACATTGATACTTATACTACAACAGAAGAGACGTTTTAACTTCCGCTCGAGTTAGAAACCATACAAAGAAATTAAAGAATTCCCCATAAAACATGAAAAACAACAGACTAAATATAACGAACAACCAAAATCTACTCTCTCAAAAAGCATCCAATACATATCCACAACCGATATTTCGGACAACAAATCAGACCAAGTAGATTATACCTCAGAAACAACACCAATTTCTAACCAAAAAGGTAAAATGAATCTGCATATATGATAACATGATCTAATGATTGCTGCTGAGTGCCAAAGCCTTGCTAAGAGTTTTGATCTAAATAACAAATATTAAGCTCAGGCAATGCAAATATGTGAAAGTAAGATGATAGGCATTACCCCCTGAATCCTCTTTCCAGTAACAGGGCACTTAGGACCACTAGCCCTCTTCTTCGTTGTCTGATAAATCAACTTCCCACCTGCATTCCAAATTCATTCAATCAATCAACTACCACTCAATCCCAAACAAACCAAGATCTCTATTGTCCATATCATAGCAACACTAATTCATACTTAAAATTGAATTGAGTAAGCAAAAATCAAACTAAATATACCTATATAATTAACAATTTTAAGTTATTATTACCAGGAGTTTTGACGACACGATGCTGGTTGGATTTGGTGGCATAGCTATGGCGCTTCCGGTAAGTGAGTCTCTGCACCATTTTTGAACCTCTCTCTCTCTCTCTTTCTCTCTCTAGGTTGAGGTTGGGGCGGAAGAGGGAGGGGACATTTAGATATGATAAGCTTAAAAACCCTAACTCCGGAATTTGCCCTAGATCTGACGGCTATTAAAAAATATATTTGGACGGTTGTGATTGATGAAAAATTGGGCTTCAATTTAATCCAACCAACTGGTTGTTTGGGCTGCTATTTTGGGTCATTACAGCCCAATTTTATTGGTTCCGTTGAAAGGTTAGGGTGTAACTCAGACAGTAATGACTTCTGCCAATCACCATTGTTTAGTGGCGTAGCCAGGAATTTCGTGAAGGGGGGTTCGAGCTTAATACAAGTAAAAAAAAAAAAAAAATAGATCGGCAACCTATGTAATATCAGTAAAGAGATAGTTTAAGGTTCACAATTGATATGTCTTAGCCACATACTCAAATTGAGTTAGATGGTATTCACATGGCCTTTCTCATCAGCTGTTTTAAAGAACATAGTAGCTCACAACAATATCACGTACATTATTTGCAAATTTGTGACATCATAGGAGTTAATTTTCTTCTGCCTGAAAACCAGCTTCAGTAAATAGCTACGAAGCGTAGTTATGAATAAGCTCTATCTTGTATCTTGATTATTAAACATCAACACCGTTTGTAGTTTAGTTTACAAAGAAAAATATGATATTCGGGTGGAAACTAGACATAATTTTTTCTGTTACTGGCTTACTGTTGCTCTAGTGTCTTAACTCGTACTTGCACATTTCTTCCTTTTCCTGGAAAGGAAATCCGGGATATGAGATGATTTGACCTGATCGGAGCCTAATTAATTATGAGATGTAAAATGTATGAGAAAAAACTTGGAGCTTGACAAAGATGCGAAAATGATGTAACATACATTTTGTGTACCCAAATTAATATCTCTTCCTAACAGTATACAAGTAGGTGCCACCGTCGGATTTAATGAAAAAGTGATTATAAACACACAAATTACTAGAGCCAGTGACAGAAACAATTAGTACACTTCCAGATCAAATCTTATTAAATGAACACAACAATATTATTATGAAAATGTTGCACGTCTGTTTGAGTTAAGTAGAACTATATGTGTTACTTTAGTGACAAATGTTACACAAATACAATGATTTTTTTCTGTTGGAAAGGAGATCAAGGATCGATGTTGGATGGATTATAATCTAATTTTGCTAATATAAAATAGATCAATAGAGTACTAATTACGGCCTAAAAAGCAAACTTAAGACAAATTATTCGACACAATTTTGGTTGTTTACATAATCCTCTAGAACTATATAACTCTCTATTGACCATGTCAAAATTGACATTCTTAATTATCGCTGCATGATCACATTAAAAAAGGCCAGCATTTGTGTTTTATGAAAGAAAAAGAATAAGGAAAAACACCAATTGTCTCTAATAAATAAGCTCACAGAGGTTTGACTTATTGTTAACCACCCCAAAACAATGTAGTAAACGCACAAAAAAAAAAAAAAAAAAAAAAGTCAACACTTGACATATTCGCCTATTTTCCAATTTGCATTAATCATTTGTCGGGGTGTAGTGGTCCACGTTGCACCGGATCACATAGCTCAAAATGTGACCCACAACCCGTAACGGTTGGCTGAGTTGGTCGGGTTAGTGGTTTTCCACGTGAGAGATCTAGGATCGATTTTACTCACCAGTAGTCTTTTCATTTAGATTTCATCGCATCAGGCTTGATTAGTATAATTTACATATCTTATGCAGTTTGCAAGCTATAAGAGAAGGTTTACTCCGCCCGCACCCAAAAGCCAGCTGCTAAAAGTGGTTGTTAATTGAAGTTGGGCAAACTGAAACTGAGCCCACTTTTATTTCGTGTTGATATGGCGGATAGGGCAGTGGGCCCAAGCCCAATCATTTCTTATGTGCTCAAATAGTGAGTACGCGGTTTGGTAATACTGAATTCGTTGACTTTTGAAGGTGTTGTTAATTGTAAACTCAAAGTTATATCATAATATCTTCCCTCTCCATGGTGTTTGAATTTTTTTTTTTAGTCATTTGGAGCTATTTTGGACCAATTTAGAGCAAAAAGGTGCTGTGAAATTCCTCCACAACAAGTTATGATGAACGACGAAATTTGATTCTCATTTTGTCAGAATTGTGATAAGATAGGTTTAGATTTAGCCCATCTATTTGAAATCCGTTAAAATATATGGCCAAATTCTAGCGATTCATCAAAATTTGGCCACAATCCTAGAGATTCGTGACAATTCATTAGGATTTCACAACCTACTAGTATTGTCCGCGGATATATTTTTGCAAAACTTTATAAAATGAGAGTAAGAACTAAATTGTGGCTCACCATAGAGCTACTACTTTATATTCACGTATAGTGTGCAAGATTTTGTGTATAGACAGACAAACAAAAAAAGTATGTGCAAGATTTATTTTCTTATCAAACTCTTATTGCTTTTTTTTCCCAACACTTGTAAAAAAATTAAGCTCAAATAAGAAAATGAGCGAATTGGATCAAATTTGAAAACGACTTTATTCAGATGAGTGGTCTGAGAAATTGCATGGCCAAGATTAAATTACTCCATGAGACAATGACACTATGAGCAAATATAAGCCATAAACTATAAGGCTGATATATATTATTCATTATCTTTGATTTTCAATCACATGTAAACACATAAAATCAGAAATGTATTTATTTTACTAAATCTGAAACCTCTGTCACTCAATAAAAAAGATTGCAATGATTTCTAATATCCATTAACTTAAATTTTCTTGCTTTATTTTGGACTATATATAGTTTACTTCGTCAAACATTATTTGAACATAGGTGAGTATATAACTTCTTCTGCTTTCTTTGTCTTGTCATAAAATTTGAAATCGTCCCTGAATACATATATTATATATAGCAGTGTTGAGTTTTATTGGACATATCTAAGAGTAGTAAATATTACATAAGATGGTATAGACACTAGTGTTAGGATTGACGTAAGGCGACATGCGGAAGCTAATATTAACAAATTTTGATGGCAATCGATATTTTACAGAGTATGACAAAAAGAGCTATATTATTAGAAACATGTTATTTAATGTGATTTGGTCAAGTGACCTACGTATATGGGGAAAACTAAGGATCCATTTGGCCATAGATATCTCAAGTAGTTTTTGAAAAAAAAAAAAAATTGGCAAAAAGTGTTTAGTCATATAATTTATCATTTTTTGACAAATATTTTAATAAATAATCCAAATTCTAAAAACTAGGAAAAACTGTTTTGGGGACAAATTATATTAATTGGGAATTTTCAAAAATCTAATCTTTACCCTAAACTTTTTTATTTTATAAGAATATCTCATCAGTATTCTTACATATCACTTGATAAAGTAATGTAAATAGAAAAATTGGATGCTCCTTTGTGAGTTGAGAAAATTTTAGTGACTCCTACACTGATTTGTCAGCAAGTTGGAGCTTATAATTTATGAGTTTAATTTTTTTATCATTGAACATATATATATATATATCCCCCCCCCCCCCAACCATATATATATGATATCTCATTATAGTATCTAATCATCTCTTTTTATTTTTCGTTTCAACTCAAATCAATTGGAACTTCTCCTTTTCATCAACAATAATTTATGTGCCTCAATTCATCACATTTTCTTGAGACTTCTTATGAGAAAACATCAGCAGGGCAAGGACATCATTATATGTACGCATGCATTTTTTATTTTTATTTTTATTTTATGGGATGAACCTTCAAACTTGAGAACCTCTTAAGATTAAAATTTGCTGAATCAATGTTCTTCTATTCACATCTGAAATTTTGTTTAGTTTGACTAAGTTAATTCATGTTTATCAGCAAAGGTATAGTGACATAGATGACATTATATTTTTGATCTTCACCCTTGGACCAACGGTATAAAGTTTGAGCTTTGGAAATTGAGAATTTTTTTTTTTTATAGGAACTGAATCGCTACCGCGTTACATTAGTTGTAATAAGCATTAGGTTATGCAAATATGCATTACTCGAGCCAATAGTACCAGATATCAAATAGTTGCATAAAAATATGATTTAATTAAAGGCACATTTGGTTTTAAAGAAAGGCTTTAATAAGTTTTGTGCATCGAAGCATTTTTACATCATCAAATTACAATATGTAACTAATTTTCATTAGAATTACATATTGTTCTTTATACTTTCATTAGAATACACATTTCATATTCCATCAGCTAATGTCATGACTTGTTTCTTTCCTTTGTTTATAAGTCATCTCATGTTGAAAAAAGACACTGTTTGGCAAATACAGCCAAAACTAGTTCCTCAAAGAAACTCTCAATTCACACTTAGGGGTCGTTTGGTAGAATGTATAAGATCAATGTTAAATATAGTGTATTAGTAATGCTTGCATTAATAATGTTTGTATTACTTATGCTTGTATTAGTTATGCATGTATTATTTCTTATACATTATTTGGTTTGATGTATAAGAAATAATACATCTTACGTAATTTCTATAAAAGAAATGTTTGTTTACAAAAATACCCTTCTTTGATTTTGTACACTTTTTTGCAACAATTTTTTTTTGCCATCTCAAATATAATTAGTATTGTTGAACTAGTATATATAAGTTTCGGATTAATTGCAAGACCTTCGTCTTTGCGCATGGAATATTATGCCAACGGATTATATAGTCAAAATAAAAATAAAATATAAGACGTAAAATTAAGAAATAGTCTCAGATTTTTTTAATCTTTTTAAAGACCCTCGAATCAAAGCAAAAATATGTTATAATTATTTAAATCAATTATTCATTATTGTAGATTAAAATGGTGGAAAAAAAATTGGGAAATGTTTTGAAAAGATTCACTATTGCAAATTAAAATTGCGGGAAAAGGCATGGTGAAATATTTTAAGAGGAAAATTGAGGGGTATTAAGGTCATTTAATAAGTTAATGCATGTATTAAAGACTTTGCATTACTAATACATAGAAAATGGGTGATATTAATAATACACACCTTAATACACAATAGAGTGTATAACTAATGCTTATATTAATTATACATTGACTAAAAATTGTATCAAACAAGGTATTAATAATACACATTAATTACTACATGCATTATTTTTGCCAATACACTACCAAACGACCCCTTAGACTAAACTAGTTGGCTAGCACGACGCAATGTTGATGCTTAAAAATTCTATGTTATGTATAATTCTATCATTTAATTAAAATATTTATTTGTTTGGTTGATAAATTCTAAGTTAGGTATATATTATTATATTTAGATTGATGAAATTTGTATAATTATATTTTAAGTTGTTCAAATTTTTGTAACATTGATAGTCAATTATATTTTTAAAATAATTTAAGTTTTTAATTATTGTGATTTATAACATTTTTTCTTCTATTCTACTAATTAGAAGTGACATAGTAAAATTATTATAAAAAATACTTGTGATTTTTTTTAAGTGGTTCCATATAAGACGTTAAGTTAATTTAAAACATCAAAAATCAAGGGATAATACTCACGAAAATACCTAAACTTTGACCGAATTTCCAATTGAGCATACTGAATTTTGCGGGGGTCCTATTACCCTCTGGACTTTTTTAAAGTGGAATTAACTCCCTCCAAAACGCTATACCCAATTTTAAAGTGGAAAGTGCAATACACGCGCCAATGACATATTGACACGTGTATTTTTATTTAAAATTAATTTTCATTTAATTTCTTTTTCATTATTAATCTTCTCCATTACCCATTCTTATTTTCTTTTCCTATTTTATTCATCAAAATCCACAAAAAATTAGTAGTAGCAGCAGACCACCATTGTTTTTCTCCAAAATCAGCAGTAGCAGCAGACCAAAACAATGATCAAAATTCACAAAAAATTAGCAGTAGCAGCAACAACAGCAGTGGCGGAGCCAGACTTTTTGTTAAGGGCGTTCATATTTGCCCTTACTGTTTAAAAAAAGAAAAGAAAATAAAGCACTACTGCACCTGCCAAGGTTCGAACCCGGGTTGTTGATGCGAAAATGCACACTCTTGACCACGAGACTATGCTTCTCTAGCTTGTCAAGGGTGTGCAACAACATATATATAACCATAAATATCTACATTTAACCTATATACTCGAAAAAAAATTCCAACGAAGGGTGTTCATCTGACCACCCTTTGTCGGCTATGGCTCCGCCACTGAGCAGCAGACCAAAGCATTGGTATCCAACAATGGTGATGTTCTTATCCAAAATTAGCAGTAGCAATAGACCAAAATAATGATCAAAATCCACAAAAAATTAGCAGTAGCAGCAGACCAACAACACTATTACAACCAAAACATTGGCATCCAACAACCCAAAACTCAGAAAGTTTCAATCTTTATACTCTCAAGTTTAATTTAATGAAAAAAATAGCAAGAATTTGCTTCAGAGAATCCAAATCACCAATTTAGAAAGAAACTTCAAAATGCATCATTTTAAAAAAAATAAAAAATTCATAATTTGAGAAAATCAACTTCACTGATTTCTTGAAAATTTGAAATTTCAATTACTATCAAGATTGTGCCGACAAATTTCCTTCTGGCGCTAATAGTGGGTTGGTTAATGATGACAATGATAGGTTAATTTTGCTATTCTGGTAGAACTGAAGAAGACCCATTTGATGTGTGTATTGAAATTGGGTCAAATTGATGTAATTGAATTGAGTGTGTTGAAGATAACTTATTTGGTGTGTGATGAAGTTGTGTTCAATTCAATTTCAAGTCAACAATGGAATGAAACACCATTGAAGAGAAGAAGAAAGAAAGAAGAGAGAAGAAAGAAGAGAGAAGATATAAATGAAAAATAAATAAAAAAATCATTCAATTTATAAAAATAAGAAAATTGAGGGATGTTTTGACCAAAAAAAAGTTTTTTTAACTATTTTTTAACACTTTCACGCGCCCAATGCGCGTGAATTACATGCAATGGTCCAAGGGGATTGATATATACCATTAAAATACCGGAAAAAAAGTCTAGGGGGTAATAGGACCGACGCAAAGTTCAGTATGCTCAACTGGAAATCCGGTCAAAGTTCAGATATTTTCGTGAGTATTATCCCAAAAATCAATTTATTATTTTATGTCTTTACCTTTTTTATTAAATATTGTTAATTTTTTAATACTTAAATAACTTATAATAATTAATTAGGGGTAATATAATAAAATTATGATTGAATCAGTTGAAGCAGACATGTCAATCATGAGCAACCTGCTTCAATTGCTTCTTTGCCAGTTATTATATAATAATTAGTTAGGAATAATATAGTAAAATTACGATTGAAACAGCTGAAACAGACAAGTCGATCATGAGTTGCTTTTGGCCAGTCATTATATAGGATGGGGTATGTCAACAAAAAGTTGTATATGTTTCGCTATTCTCCCCCTTTGTCTCATTCAAACCATCAAATTTTATAAGGGAATAAATACAATTGGGTTATAAAAAGTGTAGTCTATCACTTTAAATACAAATCCTTCAAATAATGGATTGTGCGAGCAAAATTAGAATTTAATCTTTGAATGCGTTTAGTGTAAATAACTTTGAGAAAATACATCAAATTATTCTCGAACTTGTCGTCAAAACTTACTTTAATCATTAAATTTAACCTGTAATTATTTACCCCCTTATGAACTTTAAAATGTATTATTTTACACCCTTAACGGCTGACATGCCAAAAAGAAAAAGAAAAGTGCCTATGAATAAAAAAAAAGTGTAATTTTTTTTTAAATGGGGCCCATGTTAATATTTTTAACCATTAACTTTTTTCTTCTTCTTCATCACACCCTACCACCCCCATTTCTTCTTCTTCATCACACCCTACCACCCCCATTTCTTCTTCTTCCTTTTTTTTTTTTTTTTCATTTCTATCCACGAAAAATCTTCAATCAAATACACAATAATAAAATACAACAACAAATAAATTTTTCTATAAAGATCAAGAATCGATAAATTAAATCCCAAAAATACATAAAAATTAAATCTTTCAATTATCGTTCTCTAAGAATTTGCTAAATTTCAACAACCAAAAAAATCCAAAGAGCATCAAATCATCACGATTTTGTCATATCTACATTACAGATTGTGTGTATTGATTTTTTTTTCTTTTGAAGCAAATCATCACCACAATCCATCTTTCAAACTCTTGAAAAATAGCTATCTTATTTTGTCATATCTACATTACAGAAGCACAAGCAAAAAAATTAGGAAGATCACATATAATTTTCTTTTCATTTTTTGAGCTAAAGAGTTGTTGAATAGAGCAAAAAGAAATCAAAGGGTTGTTGAATAGAGCAAAAAGAAATCATAGGCATATCAGAGATAGTTAACCACACTGAAAATGGCTTTGTTTGAAATTTTATCTTCTCTAATTTACCATTCACTTTAAATTGATCTACTTCTCAATTTTGACGAATTTAATTTTGTATAATTGGGTGAATGAGTTGGTGGATTTGATCGTTAACAACATGGAGGAAGCTAAAATTAAAGGTTGAAATAATGATGTTAATGGGAGATTTGACTGTTAAAGAAAAGAAGAAGAAATTGGGGTAGGAGAGGGCTGCCGGGGTGGGTTTTTTTTTATATATATATATATATATATATATTATAAAGCACAGGTCGAAGCACCAGAAGAAGCCACGTGGCAAGCTATTAAGAAGTCACGTGGCATTTTTTAGGACAAGTTCTAAAGCATTGTAAGAAAACCTTTATAATTACTTGGATTTAAAAATATAAAGCTTTAATCTAAAAAAAAATTACCATTTCATAACCGTACTAATTTACAGTGCAGCTCAGGTTTGTGGATATGTATAATAGCCACAATAATATTGAATTTAGTTTAACTATAACTTCCTCCCTAATTTTAGCCTGTAGTTTTATCTCAAATGCTTATTGCAATTTAATTTTAATTTTAATTTTAATTTTAATTTGAAATTATGTTATTCATCTTTATCCCAACTATTCAATTCAAAAAATAAAGC
Organism: Capsicum pubescens; assembly: GCA_030864215.1. Taxonomy (NCBI): domain Eukaryota; kingdom Viridiplantae; phylum Streptophyta; class Magnoliopsida; order Solanales; family Solanaceae; genus Capsicum; species Capsicum pubescens. Next base: position 20,400,848 of record CM061543.1, read on the forward strand.
ATCATCATAAAATAGATAAACCAATAGGTTCAGTAGTAATCCACAAAAATTACAGTGTTGTCAATATCCAGTAAAAAATAATTAATAATAATTACAACAAAACGTGATAGTGGAGTCTTCCATTTGCTGATGTGCTGTTGACATGAATAATGATAACTAAAAAGTCATAATAATGTTGAATTTAGTTTAACTATAACTTCCTCCCTATTTTTAACCTGTAATTGTTATCTCAACTCATGCTTATCATAATTTAATTTTAATTTGAAATTATATTATTCATCTTTATCTCAACTATACAATTCAAAAATAAAGTATCATCATAAAATAGATAAACCAATAGTTCCAGTAGTAATCCACAAAAATTACAGTGTTCCAATATCCAATAAAAAATAATTAATAAGAATTACAACAAAACGTGATATTGGAGTCTTCCATTTGCTGATGAGTTGTTCACACGAATAATGATAACTAAAAAGCCACAATAATATTGAATTTAGTTTAACTATAACTTCCTCCCTAATTTTAGCCTGTAATTGTTATCTCAACTCATGCTTATCATAATTTAATTTAAATTTGAAATTATGTTATTCATCTTTATCTCAACTATACAATTCAAAAAATAAAGCATCATTATAAATAGATAAATCGATAGTTTCAGTAACATCCCCATAAAATACAGAGTTGCCAATATCCAGTAAAAAAATATCTACTAAAATTAACTTCATTCATGAGATATCAAATACAAAAATGCAATGGAACTTAAAAGTTCACGTAGTACGATTGTGGAATATTTCAGAACATGAAAATCTCGATAAACTGTTATCATTAGAAATGCTTTTGCAAGACGAAAAGCTATATGTAATTTATGCATATTTTATTTTAACAATTTTATTTGCTTTATAATACGCTCAAATATGAAATGTTATTTGTTTGCAGGGTAATCGCATTCAGGCATTAATTGAAACCTGAATATGTTGGTGAGAGGATTACGGGCAGTGTCTCTGACCTTAGAGAACGCCAATATAGGTCTCAAGGGAAGCACTGTTACTTCTTCAGGATAAATGATGAAGTAGTGATTGATGCAATCATGAAAGAAAACATTGCAAGACTAATCAACCACTCATGCATGCCAAATTGCTTTGCAAGGATCATGAGTCTTGGAGAAGATGAGGATCGGATTATTCTTATAACTAAAAAGGATGTTTCAACAGAGGATGAGTTAACATTTGATTACAGGTTTGAGGTTGATCAGAATGATGAGCTTAAAGTCCCTTGTCTTTGTGGAGCTTCCAACTGTAGGAAATTCATGAATTAGAATAGTATAGGCAGATATTATTGACTCTCACTTCCTAACTGTTGAGGATTGTGGGGATATTTTGATCTCCATCCACAGTCAATTTATTATTAATTTGATTCTTTTGTTTATGCTTGACATGCACATATCTATATAACTTCATTACTGTTTCAGGCAGGAAAGAATTTGTAGTTATTGTAACTTTTTATCATTTTCGGAGATATGTATGCACAATAAGAGCCATCAGGGCTACATGAAAACAACTAATCCATAGTAACTTTACATTCAAACTTGATAAACTCGATAAACTCTCAGTATTCCAAAGGTGAAATATGACTCTAAGAGCAGCAAGTACATGGTGCAGCAATCCACCTTGATAAAAATGTAGATTAGTGTTGCAGTGACAAACATGGTGCAAAGTTCAACTTACAGAGCACCATGCTAAGTTAAAAGATGGCCTAATTAAATGATTCTCAGGTTGAAGCCAAGAATAACCAAAAGATGAAGTCGGCTAAGAATTCACTCTTTGTACCTAACAGAAACTTTTTCCAGGATAACAAAAGCAATATAATTTCTAAAGAGAACTAGAAAACTCAGTCACACGATCTGCTGAAGAAATAGAATTTGCGACATCAGAAAACAAATTGATTTTTTCTATATTACGTGACCAGGTTAGAATGGATTACACTAAACACATGGGAGCTGCTGAGATAGGAGAGCACACCTTCTTATTAAGATCAATGGCTTTACTACTATCAGCTTTGTCTAGGTGGAAGCTGGACAGAGAATCAAAAATTAGAAATTAAGAATTTGATGAACACAATAATAGAAAAGTTACAAACTTGAGAAACAAATTATTTTGCTAACTGAAAATGAGTTGCATCCTGAGAATACTTTGCTAAACAAATTAGTATGCGGGTACGTATTCTAGAATTTGTAATAACTGTATAGAACCCTGCATCACTCGAATACACTATTTCACCAGATTGCATTAAATTAGTTCCTAGACATAATACTAAAATTTCTAGTCTGTTGCTTTTGTTAGTCTAAAATTTCTAACCATAAAGTAATGTTCTATTACAAGGAAGGTCTTTTAAGTTTCAAGTATTGCACTACATTTGCCCAAACAAGAATTTTAATTGGAGTCCCCTTAGCATAGATGACCAGTCCTTTGACGACTAGAATCACTTCACAACAAAACTAACAATGACACTGCTCAAACTAATCACTTACACAACAAGATTAACAGTGCTACTGGCCAAACTAAATACAAAAGAAAGAAAAAATATATCTCCAACAAATCTATCCAAAAATCACGCAAAAAGTGGAAAGCATCTCCATTTTTTTTACTATATAATAAATTTAACTGAGCAGAATCTTTCTACTCTTCACTTTGTCTTTATTAAAGACTCAAAAATTAATCTTTTATCAAGAAACTATACTCAATAGGAGGAAGAAAAAGAAAAAAATTCAGAACTTCAGAATTCTTGATTGCTTGCACAAAATTTGACTTTGTGTAAAATTTCATTGCACTATCCACCAAAATAGAAAAAAGAAGTACAAAATCTTACCACCTTCTTGGACAACTTTGCAATCTCTGATTTAGTTCTTTTGACAAAAAAACTACCACACTTGCTTGCTCAAGTGTTTACAGAATGTAGTACATAACCCCATGAAGTATCGATAATACTCATCAGCGATTGATTAACTCAAATCTATATCATTAACAACACATTCCGAATAAAGTATCAAAGGAGATTCCTAAGAATTTAAAGGGAGATATCATAATTGGTGACAAGTACATGCAGTAGATACATGAAATATAGTAAAAGCAAAATAAAATATGGAGGAAAATAGGTACATATAATTAACGCATCTAAAATCTGATTAGGTAGTATCAACCACAAATGGAGTTCATTCCCTTGAAGCTAATAGGTGAAATAATGAGGGTAGTACATTGGAATATATTTTTCATTAACAGATCTGAGCTCAAACACCTGAAAAACAATAAGCACAGCTTGAATATAACTTCATTCGAACCTAAATATATAGCACCTGGTGCGAATTTAAGGTGACTTGAATTGTAAAGTTTTGATTGTTTGAAGCTCAAGATCGAACAAGAGAGAGAAACAACAAGATGACTCATAAATGATAAAATATTACCTGATTAGATACGATAGTTGACGAAATCGAAAAAATATAGAGAGATGAAAATCGATCGGAGATGTGAAGAAGAAGAGGAACAGTGTACACTTTTCATTTTTTATTTTTACCTTTAGGATTAGAAAGAAGAGACTCTTGCCATTTTATTTCTAGATATTTCTTATATTAACAATTGATCTTGGGTCTTTAACATTGATAATTGGGCTTTGGTCTTGTTGTCTAAGTACTTTGATAATTATTTTGATTTTTAATAAATGGCCCAAATGGCTGCATTTAATTATTTTATATGTATAAAATTTGATTTTTAATAAACTATTTCCTATAATTTTTAATCACTTCTTTTCAATTTATATGAAATATTTGAAATAGGTATGAATTTTAAATATTTAATAAAACTTTCAAAATTTATAATATAAGTAGTTATACATATTTATACTCACAGTATATAATTTCTTTGTAGGTGAAATTATCATTTTATAGTTATTTTACTTAATATATAAATGTTTCATTCTTTTGGTGACTTGCTAAATCGAAAAGTATGTAATATAAATCAAAATAAAAATAGTTTAATATTATAGATCAAAATTTCACTGAGAATTGAGATACTTTAATTTGAAGTAATTAGAAATAATATTTTAGTATTATTTGCACATTTGAGTGTATTAGAATTAGAAGTTTTGTAATTGACAAAGTTAAGTATTTTTAGTGTTTAAAATGAAATTGAAAGATGACATTTTATTTAAAAAAGTGCAGATGAAGATGAATTAATAGATTAAAAAAAATGAAATGGAACTAAGAGATATAATTAGAACTTTTAATTGATTAAAAATATAAAGTTAAAAGTCCAACAACGGAATTAATAATTACTTAATATATTATAATTTACTATTTTTTAAAAATTAGGCAATACTGATATTGTTCTTTTTATATCAAAACATGTAAACAATTAAAATTGTGGTTTGTTATTAGGTATGAGTTATAATTTCACTATTAATATTTATTTTTAATATTTCATTGACTTTGAACTATGTTAATTTTATACAATGAAAATTAATTAAATTTATATGAACAAGTTAATATTTTTTTAATCATAAAAAATTATAAAAAAAATATTTCGCGCATCGCACGGGTACGTATACTAGTATATACATAAAAATAGAACATATATATTTTCTCTATATTTTTTGCTTTTTTTTTAAAAAAAATATAAAGATAATATGTGTGTGAGATTATTATAATTTTTTAAAATTATAATTTTTACTTGGCAATGAATGACACTGATGTGACACTGATTTGGTAATGACGTGGGCGCGTGTGCACTTCACTCTCCATAGTGAGAGTGGTATAATTTTTTTAGGGCGGTAAAAAATTCACTTTAGAGTTCATAAGGGGATAAATAATTACAGATTAAGTTTAATGACGAAAGTAAATTTTGACGACAAGCTCGGGGTGATTTGATGTATTTTCTCAATAACTTTTTACACTATCATGCATGTAATTCACAGAATATTTATAGATAAATCTCTTTAAAATAAGAGATTTATCAGCTTAGAAATAAGATAAAGTACCATGTACATAAAACAGATAAATTAGAATAAACTGATTTATAAACATTGTTTACATTGAAATTTGAAACTCACATGCAAACTAGAGAACATTTATCGTATCTTCATTTTAATTTCTCGAATTAATTATAGAGGTATCTGTCTCCCGTAATATCTGTTAAAATATACGTGTGGAGTAATTCATTATAATAGCATCGTTTGTTCTAGTATTTTTTTTTTTTTAATAATATTGCAAAGTGTTTTGATAGAGAACGCATAATATAACATACCATAAAAAATTACATTTTAAAAAATTGACCATATATTCAAGGAGGGAAAAAGGATCAAAATTACCCAATAACTATTGAAAACAGATCAAATATACCATTCGTTTGATTTGGGCTCAAAAATACCCTTTAACATTAATGTTTTGACTCACTTTTACCCTTCAAAATTAACAAATGTCATGTCATTAAAACTAAAACAAATTTTATTTTGCTGACTTGGAAATTAAAGTTAGAAAAAAAAAGTTTACCATGGAATTCTTCTTTCCTAAGCTATATTTTTTGTATAGCGTATAAATTAGAAACTAATGTGATAAATTATATATTGATTTTTTAAACTGAACAAGTAAAATGAATATCTATTTTTAGTATGACATACGTATAATTAAAGAGTGGACCAAGTCTAAGGGAGTCTACCACTCGATGCGAAGCGCTTACATATTGTATTGATACATATACTCAGTGGCGGATCTACATAGGGTTCAGGGGGTTCATGCGAACCCCCTTTGTCGGAAAATTATACTATTTTACATGGTAATAAAAATTTTTATGTATAAATAGTAGAGGTTGAACCCCCTTCGACTAGTCCGTATATGTACTACTGAACCCCCTCACTAAAAATCTTGGATCCGCCCCTGCATATACTCCATACCGGAAGTTTCCGTATATCTATACGTATGACTTCATTTTAATGTACATTGACTCATTGACTTGTTGACGAAGGGGGTACGTAAGTCAGAAACCTAGTGAGTCCACATCCATTTACTTTAATTCTCACCCAATAATAATTAAATTCTTGGTATTTAATTATTCATATACACAGAATATAATATTTAGCAAATTAAGAACCAGTCAAAACAGAAAGCTACAAATCTTCGTCTGTTTCTGTGGATCTTCTTAGTTAGACCAAACTTAATATTTCCAATGTAACTATTGGAGAGCCCCCTTTGTTCAAAAGTGAACCGCAGACAATTGACTTAAATTTAAATGCGGAAGATAAATTTATTTTGGTCTCAATTTATGTGAATGTATCGAATCATGAAGTTTAAGATTATTTTTTTTTTGAAATGCGTGGTATAAAAGAAGGTAAATAGAAAGTTTAAAGTTAAATTGTAAGCTAAATATGTATGGATCATTCTTTTTGTCACATATAATAAAGAAACGAGTCGCAAAAATTGAGACGAATGGAGTAATTAATAATAAAACAGACTTAACATTTTTTTAAAATACCAAGTGTGAACATCTTAGGTCCATCATTTGTAACGGATGAGTTCTTGATATATCATTTGTTTCTTCCATATACATCTTTCTAAAGGAGTGGTCAGCCTTGAGTAATTATTTATGAATATAACGTCAAGAAGAAAACGTCATATATATTTACTCTTGAGAATTTTCATTATAGTATTTTCTTGGTCCTAGTTAATGGAAAACAATATGATGGTTTTTCTTCGAAACCATGGAAGATTATTGTGAGAAAATTCAAAATGAGAAAGAACTTCCTTTGAGGTCATCTGGTAAGAATATAATGCCAGCATCATTTAACATAAATTTAATTATATTATCAGGGTAAAGAATTTGTACATTGTGAATTCATCATATAAAGATAACCATAAATAATAATTAATAATAATTATTCATATAAAGTAAAGTAGATGATTAATCTTACTGTTAACTTAATCTATGAGATCATGAGATGGTCACACATAGTATCTGATCAAACAATGGCCATTATTCGATTTTATCGCTACTCATTTTCAAAGAAAATTTTCACGCAATTATGCAAGTGAGCGTGTAATTTAAAATATTTTCTTTTCTAATAAATAAAATGATCACATACTTTACAATAATTCAGAAAGACTCATGCTACAACAAATTAAATTTTATATATATATATAATATTAAAAGTGTGAAATCCCTTAGAAAAGTTATTTGAACTTTTTATCATTTATTAAAAGACTCACCTTTAGACAAAACTGTCTTTTCACTATTTTCTTCAATTTATTATTTAATTATTTTTATTATATTAACTAGACTCCTAAAATATATGGGTCTCTTAAAATATACGGAAGGAGAATCAATTAATATTTTCGTTTGTACTGATCAATTAGAGAAATACTTCTAAAATAGGATAGAAAAATACTCCTAAAATAGGATTTTATTAAAAAAATACTTCTATAAATATTGAGATACACATTAAACTAGACAAGAAGCTGGTTTACTTGTTGTGAAAATATGATTGATGCTCATATATGATTGATGGATGCTTAATTTTCTAACCCTCAACTTCTTCACTATTTTTGTCAATATAATAGAATTCAACGTGTGTGTATATATATCTTCTTTGTTTTCATTCAAGTCATTCTTTAGTGTTAAAATTTTCGCTCAGATAAGAATTATTTTAATCAAACTGAAGTTTTGTGATTACTATTATATTATTTAGTTGTAGTTTACAGGTCATAGATGAATTTACATGTGGGGAATGAATGTCGATCGGCTTTCAGAATTTTTTTTAGGTAAAAGTTAGGTTTAATTGTATTATTTTTATATCTCTGTTTTGAGAATTCTTTTTGAGTAAAGGTAAAGTTTAGTTGTATTATTTTGATGTCTCTATTGTCGTAATATTTTGTTATAGTTTACTGGTGGTAGATGAGTATCAGACGATTTTGAGAAATTTTTTGTGTAAAAGTTAAATTTAATTATATTGTTTTGATGTCTCTATCATCATATTGTTTTATTGCAGTTTACAGGTGTTAAATGAATGTCAATCGGCTTTGAGAAACTTTTTTTGTAAATGTTAGGTTCAATTAAATAAATTCTTCAAAAGATGTTGAATTTAATTATTGTATTCATCTTTATTATTTAAACAAATATCCTATTTAGTGTAACACTTAAATCCAATAAAGTGAGGTACACGTGCGAAACGCGTACATCTAATCTAATATATATAATAATAATGCTCCCCAATAATGGTCTGAGGCATCTATTTGTTGGACTAAATTGTCCTCTGGTTCTTGTAACCTAAACTTTGGAAGCTTAACACATTCTTCTTTTAAGTTTTGAACACAAAGGGTGTGTTCTTTAGTCCATTCGAGTCGATTTGACTTTTAGATGTTCTTCATAATTTTCTGAAATATATATATATATTATGACTACTTTCAAAACTATCGACTCATAAGTCATAACCGAATGCTTATCCAAAAGTGTTGAAGAGATGAACTCATCATATATGAAAACTTCAGTATGAATATCTTGACTTTCAATTTTGGAATCGTTCTTTCAGGTTTTCTATATTTGCAAGAAATAGGGTGACAATTTCAGTTTATATTTATGAAAAAAGTTTATTTAGTCCATATTTAGAAAATGGGTAAATATGAATTTCAACGCTCATACAAATATGAACAAAATGAATAAAATATGATACTCATTTAAACACAGAGATCACCCATCTATGCTTAAAGTTTCAGTTCTTTTTTATTTTCTAGTTTCTTTTCTTCTTCTTTTTTTCTTTTAATTTACTTTTTTTCTTTTTTATTTTTTTACTCATTCCTTATAAAAAAAATTTCTTTCTCATATTTTCATCAATTTATTTTATATTTCTTTTTTCTTTGTATTCTTTTTTTTTTTTTTTTTTCACTTTTCCCTTTTTCATTCTTATTTCATCATTCGTATTTGCTTGAGATCTACATGAGTTAATAAATATAAACTTCTAATTATCCCATTTAGCCTATATAATTCATAACATCTCTTATCAATTAAATATAATCCATAGTTTCACTCCTTTATTATTATTTTTTTCTATCTTTTATTTCTCTTTTTTTTTTTTTTTCCCTTTAATTTACTATTTTTTTCTTTCTTTTTTCCTTTAATTTACTTTTTTTTTCTTTTTCATTTTTTCCACTTATTTTTTACTCGTTTCTTACACTTTTTTCTTTCTTCTTTTTCATCATTTTTTTCTTTTTCAATTTTATTTTTTTGCATTCTTTTTTTTTTTGTATTTCCGGTTTCCCCTTTTTCATTCTTGGTTCGTTATTTTTGTCATTTTTCTTATTTTTTTATATTCTTTTCCTCATCTTTTTTTGTCATTGCATTTTATATTTTTTTAATTTAAATTTATTTGTATCATACTATATATTTCAAATAAATTTATAATTTGTATTTGAATAGTTTAGTTGTCAATATGTGCAATTTATCATTTGTATTTATATACAAATAAGTATATGAATTAAAATCAACATGAGTTGTGGTGCAGTGGATGAAGCTGCTCCACCCTTAACCAGAGGTCGAGGGTACGACCCTGGTTATGGAGAAAACTTTTTTGGGAGCGCTTCCACCTTAATGAGACCTGCAATGCCCGATCCGTATTAGTCGGGGCTCCAATGCAGGCACCGGACACCGGATAAAAAACCAAAAAAAAGTATATGAATTAATTGTATTTTCTTGAGACTAAAATATATATGACTGAGGATCCACATAGCCCTCAAATTATAAATGTTGGGCGAATATAAATCAATATGCGCTTATGGTATTTTCGTTATCATAAAAAAAAAAAAAAAAGGAAACCAAAAATAGAAAAAAAAAAAAAGTAGAAAGAGTTAGAAGTTAGAGATAGAAGAGAGAAAAAAACGTAAAGAAAGAATTGAAGAAAAAAAATAAAAAAGAAAAAATAATGAAAAAGGAGAAAAGGGAAAAGAAAAAAGATGATGGTGAAAACAAATATACTGAGTGGTTACAATATTTTAGTCATCATCCATAATTTGTACTCGACTTAACCATGTTCTTCGAAAATAAAAAAAATATAAAACATAAAATACAACCAAAAATAAATAAATGAGAAAGAAGTAAAAACAAAAAAATAAAAAATAGAAAAAAAGGAGACTAAAAAGGAAAAGGAAAAAAAAGAAAGAGAAACAAAGGGTAGAGGGTAGAGATAGAAGAGAGAGAGAAAAAGAAATGACAAAAAAATAAAAAAAGAAAACTACAAGCCATATATAGAAGAGAGACAAAAAAAACTAAAAAGAAAAAACTTAAAAAAAAAAAATGGAAAAAAAGTCAAGTTGATATGATATAGAAGTTTTAAGTTTTTGACTTGGGAGTTAAAGTGGCTTGAAACCATTTTTACCCAATTCATATTTACCCATATTTATATGGGCGGATTACAATCCAAATCATTTTTGCTCGATCCATATTTAACCCGTCCAAATTCAATCTAATCCGCCCGTTTACCACCCCTAGCAAGAAATAATAATGAAAAGAAATTCTAGTCTTCTTTTTTCCTCTCTAAATAGACTCGAAAAAAAAAAAGTTATCCGAATAATTTTTAATTTAAACGGGAATACCTAATTCCATAGTTTCATTCACACATGCTAACATCCATTATTTGACTATATAATTACCTTGCCATCACCTTCTTTGTCAAAATAAATTAACTCGAGCAATTGAAATTTATGGCATCCTTGCAAATTAAATGTTGCTAAAATTAAATAAAATAGTGAAAATTGAGCTTATTTTGACAATGTAGAGGTTAAATTTAATGAAGTATAACGTACTATATCTTAAACGTCAAAATTTATATCGAAATATTCAGAATTAAATCTATATTCTTGAAAAATAGAAATCGATTGTAAGTACAATTGATATTTTTAACCTAAGTATTTAATGTTGAGGACCCAAATGAGCTCAATTTCCCCTCATGTAGTCGTCTTCCTTGTCACGCTCATGTCACTTCTAACAAAACTATGAGTTTATGAACAAGTGAATGAACTTATTAGGACCATGTACCTAAAAGAAAATGACCCTCATATAGTAAACACATTAGTTTCTCTAACAATAATAAATAAAATTAAAGTTATCTACATTATTTTATTCGTCTATTTTGTTTCATAAAAGACTGCAGACACCAAAAATTGGTACCATTGACAGATATCTAAATGACACATTTGTGACAAAACGATACAGTTATTGGGTCCTATTACAAGCGTTTAAATTGTACAAACCTAAGTAAAAAATGATGTCCACTTAAAGTGTCTGCCGATGGATTCAGCTGGAGAAATATGTAAATTTTGCACAACACACGAGCTAGGCCTGTGTCAAATCTCATCCCAACACCTCAAGTCCAATTCCTTCACTACTTTTTCACTTCACACATCAAATATAAGAACAAAAAGTGATTAGTAGACTTTTAGCTGTTCTAGTTTGTCTTCTACTTGAACATTAGCAGTTTTGCAAAACAAAGTTTCTTCTTTGACTTTTGCTTCTTCTTATTCTCTTCAAATTAAATTCTTATCCATTATTTTGTGTGAAAGCCATTTTTGTCTTTCCCTCTTCTTCCCAACTACCTTGCCAAGGGTTATGGAGAAGAGGTTGCTTGCACCGATTCACCTACATTTTTGTTATTTGTACAAGTGACCATAAGTGAGTAATTAACTATAGCTTGCTTGCGCCATGCTTACACAACATATATATTTAGGGAAGGAAATCAACTCAGGGATAGTTTAATCGAGGGGTAGTAAATGAGCAGTTACATATATAATAAATGCGTTGATTTGATAAAGAAATGGACCTTACTCAACCTCAAAAGCTAACTCATGAGGGGAGGATCGCCCAAGACCATATAAGGAGACCAAGAACCCTTTAAACCCATCGATGTGGAATTCCAACATGATTCAATAAAGGGAAGTTACATATTTGGTCCCACTCTGGCGAAAATATATATCCACTCATCGATCGGGCTGTCAGAAACAATCACTCTCCACACCTTTGAGGTAGTAAAAGTAAAGTCTGCGTACATACTCTACGTTCCTTAGATCCTACTTTGTAGACCTATACTGGATATGTTATTATTGTAATCAATATGAATATATAATGCACTAACGTACTATAAGTATATTATTATACATATGCCTGCTATTGTTTTTGATTGACAACTATTTAAGATAAATTTTCCTTCAGTTAACGTTCTTGCTCAATCTTACCTAAATGTTAGTTGAGTTGAGATGAGCTAAAGTAGACTGATATGGGTTAAACAATACTTATGTCATAATCTAACCTTGCAGTTCTTAGTAAGTTTTAATTTATTTTGCTTACCAAATAAAACTAGTAAAACTTTTTCTTCTTTTTTATTACAGCCATAAAAAATAGATCAAACAAAACTTTAATTCAATTTTCTTGACAAAATTTCACATGGGTCAATTTAAAATAGTACATACTTAGATTAAATCGACCCACCTATTAAACTGGTTATATTTTCATATGTCAAGATAGACTAATAAGGCATATAAATAAACAAGTTATTTTTTTATGGGCTAATTTTACGGTCTAACATCCTCTAGCTAGTTTAATTGATAAATTTTAGAAGAATTTATTTTTGAAAATGAAGCTGGAAATTAATTATTACAAGATGCAAATGTAGCTAGAAATTAAATGTTTATGCAGCTGATCCTCCTCACATTGTCAAAGGATTAATTCTGAGGTGCAAGTTGGACTTAGACGTATCTTTCCTGATTTTATGTAGGCAAAATTAATGTTGGTTATTAGCTAATTGCAGTTTACAAGTCCATAAGAATAGTACGGCTTATGTTTATTTATTAAAAGGGTGACTAATGGAGAAAAATAGGGTCCCTATAATTCAAAATCATCTTAAATTTAACCTAATCTAACAAAGTTGATAATGAAGCTAGCCAATGATGTTTAGTGGTCCAATTTTTAATTGAAGTGACATTTTTGTGTAACAATACTACATGAATATCCTAATTCGCTGCCATTATAATCATAGCTTTAACATTTTTCTGGTCCAAATATGTATTGTCCTAATCAAGTTGAAATTACGAAACAATAACCGTGAACACTTTTGAAGTTGTTTCATTTTTTCTCTTTTAAGAGTTTTAAAGACCACGTGAAAAGATCCATCTTTCAATTGCAAAACTCTTAATTTCAATTCACTGATATTTCAAAATTGAAATTCGATCACTTCTCTGATATATCAGTTTCTGTAAATAGTGATTCCTTCGTTTTAATTTATGTGACATTATTTGACTTGACACCAAAATTTAAGAAAAAAAGAATAATTTTGAAATTTGTGGTATGAGAGAAACTCATCATTTGTATTTCTATACATCATTTCATAAAAGAGAATTTTAAAGTTAGGTTGTTTCTAATTATAGGAAGGTGATATTCTTATCCGGAAAGACTAAAAATAATCTTTTCCAAAAATAAAACTGTATCATACAATTGAGTCAAAGAAAATTACTACTATATAACAATATGTATCTATCAAACAACTAGGCTTGTGGCTTGAGCAGAAGGCAAGTTTGGACTTCACATTAATCAGGACAACGCCATATGATAAAAACATACTAATTTGATGTAAATATTGAATGCGGATAAATTTTACCAACGTGGTATTCCTCCGAAGTCTAATCGGCTATTGATTACAAAATCAGGTACGTACTTAGTAGAATTCTTAGTCTTACCTTGAAAAATACACTTTAAAACTTGCCCTCGATTGATCAATCGTTAAAGCAAATAATACTATTACGTAACCTTATATATTAGATTCAAATTTTTACTGCCAATAGAAATGATTTTGCACATATTACTAATGTAATGGGAACAAAAAGTACTTTTGAGCTCCAAAGACAATTAATAGTGTGAAAATACACTTGGAATATGGTGCAATGTACAATATACTCCCCGGTCTCATTTTATCCGTCCCATTTTACTTGTCCTTTTTTACTTATCAACACAAGACAATTTTTTTTTTTTGCCATTATACCATTGGTGTAATTAATTACTCCTTGTTATTAGCATTCTTGAAAAATGTTGCAAAATATTTTTGAACTCATAACAATAAGAGTACACCATTAAGAATACAAATGGTGCTTTGGTATTAGTCACCCATCAATATTGAAACTAATAACAAGACGCAATTAAGAGGGGTAAAATGGTAAAGTTACATTATTAATCATTGTTTTCTTAATAGTTGTGTCATCCCAATTTGGGACGGATAAAATGGAACGGAGAAAGTACATGCTTAAACTGCGCTCCAAGATCAAGATCAAACAAATAAATCGAAACAAAGCATATGGAGTATTATTTCCTTGAGAGACGTGTAAAAGAGAAACACGACCAACAATCTAAGAGAAAGGGAGGGAGTACAAATATACAAGATTAACAAAAGGTAAAATGAGTTTAGTTTGAATTTGTTAATGCGTAATAAATATCGTCAATTAGAATGAATGCCACGTGGTTTAGTGAAGAGATAAGAGAGTAAATACTAATACGACTGCTACAGAGCACAAGTAATATAAACAGCTGACTTTTTTTTTAATTCATTAGCAAGCAAAAGAGTAAATGCTAAGTGCTATCCAGTTTTGATTCTTTAAAAGATAATAGCTCTTTTACCCTCTCTTTCATCATCTTAAGTCAGCTAGTATTTACAACACACCTTTGGTCTCTTCTTCAATTATTTTATATATAGAGAGAGACAAGGACCCCTCCTTTTATTTAGAGTAGACCCTTGTCTTAACAATTCTTCATAGGTGTAGTAGTTTCACTTGTGTCCTATGAACATATCTAGATAAGAAAAAAAAATCAAGAAAATCAAGTCCCCCCCCCTCTTTTTTTTTGGTTGTTGAAATCATAGAAGAATTGTTTGTTTGATATTGGAAATGGGAAGGCCACCTTGTTGTGAAAAAACTGGGGTGAAAAAAGGACCATGGACACCAGAAGAGGATATCATTTTGGTTTCATATATTCAAGAACATGGTCCTGGTAACTGGAGAAATATTCCAACTAATACTGGTACTATTTTTTTTTATTTATTTATTTTTGGTATAGCTATCCTGGATTTATTTATTTTTTCTTTTTTGAAAGGGTTTTTTTGGGGTTGGTTGGAATCATTAAATATGTGTAATTAATTTTTCTGCAGCTTCATCACACAACTTCTTGATTTTAATGAATATATGCCAATTAATTTGATGACTTTTTTTTTATTTCAGGTTTGCTAAGATGCAGCAAAAGTTGTAGACTCCGATGGACTAATTATCTGAGGCCAGGGATCAAACGTGGAAACTTCACTGAACATGAAGAGAAAATGATTATCCACCTTCAAGCTCTTCTTGGCAATAGGTACTAAAAAATCAACCTTCAAAATAGCTTATATGTTTATTTAAAAAAAAAAAATAAAAAAATTTTAGGGTTGGATTCAATTTTTTTTTGTTTGTTGAGAAATCAAGCTGTTTATAGCTTTATGGTTTAGTTTGGTAATGGTTGAAGCAGCAAACTCGAATTCAGCAAGAATCTCATTTTTTGATAGTATGAATGGAAAGTTAACCCAAAAATATTGGTGAGAGTGTCACACACATTAAGTGCTAATTCAGTTTTCACTTCTCTTTTTCTACGATCATCCTAAATCGATTTTTTTTTAAAACATGAATACTATTTCACTTCAAAAAATTGGAATTAGCTAAAAACTTCGTGCTGAACCGTTGTTAAATTGTCATAGCTAACAATTTTTTTTGATAATTCGATGCTGAATATATAGGATCAACAATAGAGTTTGATGTCTAGCTACAAAATTTGTTCGTCATTAATTCCTAGTGTTTATTTAATTTTGTTCTACTTGGGATGAGATTTAAATTGTTATATTTTAAACTAAGATTTATATGTTAATTTATTTTTTTTGGTGTAGATGGGCAGCCATAGCTTCATACCTTCCACAAAGAACCGACAATGATATCAAGAATTACTGGAACACTCATTTGAAAAAGAAGCTGAATAAGAAGGTTGAAAGCCATGGTAATGATGCTCATGATCATGAAAACAATCATCAAGAGGGAGCATCAACATCATCATCATCATCTCAATCAAGAATCTCAAAAGGTCAATGGGAAAGGAGGCTTCAAACAGACATTCACACTGCTAAACAAGCTCTTTGTGAGGCTTTATCACTTGACACCTCTCCAAATAAAACTATTCCCATTAATCCTGAACAACAACAACAACCAGCAGTTCAAGCATCTATGACCTATGCATCAAGTGCTGAAAACATTGCTAAGCTGCTTCAAAATTGGATGAAAAATTCACCCAATTCCACCTCTTCAAGTAGCTCCAAAATCACTCAACAAATGTCCTTGAACAACAATTTATCAGTCGGTGCGCTTTCGAGTTCTAGCCCTAGCGAAGGGACCGTAAACGTTGCACCCCCACAAGGTTTGGACTCGCTCTTTAGCTTCAATTCATCTAATAATTCGGATGTATCGCAGTCCGTGTCGATCGATGAGGGTGGTAATTTGATCAGTACACCTGAGAATAACAATGCTGGGATTTTTCAAGTTGAAAGCAAGCCAATTTTGCCTGATTTCAAGCCAGAAAGTGGGATTCATCAAGAGGAGAGCAAGCAAAATTTGGAGACACAAGTGCCTTTGACTTTGTTGGAGAAGTGGTTGCTTGATGATGCTAATGCACAAGCTGAACAAGAAGATCAGTTAATGGGAATTGGGATGGGAATGGCCATGAGTGAAACTGCTGATTTGTTTTGAAGAAAAAAAAAAATAGAAAAAAGAAAGATAGTTACTAGTATAGTAGTACTCCCTTCGTTTCAATTTATCTGTCTCAATTTGATTGAGCATGAAGTTCAAGGAAAATAAGGAAGACGTGTAAATTGAAACGGAGGGAGGAGTAAATATTTCTTCAAAACAACTTATTAGCAGTTTCAGGTTGAGCTTTTGGGTATTTGAATTAGTTCTTATTACTACTTTTTAGGGATTTGGACTCCATAGGTTTTATTTACTTTATTATATAGCCTGAGCAGATCTAAAAACTCTGATATTTGCAAGAACATATAAAGTGTATATTCCATGTAAACTTTAAACTTGCATATGTATTAAGTAGTTAGGAATAATGAACTCTCACCCAGTACGTACTCTATTTAAGAGCTTCAATTGTTTGTATTTAATTTTGGGTTCATTTTTTGTGTAATTTTGAAGCTACCTAACTTCTATGTATATGAAATCCTCAGTTACAAATAGTAATTAATTGGGTTCATGAGCTACATGAAATTCTCGTTGTTCATCATTTCTTCTCTTTTCCTTCCCATTTTTGGCCTTCTCAAAGTCTTTCGGAAACAATCTTTCTATCATTATAACTAACATAGGGGAGGTGTAAGGCTGCGTACACATACTATATATCTTCCTTAGACCCCACTTATGAAATTTTACTGGTATATTGTCGTTGTAATTGTTCTTCTGATGAAAATCCTTCATTTCTTTAATTAACATAAATGATGATTGGTGAAGTCACATCTTGCCTCTATCGCAATCCCATTAATAGGTAGTTTTATCTTCACCACATAATGACTATGCACCGAGCAATTAGGTAGTGTTTTTGACTTTCTGAACATTGTGATTTCTTAAATCTCTGTCGGTAAAGATTTAACTTAATACATCGATAATAAATTTATATACTATAGTTGTACTTTAATTTATCATAAGTACACTTGTTCGATCTTATTTCCTAGGTTGCTGTTTACATACGTACCCAAGGGCACATAATCGTCGTTGGCTAAGTAGAGTTGGGGGTGACTAAATTGAAGTACAATTTCCATTGCAGACGATTTAAATACATGACACGAGAGGACATGTGATTTGATTGTATAAAAATTCTTTTACAAAGTTGAAACTATTTGGTGAGGTCTGATATAGCCTTTCTTTTTGCATAGAAGTTTTACCCCTAAGACTATAGTATACCGATGTATAAGTGAGTAAATCACATTGAATGAGAGAAGATGTGATGAGTCAGAAAGGCATTTAATTCATGTGTTGTGAGTGAGTGACTCATAAGCAATTCAATGTGTTAACAGTCTATATAGCAATTCTAGGAGTAGTGTTGTTGATTAATTGCTTTTTCTTCCAATGTTAAAATCCTGTAAGAAAAAGGTCTAGCTTCATTAAATAAGAGAGTTAAGTTTTCTTTGTGTACACCCTGAGTAAATAGTACTCCCTAAAACCATTTTACTAATTGCCACATTTTTAAAGAAATTAGACTTTGTGTTTTGATTATTATTTTAATCAATTAAATTGTTAATCTTTGTTCAATAAATATTCTATCTTTAATAAATGAAAAGGAGAATTAATCTAATCAGTCATAATAATAGAGTATTTTCTATATACTATGTGCTATTCACTTTGATTTTCTATGCTAATTAGTCCATATTTATGGGAAGAGTGCACCTATAATATTTTGGATTGTCTATTTTTAGTAAGAATGACAGGAAAATTTAACTATTCCTTAACTAATTTTATTAAATATCATTACTCTTTTTTCTCTTTAACACATTATATCATTCTCTATTCATATTCATTTGACTAAGAGTAGAAAAAATAAATAATAAATCTATCTTAATTTAATAATAACGAAGTATTTTAAAACTAATTTTCTTTAGTCATCAAGACAAACAAAATGACCAGGGAGAATAACTAATATAACTATGAACTAATAGTACTAGTTCTTTTGATTTTAGTTCTATAAAAGAAGGATTTGAACTAGCTCTTTTAAACATATTTTGAAAGCTTTCATTTCAACAAAGCCTCCTTACATATTTTGAAACGTGAAAGTTACTATAAATTACATTAATAGTTCTTTTTCTCAAACTTTTGAAATCAGGTTAGTACATGAAAAATATTTCAAAAATGCATTTTGGTGTAAAAACAAGTTATGTTTAATTAATTAATTTAAAAGTACTTTTGAGCATAAACTAATGTTTGGCCAAGTAGTTAAGAAAATTTTCAAGTGTATTTTCTCAAAAGTATTATTTTAAAAAGTAATTTTTAGAGAAAAACTAATTTTTAGCTTCTTAAAAATAATTTCTACCATTTCTAAAAAATACTTATTTTTTTCTCAAAAAATTGATCAAAAAACTTCATTTTTTCTTTTTTTTTGATAAACAAACAAACAAATAAATAAATAAATAAATAAATAAATAAATAAATAAGAACTTTTGGCTTCTCAAAACTTTCGCCAAATAAGCTACTCCCGTCTTTCGCCTTTAGCTGCCACTTATTTTCTAACTGAATTTTTATTTATTATTTTTAACATATTAAGAAAAGACAATTTTGATTTTTCTATTTTACGATTTTACCCTTAAATATTAATTATTTTTTCTTCAAATTAATTGCAAAACACAATAATAATAATTATTTAACAGGAGTAGTAAAATAAAATAATTATATGAATATTTATACTTGATTAATGGGCAAAGTCCATAGTACTCCTATTGACTAAAAAAAGAAAATATAGGTGGGGATTTACAAATCTCTTTTCCGACTGTCAAAGCATTGATTATCATAGTATTTTTAATTGACACAAGTCTCTGGGATTTAATTTGAAGGTTTGACTTCTTGATGAGAAATTAAACTTTTGAATAATTATTAAAAGAGAATGATAATTAATATTTTATTGTTATGAAACAAAATATTCCGAAGAAACTTTAGCGTTGGAGGAAAGGAATAAAGAAAATTACTAATTTACACTCTAAAAATACCAAGTGACAAGTGATTGAGAAAAAATTATATTACCTCCTTTTCAGATTATATGTCGTGATTTCTCAAAATAATTATTTTCAATTTAGATAAATTTAAGATAAAAATTAATTATTTTTTCTTAATCCTTAATATAATAATTATTCTTGGATACGACAAACACTTCAAATTAACACTCAAATAGAACATATATTCAATAAAAAAAGATTATATTTTATGGCATAAATAAAAGTAATATAATCGAAAACTCTTTAATTAATATCTTCGTAAATAACATGTAAAAAATAAACATAAAAAATATTTTAAAACGGAGAAAGTATATCAAATTTTCAGCTGAAATAGACTCATTTAATTTCCTTTAATAAGGATAACAAGAACTAAAACACCTTTTGTTTTCAATTATCTGTTGACTTTGCTAATTTGACAAAGTCTCAATGGTCTTGTTAGTTGTCATATTCTGGTAAGTCTTCAAGTTGAGGTTTATCAATTTGGCTTATTCTTTTATCATCTGTTCGTTTTCACTCAGTATATTTTATTTTGTGAAAGTCAATTTAACTAAATTATAAAATTAAATTGAAATTAATTAATTTAAAATTTAAATTTAAATATCCAAAAATTATATGAAAAATATTATAAGTTATGATTTTTTATATGAATATGATGAAAATTTATATCTTAAATTATTTGTCAAAGTTCACATAAGTAACAAGTAAAATATTAACGGTGAGAATATTGAATGTTCTAAAGCAAGTTTGACTAGTTCAATTGTACTAATAATATTTTTATGAAGATTGACAAAAGCTAAACAGTGGTCGGATTGATGTTAATATTGGGAACTAATAACAACTGCAGAAAAATTAGTTATAGTGTAAACATCAAAATATCAATTAATTCACACTTGGAAAAAAAGTTTTGATTCCATCATCACTAAACATAACGAATTTAAATTATTTTGTAAAGAGATTATAATATTTTTACAACATTAAATTAAATTATACACGATAACATGTAACTGTTTATAATATTTACAATGCAAAAGTGTTTCAATTTTAAAATTATTAACCTAAAGTCACATTTTAATAAAAGACGTTAAATATATATACATACAAACAAAATTAATACTGTAATAATTTGAAGTTATCTATTTTTTTGGCTCATGGGGTAGTATTTTTAAAAAATCACATAACATTTAACTTCACATAGTAATATTATTATCGGGATTAATTCTAGTGAATAAGATGTTAGACATTTATTTGTAATATAATAACTTGGATGTTGTTGTTAAAACTTTATTTATGAATATGAAGTTTGAGTTGTTTAATTCAAAATTTTAAAATATTTTTGGTAAAATTAGATAATTTTTTTCTTTATTATTTCCTTTTTTAGACGTATTTCACAATCTTCATTATTATTTCAAGTCAAGTTGAAAATCACAAAATTTAGTATTAAAATTTTTTGAGGTCTAAGAATTTGGAAGGCCTAAAACAAATGCTTTATCTATAAACTTAGAAAATAGATCAAGAAACTTGTTAACAGAGCAATAGGTTATTATATTGACAGTAGAAAAATTCTTTATACGATCACGAATACGTCGATAATTATTTCGTTAACTTATTATAACCTCTAACAATTACATAAATTTATTTTTGTGGGTCTTTTATTTCTGTGTATGTGTCTCTTTCTTTAATTCTTTTTTGTTGGAGAAAAAGATCATCAAATAGGAACAGTAGTATTTTTCCAGGCACAAGAATAATTGGATCAGATCTCCATACTCAAGAGACCAGCTAGAAGTGAACTTCCAAATAGTTTCGAAGCTTAACTATAACTGCGTGACAAAATTAGCCCATAAAAACCTGACCGCTTAAATTTGTACCGATATATTATCAACTTAGCTAATTTGAACCGGCTCAAATTCAATTCAACACGTCTATTTGATACTTCTAGTTATCACCAAGCTCTCAACAACTAGAGCTACCCTTAATAATTAAATTGAAGTTTATTCTTTGAGGATGAGAAAACTCGAAGCTCTTTCCTTTTTCTTATCATAATTATCATTGAAAGCAATATGAATTCAGGGGAATAACTATAGCCAGGAAACTTATATTGGGAAAATGCAATTTTAATTTGTATTAAATGCAAAACATGTGGAGGGTTTGACTTTGCTTCTTCCTTACCACCCAAAAGGGCAAAGGCCTCGACCCACTCCTGCCTCTCCATCAAGCTAAGGGAAAATACTACTTCCAACATATATAGTTTGATATTGTCTGCTTTGTATCAATTAGATATGCTACACTTAATCTTTTAAACTATGGATATGAACTTTGTTTGCAGGCGCATATTCAATAGTCACCATTCGAACTAAGTTTCATATAGCACATCACCATATAATCCACGGCCTCTCCCTCGAACTATATTATTCCAAGTGGCCCATAAGTCATAACAATGACCCACAAGTAAAATTTTGAAATTTACTGTGTGCCACCTACATAACCGGGCATTTAAGGCCGGTCATGGGTCATCAAAACCCAAGGCTAGCTTCTTTGGTACGTGAGCCAGGGGCGGAGCCAGACCTTTGGTAGAGGGTTCATTCGAAAATCCTTCGCAGGGGTGGACCCATATGCATTTTTGTGGTGCTCGAGCACCCACTAAACTCGACGTAGAAGAGGTATGATTATAAAAGAAACAGTGAAAAAATGGTAAAATATATAAAAAAACACTCAGAGAACAAAAACATGGCTGGGTGCTCTGGCTTTAGGCATAACTTTTTTGTCTCCCATCCTGGGATCGAATCCCTGCTGCATTGTTTAATAATTTTTTTTTTTAAAGCACCCACAGCCTAAACTTGCTGTGTCCGCCACTGCTCCTTCGATGAAAAAATGTATTATTTATACATGATTAAAATTATTTTTACATATCTACAGCAAGTGTTGAACTTCCTTTGGCTAGGTTTTCTTCAAATATTGAACCCTGAGTTGAAATTCTGGCTCCGCCTCCGACATGAGCATCTTCAAGCTACCTTTAGCATAGTAAAATGTAGTGAACTTGAGTTTCCACACAAGCACTTTGTCATCTTCATCGAACCATTTCCTCTAATAATAGTTATTAGGCTATAAAAATTCTCTTTAACATATAGGATACGGTGATATTGTCCACTTCGAATCAAGTCCACAAGATTTTTCTAAAAAAACTCACACCATGAGGAACAATTCTTAGATGTGACTTCGCTTATACGTATTACCTTTCTGCTTCTCTTGAAAAGGAACCATAGAATGCATAAGTCCCTCATGAATAACACCACAAAATGACAAGGAAATATACCACTATACATGACATATTCACCTTTTGAAGTGTCAATATACAGAATTTATTGAAAGCACATTATTTTCTTCAACGCATGAATAAGTAATAAAAAGATGATACTTTTTATTATTCCACCTGCAAAAGGAAGCTCAACTATAGAGACAACATTTAAGAATTTATGTATGGTGGAGAATGATTAAAAATGGAGTATAATCAAGCTGGCACACAAGCACACACATTGCATCGTTAGAGCAGGTCATGAGCACCCATGTTTCTTTTAATAAAAATGAAAAAAAAAAGGGCCCATCTATGCTCACTGCATAGTTTTAATTAGGGTTCTTAGCAATCCAACTGATTGATTATCTGGACTTTCATTATATCGGTGAGGTTCAATTGTCCATCTTGTAATCTGCTCCCACATTTAAAAAAAGAAGAATTTTTTTAATCAACCAAAAATATTCTCAAGTGGGGTTGCTAGACCATATCATGATGCTTTTAAAATAGTGCTAGTTCATTTCATTTAGAGCAGTATTTAACACTATCATGTGCATCCGAACAGCAGTCCCTTGCCTTTTCCATGTAAAGCTTCCTAACCCTTTTTATGTTGAAAGTGTATCAATGTCTTTTTTGAGTGTCAACAAATATGATTATGATCTATGTTAGACTTTAATTTGGTCCAGTGAGATGATAACTTTTGAGGGAGGTTTAATTTGATAAAATAACATCAGAATTTAATTTTTATCCATATTGATAATGTAAAGATTACTAATAGTATAAGAATTTCAATTTG
This sequence comes from Capsicum pubescens, assembly GCA_030864215.1. Lineage (NCBI taxonomy): Eukaryota > Viridiplantae > Streptophyta > Magnoliopsida > Solanales > Solanaceae > Capsicum > Capsicum pubescens. Next base: position 20,424,757 of record CM061543.1, read on the forward strand.
AAGTTGAAGTTGAAGTTTTGTTCAAATGTCATAAACAAACACTAATTTCAAATGAAAAATTCAAAATTGAGCTTCAAATTGCATAACGAAACACGTACTATGATTTTAGAAATGAATCTTTTCAACAACCAGGAGCGAAAGTAAAGGCTTGTACACAGGTTCACAAAACCCAGTAATTTTTGCACACATCTTAATTGTAAACCAATTTTATTGTAGTATTAACTTGAAATTGATGTAGGAATTATCTATACCGCCTCCGGTGATAGGCAGGTAGTGATTTAATGTGGTAGGGATATTATTATACATAACATATATACATAGATACATACATATATTTCGAATGAGATGGCAGCTGGATTTTCTAATATATATACGTAGTATTCAAATGCATGCGTAAGAAGTAGTCAAGTGACAACTTGGACTATAAATTTGAAAAAAAATAATATCCTCGAGATACATTATACTATATTATATTATATTATTTTAGAAAATCAAATCAAACATCTTTGAAATGATTACTCAATCACTTTCATAATATATTCATGATTATCCATTAGAAGGAGAGCCGTGCATGAGAAGTGCACCTAATTATCTTCATTAAATATACATTAATTAAACTTGCGATATATAACAATCATATTATTAGGAAATCAAAGAAATTGGAATGACTAAAAAGAGAAAAAAAAATGTAATTTGATAAGTATTTTTTTTTAATGAAAAATTATATATTACTGGTTTTTGTCAACTAAGTAATCATGCGAGATTACATGCATGTGGATTTTTTCTTAAAAAAGAAAAACAAATTCGTACTAATATTGTTCGAGATGAGAAAACAAGTGCACATGTAAATGATAATATTTTCATAAAGTATTTTATGTCTATTATATATATAAGTCATTTTACTATGACATAACATTAATTTTTGGCGTCTACATAGTTTATGAATTGTAAGAGATTCTTAATTTTTATTTATCTGAATTGATAGTTGGGAATATATAAATAAATATATAATATATGTCTGTACCCAATATTTTAATCTTGTTCACTCTGTTCTCCATTTTATATAATCGTATTCATCTAAGAGATGGAATTTAGATATTGGATTTAGAAACTTAGATTATATAAATTATAATATACTAGTAGTGGTGAAATAAATTTTAAAGTAATAGTTGAAAAGTTATAATATTTGATAGAGAAAATATATTATCAATGTTTTATAGGCTATAGCTAAATCAATTTGAATGTTGAAAGTCATGATTCATGAAAGTTGCTCATAATGTCTACTTAGTTAATTCGCTGGTTTGATTCATTATTTTCATAATTATTTATCTTTTTTTTTTTTGGCAATGAAATTAAAACTCATCTCTTATATAGCTATGCAATGAGGACTAGAGAGCTACAAGCAAATGAGCAAAAGCAATTTATGTTTACACTATATATATATATATATATATATGTTAGTGTAAACAATATAAATTCCTTAGACAAAGAAAATAATTACACAAAATCCCTTGTTGTTTTCTCTCTTCCATTTTTTGCAAACATACTCATACATTCGGTCACATATTATACATTGGTCGAATGTATGATGTAACAGCTAATCCTATATTTAAGGTAAGAGAATCTTTAATTATTTTACAATTCCTTAATAAAGGCAGTAATTAGCCAACATTAAATCGTTTATTGATAGAACATGTAACTGATATTTGAATTTTAAAAAATTTATTATACATAAATTTTTTTTCCTGTGATTCACGATCTGAAAAGCCAAAAAACAACCACTTTCTTCTACATCCGTTCTTCAAAACTACTAAAATCTTCTTCTACATCCGTTCTTCAATACTAGTAATATCAATATGAATATCTCCGTATTATTGCGACATTCTAAAATTTGGGAGTCAGAAATTAATGATACGTCATATAAAAGTGACGTAATAGTAATTTCGGTAAATGCGGACGAGTCGATCACAATCGCAGGACTTGCGGTTTCTTTCCAAAGGAATCATGAAGAATATAATATTGTTTTCTATGTGCGGATGCTTTGAATGGTTTTGGTTGTATAAATATTTTTTATTAGTTTTTTTTTTGAATGCTGGAGCAAGTAATATATTTTTTTTTATTGATTATAGATGTTAATTTCTTTAATCAATGACTTATATTAGTATAAAAATTTTATGTTTTTTCCCTATATCATAGTTCGGAACCATATAACTTGAAGTTAGAACATGATTATAAATGCACATTAACTATGTAACTTACCCTCTATAGGAGTAAGAAATTGTTGAAACGCACGGTATATTAAAATGTTGTACATTAATAGTTAATGTGTAATAAATGTATGATATAGCATTATACGCTTCTAACATGTATGAGGTTAGAAATACAATAACGAAATTTAACTGAATTCATTTTTTTAAAATAAAAAAAATTATATACAATATCATTCCAGTAAATTTACGAATGTATAATATGTTTTTATACAGTCAAATCAATGTATAATAAATGTGTGTCTTTCCAGTAAACGTTTGAATGTATAATTAGTTGTCATACATTCAAAGCAATGTATAGTGAAACTGTGCCATTCCAGTAGACTTACGAATGTATAATATTTGATTATACATTTGCATCAATGTATGATATAGCATCATACATTATAAATGTGCATGATATTAACAATTTCTGTAATTTTTTTACAAGTAATAAACGTTTTACAACCACAATTAATCAAAAATCTATTCAAAACGTTGAACAATTCTCAAAAAAATCATTCAATACAAGTTTAATATAAACCATTACAACTAACAAAAAAACATAATTCAAAACATCGACATCACTAATGTATGATTCTTAAATGGTTCAAAATAAAATATTTCAAACTTGAATCCTCAATAAAACTACCAATCATCAGGGTCAGAATCACTTTCATTCACGTTATCAGGATTATCACTTTCATTCACGTCGTCAGAGTTACCATCACTTTCATCCTCATAAGCTTGGTTGTCTTCTTAAGATGGGCGTTCATCATTTGAAGATGCTTCATCGACAAGTCCAATTCCTTTCTCATCCTCCTTCCACACTTGATGCACTTTGAGCAGCTAATATTTCTTGTTTCTTTCTTTCAAACTTATTCTGCATAAGAATATGTTAATTCAGGCCATAAAAAGTGCTAAAAAAATATTATTAACATAAATTATATGACATTATAGTATCAAGTCATTAGTGCACAGTTCAAGTGACTAAACCATTTTCAAGTCACAAGTTCACAATTTCAAGTAACTACACTTAACCATTTTCAAGTCACAAGTTCGCAATTTCAAGTAACTAGACTTAATCATTTTCAAGTCACTACACTTAATAATTTTCAAATAACTTATTTACATTTCAAGTGACTAGTACACATTTCAAGTCACTACACTCGAACCATTTTCAAATAGCTAATTGACATTTCAAGTCACTATATTTAACCATTTTCAAGTCACTAGTACACATTTCAAGTCACTACACTTGAACATTTTCAAGTAATTAATTCACATTTCAAGTCACTACACTTAAACCATTTTTAAGTCACTAGTACACATTTCAAATCACTACACTAAACCATTTTCAAATAATTAATTCACATTTCAAGTCACTATATTTAACCATTTTCAAGTAACTACTTCACATTTCAAATAACTATACTTAACCACTTTCAAGTAACTAATTCACATTTGAAGTAACTACCCTTTAACCATTTTCAAGTCACTAGTACACATTTCAAGACACTATATTTAACCATATTTTCAAGTAACTACACTTAACTATTTTCAAGTCATTAGTACACATTTCAAGTCACTACACTTAACCATTTTAAAGTCACTAGTATACATTTCAAGACACTACATTTAATTACTTTTAAGTCACAAGTTCACAATTTAAAGTAACTTAGTTCACATTTTATGTGACTATACTTAACTATTTTCAAGTTACTAATACACATTTCAAGTCACCACAGTCTACACATAACCATTTTAAAGGCACTTGTATAACTTTCTTATCATGTAAGTATGAGATACTTCTTCTGCTCATATTAGAGATTTACAAATCTACCAACTCCATGTATCCTTTATACCTGTAAACCTAACATTATGGAACACTTATAAGCGTAAGATTTGATAGGCCTTTCATCCCTTATTTTGAGCTCGCTAATCAGCAACATATTAGCAATTTAGCATACCTGTCTAGATATAAAAATATACAAATCCTGATTCATATTATCGACATTTCACCATTTTAAAATTTTAGTAAATAGATAACAGAATGCCACGACAAAGAGATAGAAGTCTTAAAAAAAAACTAATAACTAGATATACAGTGAAATAAGAGATTGTTAACCTATTGATACGTAAGAATTCTCCTGCTAAATAACAACTTTTTGGTCCACTATTTCAGGGAGCCATGAATGCAGGGGAGAAATCAATATTACATACATTTTTTTTCTTTGATTATAATAGTTAAACGTAAATCTGAAAATCCTGTCTTTTTTGTCCACATTACTTTCCTAGGAGTTAAAACTTTACCAAACCCACACATATCGGTAGCTTTAGTGCACCAGACACTCTTTTCAACAGATACAGATTCGTTACAGCTAATGAAAAGGAAACTCCTAAAATACTCATTGCAATTAGTGAGTGAATTCAAAAAAAAAAAAAATACTACTACTACTTTAACATTGCAACTAAATTATGTCACCTTGATTTGAATATTCTCAAGATTATCTACACGGATATTTCATGCCAAGCTGCAACGTCAAAGCATGTAATTTGACGGTATTCAAGTGCAGTAGCCTAAAAGGAACTTTAGACATATACCTGAAGTACGATGCTTTTCATATCTCATCATACCAAACTCCAACAAAGCAAACACCAAATGAACTCCAGCCAGCAACTAATATTGGTAATATGAAGAAAAGCAAATCATATCCTTGTTTCTCCAATTTGCATATTTCAACTGGAATCTCACACTATCTAGTTTATACACACAAACAGCACGAGACTATATCAGCTAATAAAGTCATATGAACTAACATCAACCAATTTAAGTATATAATCTTATATGCAAAATTCATGGCGGAGATCTATACTCATCGGCGAGATGATGGCGCGTGGCGGCTGAAACTGGGGTTTGCTGGCGATGGATTTTTCGATGAGCGGCAGCCGGAGTTGTTGGTCGTTGGGCTCCCGTCAATGGTGGGTGCTCTTCCGCCGGTAGCTGGACAGAGCAGCGGCAAGCGTGGTGGCTGGGAGGCGACAGTTAATGTTCACCGGTAGTAGAGAAAAAGAGCCGCCACCGGCAGCGACATGGTGACACATGAGGAGCAGTCGATGTTGGTTTGAATTGAAGAGAGAGAAAGGAAAGAAAAATGGCAGGTGGGGCTGTTTTGGCGTAAAAAAACATTAGGGTTTTGGGTGGTGGCCTTATTAAAAAGGCAGGAAGTTGATCTAATCTCAATCATTGATCATATATAATCAATGGTTGGGATTAAAATTATAGAGATAGCCAAATTCAGGTAATTTTAATTGGAGAATTTTAATTTGATCAAATTAAAACTTATTTAGACTAGAATTGACACAGATTGAATATCAAATGACTAGAAGTTAACTAAAATTGAAAAAATTGAATTGAGTTTGGGCTGCTATAAATGTAATAATAACATAATAATAATAATAACAAGGAAAATAATAAGATTTGATATAAAAGTTAATTACGCGTGTAAAATTAATGTTACGTATTATAAAATAAATTATTATTAATAATAATAGTTTAATAATAATTTATTTTAAAAAAATAAATAATAACAAATGTCTATTTTATTGAGGAGATTAGAATTGAGGAGATGAGTCAAATTGAGATTAGATATTGGGTTAAAAAAATTAAATTGAGAATTTTAATTGAGTCAAATTAAACTCAATTTGATCAATTAAACTCTCATTTTGGTATTTTAAAAATGAAAAGGATGGAGAATCAATCTCAGTCATTGATCAATTTGATTTATGGCTGAGATTTAAAGTTACAAAATATTTAAAATTGGACCATAATTAAGTTGAAGAGTTGAAATTAAACTCAAGTGGGCAAAATCTAGGCTAAAACTATCATAAATTGGCAAAATTAAGTTAAAAATAAATAAGTTGAAAAATTAAATAAACAAATAATAAAAAAGGGATTGCTATAATAAAAATAAATAAATAATTATATTATTATTATTAATAATAATAATAATGAAAACTAATGAATGTATTTGTAAATTGTGAGTGTGCCTATGATAAATATTAATAAAATTATGTAAAATAAATAAATAAAATACTATATTTGAATTAATAAATTATAAAAAATGATAATAAAAAAATAATTTTTATATTTTTAAATCATGGGTGTGACACGTCGTTAAGTATATTATACAAGAATAATGTGTAAAAATATTAATATTTGAAATTAAATAATTTTGATAAACTAGTAGCCTTAGAGAGCATGGGGAGGTCAAAATAAGGTGTCAACAGCAGCTGAAGCAAACATGTTACAAATGTCTATTTTATTTTTTATTAAATATTTTTTTTATGTGTAAATGATTTGTAATAATTAATTAGGGGGTAAAATAGTAAAATCACGGAGTAGCTAAAGTAGGTGAAGAAGCAGGCATGTCGCCGCCGCCTATTTTACGTGCATTTAGGTAGAGGTGTTAGTTAATTTAGAATTACTTATCTGTCACTGATGACCATTAATTTCCCGATCTCAATAACGAGTCAAGCTAAGATTGATGATCAACTCAAATACATCTTTGATACCATATTCAGCTGCTTGATCAGCTCGTGTGAGCTTTACAAGTATTTTTAAAATTGAGTCAAGCTAAGGTTTATTCGGCTTGAATAAATATCAATTCTGACTAAAATTAATATTAATTGAATAAGAATTAGGCTAGACATTACATAAGTTGGGCAAATTGAATTGACTTAGGTTGTTATTTAATAAATGTAGTAATAATAACAATAACAATAACAACAACAAAAACAACAACAACAACAACAACAACAACAACAACAACAACCACAACAATAACAATAACAATAACAATAACAATAACAATAACAATAACAATAACAATAACAATAATAACAATAACAATAACAATAATAATAACAATAATAATAATAATAACAATAATAATAATAATAATAATAATAATAATAATAATAATAATAATAATAATAATAATAATAATAGACAATGTTTGTAAATTATGGGCATGCATAATTGCGAAAATGATTTAATAAATATTAGCAAAACTACTTAAAATATTATATAATGTAAAAAATAATAATATAAAAATAAATCATATATTTTCAAATCATGAATGTGACACGTTAATATTTATTTGATATCAAAATAATGCGTAGAAAATATCAATATTTAAAATTAATAATTTTGCTAAACTAGCAATCTAAGAGGGGTATCTGGAGGTTAAAATTGGGTGTCAACACAACTAACCCGATTTATTCCCACAAATTGGGGTCTGTGGAGGGTATAGTGTACGCAGATCATACTACTAAGGTAGACAGGTTATTTCCAATAGACCTTCGGTTCAAGAAAAATAGTTTTAAGCTGTCCAATTTCTAGAAAAATATTAGTAAAAATTGATTTAATATTGGTCGTTGATCAAATATGATGAACAATTGAAATTAGAATTGAGGAGATGAGTCAAATTGAAATTAAATATTAGGTTAAAAAATTGAATTGAGGATTTCGATTGAGTCAAGTTAAAGTCAATTAATGAAATTTGGGCCAGGATTGTAATAAATTGGATAAAATTAGGATAAAATAGTTACAAATTGGCAAAATCAGACTAGAAAATAAATAAATTGAAAAATTAAATTGACTAAGGTTGTTGATTAATACAATAATAATAATAATAATAATAATAATAGTAAAATAAATAATATAATTATTCTCAGATTAGTTATAAATAAATTGTGTAGCTAAAAATACGACACATAATATATTACTTTTAAATCAATGGTAGCAATAATATATATATTTTATTATATATATAAATTATTTATATATATATATATATATATATATATATATATATCCAGTATAAATAATGTTTTCCTGTTATTTCATTTCATCCATGTTGAGTTATTTATATTTGAAAATGAAAAATAGGTTTGAGAAAAAAAATATTTTTTTCTAAAAAGAAATCACAAATTTTAAATGTTCAGTCTTGACAAAGAAAGACTCACTACTTTAATCTTCAAAATCAAAATAAAAATTCAAAATAACTGAACCAGATTTATAGAAATCGAATCGAATTTATTTTGGTTTGATTACGGCTGTCATTTTCGTCAATCCGAAAATTGAAAAGACGAACCGATATTAAACAAGCAAATCGAACAAACAGAATGCCCACCCCTAATCTCATCATATATATAATTCTGAAACTACCTGATACTCTCAACTTAATGTAAAATAAATTAATTGTTTATTTTATTTCATAATTATTATACCTTATATCTTACACCAAATGACTCCGAAATGTACATTATATTGATATATGATATTGTCGTGTGTATTATGATGCCTTACAATATATTTAAATTAACCAATAGAAAAACACGTTCTATTTGAGTCCTGGGTCGTTCTTCGCCCTATCTTAGGCCAACGAAATTTCACCTCTTTAATTTTTTGGTGATAACATAACGAGTCAAGCTAAGATTTATTCGGCTCGAACACAACTGTGATCCATCTATGTCAACAAACTAATTTTAATTTCTTGAGCATCTTTTACTTGATTATACGTGTCCATCGATTTAATGTCTAATTTCTTTTTATTTTATGTTTTTTATTCTTTTCCTATTTAAATTTTTCAAGTCACAAAAATTCTACGTAAATCTCCAAGAAATAATTTCAGCTAAATTCGTAGCAACACAATCCCCCAATAATTTTTCAAGTAATAATTTCGTAGGTAAATCCCCAAAAAATAATTTCAGCTAAATTTGTAGGAACACAATCCCCCAATAATTTCCCAAGTAATAATTTCGCCGATAAATTCCCAAGAATAAATCCCCAGCAAAATTCGCAGAACAAAATCCCCAAATAATTTCTCAGGTAATAAAATCCATTACATAAATTTCTACCAAAATATCTCTACGTAAATCCGTAGGATAAATTACCTAGGAATTTTCCTATGGATTTAAAATATATATTTGTCCATATACCTGCGGATTTACCTACAGATAAAATACCCACCGATACATTTCCCCAGGTAATGTCGCAAGTAATAATTTCGTAGGTAAATCCCCAAGAATAAATTCCCAGCAAGATTCGCAGCACAAAATCCCCAAATAATTTTTTAGGTAATAAAATTCATTACATAAATTTCCACCAAAATATCTCTAAGTAAATTCATAGGATAAATTACTTGGGGATTTTTCGATGGATTTAAAAAATATATATATTTTTTCATATACCTGCGAATTTACCTAGAGATAAAATACCCGTCGATATATTTCTCCAGGTAATGTCGCAAGTAATAATTTTGTAGGTAAATCCCCAAGAATAAATCCCCAGCAAGATTCGCAGCACAAAATCCCCAAATAATTTTCTAGGTAATAAAATTCATTACTTAAATTTCCATCAAAATATCTCTAAGTAAATCCGTAGGATAAATTACCTGGGGATTTTTCTATGGATTTAACAAATATATATATTTGTTCATATACCTGCGGATTTACCTAGAGATAAAATACCCGCCGATATATTTCCCCAGGTAATGTCGCAAGTAATAATTTCACAGGTAAATCCCCAGCAAAATTCGCAGCACAAAATCCCCAAATAATTTCCCAGGTAATAAAATCGATGACATAAATTTCCACCAAAATATCTCTAAGTAAATCCGTAGGATAAATTACCTGGGGATTTTTCTACGGATTTAAAAAATATATATATTTGTCCATATACCTGCGGATTTACCTAGAGATAAAATACCCGCCGATATATTTCCCCAGGTAATGTCGCAAGTACGAAATTTGCGCAATATGACGCCAAATTTACCTGCGGAATTTGTTGCAAATATATAGTTCGCAAGTAATATATTTTAATATTGACGTATTTAATAATTTCGTAGGTAAATCCACATGTATTTCCTGCGATATTATTCTCTAGGTAAAATCCCCAGGTAATAAGCAGTTTTCTAGTAGTGAACATGTATGTTGTTATGTAAAAATACGTTTAAAACGTATTAGTCTTTAGTTCAATGTAGGATTCACTTATAAGCAAAGGTACATAACAGAAAACATATTATGTGTTCAAAATACAATGTCAAATTAATTAGTAATATGTTGTTTCAATCATTAACAAATAAGTGAAAGGGAAATTTAATAAGTGAAAGGGAAAACCCCAGTAAATATTTTCTTTGGCTTTGGCCTTTAGTTTCGTCCCCCATAGTTGGTCAAAAAGACAGCGTAATAAGCACCCACAACGCCTAACACCAACAAGTTCATAATTGACCCAGTCCTTTAAGGGTAGTACGAAATCTGAATACATTCTAAGCCATCACTGTTCAAGATCTATACATAATAAATTCCTTCAACAAAAAATTCAAATTAAAAAAACAGAATTATGCAAAATAATAATCAAAGGGGGTTTTCAATTTGATTTTGTTTTGTTATTGAGAGTGTTTATTTGATTAATTCGGGTTTAATTTTTTTTTAAAAGAAAAAAAATAAATTTGGATTTATGAATTCTGAATAGAGAAAGTGGAATCCGTGGTTAAGGAGAAGTGAAATGGTTAGGAAGAAGGGAAGGTAAAATTAAAATTATAGTTGCTACTCATAATCATAGATGTCATACTAAATAAATGGAGAGAAAAGGTAGCCAGATTTTAGGAGAAAAATATGGAGCATAATTTGGAGCAAAATATGGTTGTTTGGAATGTATAAGAAGGAAGAGAGAGGAAATAAAAAAGGTAGGGATTTAAGTAATTAATTTGGAATTTTTGTAAAAAAAAATTCAACATGGGATGTAATGTAATAAGGCAAAGTAAGCATGTATATATATGTAGTTTTTTATTGTGTAAACAACATAAATCCCCTGCCCATTGAAACTAATTACATAAAATTCCTTTTAGTTTTCTTTCTCCCGAATTTTGCAAATATACTCATATATTCGGTTGCTCATCATACATAGCTCGAATGTATGATAAAACAGTTAATCATATATTTAAGGTAAGATGGTAAAACATAATCTCCTACATTCATGAAAAGATTAATCAGATAAAAATTTTCATTCCCTTAAATAAAGCCATTAATTACCTATAATTATGTTTTGTATGATTAAATAAAATAACTGAAATTTAAATTCAAAAAAACTCTTAAACATCACTGTTAATTTTTCTCATTTTTAATGACGTTTTTGAAAAAAATATCGTCTTCGTATTTCTTCAATTCTCGAAAAAAAATATGAACTTTCCCATATTGTTGCGTCATTTGTGAATTTGGGAGTTGAAAATCATTTATCAATTCTATAAAAGTAATGCAATTATTATTTCAGAAAGTATTAACTTTTTGAAATTGATTGCTACGATCGCGATGGAGTTGAGTATTGACGAGATTCGTAAAAAAATTGAAGCAAAATACACAACAATTTAATATGTATGAGGGCAACTTATACATTTAAAAAATAAACTGCAGTAATGTATAATGTCATACTACACATCTAAAATTTTTACCTTAAACATGTATGACGTATATATTTTGACAGAAGGTATGATGAAAATTTATACAAAAATAAGACTTTCTAACAGTATAATACCACATAAAGCATAAAATGCATCTTATAAGGACTTTTAATGTATAGCATATTAAAATATATATTTTCAGGCTTATATTATACTTTAGAATAAGTATAAGGGCAACTTATACATTTTAAAAATAAACTGCAGTAATGTATAATGTCATATTATACATCTAAATTTTTCACTTTAAACATGTATGACCTATATACTTGACAGAAGGTATAATGAAAAATTATACAAAAATAAGATTTTTTAACTGTAAAATACAACATAAAACACAACTAATGTAATAAGAACTTCTAATGTATAACATATTGAAAATATATATCATTAGACTTATATTATACATTAGTCTTTCAAAATAACTAATGTATAATGCCTGATATATTATATCTTATACTTTCAAATAAAAACTTCAAGAATTATAATATTACACCATACATATAAAATGTTAACACACCATACATATAAAATTTAAACATTATACATTATTTATCTATAAACTTGTTAGAATGTATAATGTAACCTTATACAAAATTCATAGATTATAATTGTATAATCCGACTAAATACAAAAACAGCCTCTTCTATATATACAAAACTTACATTATACATAAGTGTGTTAAATAAAGTAATGTATAATGTATAAAATCTACATCTTTGGACGCGATGATAAGTAATTTTTTCCCATCGTAGCAAATCACTTATTCTTTTGAGTAGCCTCGGTGTACAAATTGCAGTTATCTTTGCAACCACAAAGGTAGCCTGTTTCAACAAAAAACAAACATAAAATTAGACAAAATACTGAAACATATAAAATAGAATCTTTGAAACATAAAGTTAGATTCAAGAATATTGGAAGAATTTGATATTACAAAATAGAATCTTGAAAGAGTATTAAAAAAATATAAAAAGAAGCAAGATCAATTCTTTTCAGAAATAGAATAATATAAACAAATATTAAATAATCAAATAATTAGGATTTAGATTCTTACAGAAGATTGAGTAAGTGATTTCGTTGATTCAATCTTTTGAATAAACGTCGTTGTGCTCTGTTCAGGGGATTCCTTTTCCGTGGCATGTTCCACCCCATTGTGCTCTGCTGCTGATGATGATGACCCAATTGAAATTTTTCGAAGCTTCTGATAATTCGTCGCCATTTTGTTTGCCTTTGTTTTCTCAAACAAGTCCATGACTTTCTGATTTGGTGAAGTTTTAAAAAAAATAATCAAAAATTAATGAATGAAATCAATAAGTTCAATTAATGTTTGAAAACTTCTAATGGTAAATTCTAAGTATGATTGCTTGATTTTAGGCGTGAAAAAAGGGACTGAATAATGGAGGATAAACTGATTTGTATTGGGAGAGAAAAAAAGGGAGGAAAAGGCGATTTTTTTTGGATGTATAGTATTAAGGAGAGAGAAATTACCAAATTAAGAAATTTTTGTAATTATTTTGTAATTTGTGTAAATACTTTACTAATTTGAGATTTAATGTAATTATGTAACTTTAACTTGTATATATAAGTAATTTTTAGTTAATAAAAGGGAAATGGGCCAAAAATGTTACTTATTGTGGGAAATGAAATAAATTTGTCATCGCGTCGTCTTGAAGATGTCTTTATTGTTAGTTTACTGACTCAAATTTGCCCCTCAATTATGGAAAATAGTACAATAAATTTACGCTTCATTTGAATTTGGTTTCATACTAACAGATTTTACCTTAGAGATGAGCATACATTAAATGATCAATAAGTTGTTACGACATATTCCAACTTCACATGCGTATTTTTGTCACCACAATTTTGTGCTGATATGACACTTTTATTATATAAAAATGAGGTCCACGTTAAAAAGGTCTCACCTTAGCTGCTAAAAAGATTAACAAAAATATGCTAAAATTTAATTTGAGGGATAATAGGACCCCGTAAAGTCGAAACTTTGGCCACAATTTAGGAGGTATTGGATGATTTACTCTTTCATCTTTTCTCAACCAACCTTTTTACACTACCAATTTTATGTGGTGCAACGAACATAGAACATTTTATACGAAAGTAAGTAGACTAATGCAAAAAAGAAGCCACATTCAGAAACAGAAAAATGATTGAAGAAATAGTCCACCTCCACATAGGTCCAAGTAGAAATCACATGCACAATTCTTCCATCAACATTCCTGGGCATTGGACATTGGGCCGTATTTGTTTGTTGTAATTCTCATCAGCCCGTTACAAGGAGTTTGGGCTTAGCTAAGGATTCTTCCATTCAAATGGGTCTAAACTATTTTTTCAAGTTTTCGGCTAGTAAAATTTTCTAAAGTGAAAATTATCTATTATGTATTTATTAGATAGTTTATTGCAAGTTGTAGCAATACTTTTCGATAACTATTGAATTGTATTTTTAATTACAAGCTGTAACAGTTTTTTAAAAAAATTATTTATTGGATATATATCAATTAAAATATCTCCTAAATTTGTGTGTTATCTTTCACACTCACATAAATTACCATATTTTAGGGAGTAAAATTGAACTAAATAACTTATTTAATCTGCATGTTTTCTATTGTCTCTAATCATTTATTACTATACATTTCTTTCCATTCTGAAAAGTAGCATTAATTTATATTCTTATCTATTCATTATTTTTCTTCTATCTCTATTTTATTGGTTTAAGATTTTTTTCTCATAGTAATACATCTATCTTAATTATGAAACTGATACAACAAGAAAAATCTGTTAATGAAAAATAATATAACAAATTATATTGAAATTTTTATATATTTATCTCATTTACTAAATGGTATTTTTTTATTAGGGTTTCAATGTATGTAATTCATATAAAAATATCATAAAAAATACTGTAAATTTATTTAATAGCTAGGTTTATACCCAAACTTTTTATATGTATTACATTTCATTTAATTTTTTAATGAAATTTAAATCATGGTATCTACCAACATCATATATAAAATAATTTTTGTTTTTGAGTTTTGATCTATAAAATTGAAATGTAAAATGATATACAAGAATGATGCATACTTACTAATGTTTTTAATGGATGAAAATGGTATTGAATAAAAGTAAAAAACCTAGATGATATTTTTTTCAATGTTGCAATCAAAATATGTAAATTCATATTTTAATAAAAAAAAATTGACGATTAAGATAAATTTTTTTTATTAATATTGGGTTTCACTCAGAATTTGATTTATGATTTTTGTAAAAAGAAGAAGGTATGTATTTTAATGAAATTTTCGAACGATTAATATATAAAATCTAGATAATAATTAATTGTTATATCTTTTTTTTAATAACTTTTCTATCTTTAATAGCAGCTTATATACAAATTCTTAATTTTATTTTTTAGATGTATGGTATAGATATACAAATTGTTTTCCTTTTGTTTTTTTAATATCAAATCATCTACAAACTTTATGGATTGTGATATTCAGTTAAAAAGATATTTTAGATTATAAATTGAATGGAATTGATTTATAAAGTAATTTCTTATATATCACAATTGTATGAAATGTGTATGTGATAGATATATAAACTAATATCTATGAATTATGATATTTATTTTAATTGATGCTAGTTTATATATCCATTTCATACAGGATTTTATCTCATTTACTTTCGTATTAAATTAAAGTTGAATGAACACTATCACCTTCCAAACTAAAGAAAAAATAATCAAGATTTATAAAAAAAAAATGGTGATACATCTAATTTTTCAATAATAGAAAAAGTAAGAAAGAATATTATGGTAAAAAGATGAAATCATCTATGAAGGATTTTGAAGAAATATATCTGAAAAAAGTATAAAATAAAATAGAATGAAAAGAGGAAGAGAGAGTTGTATATTTTGTGAGAGAATTGAGAAATTGTATAACAAATTATGAAAAAAATTAAGAAAAAAAAAATTAAGAGGAGAGAGATATTAAGGTGTGACGGATATCCACCTATTAATAACAAACTGCTTTATTTTAGGAATCTTTTTTTTTTATTAAAAAATATTTTTTTCTTTATTTTTATTTTAAAAATTACTATTAGTTGCAATCTAACAAGTATTGATATGACTTACAATATACAATCTAAGGATGTATATTTTAATTTCCCCCCCCCCACCCCCCCCACCCCTTTTCCAAATATATCACACTAAAAAATTATTATCTTATGGTTTTATAAAAACAAATCTAACAAAATAAAGTAACCATGGATGTCAAAAGGATGGTGTTTGATTATAACATCCAAAATAAAGTGACTTGTCTCATGTTTCTACTTCAATTTTGATGTTTTTCGCTCTTTCTTGATTTCTGAGTTCATTTTTTCTTTTGCTTCGATTTTAATGGTGATGTTTTTCCTTCTTGACTTTATCCTAACATTTCACTAATTTCTATCGCTCATTATTTTCTGACAAGCTTTTTCTTCTAAACCTTTTTGTCCCTACGGCTCATTATTTCTTGTGAAGTTTTCCTTCTAAATTTTATGTGTTATCTTTGATATCCTTAATTACTCTTTGTCATTACTCTCCGTCAACTTAATAAGATTGAGATAAAGAAGGAAATGGAATCAATAAAATGTGAATTATCTTTTACAATAGTTAATGACAATATTAAGGAGAAATGTCTTGTATATTATATTTTTTGGCGAAGCGCAATTACATGGCTACTGCTCATATGTAGGTTTGATTTTATGAAATTCACAACACTTGTACTGGCTCATTATATTTTTTAATAATTCAATAAATTAGAATTGTACGATTATGTGTCATCAAAATATGAGGTAGTCCAACTCATTTATGTAAAATTTTCATTTCCTTAATGAAGATTTATATTAAATTTTTAAACAAGGTCAACTTTGAATAAAGACTGAAAAACAATGACTGATTACATAATTAAAAGCTTCTCTGTAAAAGCAAGGACAGTAAAAGTTATCAAATTCTTCCTCTCATTTCCACTAAAGAATTTTACGACAATTTTATAGGAACTTTGTCAAAAATATTGAGAAAAAACAACTTAATAAAAAACACTATGACTTGATTTGATTTTAGTTAATACTCTTTTACAAAATAAAACTTATTGTTTTGATTTTAGATTTGAAAAGTTAAAACACTATGACATTAAAAAAGTTCAAGAAAAGAGATAAATTTATTATGTTACTTCTAGGATTAAATTACATAAATTTTAATTAATATTTTAAGACTTCATATATTTTTTAAGTATCTAAATTTTAATTTAAACTCTTAAATTAATCTAACTTAATTTAGCTTAAAAAATTAGACAATTTGTCTTTTAGAAAAGAAAAAAAAACTTAATTTGATGAAGAAAGTATATTGTTTAATCTTCACCGAGTTGTAAACAATTTACATTTTTTAAATCATTCCATTTATAGAATTGAAATCACTTGTATCTATATACTAGTTTTATGAGACCCGTGTTAAGCCCGGGCTCAAACTCAAGATATAAAATATAATAATTTAAATTTTAAAAATATAATTCATACTATATTTTTTACTTTATAATTAACATAATCTAATGACCAATATATTAAATATATTTTGTTTATAAGTTTTATAATTATTAAAGTTCTTAATCACATAATTGGATAATTTTAAATAAAAAATTATTTGCGTGGAAGAAAGTATTACCGGAGAATTAAAATATATCAAAAGGCCACAAGTAATTCAATATTTTATAAAATAATATGATAATATCTTAATAATTTCAATCCAGTGATGATCAAAATAGAATAATATTTATATTTTATTGAATTTGTGGGTACACAATTTTTCAGTAATAAATAGAAATAAATTTATTTTTTATATTTATTATTTTATTTTCACCTATACTTTCATGCGACGAGTTTTTGCAAAATTTATTGTTTTCATCTAATACAACAAAATATTTCAATCACTTCAAGTATATATAAAAATAGTTACAACGTTGATTTAGAACCTTTACACAAACTAACTTAATGGTGATCTACAAGGATATTAAATAATAATTAAATTACATTAACAGATTGTCCTATTCGGTCCATTTACTTGTGTTGATTATTTTTTATACGCCCTTTAAAAAATATCCTATTCATTCTATTTTAATTATTGATTTATCTTTTTTATGTCTGCTAAGAAAAATAATAAGTTAATGTACTATTTATTATTGATTAAGTTACCCTATTTAGTATATGTTTTTTTAAGAAGTGAACAATATTGACTATAAGGATGTGGTTGAAAATTATGACTTCCTCTATTCCTTTTTAGTTGCTCCCCTCGTTTTTTGGTAAGTCAATTTGACTAAGTTTCAAATTCAAATTATATTAGATTATTTTTTTTTAAAATTAAAATTTAGATATTCAAAAACTACATGAAAAGTATTATAAATTGTATGTTTTTCTTTATTCAATTTGATTAAGAAATACATCTTAAAATGTTGGTCAAAGTTTATATTGTTTGACTCTAGAAATAAAAAGGAAACAATAAAAAGGAATGAAGGGAGTACTAACTTTAATTTTATTTGAAAAGTTATTTTTGAATAATTTTTTTGAGCAAAAGTGATTATTAATTTAAAATGAAGGAATTTTTAATTAAAAGACAATCTATTAAGTGGCAAGAAGAGACCAATTATAAATACACAAGTGGGAGTGGTCTTGAATTAAAAAAAAAGACAAAAATAAAAATATTTAACAAAAGAACATCATCAATTGCCATGTGTATTTTCTTAATTCGCATAGTCAAAGAAGTGAAATACCTAAAATGTCCTTGTGAGGACTACTAAAAGTTGAAATCCTCCCTTATATATAGTAGTAATATATGTATTTGCTGATTTTCCAATCAAACTTCCTTTCTACTATACAATAAAAAGTTGTGATACAAATTATATTTTCTTAATTATGTTTGAGTTCGAACTGAGCAAGAGCCTCGTATAATAATATCAATACATATATATATATAAAGGAGAAACATAGAAAGGGTGATGTGACACCTCTCTACGATCTCCATTTATATTTATCTATTTTCTCCTTTTTTTTTTTTAGATATTTTCTCTCATTTGTTTCAATTATTTTATTTTACAAACTCATCTTAATTCATATTTTCATTACATAAATTCTACTCTTAATTAATATTAATAATGTTAGGAAGAAGGGAAGGTAAAATTGGAATTACAGCTGCTACACATAATCATAGATGACATACTAAATAAATGGAGAGAAAATGTAGCAAGATTTTAGGAGAAAAATATGGAGCATAATTTGGAGCAAAATATGGTTGTTTGGAATGTAGAAGGAGGAAGAGAGAAAATAAAAAAGGTAGGGATTTAAGTAATTAATTTGGAATTTTTGTAAAATTTTTTTCAAGATAGAATGTAATGTAATAAGATAAAGTTAGCATGTGTATATATGTAATTTTCCCTTTATTTATTTATTTATGAATGACTACAAACTTGAACTTCACTGTCATGACTATAAGAGTTTTCAGATTCTTACAAAAGAATATAATTGGACTTAATGTTTGACCATAAGCCCAAGAGTTAATTGGGCCCAAGCTACAGGCAAATGCCTAGGCTACAGGATTTGAACGACATATTGTTTATTTTCTATATTAATTAGTGGAAGAATAACGTAAACATACACTTTAATTTATCATATTTACACAAATTTCTACTCTTACAAAGTAATTACAAGAATTTTAATTAATTATGTATCTTCGTTTGATATGTCGGAAGCTAATTATGTATCCCGACATACCCAAAATTGAAAAAATGTATCAGGAGTTAATTATGTGTCTATACAAAAAAAAAAGTATCTTTGTTGGATGTATTATGTACCTTGACAGATCCAAAATCGAAAAAAATATATCTGAAGCTAATTATGTATTTTTATATAAAAAAAAATGTATCTAATCAAAAGTTAATTATGTATTACGATAGACTCAATATCGAAATTTTCAGTAATTATACAAAATATGAAGATTTTCTATAATTAAGCTCCAAAATATTGGAATTTATATTATTTTTCTCTTGAAAATTATACTTTTTTAAATATCTATTTTCTTTTGGCTAGTTTTTTGGTAGTTTCTATAAGTTGCAAATGAATAATGGATTGGAGTGATGAGTTCCAGCGAATCAACAGGTTAATCACACTTAATGAGTTAAAATGTGTATTATAATTTAGAATCCAACTTGTCTAATTCTTATTACGTTTTTATTATTTTATTTATTCTTTTATAGTATGTTTTATCACTTTATAAAATTATTATTCTTAATTATATAAAATATATCAAATAGAATAAAGTATTTTTAACAAAATTCTCAGGATCAATTTAAGGTGGATATGAAGTAACTTATAAATTATACTACTACTAAAATAAATAAGCAAATCAAGAATCTGCCAAAACATAAAACAAGTGAGCAGTTATAACTTGTTTAACTAATTTTGGCGCCACTATATATATTTCTTATCATATGAAGATAGATTTGACTTTTGAGGCATCACATAATCAAGGAAAAAGAAGCAGCTATTTTCGTCTGCTTATCCATCGTTTAATATCTGCTTATCCATCGTTTTCTCTTTAGTTTTTCTATCATTTCTTCCTCTTATGTTAATTAGCTTTCTTGGTTATTTCAGTAATGTCATTTTAATTTGGTGTTGACATACTCTCAGTTCCTACGCAAAATTTGGGTAAATCTCACTATGAACTGTTTAAGTGTTATGAGTTGACTGATTATCTGTCTCTTTCTTCTCGTGATTCTTGTTTATGTTCTTGAATTCTTGGATCAGATTACCGATTGTAATTAGAACTCTTACAGTTGACAATGTGAACAATGATTTTCTTGATAATTTACCCCCTGTCTGCTGTTGAAATTCACTCAGTGTTTTATACTTGTCAAGCGATTTCAGGGTGAGATTAAAGTTTATTTTCTTGTTTATGTGTAATAAATTGACTGATTATCGGATTCTTTATGTTCAAGAGTTGTTGGATGGGATGGCTGATTTTAATTAGAACACTGAGTTTCTTGGAGATTGCTCATTTTTTCATCCTTGTTTATGTTTTACAGTCAAAATATTGGTGAAATTTTGCACTATGATGGATCCAGACGTACTTAGCAATCTCCCTGATAATATGTAATTGATGAAATTCTTATCCGTGTGCCTTTTCCAGATGCTGTTTGCACAAGCATTTTGTCGAAGAAATGGAGATATACCTGGTGTGGACTTCCACATTTGATGCTTGATTCTGACTTTTGGAAACCTCAAAAGAGGATACAAGTAGCTTTACGACGAGCATCCACAACATTATGACGAGAATCATTCGGGACCAATTACAAACTTTACCTTGTGCATTCAGTACTGGAAAAGTTGCCCTCGTATTGTGACAACTTGTTATCTTTCCTCTGTGGAAAAGACATTCAGCATCTGGTTCTTAGACTTCCGAGATCATTCGAGTTGCCTTCTTTACTTTTCACATGTTTGCAGCCGAGGCATCTGTCTCTCCAAAACTGTTTGTTACTTCCTCCACCAGCCTTCAAAGGATTTGATCGGTTAATAGGTTTAGAGATACATGATTTTACGATTCCTTCAAAGTTGCTTGAAAGTTTAATCTCTCATTGCTTGTTGCTTGAGCAATTGGTGTTAAATATCTCAGATACTTTGAGCGACGTCATTGAAATTAATGCTCTCAAGCTGAGATCATGTGACTTCACGGGCGATCTGACAACTATCTGCTTAAATCGTGTCCCTCTTTTGGCTAAACTTTCTCTCAGGCATTATCACGAGGACTGGAAAAAATTTGATGTCCCAAGTTTTTTTAAAATCAAATTTTTTTGAATCTTGTTCTTCTCTCGAGCATCTTCACTTGGATTACACGGTAAATATGGCTTCACAACTCATCATTCTGTTGGATTTTCTGTAGTTATACACATTATTTGACATTCGAGTCATCCTGATTTTTGGCTTGTTTCTTCCTGAGACGTTGCTAGAGGCCAAGAAATACCGACAGAGCTTCCCTTTCATCTGATGTGTGTCAAATGCCTTTGTATGTGTATTTATCTTGGCAGCGATGAGATTCTGTGTGCTCTTTGTTTGATAAGAAGCTTCCCATTTTTACGATATCTGGAAATTCAGGTTTCTCTTTTCATTCTCTTTCTTCTGTGGTGACTTTCTTCTTTTTATACTCAAATCATCAATAAGCTTACGTAGTTGAGTTTTGTTATGTTTTTCTTAGATGGAGTACAATATTCTGCATGATATGCCGGCTCTAGTAAGTCTTGAAATGGATGCTTTTCCAGATGTAATATCTAAGCATCTAAGGGAAGTTAAGCTAATCGAAGCTAATGGCAGTATGCGGGAGATGCAACTTATCAAGCTTTTGTTAGCCAAGTTACCCGCGCTGGTGAGAATGTCCATCAAGCCCCACACATGTTTGGAACAATCTGCAATATTCAAAAGACTTGCTGATCTAAGAGAATTTGAGTGCGCGTCACCTAAAGCAGAAGTTCTCCTTAAACTAGTATAAACACCTACATTATGTACCATGATGTTAGGGCATGAGGAGTTTTGATGATAGACATGTGAATGAAACACGTTGAAGAAGCTGGTCCATTCAAGGTGAAATAGTCTAGCTGGCACAGGAGTTTGAATGATATGATTATGTGTTCAAGACAAACTTAGATAACATTGATTACATCAGAAGCCGAGTTAGATCAGACTAGAAGTCTTGAAGAAGTCAAGTTGATCAAGGAGTTCAGTAAGAAGAGGATTTGAATTAAAAGAATCCTATCAAAACTAAGAGAGGTGAGGCGGCAGCAAAAGGGAAAAGAATTAACTGATAGAGTTCTACTGAAGAAAGAATTGAACATAAAAAAGGACTCTATCACAGGTTGGCTTAAATACAACAAACATGACTCAAAGCCAGTACTGACGCACGTACTGAAAAAGTCAATCAACAATCAGCATACATACTTGAAGAAGAACCAAGCCTCTTACTTAGCAGGTCATAAACTGTGTAGTAGTTAGGTTCTGGTATTGTAATGAGTCATTGATTCTAGTCTCATAAACTGTGTAGTAGTTAGGTTCTGGTATTGTAATGAGTCATTGATTCTAGTCTCAGTAATCTATAAACTGAGTTAGGAGTTGTCGTCTTCAAGTTTGGGAACACTTATCTTGGGAAGATTAGTGTTTTTGTAGTAACAGGAGTTAGAAGTTTTAATTCCTAGGTTACAAGAAGTCTTGTAATTTTGTTGATTGTTGAGGCTCAAGTATTTTAGTGAAGTTGGGTTAAATCCTGTAGAGGTACAGGTCGTGTTTTTTTACACCTTTCTTGAGCCGGGTGTTTTCCACGTAAAAACACTGTGTTCAGTTTACTTCTGCGAACCACGTTTACTTACTTGTTCCACAGATAGGCAATTAGTAGGACGCATACTCTTAACACATGATGTTTGATCCAATGTTCAATCAGAGACCATGCATGATCTTTGGGTAAAATGTTTTAGGTGCTGAAGTTAAAGACACAAATGAATGTATTGATGCAGTAGTTAAACATGTGTTTTGCCTAATAGCCATTTTGGATGGTTTCTTTAACTTTGTCTTTACTGTTACCATTACATGTCTGTGCTTGTAATGTGACTGACTTCATAATTTCTTCTTCCTTTCTCCTCTTCTTTGGTACTATCTTTTTCCTCTTCAATAGGGGTAGTATTATTTACAACTGAAACTTGTTTTCCACTTCTCTTATGCACATCATTTGCTAGCATTTTTTCAAGGTCTATCGTAACACATTCTACGCATGCATACAAGCATCACAATGCATTTGAACATTCAACACAACTGTTACTTTTGGAGGAGGCAGACACATATATTAAACCCTACCAAAAGGTACACTATTAATTTGAGTTCGGAGCCTAAAAGATAATTTTTTCATCCAAAATTTCGAAGGGGCATATGAAAATGAAAAATTCCAAAACGTCCAAGGCAAACACGGCCATTAAAAGTTGACACTGTCAGTTACCTGGTAAAGTACAATGCGGAAGCACGATTTCACCTTACAAGTTAAATGAAATCACTAACCTTATCCTTTGAAAGTGGGGAATAAATTCCCATAGAGAAGGCCTTTAACTGGTTGATGGGTCTTACTTGTAAGTCAAATATGTGCTCTCACCTTGCAAGTTTGACTCCCATGATATTTGCCTTGTAACAGCTTTAAAATTTGCGTAGACTCCTTTCATTTGCGTCAATCCTAAAGATTTTTATCAAAGTGCATGATTCAAAATATTTGTTGAACTTTATTTATTTATTACTTTAAGATGGATGATAACAAGGTAAGAGTAAATTTACATTGAGGTGGTGCACATGTCTGGAGAACCTTTAAAAATAAGATGCTTGAAAGGAGATGCTCTGTAACACAAGATGAAAGCAGAGAATCTAACTAAGACAAACTCAAGGCTGTACACAAATACGATTTAACAATAGATGTAACCTCCAAGTCAAGAGTCGATTGTTATTTTTATTTATACATTGGGCAAATTCAAAATGAATAAACTGAAACATCCAATTCCATTTTATCTTGTGACTATTTCTCCACTTTTATGTGGCTCCTGAAAACGCTCGTCAGTACTGATTTCGACTCCAAAGATGCCTTCAGCAACTCCAGCGCCTGCAAAATAGCAGTAGGAGTTCACTAAGTAGGAATAGTTAATCGAAGTAAAAAGGAAATACAAAACAACACGAGCAAAAGTTATTTGAGTTTATTTCAAATACACTGAATGGTGTAAACAAAATTTTAGTACTATCAGTTCACCTGGAAAAAGATTCAACATGTAACCTGTTATAAAAGGTGGGATTCTACAACATATTAAAACACAGTGATACTGTAGAAATGCTTTAAATTTAAGGATAATTGATTACCTCTTCCATTCCGAAACTTACTACTAGCTCCTCTAGTACACCTACATCCTTGACATTAAACTTGTTGAGAAGGGCAATGCACGAAATGGTGGACATGGGCTTAACGACCAAGTCATCTGTCACCATGTATGTCACCACATCCTTCACGAAACCCTTTGTTGCTGGCACAGCAGATCCACTCGCTACTGGCGGAGCAACATACATCAACTTTCTTGAAATAAGACATTGACAACTTATACATTCTGCATTAGGGTCAGTAGAAACAGCTGAGTGGGAACTATTGTTGGAACAGCCATAAAAAGTCTTCTCATGTGTCGGACCGTCATTCAGTAATAAAAAAGGAACAGAAGAGATCCCAACTGAAGACTTGGGTTTTAAAAGGATATCCTTGCATTGGTTTGATTGAATATAGGTGTCCTTAAGATTTTCTACGCTTTCGTAGAGGTTAGGCAAGGATCCACACATTCCTTTCTCCTTGAGAAGCCTAATAACAGTTCCCGCAGGCAATGAGAGAATCTGAAAGAGGAAATCTACACAATCCTTTTCAGCCTCAGCAAATAGTACTTTGCCAGCATTAGTATCAATCAAAAGCTTCATGCTTAATTTGGCGTCAGAAGTAGTCGTCATTGTGTCCTGGATGTTGAAGACCTACAACTTTATCAAAGCACAAACACAGTAAAGAAAGAAAAGCTAAAACAGGACAAGCTAGGCCATGTAACGAGACTTAACTTCCTTCGATTCCCTTTCAATCCTACTACTACATACATAAAACAGCAGCATGTGTATAAAGGAATTCAAATTGTAGCTACAAGAGGCAAGAATAGGTGCTATGTTATCCTCGGAGATTTAGAGTTTTTTTCAAATTTAATAATGGCTAGGTGTGGTCTAATACAACAACAACAACAACATAACCAGTGTATTCCCACAAAGTGGGGTCTGGAGGTGTGGTCTAATACACTTAAATATTTGCAATTGCTCCATCTTAGTATAACTTTTGACACAGTAGTGAAACAGTTACCTATTGCATGCAGTCGAACCGATACACTGATCAAGATTCTCTTTCTTAATCTCAAATATGGAGAAATGCAATGAAACACAGACTCTATCTAAAAAGTCTTACCTTAAAATAGATTAGGAGTTATATATGGTATTCTATTCCATGAGATACCTGCCACCTCCCACCTCCCACCTCCCACCTCCCACTAGCAACTACCATCAGATATCAGGCAACTCTGTCCACCAAGGCTAGGAGGACAAGTGGAAAGAAATCATCTAGTGTTATATCCATAAAACTCGAGAGAGTCGGCTTCTTCATTGCTCATGTGACATGGATATTACAATTATTAAAAATTCCTAGCATTTTGCACCTCTAATGTATATCCTTTTTTTCAATTTATACTTTATGTTTCAATTTTTAAGATTTCCTCCCTAATCTATCCATTTCGTTGCATGGGATATATGTCTCCTGTCACCACCAACAATTACCAGTAACTCTGTTCTAGACTATATATAGGTAACTCTACTCTAGCCTTGGCATGCAGGCTATATAGGTAACTCTACTCCAGTCTTGGTGGAAAGTGTTACCTGATATGTGTTGCTCGTGGGAGGAGGTAGATATCCCGTAAACTCTATTCTAGCCTATATAGGTAACTCTACTCTAGCATTAGTGTACAAAGGGAGGTGACAGATATACCGTGAAATTAGTTGAGTTGCACACAAGATGGCACAAAAACCACGGTTATAAAAAAAAAAGTAAAAAAGAAAGATACAGGTTTAGATACTAAGTACACTAAAACTTTTGGAAAATGCATGCTTTTCTATTTCATATAAATTACAATATTTTGAAATAACAAAAGGATTTTTGTGAAATTGATTCCAAACAAGGGACACACTAAAGAATTAGGTGATCAACTTTGTCCTTAATGAGCTCATAACTTCATGAAAGAGTAAACAAATCAATAAACACAGGAAATTTTTTAATTACACTGAACCAACTTAACTTTTAGTATTTTATAACATCCAAAATTCTGAATCTGATAAGCTAAAATTAGCATGCTTATAGAAACTTTTAACAGCAGTTGTATAATAATTCTACATCAAAAAAATTACCTGCAAAGTAAAGGAGAAATATTGGAGACTGATGGACAGTAAACCCTACGATTGAAAGAGGAAAGAAGGACCAATTCTTTTGCGTGAAAGGAAATTCTAGAATCTTCTCGAATTTCAAAAAGGAATATATGTATTTTCTGCAATAAAATTGAATAATACACATAGAAAAAGTAAAATAATTAGTTGGGCCTATAGGACAAGCCCACTATGATGAACATTCGAAGAAGAATGCACACAAGTAGCAATTTAATTGGCACGATTTGCTCTTTAAATGAGTTGAATTTAATTTTTCATTTTAAACATTAGCTTATGCCAGCGAAGTATAACTTCTTACAAAACTCGTAAAGTATTATGATATGAAAATAAATTTAACTCCCGCAAGAAAAAGTGTAGCCCTTATACATGTAGTGCATAAGAACATATAGTTCATACACCTCACAACCAACTTAAACAACAAAATTTTTGATTAATTCGTTTAAAGTTTAATTCTAATTCCGAACCTAAAAAAGCTTGAAGATTTATTTTGTAGTCGTAAACTTGAGACATATTTATTTAAACTTTAACTTAACAATCCATATTTCAGATAATCAGACATTACCTCAATTTAATTATACATTTTCAACCCTTAATTTATTGATTATGGTATCAATTACAAGGCTGGTTGATGACATCAATTGCAAGTAGAAAATAATAAGGTTAACTGTAATTAAAAGAACTGAACACGGAATTGCCTTTACTACTTTGTTTTGAGGGGGTCAGGGCAACAAGGAAACAGCCCAGGCAAAAGTGCAAGGTACGGCCGCCTACAATAGACTCTTGTGACCAAATCCTATCTGGACCCTACACATAATGAAAACTTTAGTGCGCTGAACTGCTCTGTTTATTCCGTTATAATGATGGAGATGGCTGGAAAAGCTCGAAAATAAAGATGCTTGAGTAATCAGATACACGAATAGAAGAAAGTCAAAGGTATACACAGGTTCAGATTTAACAATAGATGTAACTTACAAATCAGAATTAACCCAAAAGGAATTGAAACAAGAGAAAACGACTAATATATCTATATCTCTATCTATATCTTTATCTATATGGCAATTTAAAGCTGAAACATCCAATTCCGTTTTGTGTTATGACTATTTCTCCACTTTCACGTGGCTCATGAACACATTCGTAAGAACTGTTTTCGACTCAAAAGATGCCTTCAGCAGCTCCAGCGCCTGCAAAATGATAGCAGGAAGTATAAATACTTAACAACGAAACAACATGAGCAAAATTACTGAGTATATATCAAGTGCGCGAATAGTTTAAAAAGGAATCAATATACTATTACGTCTAACCTAAAACAACAGCGATATGTAACTATTCATAAAAAGCGAGATTAGAAACCGTTCAGTGATAGTATTCAAACTCTTTAATTACCTCTTCCATTCCAAAAGTTACTACTTTCTCCTGCAGCGCACCAACGTCCTTGACATTAAACTTGTTGAGAAGGGCAATGCTGGAAATGGCGGACATAGGCTTAACCACCAAGTCATCCGTCACCATGTAGGTTACTACCTCCTTCACAAAACCTTTTGTAGCTGCCACAGGTTCCTTCTCACCCTGTGGTGGAGCAACATACGTCAACTTTCTTGACAATGTAAACTTATTCCCACAATCTGGACACATAGCACGAGGATCATCAGACACTTTAGCGTGGGAATAAGAGTAGCAACATCCATACAATGTCCTTTGAGTCGGAATGTTATTATTAAGCAATAGAAAAGGAACTGAAGAGATCCCCCATTCGGCTTTAAAAGGACATCCTTGCATTGCTTCAATTGAATATAGGTGTCATTCAGATCCTCTATGCTCTCGTAGATGTTGGGCAAGCACCCGCTCATTCCTTTCTCCTTAAGAAGTCCAATGACAGTGCCCACTCGCACTGAAAGAATGTTAAAGAGGAAATCAACACAATCATTTTCAGCCTTGGCAAATAGGACTCTGCGTGCCTTGGTGTCAATCAACAGCTTCAAGGTTAGTTTGGAATCTGAATTCATCATTTTTGTTTGGCTGATAATTGCTGCAAGTTTTGTTCCAAAACCATTAGGCAAATCACTTATCAAAAGCACAAATACAGTAAGAAACACAGCTAAATGAGTCCCGTTAGTTTCAATGGTTTCAAAGATAAATTTCAGCTTATTGATAATTAGAGTTGCAACAACTCTATAACCTATTAATCGGAGTCCAAATTGTGGTTACCACAGCTAGGATAGTTCTTACGTTATCCAAGGAGATATGCTACTCCCTCCGTCCGAAAATAAGTGTCACTGCACTTATTTGGGAAGGAGAGAGTACTCCTTTTAAACTGAACTTTGGGTTGGTAAGATATTTCAGACTTCAAAATTTGAACTTGCTGTACCATCATGTAACTTATAAGTTTCCTTTAGCCCATTTCACGTCCATTAAGAAAAACAGCAAAAGCAAAGTATAATTTACTAAATAACCCTTATGTATTAGATGTTTATTGATAATTGAGAACACAGTACTAATCAAAGTTCTCTTCATAACCTCTAAAAAGTGGAGCAACTAAGGAGCTTGCAAAGAAACTAAATCCTTTTCTGTGAATCTTATGGTTGCCATATGGACAAAAATTATATACAAATATACTCAATCAAAAATCATTTCTACTGCATCCATGATGGAGTATATTTTATCTACAATACGTTTTACATTCTATTCACAAAAGTCACTATTTCTTCATTAGTCACTCATGTGACATGGGTGTTACCATTCCTAAGATATGCAGCACAAAGTTATATATTGCACACGCATCAGAAGTCCGGTCCAGGCTTAACTATAACGTGGTGACTCAGCCAAAATTTAACTTTTAGTAGACTATTTTGTACAAAGGCTAATCTTAGGAACTTATAATAGCAGTTTTCATTAATTATACATCTGAAAACTTACCTGCAACTATAAGGCGTTGTATTGGAGGGAAATAGCCTCACGTTAGAACGGAGGGAAGGTTTCGTGGATGAAAAGATTTTCCACAGAATATTCTACAACTGTAAAAAGAAAGGGTTATATATTAATTATTGACAATACATGGAAAAAGTAAAATAATGGGAAGTAATATTTGCATATATTCTGTATCCCTAGAATATAGGATCTAGGAGATTTATTAGCAAGAATAAACTCTGTATGTATAAAGCAGGACACCACTCCTTCAATACTTCCACTACTATTTTATCACTAAACACAGATTGATTCTTTTTCAGATATCTTTACAGAAAGATGACGACTTGTGAATCCAAATTGAGCATGAGGCTTTTGATTGACACCAAGGCTGACAAAGTACTATTTGCGGAGACTGATAAGAATTGTGTTGATTTCCTTTTTCACATTCTGTCGTTGCCGGTGGGAACTGCTGTTAGTCTTCTTAAGGTAAAAGAAATAAAATGTGGATGTTTGTCTAACCTCTATGAAAGAAAGCGTAGAGAATATGAACGACATGTATATTCATTCGAAGGATGTCCTTTTAAAACCCAAGTCTCCAATTGAGATTTCTCCCGTTCCTTTGCAATTGCTTAACAAGGTTCCCGCGCGCGGTAAGCAAGACTTTTTATGGATGTTCCAACACTTACTATAAGTATAACCATTGCTCAACTGTTTCTGATGACTCTAGTGCCGTGTGTCCAACCTGTAAATATGGCATGTCAAGAAGGTTGGCGTATGCTGCCCCGCCCGTAATGAATCAAGCAGCTGTGGCAGCAGCTACGAAGGGTTTTGTGAAGGATGTGGTGACAGACATGGTGACGGATGACTTGGTCGTTAAGCCAATGTCCACCATCTCTAGCATTGCCCTTCTCAATAAGTTTAACATTAAGGATGTTAGTGCCCTGCAGGAGGTAGGAGTTAATTTCGGAATGGAAGAGGTAATCAATTAAATTTTGAGCTAATGTAGGCAATTCTTTATACAATTTTAACTTGTACAGTGTCAAAATGTAGAAATTAAACTTGATTAATTTTGCACTTTTTGTTTGGGCAAGTTGTAATACTTAGTAAACTCCTGCTACTACACTTTTGCAGGCCCCGAGTCGAAAGCAGTTCTTACTAGTGTTTTCATAAGCTCCATAAAAACGGAGAAATAGTCGTAAGCATAAAAGAATTGGATGTTTCAATGTTTTTTTTCCTTAGGGAGTTGATTTCAAGGTTCATGAACAAACCATTTATCAATCTTTTCACTTTGTTTAATTTGAGATCATTTTATTATAATATTCTTTGCTATTTGAACCATTATCAAAATGGACAGGAATATAATAAGCAATATCACAAAGTGAAAGGAAGCAAGAAGAAAAACACACAGATTTCTTGACGGAAAAACCACGACAGAGGAGGAGAAATTCACTATAATGGAGAGAAATAAAATGAGGAGGAAACGAAAGTCTCAATGACGTATTTATATTACGTTCAGAAAGACCCACTAAATGCACTTATATAATACATGAGTACATGTAACACCCCGCATTTCGGGCTAGAATAAAAAATATGACTCTGATGCGTTGATAATCCCAGAGCCTTAAATCCTATACCAATTTGGCATGTTAATCAATTTTGTAGTATGTGAATCCAGTTGAGCATGAATTTAGACCATAGAAGTCCTTCAACTCAAGGACGAGTTAAAACCATTTCGATCGATTAAGTTTTAGTGGACGTTGTAATTTGTGTCAAATTCTATTGACCATAACTCATTGTATATGATGAACTGGGTCGTCTACTATATACCAAATTGTAGATAATTGAATAAGCTTTCCAACGATACCAAATTCGCCTAAAACGGACACCCGGTGAAGAAGTTATGACCTTTCAAAGTTGAATGTGTCGCCTATGCACATATAGGCGATGCATAGGGCGGCGCCTATGCAAATATAGGCGATGCATAGGGCGGCGCCTATGTAAATTTAGGCAATGCAAAGGGCGGCGCATAGTTATGGTTTCAGGTGACGAAAACACTCCGTTTTGAGTTACTTTAAGTGCAAGTTAGTCCTTACAAAACCCAAAACGTCCTTACCCACTCCTAAACGGATTTGGGCCTATTAACAACATTGAAGCCTCCTATAAAATCCCAAAATCTAATCCTTCAAGAACTTAAGAGAAGGAGCAACTAGGGTTTGAGAAAATAAGCTTGAAGGACCGATCATTCCGAAACTTCTTCGTGAAACAAATTACAGATTCGGAATCCTCTCGACGTAGGCTTCGATAGACACCAAAAATTCGTGGAGAATAAGGTACGCGGGGTTTTCCTAAAATCTCATGGGCATAGAAATCATGTTTTAAGAATTGGGTTTTCGAATTCATGTACATACTCATGTTTTAGAAGTTTTAATGATATTGTTTTGGCCTTTTGGCTTTCCCCCAAAGTGATTTGAAAATTATATGTATATGTATATATGAGTTTTTCCCGAAATATGAATTGAAAGCATGGTTTTCATGAAACCCCTCTCTTAATGTAAATTTTTCCATGTTTCACGTAATATACAATGTTTTGAACACGAAAGAGAGGGTTGTAAATGTTGAATATGCATGTAATGAAAGAATGCATGGTTTTGCCAAAATACACATGACCACCATATGTTTGATGAAAGTTTTGCATGGATTTGACTTGAGTTTCGGAACATGACATCTTTAATGCAAATTACATGTTTTGGTGGTCTAAACTATGTTTTGAATGAAAGCTCTCGCTTAATACATTATGGCTCAGAAATAGGACTTGCAAGTCTTGGTATGACGATACCAACTCAGACAAATGCCATAACAGACACAGACTAGTTCAGAAATCAGATTTTTATCAGACTTTCATGATTTAGGAATTTCAGAATGATACATGTTCAGAAAAGGCTAAAATAGGGCATAAAGAGAGCTTAGGTGTTCCCTGAAGAAGGCGGGAGTTCAAACAACTCATTGCCTAAAACCGTGGTTTGCCGACCCGGGTATACTATTATGCGCTGACTTAAATGTCCTGTGGCGTATCAAACTCAGACACTCCAACCCTTGCGGCACACTTGGGTTGGGGGCTTTCCCGCCGAGTCAATGGCATATTCCATACAGCCCGTGGAATATTCAGACTTGTAGGGGAATACCACCTAACTCAGGAGTAAAACATAGATCATGATTTGAAATGAACAGACAGGTTGCATGTTTTCAGAAAGTGCCCATGTGTTTTTCAGAAACAGTTTTATACATTATGTCTTGATGAAAAATTGCTTTCCCTTAATATATATATATATGTATGTTCCATTATACTACTTTTGGATTGCTTCGCGTGCCAGTACTTTTGTGCTGACCCCCCCTCATTCCAGGTTCTGAGGCACAGTCTAGGGGTCCAGCTACTCAGTAGACATTCTCAGATTTGCAGACTTGATCTCACAGTGGTGAGCCTTCTATTATTCGGAAGGCCTAATTATGTCAGACATTATCTTATTTATTATGTTTTTGATTTACTGGGGGCCTTGTCCCAGTTTCTTTTCAGATAGATGTTTATGTTCTTAGTAGAGATTTCGCAGACGGATGTCAGATAGTATTATTCAGAAATATTGCAGGACTTGACCATGTTTTTCGTACTCAGTTTCAATTCCGCATTTTATTATGATTATGAATGTTGTGCATGATAACCAGATAGAGAATGGGTGTTTCGGGCCTTCATGGTTCGGGATGCTCATCACGGCTAGGGCCTAGGCTCGGGTCGTGACAAACTTGGTATCAGAGCACGGTTCATGGTCCCAGGGTGTCTGTGAAATTGCGTCGGGTAGAGTCTTATTTATTGGTGTGTAGCGCGCCACACTTATAAGAAGGAGGCTACTAGGCGTTTAGGAATGTCTCTTTTTCTTCACGTTCTAGTTCGTGCAATAGAGTCAGAATGTTCCTCTTTCATACTCTAATTCGTGCTATGGTGTCGCCCATACGAAAGTAAAAAGTCATCCCACATTCTTTCCTTACTCTAATGTCCTCAGATATGTCTCATTATTAAGGTGATTCAAGTACAAAAGTTTAGAATCTAAATGGTACGGTACTTTCTGATTGAACCATATAAGAGTTAAAATTTGTGCAAGGACTAAGAATCCGTTAGTGCTTCAATGTGTATTGATTCCGATGTAAACATTGATCCTGATGGAATCGTGCTTTTCAGCTTGAGGTATTAATAGCGTTTAGTCCCCTTCAAATTTATGTTACAAATGTCTTGCTTAAGGGGGATGATGTGTAGTAGAATGTTGGAACTGTATTTCCACCCAAATAGTAGTATGAGTCAAAGTTTTGTTTTCATGACCTATTGGTAATGAAATTAGACCAAGAAGTTGGTGATGTAAAGTCACAAAGTTAGAAGTGAGAGTGAGGGTGATTTACCCCTTATGGTGATAGACTAATGTGGTAGCTAGTAGCATGTGTGGATTGTATGGTAGTCTGTGAAGGAAGCGTTTAACTCAGATTTTTATTCTTACGGAGTAAGATGTGTATCCTTAGATTATGGAATGTTGTGTGACAAGCTTCTATCTCTTGAAAATATTTTATCATCGTGTTGGTGAAACTAAAAAGTCTAGTGAAGCCGTGTGGGGCTCTTTCGATTCACTAACAATTTGTCACTCAACGTGTGGTTCTTGTGTTGGTTGAATATATGTATAGACTCATGGTTGTTGTGGATTTTGAAGGTAGTGTAAATGTATGCTTGGGTAAGTAATTGTGATGTGAGAAAGAAGTATAAGTAGATACGATTGTACGGGGTTATAATATAAGGATAAGGTTGACCATGTCTATTATGAGGCTTTAACCCCCTTGACCCTCTTTTCATTGGTAGTTGTAAACTAGTGCTACTTGTGAGAAGGTATGTAGTAGATTTTTGAGATATTTGGGTAGAATATCCCAATATGATGGATTAGTATATTTATATTATGTTGCATTCTCCATTGGTGGTAAATGATTGATACTAAACTATAGGCTTGAATTGAAATGGTGTGGTGGTAAATAGTGGCACGAGTTTGATGATGCATGTTTTGTGGGATTAAATTAGTAGGCTTGATGTGCTGAAATAGTACATGCTGATGGATTATGATAAGGAAAACCGTTAGGTCATGATCGATTATTGTGGATATGAAGTTCTAGTGCACTAGTGTTTCGTGATGTTTATTTCATAGTTTCCAAGTGAAAATTTCGTGTAAGGTTGGGTTGTAAATCATGCATAGCACTATATTAAGTTTGAACAGTTGATGGCCATGAAGGTGAAAGTGAAGGTTTCTTGACTAATGATACTAGTTATTGGGAAGTGATCTATAGGCTTGAAACAGTCTATCCGAGTGCCTAAGTTTATTTGATTTCATAATGAAGTATGACGGTGTATGTATGATGTAGAAGTATGCCCAGGGTGGTTTAAAACAGCGGTATTTATTCTGATGCTACTACATGTTGTGTGTGACTAGTGGTACCGTTGAGTTGATGTGTGGCGAGTGCCTTGAAAGTTGTGCTAATAGAAATAAGAGTAGAGGTACTAGAGGGTGTGCGCTTCAACTTTGGGGATGCTCATGAAGATTCGAAGTTAGTAAGTGTTCGAGTAATAGATGATGACTATTGGGGTTACAAAATGATAGAGTTTGTCTCAGAAGGCGGTATTTGTAGTAGTTTTTTCCACTTCCAGATGTAGTCATTAGGGTCAATTTATATTGATTACGTGTATTGTCGTTTTTCATACCCCAGAGTGCAGTTAAGTTTAAAGTCTAATACGGTATCTCCCACAACTTAAGATGATGGTTTGAAGCTAAGGGGGAGATGATAGAATGAATAACCAAGTCAGGTTCTTAGATTCTAGTAGTGATGTCATGACGACAGAGAACGTCAGAAAGTGAGAGTGAGACTCAACCCATTCCTATCTTAGTATTTTTCAGTGATCCCAATGCCTACTCAAGCTTTACGTTTTAGTTCCGTGATCATAGTTCGTGATTCCTGTATATGATAGAGAGTCACGTACTCTTCTAGTTCCAAGATAATGAGTTCTACTTCATTCAAGTAGTCGGAATTACATTCCTTATGTTAGGAACTCTAGTTGAGGTCATGCAACTCATGACGCATGTACTCACTCTTTATAGTGTGTTCAGTCCTATATAAAAATCTTCTCATGCTTCAGGGTCTTATGTTTTAACCTTTTAGTGACCTCCCTATGCAATGATAGTGGTGATGATGTAAATGTTCTCGTTGATGGAAGATCATAGTACGTTTGTTTAGATAAGGCCATAAGTATGAAGTGAGATTTTGGGCCAATCTTTGATACATGTGATGTTTAGTGGAAAAGTTTGTGTGTGTATGTTTTTAGGATAGCGCGTGGGAGTTATATTGATAATAGTTTAGAAACTATGTGAATTATGTATTTATGGGTGTTTGCCTTGAAGTTAACATGCGGTTATAAATTAGGCTTGAATGACGTTTTGGGATTGTAGTGGAAGGTCGCAATATGCATTAGCGACTTTATATTAAGAGTTCAGAGTAGTCATTGAAGTAGTAAGACATGTTATGCTTAGGCAGCGATCTTTAAAAGAGATATAGAAGGTGGCGTCATATGGTTTAGAATAATTGCGTAGTGTAGCATGTTGTATTTTTATCACTTAGAGTTAGGCTTGATCGCGGTGTAAGGATGAAGCTATTTTAGACATTAGTAGAATTTTTTTTTTCAATGCTCATATGAGAATTTTAAGCTGAATTGAATGAATAAGATATTTATAGGGAATAGTATAGTTAAGGGATACTCGAGAAGTGTGCTAAGCTTGAAAGTAAGAAGTCGCATTGACTAAGGCCTGAAAATTCTACCCTAGTTTATGAGATATATGCTTATGTTCCATACTATAGAACAGTGTCAATGTTGGGATCCTATAGTCGGATGTCTAGTGTGACTCATGCCCAAATATTTTGCTATCTAATGCTACCAGGACTTCGTAAGGAAGAGTGTTGATAAGATACTCCAGATTGAGTATAAGCCGCTAGTGTAGTTCAGTCTATGTGACCAGCAAATCAGTTTAGCCGTCAGATTCGCATGACTTGTTTTCTCGTCTTTTCATTCAATCATGCTACCCAAAATCTCAGATATGTTACTATTCCAAGATAGAGTATACTAGTATTTGCGAGTATAGGTTAATTCATGCATCATGTGCTCGTTTTAGATTCCAGATGTTCAGATATGATTAAATTTGTAGGTGCCTAGTGCATTGCCTCAGTATTCTGAGCATCTTCGTGAATTGAGCATTCATAGAAGGACATGGGGTCCCAAGGGGTAGATACCCCATTCAGTTGCATGCATAGATTTTTATTACAAGCTCCACACCAGTTATCATTGTGTATTCGGTCATACGTTCACACGTCAGTTCAGTCAGATATGCATTAGAAATGCATGTCCCATAGAAAAAGCTCAGCTTATCTGTGTATTCAGTTCTGCATTAATAAGAACAACTCAATAACAAATCCATACATTAGGTATGCATGTTCATTATGAGAACTCAGCTTATGAGTAGCTCCAGTCGTGTATTCCATGCATCAGATATGCATGTCCGATATAAGAATTCAGAATATCAGTAGTTCCATCCATATGGTCATGTTTCAGATCAGTGTATTCTTTATTAGAAGACATGTCGTGCCTGCATTATTCCATACCTTTAAGGCTTCAACAAGTTCCTACCCATCATTCGAGGATGAATGATCCCAAGGGGGAGATAATGTAACACCCCGCATTTCGGGCTAGAATAAAAAATATGACTCTGATGCGTTGATAATCCCAGAGCCTTAAATCCTATACCAATTTGGCATGTTAATAAATTTTGTAGTATGTGAATCCAGTTGAGCATGAATTTAGACCATAGAAGTCCTTCAACTCAAGGACGAGTTAAAACCATTTCGATCGATTAAGTTTTAGTGGACGTTGTAATTTGTGTCAAATTCTATTGACCATAACTCATTGTATATGATGAACTGGGTGGCCTACTATATACCAAATTGTAGATAATTGAATAAGCTTTCCAACGATACCAAATTCTCCTAAAACGGACACCCGGTGAAGAAGTTATGGCCTTTCAAAGTTGAATGTGTCGCCTATGCACATATAGGCGATGCATAGGGCGGCGCCTATGTAAATTTAGGCAATGCAAAGGGCGGTGCATAGTTATGGTTTCAGGTGACGAAAACACTCCGTTTTGAGTTACTTTAAGTGCAAGTTAGTCCTTACAAAACCCAAAATCGTCCTTACCCACTCCTAAATGGATTTGGGCCTATTAACAACATTGAAGCCTCCTATAAAATCCCAAAATCTAATCCTTCAAGAACTTAAGAGAAGGAGCAACTAGGGTTTGAGAAAATAAGCTTGAAGGACCGATCATTCCGAAACTTCTTCGTGAAACAAATTACAGATTCGGAATCCTCTCGATGTAGGCTTCGATAGACACCAAAAATTCGTGGAGAATAAGGTACGCGGGGTTTTCCTAAAATCTCATGGGCATAGAAATCATGTTTTAAGAATTGGGTTTTCGAATTCATGTACATACTCATGTTTTAGAAGTTTTAATGATATTGTTTTGGCCTTTTGGCTTTCCCCCAAAGTGATTTGAAAATTATATGTATATGTATATATGTGTTTGTCCTGAAATATGAATTGAAAGCATGGTTTTCATGAAACCCCTCTCTTAATGTAAATTTTTCCATGTTTCACGTAATATACAATGTTTTGAACACGAAAGAGAGGGTTGTAAATGTTGAATATGCATGTAATGAAAGAATGCATGGTTTTGCCAAAATACACATGACCACCATATGTTTGATGAAAGTTTTGCATGGATTTGACTTGAGTTTCGGAACATGACATCTTTAATGCAAATTACATGTTTTGGTGGTCTAAACTATGTTTTGAATGAAAGCTCTTGCTTAATACATTATGGCTCAGAAATAGGACTTGCAAGTCTTGGTATGACGATACCAACTCAGACAAATGCCATAACAG
Source organism: Capsicum pubescens (assembly GCA_030864215.1). Classification (NCBI taxonomy): domain Eukaryota; kingdom Viridiplantae; phylum Streptophyta; class Magnoliopsida; order Solanales; family Solanaceae; genus Capsicum; species Capsicum pubescens. The sequence continues at coordinate 20,463,591 of CM061543.1, forward strand.
ACACAGACTAGTTCAGAAATCAGATTTTTATCAGACTTTCATGATTTAGGAATTTCAGAATGATACATGTTCAGAAAAAGGCTAAAATAGGGCATAAAGAGAGCTTAGGTGGTTCCCTGAAGAAGGCGGGAGTTCAGACAACTCATTGCCTAAAACCGTGGTTTGCCGACCCGGGTATACTATTATGCACTGACTTAAATGTCCTGTGGCGTATCAAACTCAGACACTCCAACCCTTGCGGCACACTTGGGTTGGGGGCTTCCCCTCCGAGTCAATGGCGGATTCCATACAGCCCGCGAAATATTCAGACTTGTAGGGGAATACCACCTAACTCAGGAGTAAAACATAGATCATGATTTGAAATAAACAGACAGGTTGCATGTTTTCAGAAAGTGCCCATGTGTTTTTCAGAAACAGTTTTATACATGATGTCTTGATGAAAAATTGCTTTCCCTTAATATATATATATGTATGTTCCATTATACTACTTTTGGATTGCTTCGCGTGCCAGTACTTTTGTGCTGACCCCCCCTCCTTCCAGGTTCTGAGGCACAGTCTAGGGGTCCAGCTACTCAGTAGACATTCTCAGATTTGCAGACTTGATCTCACAGTGGTGAGCCTTCTATTATTCGGAAGGCCTAATTATGTCAGACATTATCTTATTTATTATGTTTTTGGTTTACTGGGGGCCTTGTCCCAGTTTCTTTTCAGACAGATATTTATGTTCTTAGTAGAGATTTCGCAGACGGATGTCAGATAGTATTATTCAGAAATATTGCAGGACTTGACCATGTTTTCCGTACTCAGTTTCAATTCCGCATTTTATTATGATTATGAATGTTGTGCATGATAACCAGATAGAGAATGGGTGTTCTGGGCCTTCATGGTTCGGGATGCTCGTCATGGCTAGGGCCTAGGCTCGGGTCGTGATAGTACAAATAAATCATAAGTCCAAAAACACAAACGTTTATATAAGTGCAATTTAGTGGGTTGTTTTTGGATGTCTTAAATACGTCATTGAGACTTTCGTCTTCTCATTGTATTCCTCTCCATTATAGTGAATTTCCCCCTCCTCTACCTGTGGTTTTTCCCATCAAGGGTTTTCACGTAAAATGTGTGTGTTCTTTTTTTTCTTCGTTTTATGGTATTGCTTATTTATGTCTGTTTCAATTACAATGTGTCATCTGAATGCTAGCAAAACAAACCTTGAAAGAACGATTAATAAGAAGACAAAAGAGAAATCACCAAAAGAGACACAATAAGTTAGGTTGTTTAGTATTGACCTACCTCCACATGCAGAGATGAGCAATCCATGATATAAAAGAGAGTACAAAATATTAAGAAAAATAACTTTACAAAATTCACTCCAAATAAAAAATCTTCACACGAGTTGTAATAATCCAGACTTTTAATGAGGGGTAAGTGGGTAATTTAGCCATTATTATTATTATTAATTAATATAATTAAAGTGAGTAATTCAAAAGTCAAAACTCATTCCCTTACTTTGCTTTTCACAACTTAAAAACTGAAGGAGTAGAATATATAGGGTTTTATTTCTTGTCCCATTATTTTTAGAGAGAGCAAGCAGAAGGCACGTTAAGAAAAAATTAAATTGGGGAGTGCAGACAACTTTAGAAGGGAGCAAAACAAGTTTTCATAAGAAGCAGGTATGAAATTCTTCCTTGATTCTTTGGCACAAGGATAGTTCATGCATCTTGTTGTGTTTTGATAAAGCAAAAGATTCAATGAATACTAGTAGGATCCTATTTTTAATTGTATGTTAGTATGGAAAAAATATTAGAGTAATGATTTCTAATCAATGGTAAAAGCATGTCGTGATTACATCATGATTGGTGAATGATTGCTTAGCAATCTTAGAACATTGACAAGGGTTCAAGCCATTACTTTTATTCGTTAAAGTTAATGTTGGAATAGTGTTTCTATGGGATTTTGTTTTTTCATATTATTTTATTTGTATGAGATGCTACTTCGAAATATGAGTATTATTATATTAAGCAAAATTTTCACCAATTAAGTTTGAATAGTGAGATTAAGATCTTTTTAAATTTTGGGTTTAATATGTGAGATAGTAAGGTTTAGTTCTAAGATTAAAAGTTAGGGATATTGAGACTTGACCGGATTTGCTTACTTAATATCGTTAATTAATATTTTGGTATAGATTGAGGGCTATTGGAGGTTGTTTGATTGGTGTTCTACGCGTTGCAAGGTTGAAAATTTTGTCATTAGCGAGGTAAGTGAGACTTTAAGCTTTGGTGCTTGCTTTTCAAATTTATTTTAAAAATATATTTTTATCTGTTCGGTCCATGTGTTGGGACGAGCGTGTGCTTGACAGAATCAATGGTCTTTAAGGCCGGCCGCATATACTTTATGTTAAGAATACTAATTCTCCTTTTATAAATTATTTTGTGATGTGATATGATTGTGTACTGTGAGATTGGGGCATTGTGTATGCTTCTTAATTCCTTTGGGGCATTGCTTATGTTTCTTAATTCCTTTGGGGCATTGTGTATTCTTCTTAATTCCTCTGGGGCATTGTGTATGCTTCCCTTGAGCATTGTGTATGCTTGTTGATTTTATATGGGACATTGTGTATGTTTCCCTTGAGCATTGTGTATGCTTGTTGATTTGATATGAAACATTGTGTATGCTCCCCTTGAGTATTGTGTATACTCCTGATATATTTGATGCATTGTATATATTGCCCGAAACTTCTTGTGTTGGCTAATTACTTTGATTTCAAATGGTGATAAGTTCTTTGTATGAAATTGTATTGAGATATATGGTTCTTGATGAAGGATTATTGAGCCTCGTTGGTTACCTTATTATGATAGAGTTTCGTGTGTAATAACTTTATGTTCCTGGTGTTGTTGTATTTTCTAATACTTTTCCCAAGAGTACTTAAAGCAGCGAGCCGATGATCTTATCGAGTTATATTTACATATAGCTCACTCCTTACTTACATGTCTATAGATACCGGTGCGGAGGGAGAGACTAGTGGATGACGGTTCTTACGCGCGAATTCCATTACTGAGGTGAACCTTCCCAATTGGTCGTGAAGGCTGTCATTCAGTGTTAGATCTTTTAGATTACATTTCTTTTCATTGGGTTTGCATGCCCGAAAGTTGAACTCATGTAACTCTGTTTAGATGCTCCATGAACTTAGAGTGGGATTTGGGTTAGAGATTTGATATCTAAACTACTGCCGTTTTCATAAAACTCTAAACGGTATCTTGTTGGATAATTACTCTGCGTTAATGATTATTTTATGCATGTGGGGTTGTATATGTGTGTTTGTAGACCATGTAAATGTATGTAAAATTAGTTCTCCCGACAAGTGGTGTTAGCGGGAGCCAGTCACGTCTAAGGATTATTTTGGGACGTGACAAAGTTGGTATCAAAGCCTAGGCTTTAGGTCCCGGGTCATGGAGCAGTGTTTAGTAAATTCTTGTTCATTGGTATGTAGGCGCCCATACTTATGAACTTGAGGCTACGGAACATCTAGGAAGTTTTTTCCTTTTTATTCATTATTCGTGCGTTGAGTTGGATTAAGTCTAACCTTTAAATATTGTTTCGCAGATGGTTAAGAGACGTGGTTCTTCCTATGCTAGTCAATTTAACGCACCTACTGGACGTGGTACTGGACATGGTTCTACCCGTGGTAGTGGTCAAGTTGGGTCTAATCCAACTAGGCCTTGACTAGGGCACAGACTAATCCTCAGCATGGAGTTAGGAGTGGGGTCCAACCCCAAGTTGTGGCTCCTAAGCGAGTACAGGACCAGGTTGATCATGATACTCCAGCTGCAGCACCTGTTGCTGTACCTACTATTACATTGCCTGCCGACCTTGTGGTAAGAATGTTGAGTGTACTGGAGGCATTGGAGCCTAATCAGGGTCGAGCTCCAGCTCCTCAGGCAACTTTGTAAACGCAAGCACAAGTTCAGTTGAATGTTGGGACTTCTCAGTCACCTCAACCAATTGATCTTTCGATTGCAGCTGTAGGGCAACCCAAGGATCTTAAGAATTTCATGGATCTTAAGCCACCGGAGTTTGATGCTACACCATCTTCTATTGAGCCTCAAAAGTTTTTAGATCGCTGTGAGAAAATACTTACTACCTTGGGATTGAAGGAGACTCGTGGTGTAGAATTTACCACTTTTCTATTCTTAAGATCTCCCGAGGCTTGGTGAACTTCCGTTTTGAGGGGTAGACAAGTAGGCTTACCACTAATCACTTGGTCAGAGTTTTCAGCTATGTTCTTGGACATATTTATTCCCTTGAGCAAACAAGATGACATAAGGCGCCAGTTTAATGAGTTACGACAAGGATCCATGACAGTTACTGAGTACGAAGCTAAGTTTACTGAGTTGTCCAGGTATGTTTCATCTTTAGTTGCAGATCAGAGAGAGAAAGTAAGACGATTTGTGGATGGACTTGATGTTCATTATTGTGGTCCAGTGATACGCGATGTGCATAATGGGTCCTATTCTTAGGTGTTTGACACTGCTCTTCGTTCTGAGTCCTATTATGAAATGGAAAGGATTAATCGAAAAAACAAAAAGACACGTAATTCAGGTGTATGTAGTGGTGCTCAATCTGGGGGCAATAGTAGTTTTTGTTATGGGCAGTCCAGGCCTACGCAGTCAAAGACCGTGGGAAAGTCTTTGAGGAACAATTATTCAGCTAGACAGGGCAAACAACAGATGCAAAGGAAGGGTAACAGTTCTTATCAGTCAAGCCAACATCTGTGGTGTTCCAATTGTGGTAGAAATCACAGTGGTCATTGTTACGGAACAAATAGGGCTTGCTATACTTGTGGTGAGCAGGGACATATTGCTAAGTTTTGTCCTAAGGGAGATTCTGGGTCTAGTCAAGCTACTACTCAGGTGCAAAGAAATGTTGCAGGAGCACAAACCCAAACTCAGCCGTCTAGAGCTGCTCCACAAGGTGCTTATGGACAAAATTGATAGGGGGCGGACCACCGAGATTCTTCGCTATGGCTAGACAGGATAACGAGGCACCTGATGTGGTAGTCACAGGTATTATATTGTTAGTTCTCTTGAGGGATATTCTCTAATTGATCTTTGTGCTACGTGTTTGTTTGTATCTCTATCTTTTGATTTATTCTTAAAAAAAAGAGTTGAGACTCTTATTGTGCTATATATGGTTATGACTTAGTGGGGACACTTTAACAGTAGATAAAGTTTATTGATATTGTGTGATGTTTGTTTAGTGCAGGGACACCATAGTTGATTTGCTTGCCTAGGTTTGACTTTGATGTGATTATGGATATGAATTGATTGACATTTTGTTATGATTTGATTGATTATTCTAAGCTTATACCCATCTTTAGTGTGAAAAGGTATGACTCTGTGATTGAAGAAAAGATAATAGTTTATGTAATTACACATCGAATGGTTGATCATGGGTGTTTGGATTTTATTGCTACTGTTTATGATGCGCGAGCTGAAAATATTATTATTGATAGTGTTCTTATTGTTTGAGAATTTGTTGGTGTGTTTTAAGATTATTTGCTCGAGCTACCTAGGCTGTTCATAGATTATCTTATTTTTCCACTTGTCCGTGTGAGTTAGATTTTCCCACTCATTTGACATTTCTTGTATGACTCTTGTCACATTCGAGTACGAAAGTTATTTTAAGTAGGGGAGGAATGTAATAATCCAGACTTTTAATGAGGGGTAAGTGGGTAATTTAGCCATTATTATTATTATTAATTAATATAATTAAAGTGAGTAATTCAAAAGTCAAAACCCATTCCTTTACTTTGCTTTTCACAACTTAAAAACTGAAGGAGTAGAATATATAGGGTTTTATTTTTTGTCCCATTATTTTTAGAGAGAGCAAGCAGAAGGCACGTTAAAAAAAATTGGGGAGTGCAGACAACTTTAGAAGGGAGCAAAATAAGTTTTCATAAGAAGCAGGTATGAAATTCTCCCTTGATTCTTTGGCACAAGGATAGTTCATGCATCTTGTTGTGTTTTGAAAAAGCAAAAGATTCAATGAATGTCACACCCCTTTTTTAACTCCAAAAAGATTCGTTTTAAGGGTCGAAAGGGTTTTTATTATCAACGTGACAAAAATATAAAATTTTTGTTTTGAAAAGAATTCACTTTAAAATTCACTCAGAGTCGCCACTTGGCATAATTCGGTGTGCCAAGTCACCTTTGGAAATCCTTTTTCAAAACTGTTTGACTCTAAAAACTGATCCACGAACAGAGATTTTGGCTAAGGAATTCTATTGACCGAGGGGAAGGTGGAAGGCACCCCTCGATCCCGTGGTTTAACCACGGTTGCTTGGTGAAGCATATCAGCTAATTTGACATTACAAATGTATAAACCGCACAAAAAATCATAAAACAATCAATCAAACACACGAAATAAAATAAATCCAAAATATAGTGTTCAGTTCAATTATACCGTCCAAAAATAAAAATGCGAAAAAAAAATCCTATTCTAACCTATCATAATCCTGAACGACGCTCCAGTGCTTTACCCGATGCCTCGAGCCTTCATCTCGATTATCTTCCGCCAACATAGTACGTCGGGGCATTTTCCGATGAATAAATACAAATATCTCGGGGCATTTTCCGGCCAAATGATTACACTTTTAAAATGCGGTAAACAAGACATTCAACAAATATTTCAAACATTCCAATAATCCCCCAATTCTAAATTTGCCTACCCGGCCTAATGTTTGTCTGCCCGCTCGACGACATATCACATTCAACAACAACAATGAATCAAAATACCATAATATTCACTTTTTATCAATTTTCAATCCCCGTCCCGATTCATTCTCAACCAATGATTAACACAACATCCAACACTTTCCAAATCACTTTTCAAAATTCGAAACCAACATCCAACACATACACCCAACGAAGATTCAAACTAAGCACATGAGTCATCCACAACAACAATCAATATTTTTGCTTAAAGTATTCAAAACCACACCATAAAATCACAACATTAACCAAAATTCGAGAAAATAAAAGAGCAAAGTTAAGAGATGGACCTTCAAAGAATCGATTTCGTAGATAATATAGAATTAAAGAAACCAAATCCGAGAGCCCAAATAGGAAAACCTCAACAGCTATGAAATCCAAGCTCGGTATCGAAGAATTAAGACCCGAAACTGAATTCAACGAATGGGTTAAGATGAACCGAAGACTAAATCCATGAGCCGATAACGACTATCGATGAACCCGAGACAGAAATTGCAACAACACAAACCCGAATCAAATTGCGAAGCAATGAGAAAACCGTACCCGAATTCACATACCCGTCACAGTTTCAACCATTTTTCGATGAACTTCACTGGAATCGGACTGAAATGGATCAAACTTGGTCGATTTGGTCAGATTATGGGGTCTAACCGATACTATTTTGGTCGGAAACCGGGGCTAGCGATGTTTTTCGATGGCTTTGACTAGATTTGTAACGACTTTGACACATTTCCGGTGAGATTGTCTCCAGAACAGTAACCGCCACTCTCTTCTCCCAAAATTTCAAACCCGAATCTCTCCCTCTCTCTCCATCTTTCTTTCTCTCATCTCCCTTGCTCAATTCTCTCTTGCCTTTTGGTTCCCTCTCTCTCCCCGATTGTGTGGTGTATGTGATAAAATGGAGGATGTGAGATGTGTTCCTGATCTCTACCCCAGGATCTATGTGTATATTCTCTATCTATGGAAATTCTTCCTCAATTTGGGTCCCCGTCAGTGTATATGTATATTGTGTATTTTTTTGTGGCCAAGAAAAAGGGAGGGGTCACATAGGGTAGGGGTGAGGGTAAGTGAGAGGTGAGGTGTTGTTTTTTTAATTGGAGAGGTAGAGGTTAGGTGTCCATTTTTGCTTGGGTGGGTTGTTGGAATAGAATGAGACAAAGTTTGTTATGACTTGTTATTTGGATAAAACAAAACAAAAACAAAAATAAATACATAAATAAGTAAAAAATGAGGTGGTTATTTATTTTCTTGGGAAAAATTATAAAAATGGGGTTAAATTATGTGATATCGGAATAAGAAATATTTTTGACGGGATAAAATTATGTGTCTACATCATGCTCTCTTTGAATGTAAACACCAAGTGTTTTCATACAAAGAAGTAGACAACGAGACAAAATTTTATCTCAATCATTATTCGAAGAAAGCAATAGAAGAAAGAAGGGCAATCGAGTCTTGACTTAGGACACCCTACCTACCTAGTTTATGAGGGAGTCAAGTGACAGGTATCTCAAAGGATTCAAAGAAGATGGATTATACCGAGTTGGAGAGTCGAGTTAGGTCCATCGAGGTTCCGGTCTGCGGCTCTATCATTACATCAAAAATGAAAATTACAAGTTAACATATAAATGAAATTAGAAAATCCTATATATGCAGCTTTCCTTGACTCTTGGCTCGAGTTTTATCACCCTATTCTTCAGGCGGGATCCTGACTTGCAATTTCTTTCGACTTGTTGCTTGGCTTTCAATTGCTTCGCTTTGTTGCTCGACTTTCATTTATTCGCCCTGCTCTTCAGGCGGACTTTTTTGTCTTTCAATTTCATTACCCTGTTCTTCAGGCGGGTTCCTGGTTTGCAATTTCTTCAATTTCCCATTTCGTCATCCTGTTCTTCAGGCGGGCTCCTGACTTACAATTTTCTCACCCTGTTCTTCAGGCGGGCTCCTGAAATCAGAATCAAAACTAGAACGACAATTATCCCAAACAAAGATTATAATAAAGAAGAGTTTCATCATTTTTTGAAAGTAATGTCCTATTTTCTCGGAGGGTCCTAAATAGAAAGTAAATTCCCATTTTTTGGGAGAGTCCTGAACAGAAAGTAAAATCCCATTTTTCGGGAGGGTCCTGAACAAAAAGTAAAATCCCATTCTTCAGGAGGATCCTGAACATAAAGTAAAATTCAATTCTTCAGGAGGGTCCTGAACATAAAGTAAAGTCCCATTTTTCAGGAGGGTCCTGAACAGAAAGTAAAGTCCTATTTTTCAGGAGGGTCCTGAACAGAAAGTAAAATCCCATTTTTCAGGAGGTTCCTGAACAGAAAGTAAAATCCCATTTTTTAGGAGGGTCCTGAACAGAAAGTAAAGTCCCATTTTTCAGGAGGGTACTGAACATAAAGTAAAGTCCCATTCTTTAGGAGGGTCCTGGACATAAAGTAAAGTCCCATTTTTTCAGGAGGGCCCTGAACAAAAAGTAAAATCCCATTTTTCAGGAGGGTCCTGAACAGAAAGTAAAGTCTCATTTTTCAGGAGGGTCCTGAACAGAAAGTAAAGTCTCATTTTTCAGGAGGGTCCTGAACATAAAGTAAAGTCTCATTTTTTCAGGAGGGTCCTGAACATAAAGTAAAGTCTCATTTTTTCAGGAGGGTTCTGAACATAAAGTAAAGTCTCATTTTTTTAGGAGGGTCCTGAACAGAAAGTAAAGTTCCATTTTTCAGGAGGGTCCTGAACAGAAAGTAAAGTCCCATTTTAAAGAGAGTCCTGAACAGAAAGTAAAGTCTCATTTTTCAGGAGGGTCCTGAACAGAAAGTAAAATCCCATTTTTCAGGAGGGTCCTGAACAGAAAGTAAAATCCCAGATATGCCTTCCCAACGGTAGCTGAACTTGCTGAAAAGAAATTTTCCCCTGTTTCATCAAAGACAAGTTTGTCAGTTAAAAACTTAGTGGTGCTTTGCAGCACTTGGCTTCTCAGGTATCTGCTCCAGCACTCGTTCCTTTCATCTTTGTTTCAAATCACTGATACTTGCCCCTGTCTTGTTGTATCATTGACCCATACCAGATCGGGGGAAATGAATTTGACTCAAACACCGAGTTTCTATTTTCCCATGGCTCTGAGATGTACCTTTTGACATATGATACTCCCATGAATCCAGCAACCTGTCGGTTGATAGACTACCTTTTACTTGCTTTGAATTATGCTCATTTTTCTCTCATGTACTGGTCTTGGCTTTTCCTCATACAATTGGGAAGACTGGTAGCAAGTTTTGAAATCCTTTCTCACTTGTTCTGACACAGACTTGACTCAAAATGTAAAGAAATGATGGTGATTTTTATTTTGACAAATGACATAGAAAGACAAAAATATGCAAATGAAAGAAAAAGGCATTGTCCCTTATTAAAGAAGAAAAAAAAAGAAAACTTATCTGAATGCGGCAACCAAACTCCAATGAGTATGACATGCATTTTGGATTAAACTGTCTGATCTTTCTACCCAAACTTCAACCTTTTGTTGTTGAGTGCATGCCCTTTTTGCTGAGTTGCTTCTTCAAACCCATTGGACTCATACATCTCATTCAATTGACGACATCTTGAAAGATTTTCGCCAATAACCTCTTTCCTTTTCACTTTTCTCTCGAACTCTCCATCGCCTCACGGTGCTCGTGGGGTTTTTCACTAATAAGACTCTCTCATTTCTATTTCTCTTAACTCACCATCGCCTTACGGTGCTTGTGAAGGTTTTCACTAATAAGACTCTCTCATTTTTTATTTTCTCTCAACTTACCATCACCTTATGGTGCCTGCGAGGGTTTTCACCAACAAAAATCTCTCATTTTTATTTCTCTCTTAATTTCTTACGCTGAGGAAGACAAGTAGTACCCAAAATGCATCATCATATCCATTGCATGTTTAGCCTTAACATTCTCAAAGATTGATCTGAAGGTCTTTCTTTGGTTGTAACTTGGCTTTTGGATAAGGTTAGAAAGAAAAGGAAGGCATGAGGCTCAAACGACACTTAAAATGGGGTGGGACTTACAACTTTTGGAATCAACTCAAACAACACCTTAACTCATGCCCCAGTTTTTGTTAACTGGGTGACTCTAAGATCTTTATTTGGTTTGACCGATCCCTGAATAGGGCAACCTACGTATCTCACTCCCAAGAGAGGAGAATCAGGTCGCACGTAGTTCCTTCAGCTTGTTCTTTGTTTTGGTCTAATTTTCTCTTCTTTTTTTCCTTTTATTTTTTTCATGCTTTTATTTTATTCTTCTTTTCTTGACATTTTATTTTTTACTCCGTTTTGATTCCACAAGAGGGATATGAAAGAAAATAAAACTAAGCTCAGCGGGGTAAACAAAGGATGACACAATGTTTGGATAGCAGAATGAAATGCCTTCATCATATCAATCTTAAAAATGTAAGTACTAAACATACAACAGAACCAACAAAGGATAAAGTATCATACATAATATCTTTTGACCGTATCAACATTGATATCCATTTCTGCCATTTTGCCTTCGATATCTGTCAAATATAAGGCTCCATTGGGCAACACTTTCTTCATAATAAATGGACCTTGCCAATTTGGAGAGAACTTGCCTTTAGCTTCAACCTGATGAGGGAGGATACGTTTCAATACCAACTGACCAACTTTAAAATTCCTGGGACGTACCTTTTTGTTATACGCTTGATCCATTCTCTTCTGATACAATTGGCCATAACATAACGACCTCAGTCATTTTTTATCAATCAAACTCAACTGTTCCAATCGGGTTTTGACCCACTTATCATCATCAATCTCTGATTCCACAATGACTCAAAGAGAGGGAATTTCAACTTCAGCGGGAATGACTGCTTCTGTCCCGTACACCAATAAATATGGAGTTGACCCTGTTGAAGTACGAACAGTAGTGCGATAATCTAGCAATGCAAAGGACAACTTCTCATGCCATTGTCTAGACCCTTGTACCATTTTTCACAGTATCTTCTTGATATTCTTATTGGCAGCTTCCACAGCGCCATTAGCTTTTGGACGATATGGAGTGAAATTTCGATGTGCGATCTAAAATGTTGACACACTTCTTGCATCAAATGACTATTAAGATTGGTAGCATTGTCTGTAATAATCATTTTTGGAATTCCAAACCTACAAATGATATTGGCATGAACAAAATCTACCACCGCTTTCTTTGTTACTGACTTGAAAGTTACTGCATCTACCCAATTTGTGAAGTAATCAATGGCCACCAGAATGAATCTATGCCCATTTGATGCTTTTGGCTCAATCGGTCCAATCACATCCATTCCCTAGGCTACGAAAGGCCATGGGGCAACCATTGCATGCAACTCAGCAGGAGGAGAATGTATCCGATCACCATGTACCTAACATTGATGACACTTTCGAACAAATTGAATAAAAGCCCTCTCCATAGTAAGCCAGTAATAACCTACTCTGAGAATCTTCTTTGACAAGACATAACCGTTCATATGAGGACCGCATACTCCGGAGTGAACTTCAACCATGATTGTCGAAGCTTCTTTTGTATCTACACACCTCAAAAGTCCTAGATTTGGAGTTCTCTTGTATAAGACTCCCCCTCTTAAGAAAAATCCACTAGCTAAATGCCTAATTGTCCCTTTTTGATCATTGGTGGCATGTGCTGGGTATTCTCCTGACTGGATGTACTGCTTGATATCAAAGAACCAAGGTTCACCATCGATCTCTTCTTCAACTGCATTACAATAAGCGTGTTGATCACGACTCTGTATATGCACTGGATCGATGTAAGCCTTATCAGGATGTTGGAGCATTGAAGACAAAGTGGCCAAAGCATCAGCAATCTCATTGCGAATTCTTGGAATATGCCTAAACTTCACAGACACAAACTGTTGACATAGATCTTTCAAGCATTGTCGATACGGTATTAGTTTTAAATCTTGCGTCTCCTAATCACCTTGAATCTGATGGACGAGAAAATCTGAATCCCCCAACACTAATAGTTCCTGGATTCCCATATCAACAACTAGCCTCAAACCCAGAATGCAAGCTTCATATTCTACCATATTATTGGTACAATAAAATCGAAGTTGTGCTGTTACCGAAAAATATTGCCCCGCCTCAGAGATAAGAACTGCACCTATTCCGACTCCCTTCATGTTAACGGCTCCATCAAAGAATAGCTTCCAATCTAGATCAATATCTATAATGACTTTATCGACACACAATACCTCTTAATCAGGAAAATATGTCTTTAATGTCTCATACTCTTCATCAATGGGATTCTCAGCAAGATGATCTGCTAAGGCTTGGGCTTTCATGACGGTTCGAGTCACATGTACAATGTCGAACTCGGTAAGCAATATTTGCCACTTTGCTAATCGACCCGTTGGCATAGGCTTCTGAAATATATACTTCAACGGATCTCTGCGGGATATGAGATAAGTAGTATAGGACAAAAGATAATGCTTCAACTTCTGTGCTACCCAAGTCAGGGCACAACACGTCCTTTCAAGAAGAGTGTACTTGGCTTCATATGTTATGAACTTCTTGCTAAGGTAATAAATAACTTGCTCCCTTTTACCCATGACATCATGTTGACCCAAGACACAACCAAAGGAATTGTCCATGACTGGTAAATATAAGATCAAAGGCCTACCAGGCTCCGGTGGTACCAGTATGGGCGGATTTGACCGATATCTTTTGATTTTATCGAACGCTTCCTGACATTCTTCTGTCCACTCAATAGCAACACTCTTCTTCTGCAACTTGAAAATGGGCTCACAAGTAGTTGTGAGTTGAGCAATAAACCTACTGATGTAGTTCAGCCTGCCAAGAAAACTCATCACCTCCATTTTGTTCTCGGGCGGCGACAGATCTTTGATGGCTTTGATCTTCAAATGGTCCAATTCAATACCTCGACGGCTGACTACGAACCCCAATAGCTTTCCGAATGGAACTCCAAATACGTATTTTGCCGGGTTGAGCTTGAGATTATACCTGCGAAGCCTTTCAAAGAACTTTCTTAGATCTTTAACATGGTCAGCCTGACTCTTTGATTTAATAATCACATTATCTACATAGACTTCAATCTCCTTATGCATCATATCATGAAACATAGTGGTCATGACTCTCATGTATATTGCTCCAGCATTCTTCAAACCGAACGACATTACTCGATAACAATAAGTTCCCCATGGTGTGATAAAAGATGTCTTCTCTGCATCTTCATCATCCATAATAATCTGGTGGTATCCGACATAGCAATCCACAAAAGAAGCAACCTCATGTTTAGCGTAGTTGTCCAATAAAATATGGATGTTGGGCAACGAAAAATCATCCTTTGGACTTGCTCTGTTCAAATCACGTTAATCAACACATACTTAAATTTTGCCATCTTTTTTTTGGGACAGGTACAACATTGGATAACCACGTAGGATAACGAGCCACTCGAATGACTTTGGCTTCAAGTTGTTTCATGATTTCCTCTTTGATTTTGATACTTACATCAGTTTTAAACTTCCTCAACTTTTGTTTCACAGGGGGGAAGGCAGGATCAGTTGGCAATTTATAAGCCACTAATTCAGTGCTTAAACCAGGAATATCATCATAAGACCATGCAAAAACATCATTATAATCAATTAATGCTTGAATCATTCCATCTTTTAGATGTGGTAAAGCATGTACACTGATTTTAGTTTCCCTAACATCTTCTTGATTCTCTAGATTAATTGGCTCAGTTTCATTCAAATTAGGATTTGGCTTGTCTTCAAATTGTTCTAACTCTTTGCTTATTTCTTCTAGTGCCTCTTATTCATCATATTCCCCCTCTTGCTTCATTATATATTAATTAGTTTGGATTTTAAGATCAGGTTAAAAATTCTGCATGGATGTCATGTCATTAGAGTCAGCATAAAGAGAACTGTATAAAGAAAAGACAAAATAAAATACATTAGACACAAAATAAAAGGGACATTGCATTTCATTAAAAGAGAAAAATATGAGGGTTTAAACACAAACAACAGAATATAAACAATCTAAATTCCGAGTTACAACCCTGGAATAACTCAAAAAACTAAAAGGAAAACAAAATGAACTACCAAAACTCCCTCCTGACGGGGAGAAGAGTGACTTCCCAATTGTTGAGATGGACAGTTGGGCCTATGAACTGCACATCTGCCTTACTCGTACCTTCTCCTGCTTCAACCATGTCAACTTCAATCAACAGGTTCTTAAAGTTATCAACCAATTCAACTTCAAATTCTACATGCTTCACGACGCCTCTCTTGACAAATGACTTACTGAGTAGCAACATGGGGCGAGGGAGTGACCATATTTCTTTCTTTCTTTCCTTGGCCTTCTTCAGATCTTCAGCCGTAGGTTCAAAATCCAGACCAAAAGTGCCCATGTTCTCCCTCGATCATATTGGATGAACTATACTATGAAGAGACACTCCCAAACCCCTTCCTGGCTCGAATCCATATTTTAATATTTCATTTATTATCATGATAGAATCAGGAGACAATTGTGGCCCTAGAATAACCTGCCCTTCAAAGATATGATTCACTGACACTGTATCAAAAGTTTGATAGAAAAATGTCTCCTCTACATTGTCTACTTCAATCAGGGACAAGGGAGAATCTTCGTAGGTGGACAAATCCCCTTCACCATGAATAACCACTTCTTGCCTGTCATGCTCAAACTTGATCATTTGGTGCAATGTAGATGCAATCACCTTGGCCTTGTGGATCCACGGTCTTCCTAACAACAAATTGTAAGAGAAGTCGATATTCAATACTTGAAGCTCTATGGCGAACTCAACAGGACCTATAATCAACATCAGTTCTATTTCGCCAATGGAGTTTGATTTTGCTCCATCGAAAGCCCTGACATATACATTATTGGGCCTGATCCTCTCTACACCAATGTTCAACTTTTGCAAAGTGGAAATAGGGAAAATATTTATCAATAATGACATGAGTGATGTTGAAATATTCACACTTCACGGTAATGTAAAGACCTCGATTATGCCCCGTACCTTCAGCTGACAATTCGTCATCAGAGAAGCTGATTCAATTTACTTCAAAGATTTTTCCGACCATTTTCTCAAGATGATTTACCGTAATCTCCCTAGACACGTATGCTTCGTTTAATACCTTCAGTATAATGTCACGATGTTCCTTGGAATGCAACAACTAAGATAAGAGGAAAATTTGAGCAGGGGTCTTCTTCAACTGATCTATTATTGAATACTCTGGCAATTTCATTTTTTTTAAAAATTCTTCGACTTCTTCTTCGGTGACAGGCTTTTTGAGAGACGAAGGCCTACTCACCACTGGCTTGGGCTTCTTCAAACCTTCAGGCACGAAGCATCTACCTGACCGAGTCAGACCCCCTACCTCATCTACTTCTTCCTCAATTTCCTTCCCCTGATAAGTCATCACAGTTCGCTTATAGTTCCAGCGGACCTTTTTCGTATCAACTATTGGAGGTTGGGTTGCCAGTTTGATGATAATAGGTGCCTCGAGTAATCCTTTTACCATTAAAATAGGCTTACTCAGAGCTCCTACTACCGTCGACTTAGGTTTGTCCTGACTTAGACCATCATCTTTTCTGGATCCTTGCACCGTGATTACGAGTTTCTTTATGCTTTCTTGGACTTTATCTTATCTCATTTCTTCCTGGCTTAATGACATTGCTTTCAAAGAATCTGCCACATTCACCGATTTGTCCTCATTGGTCTGTATTCTGATAATAGGCTTATAACACATCGACGACTCTTTGACATCGTATATCAACTCCAACATATTGGTTTCAGCATGGGTTGACAATGGATTCTGGTTAATGTTTGGAACTTTCGGGGCCTGGACCAGAATTTGATTTGTATCAATTAAATCTTGGATATCTCTCTTCAAATGCCAGCATTTCTCGATATCGTGCCCCGGCATGTCAGAATAATATGCACATCTTAATGAATAATCAAGGTTTTTTGGAGGTGGATTCGAAATCCTTCCTTGAATTAGGCTCAAGACCTTCAACTTTCTCAACCTATTAAACAAACTAGCATATGACTCCCCGAGAGGTGTGAACTGATTTTTGACCGTCTTTTGTTTCTTATACTCAGGCCTAGGTTGGAAATCGGGTCTAGAGGGGTTTTGATAATTTGGTGGAGCTAAAAGACGATTTTGTGGAGCTTGCGCGCGCCATTGTGGGTAAGAAGGGGTTTGAGCATATGGCTGTGCGCTATATACTGGGTACGAGGGTGGTGGAATGGAATATAGTTAGTTTTGTGGGGGATAGTAATGATGGAGAGGAATATATGGAGCTTGGGCATAGGCTTGGTCTTGGGATTGGGGTTGGTGATAGGGGCGAGATGGTCTTTTGGGATAGGAATGGGATCCAGCTACAACGGTCGCCACGTCCTCTTTCTTTTTTTTTACCTCCAAAAGTTCCAGGGCCACCTTGAATTGCTTAGGTGGTGGCCTTTAATGCGGAAACACTCACAATCCGTCCAGTCTTGATTCCATACTCTATCATCTCTCCTATTTTTAGGACTTCAATAAATAACTTTCTCATCGCCGGAAGTAAATGTTGAAAATAGGTCTCATCCTGTGCCTGAATGAAGACCTCTACCAACTTACTCTCCTTCATTGGAGGTTTTACCCTTGCGGCCTGTTCACGCCATCTTATTGCGTATTTCCGAAAGCCTTCAGTATTTTTCTTCTTCATGTTGACCAGGGATTTCTCATCAGGAACCAGACCAACGTTATATTGAAAATATTGCACAAATTCATTAGCCAGGTCATCCCAGTTGTTCCAGTTATCAATATCCTGATCGATGAACCATTCTGAAGCCAAACCGGAAAGACTCTCACCAAAGAAAGCCATAAGCAACTCTTCTCTTCCCCCTGCAGCCCTCAATTGGTTGCAATAACGTCTCAAATACGCCACGGGATCACCGTTACCTGCGTATTTCTCAAACTTGGGCATTTTAAAACCAAGGGAGAGGTTAATATCTGGGAACATGCAAAGATCTTTATAGGCAACACTCTTATATCCTCCGACTCCCTGCAAATTCCTAATGGCCTGTTCTAAACTCTTCAACTTCTGTGCCATGACTTCTTGTTCCTCTGTTGCAACAGGCTTCTCTGTATCAAATGGAAATATGGGTGGCTGAGTGTATCCGTATGGTTCATTCATCTTTAAAGTGGTCTCTGGGTCACAATACTGATTCTCCAAAATTTAAAACATTGGTTCACTGGCAGATCGAGGAAGTACCATTGTCGGACGCACAACATAGGTGGGATCTTTAGGCAGTGGCGGAGCCACAAACACAGGTGTTGTTGGTGGCGCCGGCTGAGTAACAGGCCTTAGTTGGGGCGCTTCCAGGGGCACACTTGAAGTGCTTGGATAATATTATCGTAGAGTGAATCCTGGCGCGTGCTCGGGTGACTCAATGGGAATAAAGAATTGCGCCTGAGAGAGCGGTGGGCAATTTGGGATATTCCCAAGATCTTCAGGGAGTGGAGGAGGAGGCATGCCACTAGCCCATGCTCGGTGCAGATCTATCAGTTGTTGTCTAAGTCTCAATACCTCATCATTGCGTTCTAAACTTTCTTTCCTGAGATCCTGATCTGGGTCAATGAGTGAATTTTCAATCTCCCTACTAGCCATGGCAAGCTTCGTTTTTCATATAGTGAAGTACGGGTGACTAGACAGAGTGATACAAACCAACCACTTATTTTCAAGAACATGCTCATCATAGATAAAACCCGTTAGTATTAGGTCAAGCAACAAGCATAGAAATCACATTGTTCACATTCTAGGTTTATGCACATTTCTACCGGCCTTTGAGGGTAATGAGGCCATTTTAATATCATCTCGATTTCCCCATTATATTATCACACCTCGCTCTTTCTGCTTTTCACCCTCACTTCTCTCTTCTTTTGTATCAGTCTCTTCTCTTCCTCTTTTCTTTTCTTCTCTCGCTATCTCGTTTCTTTTTATCATTCTTTATGGCTTTTGCTTTTCTTTAAAAGAGGAAAATAGGGAAAAATCAAAGAAACAAAATATTAGATCGAACCCAAAAGTAGGTTGCCTACGTATCATGTTGTTCATGAATCAAATCTTGCATAGTTTGGGAGGTATATGCACAAATATCACAAAATTGATGATTTTTGATTTTTTATTTTTTTTAACAAACAAACGAAAAGACAATGCAACATCACTACATATTCGTAAGAGAGACAACTAGACAAATTTCAACTTTAAGACAACCTAATACTAATCAACAAAGACTCAACAACACAAACTTTAATATTAAAACCAACTTGACGCTGCCTCAAAATAAAGACACAACACTACAATAACAGAAAAACAAAGGACTCAAAATAAAAGATAGGAAGTGCTCCTTCAAATTTCTCCGCTGTATGATGGCCCTGGCTGAGATGGACCTGTCTGTGAAGTTCTCTTTATCCCACTCAAACTTTGTAGCATATCTTGCAAGGACACTATGATATTTGGGAAGAACCCTCGGGCACGTATTCCTGCTTTATGGGGAGTACCCCTGAAAAGACTGTTCTGACACCCTTCCACAGTTGTGAGCAAACCTCTAAGTGCCTCCACTTTGGACCCTGCACCTTCATCCTGACGGTCATTAACTATGCATTCTTCTTGTATCCTCCCTCTAAGTTGCGCTGGCAATGGTCTACTAACACTCCGAGTAATAGATTGTAGCCAGATTCCATATCCTTGAGTGTATCTTGGATTATCTAGACCTGCCCAGAGAGTATCCACGCCTTGCCATGTTGCATTATTCCAGAACTGCTCATATTTAATCTCACACCTAGCTTGGTCCTTAAAGTACTCAACGTCCTGTTGAAAGTCCATTATCGGAGGAACATCTTGCACTCTGCCCAATTGACGCATTACCCTGAAGAGAGTGTATGGTCGGGTACAATTAAACCCCAACAGAACTAGATGGGGGTGTATGCTAGATCCAACCTAGATTACTTTCGGCCGAACCATAGATAGGTCCACAAGACATTGTTATCTATTCTTGATTCAAGAAACTTAACCCAAGCGTCGACTTCTATAGACAATGAAAATTTAGCAAAACCCATTCTATGTTCTATGGTTTCCACTTGGCTAGGCAGACAACGATTAATCACATCAGATTTAAGCAAAGGAGGGGCGTGCAAATGCTCCATCAGGCATAGTTGTAACACTAGGTTGCTCCCCTCGAAAAACCGCATACCCCCTTTTATCTCGGTCAAAGATTTGTATATTTTCACCAAGATCAGAGGAACGATAGTGACCTTGTCTCTCTTATCCTTGTTAAATAAGGCCATCGCTACAGATTGCAACCGAGTATTAATACGCCTATCTTCCAAGTGGAATACCAAAGTGCCTAACAGAATAAAGACGAAGACTTCAAGGCGACGTTTCTCCCAATTCTTCTTAGCTGTATAAAATTCATCCCAAAAACAATCGAAACTGTCTAGGAGGCCAAACCGAGCATACAAGTAATCGAAAGAGATCCAAGATTGGTTAAGGCTACCCAGATGGTCATTAACTTTCAACCCATAACAGTGGAGAAGCCTATTGGGAGAATGACACCGCGCTCGAATCATCATCTTTTTAATGTAGGGTAATTTAAATAAACCAGATATCTCTGCCAGGGTAGGTGTCATTTCACAACTCCCAAACCTAAAAACCAGACAATTTGGATCCCAAGAAGTCAATGCAGCCTCGATCAAGTTTGGACAGGGCATGATAGACAAGAGAGAAGTGAGAGTGCCTAGCTTCTTTGATAATTCATGCCTTTCGGAGTAGTTGAACGTGCCCCACCACTTGATTAACTTTTTGGGAACTTTAGAAACCATTAGGACTTTAGACCTTGGAGGCAGATCCATCCTGTAACAACACACAAGGCTTATGATTTAACATTTGATAAAAGGGGAGAAGTTCCCGACCCTCGGGATTCTGACATGGACAGGTTATCATGAAGAAACAAACCACTTTAGACTCAGATTAAAACAAATGGTACCACTAAGTGCGGTCAGCCTACTTGGTCAAGATTAACCGACAACTCTAGACCAGACTAAAAGGGGGAGACCCTAAGCTAGGACTAAGATAGTGACCAAAATAAAATTTACCAGACCCACCGAGGGTTGCCTACGTATCCCGCCTCGAAGGATGAGAATCAGGTACACGTAGTTCGTCCAACTTGGACAATTAAGGATTAAATGACAAACTAAACCCTGAACTGAGAGACACGACTAAAGATAGACGAATAAAATCTTTTTTGGGTTTTTAATTAGAAACTAGCACCAACAACTATGCAAGAAAAATCTTTTTGATATTTTCGTTATATAAAAATGTACAAAGCTCCTATTGAAAGGGAAAAGAAAAAAAATATTTTTGGAGTTTTCGAATTGTTAATACTTACTAAAGAAATAAAAGGAAAATCTTTTTAACGTTTTTGATTTTTGGGAAATGAGTGCCAAAAGTAAAAAAAAATATTTTTTATTTAAATTGTGAAAAACAAAAGTCATGAAGAACCCTAAAAACTACCAAATCTCTTTTTTTTTTCACTCTTTTTTTCCTTCTTTTTTTCCGACAATTTCTTGCCTACACACTTTGCTTCTAACTCATGCTTTTGCCCAAATCAGTCTGTCAAATGACCTCGTTACCCTCAAAGATGCAACATTTAGCACGTAGGGATGCTTTAGAGGTGAGTCTTCTACAAAGGGCCACGTGCGTCCCGCTAGATCTCAATATGATGCAAATAAGCATGACCTAAAGGCTGACCTACACTGGGGTTCACTAACAAGGCTATTTAGGGGAGCGTATAGTCGATAGTGGCTGCGCTAGCTTTTCACCCACTTCATACCAACCGACGGATCCCCCTCCTAAACATAAGGGTGACTCAACTATAGGTCGTGCACACAACGTGTACTATAGAACTTATTGCAGAAAGGATTGACTCGGGTTATGTAAATGATGCTAGATATAAAACGGTAACACATAAGAGAAAAACTGTAAACACGTAGGAACTCAACAACGATAAACAAATACAAACAATAACACAAACAATATCTATACACTCATAATGTCAAAACTAAGCCGATATAACTCCAAAAATAAGCTCGAATTCTGAAAAAGATCCTCAGCAGAGTCGCCAGAGCTGTCACACCTCTTTTTTAACTCCAGAAAGATTCGTTTTAAGGGTCGAAAGGGTTTTTATTATCAACGTGACAAAAAGATAAAATTTTTGTTTCGAAAAGAATTCACTTTACAATTAACTCAGAGTCGCCACTTGACATAATTCGGTGTGTCAAGTCACCTTTGGAAATCCTTTTTCAAAACCGTTTGACTCTAAAAACTGATCCACAAACAGAGATTTCAACTAAGGAATTCTATTGACCGAGGGAAAGGTGTTAGGCACCCCTCGATCCCGTGGTTTGACCACGGTCGCTTGGTGAAGCATATCGGCTAATTTGACATTACAAATGTATAAACCAGACAAAAACACATAAAACAATCAATAAAACACACGAAATAAAACAAATCCAAAATATAGTGTTCAGTTCAATTATACAGTCCAAAAATAAAAATGCGAAAAACAAATCCTATTCTAACCTATCCTAATCCTGAACGACGCTCCCGTGCTTTACCCGATGCCTCGGGCCTTCATCTCGATCATCTTCCGCCAATATAGTTCGTCGGGGCATTTCCTGGTGAATAAATATAAATATCTCGGGGCATTCCCCGTCCAAATGAATACACTTTTCAAATGTGGTAAACAAGACATTTAACAAATATTTCAAACATTCCAATAATCCCCCAATTCTAAATTTGCCTACCTGGCCTAATGTTTGTCTGTCCGCTCGATGACATATCACATTCAACATCAACAATGAATCAAAATACCATAATATTCACTTTTTACCAATTTTTTATCCCCGTCCCGATTCATTCTCAATCAATGATTAACACAACATCCAACACTTTCCAAATCACTTTTCAAAATTTAAAACCAACATCCAACACATACACCCAACGAAGATTCAAACTAAGCATACGAGTCATCCACAACAACAATCAATATTTTTGCTCAAAGTATTCAAAACCACATCATAAAATCACAACATTAACCAAAATTCAAGAAAATAAAAGAGCAAAGTTAAGAGATGGACCTTCAAAGAATCGATTTCGTAGATAATATAGAATTAAAGAAGCCCGAATTCGAGAGCCAGAATAGGAAAACCTCAACAGCTATGAAATTCAAGCTCGGTATCGAAGAACTAAGACCCAAAACTGAATTCAACGAATGGGTTAAGACGAACCGAAGCCTAAATCCCCGAGCCAACAATGACTATCGATGAACACGAGACAGAAATTGCAACAACACAAACCGAATCAAATTGTGAAGCAACGAGAAAACCGTACCCGAATTCGCATATCCGTCACAGTTTCAACCATTTTCCGATGAACTTCATCGGAATCAGACTGAAATGGATCAAACTTGGTCGATTTGGTCGGATTATGAGGTCGAACCGATGCTATTTTGGTCGGAAACCGGGGCTAGTGATGTTTTCCGATGGTTTTGACCAGATTTGTAATGGCTTTGATGCATTTTCGGCGAGATTGTCGCCGGAACAGTAACCACCACTCTCTTCTCCCACAATTTCAATTGCAGATCTCTCCCTCTCTCAACATCTTTCTTTCTCTCATCTCCCTCGCTCAATTCTCTCTTTCCATTTGGTTTCCCCTCTCTCTCCAATTGTGTGGTGTGTGTTAGAAAATGGAGGCTGTGAGATATGTTCCTGATCTCTACCCCAGGATTTGTGTGTATATTCTCTATCTATGGAAATTCTTCCCCAATTTGGGTCCCCGTCAGTGTATATGTATATTTCTTTATGGCCAAGAAAAAGGGAGGGGTCACGTGGGGTAGGGGTGAGGGTAGGTGAGAGGTGAGGTGTTGTTTTTTTAATTGGAGAGGTAGAGGTTAAGTGTCCATTTTGCTTGGGTGGGTTGTTGGACTATTAGAATGAGACAAAGTTTGTTATGACTTGTTATTTGGATAAAACAAAACAAAAACAAAAATAAATACATAAATAAGTAAAAGATGAGGTTATTTATTTTCTTGGGAAAAATTATAAAAATGGGGTTAAATTGTGTGATATTGGAATAAAAAATATTTTTGACGGGACAAAATTATGTGTCTATAATGAATACTAGTAGGATCCTATTTTTAATTGTATGTTAGTTTGAAAAAAATATTAGAGTAATGATTTCTAATCAATGGTAAAAGCATATCGTGATTACACCATGATTGGTGAATGATTGCTTAGCAATCTTAGAACATTGACAAGGGTTCATGCCATTACTTTTATTCGTTAAAGTTAATATTGGAATAGTGTTTCTATGGGATTTTGGGTTTTTATATTATTTTGTTTGTATGAGATGCTACTTCGAAATATGAGTATTATTATATTAAGCGAAATTTTCACCAATTAAGTTTGAATAGTGAGATTAAGATCTTTTTAAATTTTGGGTTTAATATGTGAGATAGTAAGGTTTAGTTCTAAGATTAAAAGTAAGGGATATTGAGACTTGACCGGATTTGCTAACTTAATATCGTTAATTAATATTTTGGTATAGATTGAGGGCTATTGGAGGTTGTTTGGTTGGTGTTCTACGCATTGAAAGGTTGAAAATTTTGTCATTAGCGAGGTAAGTGAGACTTTAAGCTTTGGTGCTTGCTTTTCAAATTTATTTAAAAAATATATTTTTATCTTTCCGGTCCATGTGTTGAGACGAGCGTATGCTTGGCAGAATCATCTGTCTTTAAGGCCGGCCGCATATACTTTATGTTAAGAATACTAATTCTCCTTTTATAAATTATTTCGTGATGTGATATGATTGTGTACTGTGAGATTGGGGCATTGTGTATGCTTCTTAATTCCTTTGGGGCATTGCGTATGTTTCTTAATTCCTTTGGGGCATTGTGTATGCTTCTTAATTCCTTTGGGGCATTGTGTATGCTTCCCTTGAGCATTGTGTATGCTTGTTGATTTTATATGGGACATTGTGTATGTTTCCCTTGAGCATTGTGTATGCTTGTTGATTTGATATGAAACATTGGGTATGCTCCCCCTGAGTATTGTGTATACTCCTGATATATTTGATGCATTGTATATGTTGCTCGAAACTTCTTATGTTGGCTAATTACTTTGATTTCAAATGGTAATAAGTGCTTTGTATGAAATTGTATTGAGATATATGGTTCTTTATGAAGGATTATTGAGCCTCGTTGGTTACCTTATTATGATATAGTTCCATGTGTAATAACTTTATGTTCCTGGTGTTGTTGTATTTTCTAATACTTGTCCCAGGAGTACTTAAAGCAGCGAGTTGATGATCTTACTGAGTTATATTTACATATAGCTCACTCCTTACTTACATGTCTATAGATATCGTTGCGGAGGGAGAGACTAGTGGCTGACGGTTCTTACACGCGAATTTCATTGCTGAGGTGAACCTTCCCAATTGGTCGTGAAGGCTGTCATTCAGCGTTAGATCTTTTAGATTACATTTCTTTTCGTTGGGTTTGCATGCCCGAAAGTTGAACTCATGTAACTCTGTTTAGATGCTCCATGAACTTAGAGTGGGACTTGGGTTAGAGATTAGATATCTAAACTACTGCCGTTTTCATAAAACTCTAAGCGGTATCTTGTTGGATAATTACTCTGCGTTAATGATTATTTTATGCATGTGGGGTTGTATAGGTGTGTTTGTAGACCATGTGAATGTATGAAAAATTGGTTCTCCCGACAAGTGGTGTTAGCGGGAGCCAGTCACATCTAAGGATTATTTTGGGACGTGACACGAGTTATAGGGTATTATTTGTGTATCATGAATTCTCCCCTAAATAAAACTCTCAAAGCCTTAGAACCACATTTTGGATACTAACAAGTGAGAAGGAATGCTTCTCAATTAGAAAAAAAATTGTGTTTTTCTTATAAAGAAAGGAAAACCAATTATGGTTTAAAAAATAACCTGGGCAAACACTCAACATCAAGTGCAGATAATTACAGTTGAAAGTATTAAAGTACACTAATCATGAAATATGGATAGTAAAACTCAAAATTAAAAAGATAATGAAAAATTAACCAATCATAATTAGCTAACTAGAACTAGAACTAGATCCAACAATCACAAGAACTCCCAGCTTATACTAAAACTGAACAATTGAATACAAAAAAATAAAAGCCAAGGAAAGATCTATGAACCATGTTGATAAGGAAAGATCTAAAATAAGCATTAAGAGGAGTTACTGACCTTGATTGGAATTACGTAAGCTCAAAAATTAATTCAAAATATGAAGAAAAAACGTTAGGTGTCAACAACTAGTATTGCATAATTTGATGAGCAAATAGTGACGACTTTAAAACTAATAAATAACAAAAAAATGAGTAAAAGGTCCAATTCTCAGAGAAACAAAAAGGAAATAAAGTGGCACCTTGTTTGCATGTGTACGATTTCCAGGAAAATCAAAAAGAAAAACGAAGCTTCTTGTTAAAGTTGGTATGATTCACAAAATTACTTTTTAAAAGCTGGAGGAAATAGTGCACACCAACAAATTCTTCGTTTTGGTTATCTCCAAAATTAAGTAATCTATTTTAAATTTTTTACTTAAAAATGTGGCGCTTTAGTCTTCGAGCTTCAAAATTTGATATGGTAATTAAGTATACTATAAAAAGTTAAAATTTTCACATACAATTTAAATTCATAAGATATTACCCGTAATTATAAGTACAAACGTAATAGCTATTGGAGACGAATCAGGATATGCAACTTTGAGGAGTGCAACATTATATTCTTAAGACATGAGGGATTGATATGGATGTTCCTGTCACGAGTTTGACTGTCTCTTTCATGAGGAGGAAATGTTGTGAGTATATTTACATCAAGAGCTGTAATATCGAGTTGTAATAATATTTGGCCAAACACGCTATAACTCTTCAGAATCCATCTTGAATCCTAGAGTTGATTGCAAATGGTTATATATTCAACTTATGAGGGGTAGGTGACACAAGTATTAATAATTAAGTGGAGGTGATAATTACTTAATTATGAATTAAGAAAGTTTGAGAAATTTCAAAATCACTCATAAGTTTTTAAATTTACACTTTGATCCAAATATTAGTTAATATAATGGGAATAAAGGAGAAAAAGACGCGTTTTTCTCTCTCCTCATCCATTGTTATTTTTCTCTCTCTTCGCGATATTTGTTGTTCATTGTTGCTACTGCTTTATTCATCATCTTCTGATTCATTATCATCATCTTATACTTCATTATCATCTTCATAGTCTTCTTGTTGACCATTGTTGTTGTTGTTGTTACCTCAACTGCTGCTCTTTGACCAATTACTTATGTCAAATTTCGTTTCGTACATCACTTTCAACTTTGACATTTACTTGAAAGGAGACTTTGGTAAGTCAAATTATACTTTTTAGTTGAATTTGTCATCTGGGTAACTGCTAGTGTGCTATTTTTTCAACAATAGCTAGTACCGAACATGAATGCAACATAAGAGCAATCTGTTTAAACGGATCCATCATCTGTGACACCAGATAAATGTTTTGTTGCAACAGTAGACTCATGTTGGATTCATGTTTATGGTTCTAGGTGCCCGTAATATGAATCGAATAGATGGGTATTCTGTTGCAACATATTAATAACCTGTTGCACCAGATTAGTAATCTGTTTCAACAGATAAATAATCTGTTGCCCCAGATAAATAATCTGTTGCACCAGAATATATATCTTTTGCAAAAGAATATTTATCTGTTGCAACAAATAATTATTCTGTTGTAACAGATGAATAATCTATTTCGAACAACAAAATGCAGATCCTATCAGATCCTGTCACAAATCCAACAGATAACTCAACTCATATGTTGATCTCTTGCTATTGATACTAAATTCAAATTATTCCTTAATTGTAGACATATCATTCGTTGAGTAAAAGAAATAGACAACATGAAAATTAAATAAGAATTAAAACGTCAAATGCATCAAACATAATTTTTTATTAAACAAAAAAAATAAAAATACATAGGTAAAAGAAAAAAAAAGCTTAATTATTATTATCATCATTATTATTTGTATGGTCAGCTGGCCAATCTTTAACCGGCAGCAGTAGCGCCCTCCTCAGCCTGCAGATCTCCCGCAGCATCCTTGCTCTGACGGTGGCCAACTCCCACTGCAGGTCATGAACCTCCTTCTGCAGCTTTTGCATGACATCTCATAAAATAGCGACATTCTATACTGGATCAGCCATATCTAGAAAATGCATAAGTTGACAAAACACACACGTAACAATAAAAGTAAAGAAAAAAAAATTCGAATGTAATACAATGTATATTTACACAAAAATCAAGAAAAAACTTACTAGAGACAAGAAAAAGTTATCAAGTCCTTGAAGAAAAAGTAGTTGAAGGTGTAACAAGAGCAAGGAATAAATAGTATGCAGTAGAATGAATGATTGAGTAAGGAGGGACCTATTTATAGAGGATTAAACTTGAATGTGTTAGGCAAAAAGTTGCAACTGTTCACCTTCATTTATTAATGACATTTCTTGCTTACTGTGAAAAGTTATGACTTAATTAAATTAAACAATATTGTGATAAGTTATGACTTTTCAACTTATTATTATTAATAATTAGTTATTTCCAGGAACCGTTTTTATATTGAGTTGTGACAACAGATTATATATCTGTTACATCAGATAACTCATCTGTGACAGCAGATATATCATCTGTTGCAACAAATAGATAATCTGTTGCATCAAATAATATATTTGTTGCAACATATAACCTATATATCTTTTTAAAAAGAAATTATCATGATGAAATCCAAATTTTCTGACTTTTTAATTATATAAATTAATAAAACAGATTTAAAGGCGCAACTGTTCACCTCTATTTATTAATGACATTCTTGATTATTGTAAAAAGTTATGACTTAATTAAATTAAGAAATATTGTGATAAGTCATGACTTTTCAGCTTATTATTATTAATAATTAGTTCTTTCTAGGAACTGTTTTTATATTGAGTTGTGACAATAGATTATATATCTGTTGCATCAGATAACTCATCTGTGACAACAGATATATCATCCGTCGGAACAATAGATAACCTGTTGCATCAGATAATCTATCTATTGCAACATATAATCTATCTTTTTTTCAAAAAAATTATCATCATATCATTAATTCAAATTTACTGACTTTTTTATTATATAAATTAATAAAATAGATTTAAAAACAAGAATAGTTTTGGTGAGTTTTTTACGGTTTAAATTGTGTTTATCATTTATTTTCTTATTGTTTTCTGTGAAAAGAAATTACTTAATTAAATCATGCTGGTGAGTTTTTATTATTGTGACAAGTCATGACTTTTCAACTTATTATTATTAATTAGTTCTTAAATTTAAATAACCTTCTTCTCAATTTAAAAATCGAAGACACCTGGTTTTCAATAATCGTTTCTTTAATAAAATAATAATCATTTTTTTTATTGAGTTATGGCAACAAATTATATATCTGTTGCATCAGATAACCCATCCGTTGCATCAGATAACCCATCTGTTGCAACAGATATACCATCTGTTGCAATAAATCGACCAACTTTTTTAGGAGATTTTTTTATTTCTTCTAACAACTGATTCATCCGTCGCAACAGATGAGGAATTTGATGCATCAATAGCGTTGTTTGTTTTTGTTTGTTGAATGTGTTTAGACAGAAAGTCACAGTCACGACTATTCACCTTTTTCTTAACAATCATCATATAACTTAATTAATCCGATGTTGTGACCTTTTTTTAAATTAAATAATCTTTCTTTTACGGTTATAAATTATGTATATCATTTAGTTCCTTATTATTTATTAACGAATCGTTTTTAAGAGAATCATGACTTTTCACCACCCTCTGTTGCCACAAGTGATCAATCCCTACCTCCAACCGTCGACATGTGATAATAGGGAATAAATAGAATGATAATTAAATATTAAATAAGAATTAAAAATTCAAAGTCGACCAAACCAAACCAAACAAAACATATAAATAGATTTTTGAATCCTTTATAGGTAGATTCGATATAAAAAAGGAAAATACTTATGCTAAAAGAAAGAAAAAACATAACCTAATTATTATTACTACTATTATTATTATTATCATTACTATTATTATTATTATTACTATTATTATTTTCACCCGGACAATTTTCATTCGGCAGTTGCAAGGCCCTCCTCAGCCTTGCTTCGAAGTTGGCCAAATCCCTCTGGAGTTCATCAAACTGACCTTTGAAGTTCCCGCAAGGACTCGATATGAATCTTCTTGTACGAATCTCGATCAACCATATTTGTATTGTAAGTGTAGTAGAATGAACGAGTGAGAGTAAGAAAAGGAGGCCGGAGGGACCTATTTATAAATGATTGAATTGAAAGGGGTGACTTAGTCAAACAAAAAGCCACGACTGTTCATATCCCTTAATTAAATAAAACTGGTGACTTTTCGAATATGTAAATTAAAAAAAGGATCTAAATACAATATTTTATCTATCTATTGTATATCGGAAAGAAAAAAAATTGCTTTTAAATAAATCTAGCAGATGGGTAATCTGTTGCAAAATATATTCCATCTGTCAGATAACTTACAACATATTGACAATCTGTTGTAACAGATGAATGTATCAGTTTGCTTTTCCAACAGATGAGGCCTCTGTTGCAACTTGTTGGTCATCTGTTTATTCAATTTAAGTCATAGATGGGCTAGGAAGAATAAGGTGCATGCAGATGGATCCACTATCATATGTGTGTGAGTTAAGAAGTATTACTGATAAGGTCACCGGAACAACACACACAAAGTACAATATTTTTGTGAATGCAGTTTTTAACCGATTAGGCACTGATCATTCAAACAACATCCTGCATTGTACAGTTAAGTTTGATGGGTTCGAATTGACAAGGCTGAGGGCATCATGAAGATGGTGCAAATATCCTATTATGAATTAGTGACGGTTGTTGCTCTGTTTATGCGTTTCAAGTTTTGAGAAAGGATCAATATTTGGCATCATTGCAGAGAACCAATAACAATTGAACTCAACTTTAAGTGTGCATTGGACTCTGAGAACACCTTCGAAGCCTCGCACTGCATCAAACAAGAACAGAAAACCAATAGAAATTCCCTTGACCTAAATTTATATGGAAAGGTTGACCGAGAGGATGATTATACGCCAGAAGGTGTGGTAGGAGAATGCCTGCGAGGGAAAGGGAAGTTGATGGAAGACTATATCATCTGAGAGCTAATTGAAGAAGAGACATATGGTAGAAAGTAACTTCTAGCGAATTTGGCCAATGGAATTATCTTAAGACATGAGAAATCTGAATCAAGTGCAAATATGAAAGTGTATCTGGTAATGTAAATTCGTATGTTGTTTCTCTTAAAGAAAAGTAATGCAGATGATCACTTTGCTAGGGAGCTGCAACTAGGTAGCGTGGTCGGGATTATCACCTAGATAGAAAATAACATAAAACCAAGAAAGTCGCCTTAAGCGAATCGAGGGTTGAAATGATATACATTAAGTCTAAAAAACTTACACCAACAACAACTGCAGTTAAAGTAAGAAATCTAAGTGAAAGTGGTAATTTCTGAATTTTAAATTGCATCTCATGCCTTCTTGTTTGTGGTTCCGATTAGGTCCACTGTTGTTGACCTGATCGGAACCACAAACGTGATTGAAAGGCAACTTGAGTATCATTACTTCCTTAGCAATATGGATTAATTGATTGTGTTTTATAGACTTAGCATGCTTTCTGATGTAGACACCTAATTTCGTCCCTCCCCGATAGCACTTTTACCATTTTTTTTACCTTCGTCTTACTGCGTTCCCTCACCTGTATGATTATATCCCATAAAAATACAAAAATAACAAACCCACTAACAAACCTAATCCTCAATTATTCTCTTGGGTAACAAATTAACCACCTCTCTAATCAGAGGTGGACACCTAACCCCTACCCCTACCCCACCTAACCACCCATACCCCTACCTTACCCCATCCCCACCTACGTGACTCCAGATCCTTATACGTTTTCCTATTTTTTGGTTCCCTGGAACAAGAATAAAAAGGGAAGGATGCATAACAAAAATAAAGAGGAGGGGGAGGGGGCATATCTTTTTCTTTCCATTTTTGAAAGAAAGCACACACAATTTATACATATGGGGGCCCACATAAAGGGGAGGAAAAAAAATAAAATTTCATTTTTGGAGAAGGGCCCACAAGGAATAAAAGAGAGCAAAAAAAAGGGGTCATCTTCTTCTGGGGGAGGATTCACGCCTATACCAGATATAAAAAAAACCATACATAGGAGCTTTCCATTTTTTTTCATTGATCCTGAGGAGATGAAAAAAAAACACCCCCATCATCTTCTTCTCTTCGATTCACCACAATACACGTACCATTGAAACAGGGGAACTCGATTTTCCTTTCTTCTTCTCACAAACACCTTCCTTTTCTGGAATTCAATAGACAATATAGAATATACACCTCACTCATACACCCACCATTGAATAGAGATCGAGTTTTCCGACGAGAGTGAGGGTCGATGGTGATCGGGAAACTACGAGAGAACGGGAAACAAAGTGGAATTGATAAAAAATAAAAGAGAGAGAGAGAGAGTGTGAAGGAGTGAGAAACAAGAGGGAGAGACGACGAGAGAGAGAATGAGTTAGACTCTCGAGTTTTTCGGCGAGATTCTCATCGAAATCAGTGTCGGCTGTTCAAATTAACCCTCCCCATTTCAAAAACACCAACATATCTTATTGTGTCTTTCGATTTTCAGGCGATACCACCAAAAACAAGTGAATAGCAGTAACGCCATCAACATCTTCTTCCAAATCGATCCTAAAATAATTTAACGTTGGTACTGTATTTGGATTTGGGTTTTGTTTATCTCGGTGGGTTCGTCGTGGCCTGTTTCGAGTCTCCGTATCTCGATACCAAGTAGAGTTTGTTCACCGTCCTTCATGGGTTCTCTTTTCAAATTAAATTTCGATGGATTTTTGTGCTAGAATTGGTTCATAGTCGAGATTTTGGGGTTCGTTGAGGTTCTCGAAGCGGCTCTCATCTTTCTTCTTAAATCAATCGAAAGATTTTGAGGTCCGATTCTCGACTCTACTGTTTTATTATCATTATGTGTTTGACGATGATTGATTGAGTATTTGGTTGATACTTGGTGTTGTTTATCTGGATAGCTAGTCGTTTATATGAAATCGATGTTGATATGGCTTGATAACTTTTCATGTTAAAATCCACGTTTTAAAAAAAATTTGGAAAGGGGTTAAATGCGATTAGTGAATTAGTATTAATTTTGGATCATCGATTATATTGAATTTGTTGAATTGGATAGCATCATGATTAGGCCGTCGAATGAATAGGCAAAAGTCGGTTTGGGTAGGCAAAGATTTAGGGACACGTGTTTCCTCGTCGAATTATTAAATGCTTGAAATGCGTGTTGAATGGTTTGGGTTTTATCACTTTTGGATCAATTGTATTCATTTGCCGGGGAATGCCCTGAAGAAATTGTACTTATTCACCGGGGAATGCCCCGAAGTATCTTGTATTTGAAGACGAAGCGTGGTCAAGGCTCGAAACGTCGGGAGGAAAAAAATGGAGCGAAGTTTAGGATGCCTTTTACTACAAGTCTTTCCTTATATTTGTCAATAGTACCATCCACTTTTATTTTCCTTTTGAAGATCCATTTAGAACCTGAAGGTTTATTTCCTGGAGGAAGATCAACCAACTCCCACGTATGATTGCTTAAGATCAATCTCACTATTGACTGCCTCTTTCTAAAAAGATGAGTCTGAAGACGACATCGCTTCTTTAAAAGTTTGAGGTCATTTTCTAAGAGAAATGTTACAAAATTCTATCCAAACGAAGTTGAAGTTTTTGATATGTACTATATCGTGGATTCTTATCATTATGTACATCCTCACTTGGTTCATCTCAAGGTCGTTTATACCCATCACTAGACTATTTATGTCTAGTTTTATACAGATAAATATGTTCAATGAATTCAGCATTATCTGATTCAATTACAATATTTTCATTGATATCCGGATGTTCGAATTTATGAACCAAAAATTGACATGCTTTACTACCTTTAGCATATTCTATGAACACACAGTCCACTATCTTAGATCCTATTTTTACCTTTTTAGGCATTGGAACATGGACTTTCGCTAAACACCCCCACAATTTGAAATATTTCAAGTTGGGTTTCCTTCCTTTCCATTTTTCATAAGAAATTAATTGTGTCTTACTATGGGGCACTCTATTGAGTATTTAGTTTGTTGTAAGGATAGCTTCCCCCCCCCCCCCTCAAGTTTTGTGGTAAATCAGAACTTATTAGTAAGACATTCATCATTTCCTTTAAATTTTTTTTCCCGCAATTCTATTAGATTGAGGTGAATATGGGACCGTAGTTTGATGGATAATTTCATTCTCTACACATATTTTCGCAAAGGGAGATTCATATTCTCCACCCGTATCACTTCTTATCGTTTTTGATCTTTTTCTTTAACTGATTTTCAACTTCTATTTTGTATTGTCTAAACGCATTTATTGCTTCATCCTTACTGTTTAGTAAATATCCATAACAATACCTAGTGCAATCGCCAATAAAAGTTATAAAATATTTTTTTCACTACGAGATGGTGTTGACTTCATATCACAAATGTCAGTGTGGATTAAGTCCAAGGAATTGAAATTTCTTTCAACGGACTTACACGGATGCTTAGCATAATTTGATTCCACACACGTTTGACATTTTAATTTATTGTACTTAAAGTTTGGCAAAACTTATACGCTAATTAGTTTTTGCAAGATTTTATACTTGACATGTCCTAAACGACTATGACACAAATCGTTTGACTTTAGCAAGTAAGAAAAAGCCTAAGCTTTCTTCATTTCAACAACCATTACATAAAGTTTGAAAAGGCCCTTATTAAGGTAGCCCTTTCCTACATATATTTCATTCTTGCTTATTACATCTTTCTTCAAAACAAACACACACTTGAATCCATTTTTAATGAGAAGTATTGTCGACACTAAGTTTTTCCTAATAGTAGGAACATGGAGAACATTGTTGAGAGTCAACACCTTACCGAAAGTCACTTTTGGAAATATCTTCCCACTTTCTTCAACCTTAATTGTTGTATTATTTCTCATGAAGATCAGTTCTTTGGGACCAACGGGATCATAAGTAGCAAAAGCTTCTTTGTCCGCTCAAACATGTCTAATGGCTCCTAAATTAAACCACCATTCATTTGGATATCTAACTAGATTGCTTTCAGTGATCATATCACATATATTTTCAATCTTTCTAGTTGTTTTCGACATGTTTATCTAATCTCTTTTCTTGTTCTTATTTAGAACTTGACTATTTTAAGCTTTGTGGCCAACATCACTACAAATTTAACAATTGTCTTGAACATTTTATTATTCTGCTTTTTCTCTTGTCCAGAAGACTTCTGTATCTTTTTATCATTTGGAGCATCATCCTTAACATAATTTGCAACCATCATTGATGACTTTTCATTCAACTAATTATTCTAGTTTATCTTGGAATGACTCATAAGATCTTTCAAATCAGACAATTGATTTTCAATCATTATTTTTTTAAAGAATATGAGGAACTATACTTGTGAACATTTGCATTGCAAGTTTGGCCAGTCAAAATGACATCATTTGCTGCCATTCTTTGAAGTTCACACCGAAATATTTTTTTAATTTCTCTGGCGTTTTCATTGCTAGAGCAATACCTGAACGACTTAATGATGCAACATTGATTGTCGTTGGGACATCATCATTCACAACCAAATTAATTTATTGTTATTTTTCTGTCATTCTTTGACATACTCTTTAGTATTTCAGAATACTAACAATAAGGAATTAATCTTTAGCCAACTTGTTTCTAGTCAATGATGAAGTTTTTATATCTTCAAATCATCAATCGAATGAACTATGAAACATGACGAAGTTTTTATGACTTCAAGTCATAATCAAATTCAAACAGAGTGAAATCCCATAAATTTTAAACTCTAGAAATCAATACAGAGATTTTAACGAATCAGTGAAGTTTTTATATTCTTCGAACCGAATTCTCATACTGATTTCTTGATGAAGTTTTTATATTTTTCTAACCGAGGGAGTAAAAATCAAAAGATTTTAGTCTCCACAAAATCAGATTCGATACAGATTAACCAAATACTTGATTTATAAATGGTGATAAATTTTTTTTTCCTTTCACCAAACAAGCACAAAAATAAATATTTTTATACTTTTCTTAAATTTTTTTTCCTCAATTCTTATAAAATCTGTATTTTTCAACAACAACTTTAAACACATGTTCAAATTAACATATGAACAATCAAATGAAGTTTTAACTCTGTATTTCTAACTTTAAACTTTTAACAATAAGTTCAACCCAACTTATGAACATCAACACAATAAATTTCAAACTATTTTCTGAAAAATAGCAAAATCAAGTGTTAAGAACTTCAACACAAGTTGATACAAGTGCAACTAGCTCAAGACCATTCACACGTAGCCAAGCTCGGGAGTTACAAAAACTCCAAGCCACGTTCATGCAAATGGCCGTGTGTGAGTGTGTAATTAATTTTTCTAAGGGATTTCATATTTTAAAGTGTGAAGAGGGGCTTTGAAGTGTAAGTTTATTACACTCCAAAAAAAAGTGTAGTAACACTTTTTTTATTACACCCCAAAGCCACCCAAGACCAAGGCTAGAATGGTCATTTTCCTTTCATTTTGTGGAGTACTATATATAGACAATAATAGGGCTATTTCTTGGACTTAGTTCATTATTGATATTTCACTACACAAGTCTTGTAATATTTTGAGAACTTCTCTCTCTTGTTCTTGAGAGTGAACCCAAAACTAGACAACAAAGTGTAGTAACACTTTTGTTGTTTTTTGACTAGAAACTTGTGGTTGTTGACACCTAATTTTTGACCTCCATAACTAAGTTTAATTCATAGCTTCTTCGATTTTCAAATAAAATTACAACATTTATTTAATTCGAATAAAGGATTTTCAAAGTATTTATTTGGGTAAATTGATCATTTAAGTAGCAATTATATATTATCGTGTTCAATTATTCGAAATTTTATAATTTTATTACTTAAATGCTTATTTTACATAATATCGTATTTTTATCAAGGTTTATATCGAAAATAAATTCAAATGATTAAAATTTTGATTTGAATATAATTTTACTCTCAAAAAATTAATTTATTTGGATAAATATTTATGTAATTTTATTAAATCAAGAAGCTCGAGATCAAAGAAGGTATTAATTCGTATCAAATTTTGAATCAATTTAGTGAAATTATTAAATTTGATCATAATTAAAATTAATTGGTCATATTTGCAATATAATGTGACCAATCTAATTTTTTAATTGGATTGAAATATTGATTAATTTTGGCCAAATCTTTTTTTTTTAATTGGGGGTTATATTTTAAATAACCCCCAAATTCTTAACAATTCCAACCAAACCAGCCCATTTTCTTTTAACAATACAACAACCCACCACCAGCGGCCCATTTCAAACCTAACCCGGCCCACACTCTCAATAAACTCTTCTCCCTCAACTTCAGAAAACAAGAACAACAAACTGAACCTCACGCGTATGCTTTCAACCCACAACAATATCAACCTCAGCAAGAACGACCTCACCAACATCAACCCTTAACCCGAATTTTCTTTCTCCCTCTTCATCGCGTGACGCTTACGCGAGTTCGTACGAGAACTGTTGAGTAGCTTCTAAAAATCTCCAGATAGCAGCTGATTCATGGGTATCAAAGGATATTCCCAAATCTGTTTTGAATCCGTTAAATCCGTACCACGAAGGTACAGGTGCGTCGATTTTCGATTGGCTTTGAGATAAAAAATTTTGAATTTCAAATCCTAGGGTTCCCTTCTTTTGAGTCCCTAAAATACCCCTTGTCATCTTCTATATAAGGAGGCCCTTCATTCATTGAAAGGGGGATTTTATTTTGGGGGTAAAAAATTAGGTTTCGAGAATTAGGATGGAAATTTTAGGGTTTCTTTTTCTTCTTTCCGGGTGGGGTTCAAAAATTCTGGGGTAGAGAAAATCAAGTGGTGTTCGAAAATTTTGGAGGGTTCAGATTATTTTTCTCTTCTTTGAAGGATTTGAAAGTTTGGCTAAAAATTTTAGGGGTTTGATTCCTTGGCAGTCGACAAAAGTTGGTAATTTTGGGTGTTCTTTTTTTTTTTTGGAGATTCGAGGGTCGAAGCTCTAAGGTGAAAGGTTAGAGACGAGGTTTTGAAACAGTTGAAGGAGAAAATTTTAGTCTAGTTCAAAATTTGGGGTTGGGAACTCTGAAATCAAAGAGTGTATTTTTGCGAAAATTTTCTCTCCCATTCTTTCTGGGAAGATAGTCACTCAATTGGGAAGTACCTGAGTCGATGACATCAACTCCAAGTGGTGAAATTTTGCTGATAGCTCGAGTCTTGTTTGCTGCCACATAAGAGGTAAACGACTCTCTTCACCTAAAGTTTTGTTGGGGTCTTATTTTAGTCGTTCTTTCTTTATGATTCTATTATCTGTGGTGTTATTGGAGCCTGAGAACCGTTTCCTGCAGATTGGTTGTGATAACCATAGGATTTGGTGTACAATGGTTGTTGTGTTGTTTTAATGATTAGACATTCGCAACTGTCGCCTCGCTGTCGATTTCATGTTTTTCTCGTCTTGTTTTCATCGATTGTTTTGCTGTTTGAAACCCACTGCCTCACTGTTAGTGTGGTTAGGTCATCGTTTCGTGTCAGCATTTTTCCTTAGATAGATCTCGTCTACCGTTTCTATGGTGATTTTGTTTCAGTGAGGATTCAATGTATAATGTTCGTCGGAATTATCGTAGGATTGATGTTTTAGGTTGCAAATTTATGTTTAGTTTTCTTTCAAAACTACTGCAAGGTTAGTTGTGGTTAGTCACTGATGCATTGTCTTTCCATATTCGGATATTGTTGGTTGGTTTGCTAATTCAAAGCCATCCATAGGCTGATTCATGCTCGAAATCGAGAGGGAAAGGGCATCACACCAGGCCATTTCAATGATAGTGTCAACTGGGCCTTACATTTACACATAATTGTTTTTGCTTGTTGCATTCTGTAAATTCGGGAATCAGTAATTATGCTACTAAAAAGAGTATAGGCGTTGTTGTTTGTGATATTAGTTCTCATAACCTTCACTTTGAAGTCAATTATGTTTCTTTTTCTTCTCTTTACATTGAATCACTGTCTTATAGCAGCAGTAGTAGTATACAGATGTTGATTAACAGACATTCGATTCTATCTATCACCCCTCTTTTCTTTCGACAAACGTGTTATTTGGATTAGCTAGTAGATTTTCGGGTCTATTCTTGAGAGAAGCTCCGAGTCTTATATCTTTATTTTGTTTGAGGTTTTTGTTCACTTACTTTGTGATTACATGTTAATGGTTAGCTCATCAATTTTCTTCAAAGATAGAGGAATTAGTTCAATGCATGAAGTTTTTTTAGGGCTACGGAATAAGTGTTTTCATAGTATTTTTAAGTGTTTTCAGATATTTTACAATTCATGTCAAAATAAGTGATTTGTGTTGATTTAGGACTCGTGATTACCTTCTTTTGCCTTTTATGTTCCCTCTGTGGCTATTCACTGATTTACTGTGTTGATTCCCAAAGAGTAAATTTTGAGATAATTCGTCATTATTCGTTTTCTTTGGGGACAAATCGATTCGTTCATCGCTTTGTGCTAAAATCTGTCCTTTGCATATATCTTTAGGACCATAATGGTCACGCAAAATTATTTTTTATTTTTTAAATATGCACTTTACTTAGTCTTTTGAATTTAATGATGTTTGTTAGATTCTTATCTTTTCTTTCCTTTCTTTCTTTGCATATAAAATTGTCGTGAGTCCAATTGGACTCTTTCCAGTTGCATCTCTGTGAGGGTTAAGGAGGTCCATGGCCTTTTTAAGTCAACCCCTTCAAGTGTTGAAATTTTGATATATTTCTGAAGAAAAGAAACTGTCACCAGTGAAAGAAGAAAGAGTGGGTTAAAGTCCCATTCTTGAAGCGGCGACGGGACTCGTATCTCCTTTATATTTATTTATTTGTTGTCGTTATTTATTCTTTCAATTATTTATTTGGGTCTCGAAGCCAAAGTTGTACTTAATACAGGTGAAAGGAGAAACAGGTTGAAAACCCAACTAGATTAGGACAGGTTTAACGGTTTGGGCTTCAAAGCCCAAATCACTATTTCTCCCCCCTTCCCCTTCCCCTTTCTTTTTATTATTATATATTTTGCATGCCTTCTTGCGAACCTAGTCAAATCCCCTAATGAGTTCGCTAAAAACTAATCTTTGCAAACTTTCAAAATATTTTAAAAATTAATCACTTCTCAACGAATCAAATTTTAGAAGCTAATCAAAGACGTTTCAAACAGATCGGATAACCGCAGTTAGCGGACGTTTTAGGTGCCTAACACCTTCCTAAAACGTTAATAAGAACCACTTACCTAGAATCTATTAACTTAAACGATTTTCCTATTTTGAATCGTCTAAGTAAAATAAAATGGTTTCTTAATTCCTTTTCAAAATTAAGTGGCGACTCTCTTTCAAAAGCCAAAATTTCTCATCAAAACAGTGGTCTTTAGGTTCATGAGTTCCTCTTGATTCAAGTAAGAATTTGGTGTAAATATCTTTTAGTCTTAGAGTCCTAATCTTCATGTTAGGGTTCTTAGATTCTAGGATATTTTGTGTCAAGTTACTATCCATCATTTTGTAATCTTGTTGTTTGTGTGTTGATATAGTGAAGCCGTGTGGGGCTCTTTCGATTCACTATAGTTATTGCAATCTTGTGTTATTTATCTATCTTGTTGAATATTGTTGTTGTTGCCTTAAAAACCTAGAGAAGCCGAGTGGGGCCTTTGATTCTCTAGTGATGTTGTTCTTGTGTTAGCTTGAATCTCTTGATACACA
The DNA here is from genome assembly GCA_030864215.1 of Capsicum pubescens. Taxonomy (NCBI): domain Eukaryota; kingdom Viridiplantae; phylum Streptophyta; class Magnoliopsida; order Solanales; family Solanaceae; genus Capsicum; species Capsicum pubescens. Next base: position 20,504,486 of record CM061543.1, read on the forward strand.
CAGTCTTGTATCACAAGTTCAACCAACTTATGAACTATCAAAATGAAGTTTCAAGGACTTCAAACACAAGTTAAAAAAGTTGAAGAACTTCAATATGAAGTTCAAACAATTTACTAAAAAAATAAGAAACAAAATAATACAAATTAGTAATTAATTCATTAAGATTGTTATTTTTTCGGTACACAATCTGTATGTTTGCACTTCAACACAAGTTCAAGATTATATCAAGAACACCTATGAAGTTTTTAACACCTTCAACACAAGTTCTTCAAAAACTATCAAAGAAGTATTTTATTTAAAGAAATAAGATGAAGAAGAAATAGAACCAAGTCCTCCGAATTCACGGACTGTCCTTAAGGAATTAATTCCCCTCAAATATTCGAGGTTGTGGAATTTTTCCTCCCAGGATAAAATGGCTGACAATCAGAATGTAGCGGTACCTCAAATCTTCTGATTCTTCGAACGCACTCAATTGCAGATGATCACAAAGAGTTTTTAAAAGTAGAAGAGTGCTTTTAAATGCAGAAATTTTTCATTCTACTTGAGGAAAAAAGTTCAGGTATTTATAGTCATCAAATGCCCCTTCGGAAAGGAGGCAATGTTTCATGGATGGGTGTATCATTTTAGAATAGTCATGTCTATTCATTTCAAAACAACATGTCTTTTCTGAACAGTCACATCCGACCAAACAGTCACCCCTTTTTCGAAACAGTATATTTTTTCTTCGAAGGATTGTGTCCCTCTATTTTTCATTCACACCAATTGAACCCAACAATCATTTCATTCAGGCAACAATATCTCTCCATACACCTCATCTGATATACTAGATGAAATCACTGAATAATTATTCGGAACACCCAATCCATTCCAATGAAAAGCTTCATGTAGAAATGCCAAAGATCCCATACAATTCAGCTCATAGTGGAAGTCATGTGGGCGTTCATCAATTTTTCTCCACGGAGGACTCTTCAGTTGAAGAATTTTATTATTAGTTACTTTCGGACCAGAAAGCTCATCCCTAATCTTAACAATATTATAGTCATCACTAGTTGTGTCATACCATATTTGCAGGTAGTTTTTTTTTTTTTAAATTCGGGATTAGGAAGCACTACTGATTTCCCTGTGCATGCATGGGGTCCACAATCATGGTCACAAGGAGAAAAAAAGCAGGCTATCGCAACAACATAATACCATGAAAAGCGTTCCCTTCCTTATTTGAAGGGAAGTCAAGCTTTTGTATATTCTCATGATCAGGTTAATTAACCAATGGTAAAGAAGAGTTGAACGAAGTCTTACCATGCTCGAAGCAATAGTGGTTAATAAGAAATTTTTGAGAGTTTTGAGTTTTGACTACCTTTGGTTTGATTGAAATGCTGCATCTTAAAGCACGGTGTAGATATTAATGTGTTGCAACAACACCCACTCTTATCCCCCATAGCCTCAATCATCAGCTTTTCCAATTGTATACAGTCGCTGAAATAAAACAATTTCATGTGCTAGCCAAAATGTCGTTGCCCGTCCCTCCACCTTACTTCCGCAAGAACCTCCACCCGACCCTGCTCAAGCCACAGAACTTCAACAATCTTCTCTTCCAAATCCAAATCGTGTTGTGACCCGTTCACAACACAACATTTACAAACCAAAAACCATTCTTGACTTCATGGCTCACTTATCCCCCTCCATCACCCCGACCAACTTCAAACAAGCAAACAAACACCCAGAGTGGCAAAGAGCAATGAAAATTGAATTTGATGCATTATTGAATAATCAGACATGGGATTTGGTACCACATGACCCCACAAAAAAATATTGTTTCTTGCAAATGGTTATACAGGTTAAAAAGAAAAGCTGATGGGACAATCGATCGCTACAAGGCTCGACTTGTTGCAAAGGGGTTTACACAACGTCCTGGAGTTGATTATCATGCCACGTTCAGTCCGGTCATCTAACCAACTACTGTACGTTTGGTTCTCTCTATTCCTGTCCAGCAAAATTGGCCCCTACGTCAGCTTGATGTTAACAACGCGTTCTTGCAAGGTTGTTTAGAAGAAGAAGTGTACATGGTCCAACCTCCAGGTTTTGCAGACGAGCAGTTTCCCTCCCACATATGTCGTCTAAAGAAAGCAATATATGGCCTCAAGCAAGCTCCTCGGGCGTGGTACAATGAACTTAAGACATTTCTTCTTTATCTGGGATTTGTCAAGTCAGAATCTGATGCCTCACTCTTTATTCACAAAGTGTCAAACAACATTTTGTATGCACTGGTTTATGTAGACGATATCATTATTACAGGGAATCGTAACTCTGAGGTAAATCAGGTTATTGGCGTTTTTCCATTAAGGATCTTGAGAATCTAAACTTCTTTCTTAGAGTGGAGGTGCTCCGAACTGCCAAAGGAATCACTTTATCACAGTCCAACTACATCAATGAAATCCTCTTTGACGAAAACATGAAGGACTGTAATTCAGTAAAAACCCCAATGAGTGCCACTGAAGTACCTCAACTACATGATGGAGCGGAACCAACTGATGCCACTCGCTACAGGAGAGTTCTTGGAAAACTGCAATACTTGTCTTTTACTCGTCCAGACATTAGCTTCTCTGTGAATAAATTGTCTCAATTTATGCACTCTCCATCTGAAGTGCACTGGAAAGAACTCAAAGAAGTACTCAGGTATCTCCAAGGAACACTTCAGTTCGCTCTTCACATTCAAAGAGGCAATAATTTCAACCTACACATGTACTCTGATGCGGATTGGGCTGGAGATGTAAGTGATCGAGCTTCCACTACTGGTTACATATTGTTTTTTGGACAAAATCCTGTGAGCTGGTCTTCTAGGAAACAAAGAACAATTGCTCGCTCATCAACTAAAGCAGAGTATCTTCTGTTGCAAGTGCGCTGGCTGAAACCAATTGGGTGACAAATCTTCTAAAAGAATTACATGTTTCACTCCCTCAAAGACCAACCATTTACTTTGACAATGTTGGTGCAACTTATTTGTGTGCAAATCCAGTTTTTCATAGCCGCATGAAGCACATTGCTGTAGACTTTCACTTTGTTCGCAAACAAGTTCAGCAGAATCAAGTTCATATTGTTCATATTCATGCTGCAGAACAAATCGCGGATACTCTAACTAAAGCCCTACCAAAGCCAGCCTTTGATAAACACCTATTCAAGCTAGGCTTTTCTACACATTGCCTATCTTGAGGGGGGCGTATTGGCGCATACATCTTATCTTGGAAGATATCTCATGGTTGATCTTCCCTATCTCAGCAGATCTTCCATAGCCTAGTATATCATAGTGATTTTGTTTCTATTTAGGAGAAGATCAGCATTCTTTATTACTTGATTCTTTCCTTAGTTTGTATTCTCTTGTATATATACACACACATGTAAATGAAATCAAATAAGCTTTCATACTTGACTCAGCTTGAGAATATTCTCAAGCATCTTATTTTTAGAGGTTCTCCAGATATCTCCAACACTATAAAATATGCACAACAGCACAAATATTTTTGAAGAGATGGCAAAAAGGGAAAAGAAAGAAATCCACTTAGCCAAAGTCACTTCAACATGTTAAAATGGTTGAGGAGCTCGATGGCCATGTCATGCGCTGTGTACGAGATCAGAATGGGAATCATGTCATCCAGAAGTGTATTGAATGTGTACCAGAAGAACACATACAATTTATTGTCTCTACTTTCTTTGGTCAAGTTGTAAATCTCTCCACCCATCCATATGGCTGTCGTGTAATTCAGGTAGATGAATAATGTGTGCAGTAGCTATTCATCTCAGTCATTTGAGGTTTGTTTTGAAGAATTTTCTTTATCTGGCAGAGAGTATTGGAACACTGCAGTGATCCAATGACTCAAAGTAAAGTGATGGAAGAAATTTTGGGATCTGTTAGCATGTTGGCACAAGATCAATATGGTAATTATGTTATCCAGGTATGTACTTTTCAGAAGTAACCTGCATGCTTCGCTCAAATCTCCTACTTAGCTGTAGATTTTCTATTTTTTATCCTCGGTGTTAAGTCATTTCTTGTATCATGCTACTCAACATCGTAATTTTCTGTATCACGATGTATCTGTTTTCCTTCTCATTTCCTTGACTTTATATTATGGAACAATCACATAATATAGTTGTTTCATAAATTTGATGTGGAAATGGCATGAGTCACTTGTTCTAGATCAATAGTAATGCGCATTTTGATGTGCTTGTCCAATTAACATCTTTTATTTATTATATGAGAAAATGTTGTCTCATCAATAAATGCCAAAAAGGAGGACTAATAAGGCACGCTCTCAGAATCTGAGTATAGCAATGTTGGAAGGACGGATAAACCTTAACTACCTTGGACATTTCCCTAGCTTCTTTACCAGCACCAAATATGCTTTCTTTATAATGGCAAATATGGATCTTAAATCACAGTTATTTTAAATGCGATACGGGCAGCATGTACTGGAGCATGGGAAGCCACACGAGCGTTCTACTATTATTAAGGAACTAGCGGGGAAGGTTGTGCAAATGAGCCAGCAGAAGTTTGCATCTAATGTTGTTGAGAAGTGTTTAGCATTTGGCGATGCCAGCGAAAGATGGCTCTTGGTGGACGAGATGCTTTGCAGGTATCAATGAGATTTCTCTTTTGCAGGTATCAATTTTCAAAAACTCTCCTCCTTTGCAGGTGTCAATGAGATTTCTCTTTTGGAGCTCTTGGTGGACGAGATGCTTTGCAGGTATCAATGCTGTCTTTGTTTGAGGGAAACACAGCTTGTCGACAATTCTCTGTATAAATTTTCAGGATCATCACTGGAAATGCTTGACGTATCTGATACTAAGGTGTGTAGGTAGTCCTGGAAGAACTTGAAGTTTGCTTTCTCCAAATTTTTCTGGAAAGTATGTGGATTTTTATGTTATCAGTTTGCTCTAGGGAATAAGCTGTCTCAAGTCCATGGGAACTCACTGGGTATGTTGTTGTTGTTGTGGTGACTTGGCCTTTTCTCCTTATTTCATGAGAAGAGAAACCAGGGAAACCAGTGATCAGAAGGACCACTGGTAGTTCTTTGACTTTGTGAAGAACATGTTTATTGTATATAAGAAGATAACTAGAATTATATTGTCAAAGATAATTGACATGATTTTTTTTTTGTAGGTGGAGAAAATGAAGCAGCGAATGACGAGCACATTGAAGATTGTTAAGAAGATATTAGATGGTTTTTGTAACTTGTTTTAGGATATTTTTGATATCGACAACAACCCAATGAAACTTAATCGATTTTCTACTCTTTTGGATATTAATCACTGTGGTTGGCTTATTATTTTGGATACAATTTTAAAGATGAACATTGATAAATGTTTTGTGATTCTTATTATAGCTTGGATATATCATTGCAAGGCTGCATATTTTTGTAGCAAATTAAGTTGTTGCAATAGCAACTTGAACTATTGCTATAGAAAGTTTATGCAACACCTTTTGTAAATGTTGTGAATTAGCTCATTTAAATCGTTGCTATAGAGTTTGTATGTGTTGAGAAAACCGTAGCATTAATTACAAAACTGTTGCAATAGTATATAGTTATAATACACTTATTTTAACTATTGCAGTAGATCAAATAACTGTTGCATAACACTCTATGACAACAGCTTGCAAACTGTTTTGTTAGATGTTTAAATCGTCGCTATACAATGTATATGTGACAAAAAAAAACTGTAGCATTAATAACAAAATTGTTGCAACAAAGTCTAAGTTAACGGGTAATACATTTATTTAACTGTTGCAATAGATACAATAACCGTTGCATAAAATCCTTTAGCAATAGTTTATTTCGTTGCAATTGATATCAAATAAGTGTTGCAGTAGAGATCGTTATAACCGTTGCTATAGGCTAGCTATAGCAACGGTTATTAAAACCGTTACAAGAACCGTAGCAATAGAGCTATCGCCACACGACTTGATGAAACGGTTGTGGAACCGTCGCAATATGTCTATAGCTACGGTTTACTTGGCTATTGCAACGGTTTTGCATGTGTTGCCATAGACCCATTTTTCAGTAGTGACATTGAGACCATGTGTAATCATAATAAATAGCAGTTGAAAGTTTCTATAATATTGGGAGATCAAAGAGAATGGACAGATAAGAGTCATTTGCACTTTCACCATGCCCTCATAACTAATAACTTTTCATGGGGCATAAGTTTATATTTTCATATTATAACATCCTGTGAATTATATCCGAGCATGATTTCAGTTTCTAAAGAACTTATGACTCACTAGACATAAATTCCGATTACTAAAGGACAAAAATTAAAGACAAGCTTATTTGAAGGGCAAAATGTGCAGTTTTCTGGAGATAGATAAAGGTCTTTAATGCCTTTGCCCATCTTTCCTGCTAGCTAGGACTCAATACAACCTGGGCAAATACATTATGAAACCAAAAAATGGCAAGGGTTAAACAATAATAGTTGTAAGATTCTTCAGGACAAAAAGATCTGATTGAACAGAAAATACTAAATAAGTAAATCTGGAGAGATCAAACTCTCCACAAAGCTTGTTTCACTATACTTGAAGATTCAACAGTTAGCGCCTGTCGGAAAGTATAGTTACCACCATTAGTCCTCATTTTTCGCTCTTTTTAAAAGGTCAAAGATGGATAAGTATAGATTTTGAATTCTTGGATTTCATTAAGTAGAAGTGAAGGAAATTAATAGGATTCACAGTTACTTTTCCTAGCCGATATACATAAATTATATACGGTTATACACGTTTCAAGTATCCGCCAGCTATTTTTAGTTTAAACGGTTGAGTGAACAACTCTTTAGGTTCATTTCAAGTAATATATAACTGTTAATATTGCACAATGAAACCGTCATGTCGCCATACTGACAATGTAAGCAAAAAAATTCACTGTGCTCATGTCGGAGACATTGGGACAGTTGTTATGTCATTTGTGCAGGTCTCTACTTATGTGACAAGGAATTTCAACATTTACGCTAAACCAAGATCAAATATATAAGATATTCTTCACCCCTTCGTTATACTCGTCTATCCCTCGATGTCAAGTCTTTTTCTGCCTCAATTCGGCCTCGCGATTTCCTAACCAGTTACCTATGGAAAGACACTATTTCTATACTATCAGATTATCCAAAGGATAACTTATGGTAATAATTCATGAAAAGTAGGATTAGTAGCCTTGAAAATAAGGTAAACTACGCGGTACGATAAATTAAAATACACTAATAAGCATATGAAAATAATGAATACCTGTGTCACAAATTCGGTGAAAAAGAGAAAGGGTATATAGGAAAAGGGAAAAGAAAAAGCTTATAGTGGAGAAGAAGACTGTCTGTCTGTTGAAGGAATTGGGAAATGTGTTTTTTTCTAGTTCAAGCTTCCTACTATATAGTTTGTATTCTTTTGATCTTTGCTTTCCTTTTTTGTTTTGCCCTTTTTTGCCCTTTTTTTTTAATGTGTGCGGGAAGTGAGGTTGCAATGATTCGGGCATGTGATGAGGAGGTGTACGGATGCTCCTGTACGGAGGTGTGAGAGTCTGGCTATGGATGGTTTTAGGCGGGGTAGAGATAGGCCAAAGAAATATTGGAGGGAGGTGATTAGGCACCTAACAGAGGACATAACCCTTGATAGGAAGGTGTGGAGGACTCAGATTAGGGCAGAGGGTTAGCGGTTAGGAGGTCAGCAGTTATAGTAGGGAAGACTTCTTTGTTCGTATCTGTTCCTGGAGTTTCTTGTTCGTGTTGTTTCGGTGATTTCTATGATTTTGGATAGATAGTTTATAGTAGTACCTTGTGGGTGTCTTATTTCCTTTATTATCTAGCAGTGTGTTATCTCATTTTGTTGTGTGCTTTTATATTTTTTGTCTGTTATACTGTTATATGTCTTGAGCCGGGGGTCTATCAGAAACAACCTCTCTACCTCATAGAAGGTAGTGGTATGGACTACGTTATACACTGGGTATGTTGTTGTTGTTGTGTGTAAGTACTTCATAAGATCATAATATAAGAGTTGCTGATACAATAAGAATACAACAGCAGATATCTGTGAATCGTCTGTGATTGCTCGTATACAAGTATTTTCGCACTATGTGTAAGGCTCATTTGCCATACTTTACGATTTTCAGATATGTTTAGGCCATTGGACCATATGTTTCACGTATTTAAAGTCACATATGCATGTTCATGATGATTGGTAGGCATGTTTAGTTGCCAATTCGCGATGTTCATGTGATTGCTCGTGTACAAGTTTATGTATGATCTTCCGCACTGTGTAAGGCTCATTTGCCATACTTTACGATTTTCAGATATGTTTAGGCCATTGAGCCATATTTGGCGTGTGACATTACTGTTGGCACAACCATATTACAGATTAACTCCAGCAATTTAAACTCATCTGAGTTTTTCACTAAACACAACGCGGATGCCAAAAGTATGTAAAATCTGTTCATATGACACACTACTAAGTACCCTACGTTCGTTTATACAACGCGTTGAAGTACAGTTTAGTTAATTAGGATAGGTTAAGTATGTAACTAAACTTTAAAAATGTACATTAAATATGTTTTATGTTAAAATCTCAGTGTGTATGGAAGAAGTAACGAAGTCAAAAAATAATTGAGACAGTTGTATTAATTTTCAAACATAGTTCTATTAATTTTTCAAACTTACAAGAGATTTGGTAGATGAATTTGTCAAAGTCACATGATGTTCAAACAATTTGAAAATTGCTGGTACTAAAATAGAAATTTACACTAAATAAAGTTATTTTATTCATAAAGATATTATAAGAAGCAAGCATTTAACTTGTATTATAAAACATTAACACTTGGATAACTATATATTGTTCATCATCTTGAAGTCATGTGGTTAAACAAAGGTTTCATTATATTTGCAACTCTATTTTACCATTTTTCGTTCGTTGGTGGTTGCTATGAAAGTGAAAGAGCAGCCCTAATGAGCTTCAAATCCTTGCTGACTGATCCATCTAATCGGTTATCTTCATGGCAAGGCGAAAATTGTTGCAGTTGGAAAGGAATCAAATGCTCGAGTTCAGGTCATGTTGTAGTTGTCAACCTCCGGAATCCTCATCCGATTGAAGTCAAGATCAATATTAGTAAGGAAGTTGTTTCAAATTCTCAAAGCATGTCCGATTTTGCCCTCAAAGGTAATATATCTCCATTGCTCTTCTACAAATCACTGCTTCATGACCGAGTTGGCTGCACTTGGTGCACTTAGAATCAGGTCTCCTCCAACATTTGAAAGGTGGATGGCCTTTCTTCCCACAGTGTTGGCAGGGTGGAAATGTCTTCTTCGAGCCTCCTCCCTTGCCCTTCTGATTATTGTTGAATGAAATCTCTCTATTTTCTAACTGATTCTTGAAGTTCTTCTTCCTTGTATTCTTGTTGTTGTCTTGATGCTTGGCTGGTAAGGATCCTTCTACTGCTCCATCCCGTCTCATGGCTCTCCTTTGCTCTTGTGCTTGCAAGGCATTTAAGAGCTCTTTAAGGGAATTTTTTGACAGATCCTTTGTGTTCTCCAGGATTGTTATAGTGGCTTCAAGCCCCTCTGGCACTGTTACAAGTAGTTTCTCCACAATTCTTGAATCTGTTAGCTCGGATCCAAGCAACCTCACCTTGTTGACAATGCTTAAAAGTCTGTCCGGGTACTCTTTTACTGATTCTGACTCCTTCATTCTCTGCAATTCAAAATCCCTGATGAGATTCAGCACTTGCATTCCACGAATCCTTTCATCGCCTGCATACTCTGTCTTGAGATAATCCCATATTGCTTTTGTTGACTTCAAGGACATTATTCGTGTGAAAATCATAGGAGATACTTCTCAAATAAGCATGTTTTTGCCTTTGATTTCTTTGTCTTCTTCTCCTTCTGCGATTTCATTTGTGCTACAGTGGGATTTGTTGGAAGTGGCTGAACTTCATAGTCTTCCTCCACTGATTTCCACAGATCCAATGCTTCCAGGTAGGTCTCCATTTTCACGGCCCACATTTGATAGTTGTCTCTATCGAAGACTAGTAGTGCCATTGCTGAAAAATTGCTCTCCTTCCATTGATGCACTCAACTAGCCTCATAGATCCCTCAAGAATATTGCTTTGATACCAAATTGTTGGCGTTTTTGTAGTAAAACCAAGTTTTTTGAGAAGAAAAGAGAGAAAGATAACGCACACAATATTACATTTAAAGACTTAAAAAAATACTCCAACTAAGATCCTCAAATCTAGAAACAAACATTATGATACGATAAAAACTTGGAAGACACGAAATTGGCGCAAAACAGTTCAAACACACTCCAAAAACAGTCCACTAATTCAAAGAACCGAGGACCCTTTGGAGACCACTCTCGGATTCAAGAATGCAATACAAGAAGGACAATATTACTAGGTGTTTGACACCTTTTCAGCCAACAACAAACTAAGTTAACAACACAAGATTAAACCACAATGAGGACAACAACAACAACAACAAAAATGGCTTCACAATACAAAATACAAAATGGATACAAGATTACAAAAGGAAAAGGATAGATAGATAGACCACATAAAGGTATAATGTTAAGAACCCAAGAATGGTAACTCTTGGACCCTTAACATTACATACAACAATAAACCTATCTCTTACAAAGACACAAGATCGGAATCCACCTCTCTAGCATCAATATTTCCAAGCAATCAACAACAAAGAGAATCTACCCTATTGTTGTCTCCTAGTTTCAGTTTTGCCTCATCAAGAGAAGAGAGGACTTTGTGTTTTTCAAGTGTTTCTCACTTCAACATCCATAATAATATAAGTAAATAAAACCCTACATTGTTCTTTATATAACTATTACAAGATATAACTTAAAATGACCAAAAGGGCCTTCAAAGAGTGGGCTGCCACCAAGTATCGAGACCAACGCGCACCCTTATAAGTCCATATCCGTGATTATTCTTGTATCATATTAAATGATGAATCATGGAGTAACACAATCTAGTACTAGCTTGTAAGTTAGTAATGGAATCAACAAATGAAACTAATGGAACAACACAATAAAACTAAGAGATCAAAATTTGAGCCAAAATTATTGCGTGAACAGTGTATATGGTGATGTGGCGGTCCACGTGGCAGTCCACTAGTGGTTCGGTTCTTGACAAATCTTAATTTCATAATTTGGACTTTGGTGGAAATTGTTCAATGGAGAGAAATACAAACTAGACTTTGGAGCTCCTTTTTCAATTCAAATTTCAAGACTTAAAAGTATTTGACTAGACTTGTACTTCTCCTTAAAACATGGACCCTTGTTTTATGGAAAAAGGTTGAGATGTGATGTAAAGTCTTTTTGGTGGTTGGGGGTCTTTCAAGATTCAACAAATACTACACCTTGTCTTTCACCTTTTTAAGATCTAAGTTCACTTTAATATTAACAAGGTGATGAATATGATGAAGAACTTCAAGAACACAACAACCACAACAAGAACAACCAACAACAATCTCACGGCCAAGACCACAAGGATAACAACAATAATCGACTAAGTCCCCTTTGTGTTGTGTTTTCGGTTTTACAAAAGGTGAAGGTTGTGAGGAACAAAAAGAACACAAAAACAATCTTTCAAGATCTACAACACTACCACAACACAAGGCCTTCAACTCGATCAAGGCTAGAACAACAACAACATCCAATCGGCCACACTTTGTTCACAACAACAATATTAACAATTTAAGCTCAAGTTTGGATCGACTCAAAGTTTTAGTGAGGAACAAAACTAACACTAAAAACACACAAGACAATTAAAAGACTCCTATACCTATACTCAAGAACAAATCTCGGCCAAGAACACAATTTTGGCCAAGACAACAATAATGGACAGATTGCAATTTTTCTAAAATTTTCAGCTTTTCAATAATTTTTTTTTCTAACAAGCAAGCCCAAGATTGATCTTGTAGGAACAATATCAAGCCATGATTTGATACCAAATGATACGGTAAAAACTTGGAAGACACGAAATTATCTCAAAACAGTCCAAACACACTCCAAAAATAGTCCACTAATTCAAAGAACCGAGGACCCTTTTGGAGACCACTCTCGGATTCAAGAATGCAATACAAGAAGGACAATATTACTAGGTGTTTGACACCTTTGCAGCCAACAACAAACTAAGTTAACAACACAAGATTAAACCACAATGAGAACAACAACAACAACAACAAAACGGCTTCACAATACAAGATACAAAATGGATACAAAATTACAATAGAAAAAAATATAGATAGATAGACCACATGAAGGTATAATGTTAAGAACCCAAGAATGGTAAATATTGGACCCTTAACACTACATACAACAATAAACCTATCTCTTACAATGACACAAGATCGAAATCCACCTCTCTAGCATCAATATTTCCAAGCAATCAACAACAAAGAGAATCCATCCTATTGTTGTCTCCTAGTTTTGGTTTTGCCTCATCAAGAGAAGAGAGGACTTTGTATTTTTCAAGTGTTTCTCACTTCAACATCCATAATAATATAAGTAAATAAAACCCTACATTGTTCTTTATATAACTATTACAAGATATAAGTTAAAATGACCAAAAGGGCCTTCAAAGAGTGGGCTGCCCATCAAGTGTAAGTTATGAGCTGATTTTGGTGTGTTTTGGGCCTCTTCTACACTTAAATTGCACACACCAAGTCTCGAGACCAACGCGAACCCTTATAAGTCCATATCCGTAATTATTCTTGTATCACATTAAATGATGAATCATGGAGTAACTAAATCTAAAGACTAGAAAACTACTTCGAAACATTCAAAACAATAAATAAAACAAGTGGCAGCTTCTTAAACACGTGCATTAACAGGATATGACCATCTAAATTATTGCTACTAAAGTCAATAACCGAGAGGGTTGTGAGGTTTGATAGAATATCAGGTATCAAGGATGTTAGAACGTTAGAACTCATTTCTAGAGTAGAAAGACTAGTAAGATTAAGTAATTGCGCTGTCAGAATTCTTCCTGAAATGTTGCAGTTGGACAATTGAAGTGACATGAGATTTGAAAGACTTGATATTTGTTTAGCCCAATGAAATGATTCGGAGGACTTTGATAGATCAAAACCTATCAATACTATATATCTGAGACGTCGGAGTCTTTCTAACCACCTTAGATTTGGACTAGACAGATATACATAGCTTATAAAAGATAACAGTGAACCAGAATCTAACTTTGTTGGTAATGTCAAGCTAATAGTAATAGAAGACAAATCGGGTACTAAATTAGTGTTAGAATTTGGAACTAAGGAGAAGAGAAAAGATAAGTTTCTGCATTAGCTTTTCATTCATACATTCATACATCTTACAAAAGATTACACTTATAACTACATAAGTCTTACAAGACACACTTCATATAATGTCTTACAAGACATACTATCTTACAAGACACACTCCACAAAATAAGGACTACCATTTATTTTACAAAAACTAAATATAATATTTTAAGAAAAAACTATTAAACAAAAGACTATCTAGAAAAATCTCATAGACTAACACTCCTCTATGAGATTTTTTTTGGATACTCCCAGCTTAGCCCTTAGAACTTCAAATTTTCCCTTAGGAAAAGCCTTGGTCAAAATGTCTGCAATCTACTGATCGGAGCTGCAATGAACAAGATTAACATCACCATCCTTCTGCAATGAACAAGATTAACATCACCATCCTTCTCTGCTTACCTGATAGCGTGAACTTCACATTTATATGCTTGCTACGACCATGTTTGATACGAGTACGACCTCGTAGACAGAAATATTTTGAGCATGTCAAAGACAACTGAGATAAGGCCCGAGCTTAAGTTTAAATGAAGTCCAAAACCGCCCTATGTATGCACTCCATGGGCGGCCCGTTGAAGCATTTTAATTAAAGGGGCACTTTTGTCATTTGTGTCTTATTTTGTGTTGTAATATAAATAGACCAACTTAGGGTTTTTGAGACTTAGTTGATCATATTTTGAGACTTGTAACATTTGCAACACTTTAGCTCTCTCTTAAGAGCTCCAACCGAAACTAGGGCTAGATAAGTGAAGATTCACTTGTGTTTGCATTGTTGGCTTAATACGTTGGTATTTAGAGGAGGTAACGTACCTCTTGTGTCAACTTTAGAGTTAGGTTTGTGTCGTGGATAGTGTTAAGGGTCCAAGAGTGTAGCAATTCTTAGGTTCTTAAGATTGTCCCTTAATTTGGTCTAACTATCTATCTTGTATTGTTGTTGTAAGCTTCAGATTTCTTTTTTGTGGTTAATGTAACCCGTGAGTTCTTTTTGGTGTAATATTTTTGTTCTCTATTGTGTTGATAATATAGTTTGTGGATCGCTGGAAATTAGGTATAAACACCATAATATTTTGTGTTCTTGTTGTTGTTTGTTGAATTCGAGAGGGGTCACTCAAAGGGTCATCGGTTCACTTGAATTTGTGAACTGTTTGAGTGTGTGTTTTGTGTGCTCTTGGTCGATATTGTATCATTTGGTATCAAAGATCAAGGCTTGATTTTGTTCTCACAAAATCAATCTTGGGAAGAGACCACCAAACTTTTGTTGAAGACCTTGGCCGAAATTTTGTTGATCTTGTGAAATTGTCTTGGCCGAGATTTGTACTAGATCTAGTAGATTTTTGTTTTTCTAGTATGTTTCTTGTGTTGGTTTCTTTATCACCAACACAAAAGGTGTGTATATTTAAAGTTGAGCTTATAATATTGACATTATTGTTGTGGTGACTTGAAGATTGACCTTGTGTTGAGCCTTCTCGTTGAAGATTAGTAGACGTGTTGATGTGTTGTTGATGTGATCTTGAAAGGTTGTTGTTGCTTTCATATTGTTCTTCATCTCTTCTCATACTTAAACCAACAAAAAGGTGCAAATAGATTCAAAGGAGTAAATATAAAAGTTGTAAAGTGTGTTTGTGAGAAGACTTGAACCATCACTTCCTAGACTTGACATCAACTTTTCCAACTACTATCCTTAAATCAAGGAGCCTTGTTTGGTGGAACTAGTAGAAGTCAAGATCATATTTTGAGATTAAACTTACAAAGGAATCAAAGACTTGTATTTTTCCCTCTAAAACCAATTATTCTCCAATTCTAAATTGTGTGAAAATCGAAGATTCAAATTTGTGACTAAATTGTGTGGGCCCGAGACAAATTGCTTGCTGCCACGTCACCACTTGTTACTGTTCACATCAATATTAATCTCAAATTTGGATTTTCTAGTTTCTAATTATTGATTCTTGGTTTCATTAATTGATCCTAGAACTTATTAACAAACTAGTAAGTTCTTACTAGATTGTCAATTAGTCATTTGAATCCATTGTTCGTGTCTACGTTTCTTTTGTGCTTTTTTTTATTTTTATAATCGTAGTGCTTCTTGGTTCAAGTTTGAATATTACTTACTTTAGTCGTCCAACAAAGAATCCATTCTGACTAAGAAGTAGACTTACTCTTCAACTCACCATAACTACAAGCCGACTTGCAAACATTTGTGACATCAAGTGTGAGGCCACAACGTGAGTGAGAGAATAGTGAGGTTGTTTGAACTAATGTGTTTTTTTGTAGGTTTTGTGATGTATTGTTGTGTATGACATAGTGGACTGATTTGGTGACATGTTAGACCGTAACTTGAAGGATTAATTCTTATACCATCACAATGGAACCCGAGGCTTCAAATGCTCAAACAATGGATAGTAATGAAACTATGTCCCGAGATGTGTCTAGGTTGAATGTGGGTCTTGAGAAACTAGATACGCCTGTGGAATCAATGAGTAGGAGATTAGAGCGTGTGGAAAGTCAAAGGAGTCGACCATCCACCCCTCAAAACATTTCCCCGACCACTACTCCCGAGGCCTTGCACCAAATGTTCCATCCACCGATACACCCATCCAATGTCACAAACCAAACTCCACTATACTCCCTCACGCGAGACCATGAGAGTAAAATCCACCCACTACTTCACCAAGTCCAACAAGAAGGACTTGGAACCCAAATGCCACCCCACAACCCGAGCCCTCCAAATCAAACTCCACTTGACTAAAGACCTTATTATCCACCAAATCCAAACCCGCCACTACAAGTTCCACTTAACCCAAATAGACCTATCCAACATGAGGGTTATGGGTCATTTGATTATGGTTACATGAGGGGGGAAGAGGTACGGGATAGACATGTTAATCCAAGGGAGGTTCATGGCCGAGAAGGAAAAGTTGGTCATTGGAACCAACAAGGGAACCAAAATCATGAAGTAGGACTAAATACCATCAAAATGGGGATTCCAATCTTCAAGGGTAAGAGTGATCCCGAAGAGTTTATTTCATGGGAATTCGCATGTGAGAGGGTCTTCCAAGTCAATGATCTCACTGAGGAGAAGAAGAGTTTCTACGCGATTGCTCACTTTAAGGGTTATGCTACTACATGGTGCGAGTATGTTAAGCGTTTTGGCAATGTTTTGGTAGAGGGGCAGCCCCCTCCTTGGTTTCGGCTAAGGTACCTCATGAGACAAAGGTACCTACCCGAAAGATATTATCAAGAGCTTCTTTCCAAGTTGCATAACTTGAGGCAAGGAAACAAAAGTGTCGTGGCTTACTACGATGAGTTCCAACAACTCATCTTGAAACTTATCATAGAGGGGAACAAGTGAGTTACGACATCATCCAATTCAAGGTGGGGTTGAATAGAGATATTGCTTCACGTTTGACACTTCATAAGTTTGACACCCTTGATGCCATCTTCTAAGCCGCATTGGAAATTAAAAGAGAGTTGCGGGAGAAATCGGAGTCTAAGTTCAAAGTACAATCACCCTCAGGTTGTCACCATGACAAGAATGATTCATCCAAAGTGGAGCAACCCGAGGCCAAGGCTGCCTAAGACGATAACAAGACACCTCAAAGGTACCCTCCAAGAAATAAAGGTAAACCGTATTTCTTTCCTAATTCTAAGGGTTTTCAATGTTTTAAATGCCAAGGTTGGGGACACAATCCAAGTGAGTCTCCAAATAGAAGGAATGTTATCTTAAGGTAGGGAAAATTATATTTTATTAGGGAAGAGGTGGGACTTGAACCGAAGGATATTGATTATCAATCTCAAGGTGGAGAAGGGATAGAACCTGAGAAGCCAAAGGAAGGGGAGGAGGAGGATGCTTGGCCGTGTGAAGGTGATATTGAAGTTCTATGTTTTGTAGTGAGAAAGGCTATGATTAGTAAGGTTTTGGGTGATCCTAGTCAAAGGGAAAACCTTTTTAACACCAAATGACTTATTAAGGGGGTTGTGTGTTCTATGCTTATTGATAGAGGTAGTTGTGCCAATATTGCTAGTAGTACCTCGGTTGATGTTTTGAGGCTACCCACTATTCATAATTCCATCCCCTACAACCTTCAATGGTTAAATGAGTGCGGGAAGTTAAAGGTAAACCGACAAGCGGTGATATAGTTCAAGGTAGGCAACTACTTTGATGAGGTGTTGTGTGATGTTAATCTTATGCAAGTGTGCCACCTATTGTTGGGAAGACCATAGAAATATGAAAAATCTACCATACATGATGAACGAGCCAATAACTACACTTTGGAGCACCATGGCCAAAGGTATACACTCCACTCTCTCTTACTGATACAAGTGGATGAAGTTAATCAATAAGTTATAAAGTTGGAAAAAAAGGGGAAGAAGGAGAGATAGAGAAGGCCGAGAGTGGGAGTAGAGGATAAGGAGAGGGAATCAAGGAGAAAAGAGACAAGGGGTCCTCACTTTTGGGACTTACCCTCAAGAATCCTTTATTTCTCACTAACGTAGGTACTAGTATTTTGCCTAGTACCGTCTTTGCTTATGTGCAAGTACATGATTTTATGCTTCCTAGGGGAGATGCCAAGCAACTTTCTTATAAACATATGCTTGATGAACTCAAGGATTCGTTGTCTAAGCCTCTAAGCTTTGGGATAGAAAATGAGGAGGTGATTCTATGAAAGAGCTATAAGATTAATGAAACTGTGAGTTTGAGGTTCTTTTCAAGGTGGATAGGATGATATGAGTACGACCTCATAGATGGACATATTTTTAGCATGTCAAAGAAAACCGAGATAAGGCCCGAGTTTAAGTGTAAATGAAGTCCCAAACCGCCCTATGTATGCACTCCATTGGCAGCCAATTGGAGCATTTTAATTAAAGAGGCACTTTTGTCATCTGTGTCTTATTTTGTGTTGTAATATAAATAGACCATTTCTTTTAGTTACTTCGTTTAGTTACGTTGTATTTTTTTGTCTCGTTCCTTCTACCTTTACTGCTTATTTCATTTCTTTACATCTATTGAATTCTCTTGAATTTGTAATTTGTGGGATTGAATTTTTCTTGCTTATCCCATCTGCTTTGCGTGTGCCTTGTTTCCTGTTGTTGCTTTGTATTTTCCTTTTGGTGTTTTGTACTTTAGCTACTTCCGACGACTTAATTTCTGTGCATTATCCTACTCGTCTAATTTCCTTGATTATTTCATCTCTTAAATGCTTCTAATTTGTGCGATTGACTGTTGCTTGTTCATTACATCTACGTCGCGTGTGCCTTGTTTTTCCTGTCATTGCTTTGTATTCCCTATTGTTGTTACTATTATCGCGCTTGTTATTTTCTTGGTGTAGTGGATGTGGTTGTTGATGGTAGAATAGGGTCATGTCCGAAGGGGCTGGGGTCAGGGCGGGAAATGATGTTGGGGGTGGGGGACGAGAGTAGGGCAGGTGGGGGAGAAGGGGCTAGGTCTGGAGTTAAGGGCGGTAGAGAAGGGCGTGTAGCTAGAGTTGATAGGCTGAGGGTTGGGTCTTGGAATATAGGGACTCTCTAGGGAAAGTCCACAGAGCTGGTAAAGATTCTTAGAAAGAGGAGAATCAATATGGCGTGTATCCAGGAGACTAAGTGGGTAGGTTCTAAGGCTAGGGATGTGGATGGTTACAAGCTTTGGTACTCTGGAAGTGAGAGGCGTCGGAATGGAGTTGATATCTTAGTAGATGAAGTGCTTAGAGGGCGGGTAGTGGAGGTGAAGAGGATTAGTGATAGGCTGATGTCTATTAAGTTAGTTTTTGAGGGGTTTACCCTGAACGTGTGTAGTGTACAGGCGGGCTTGGACGGGGAGGATAAGATGTGGTTTTGGGAGGACTTGGATGAGGTGGTTAGATGCGTGCCTAGCTCTGAGAAGATTGTTGTAGCAGGGGTTTTTAATGGACACATCGGGACATTTTTGGGAGGCTTTGGCGATGTGCATGGTGGTTTTGGTTTTGGGGAGAGAAATGAAGAGGGAGCTTCTCTGTTGGAATTTGTGAGGTCCTTTGGGCTGGTGGTGGTGAATTCGAGCTTTCTAAAGAAGGACGATCACCTAATCACTTTCCGAAGTGCGATAGCCAACACCCAAATTGACTTTTTGCTTCTTAGGAAAGGGGATAGGGGTTGTGTAAGGACTGTAAGGTCATTCCAAGTGAGAATCTTTTGACTCAGTATAGGCTCCTGGTGATGGATTTGGGAATAAAGAAGGGTAAGAAGAGTAGGGGTGAGGAGGGCCGATTGAGAATTAGGTAGGGCAGCTTGACGTCGATGAATGCATAGGAGATAAGGGAGAAGTTGACTGGTATGAGGGTGTGGGAGTGTAGGGGAAACATAGATGGTAGGTGGGATAGGGCGGCTAGGTGAATCAAGGAGATTGCTAGTGAGGTTTTGGGTGTGTCTAGGGGCCGGGCACCATAGGGGGGATTGGTGGTGGAATGATGAAGTAAAGAAGAAAGTGGAGACTAAGAAGGGGGCGTATACAAAGTTGGTTGAGAGTAAGGATGATGAAGAGAAATGGGTTTTTAGGGAGGAGTACAAGCTAGAAAGGAAGGAGGCTAAGCTTGCCGTTACGGCAGCTAAGACGGCAGTGTTTAAGAGCTTGTATTTGGGGTTAGAAGAGAAAGGAGGGGAAAAAAGGTTATTTAGACTGGCTAAGGCTATGGAGAGAAAGAGTCGTGACCTAGACCAGGTGAAGTACATTAAGGGGAAGGATGATAGAATTTTGGTGGAGGATGGTCATATTAAGAAAAGGTGGCAGTCGTATTTTCATAGGCTTTTGAATGATGAAGGGGATGGAGTTATTGATTTGGGTGAGATGAAGCATTCAGAGGAGTGTCGTGATTTTAGTTATTGTAGATGTTTTAAGGTGGAGGAGGTCAAAGAGGTCGTTCACAGGATGCGAAGGGGTAGGGTGATGGGGCCTGATGAAATCCCCGTGGATTTTTGGAAGTTTTCTGGCGAGGCTGGTTTGAGGTGGTTGACGAATTTGTTCAACGACATTTTCAAGTCGGCAAAAATGCTTGAGGACTGTAGTTGGAGTACTATGATCCCTCTGTATAAGAATAAGGGTGATATTCAGAGTTGTGACAACTATAGGGGTATTAAGTTATTGAGCCACACGATGAAGATTTGGGAGAGAATGGTAGAGTGGAGGTTGAGGAGGCTTGTATCTATTTCGAAGAACCAGTTTGGATTTATGCCTGGGCGCTCGACGACGGAGGCTATTCACCTAGTGCGGAGACTAGTGGAACAGTACAGGGAAAGGAAAAAGGACCTGCACATGGTGTTTATCGACTTGGAGAAGACATATGACAAAGTACCTAGGGAAGTCCTTTGGAGATGGCTGAAGGTAAGTGGGGTCCCGGTGGCGTATACCAAAGCGATCAAGGACATGTATGATGGAGCTAAGACCCAGGTGAGGACAGCGGGAGGCGATTCAGAATATTTCTTGGTCTTGACAGGGTTGCATCAGAGATTTACTCTTAGCCCATTTTTGTTTGCTTTGGTTATGGATGTGTTGACACGACGTATCTAAGGCGAGGTGCCCTGGTGTATGCTTTTTGCAGACAATGTGGTTTTGATTGACGAGACTCGGGGGGGGGGGGTGAAAGATAAATTAGAGGTGTGGAGACAGACCCTTGAATCTAAAGGGTTCAGATTAAGTAGGAGCAAGACCGAATATTTGAAATGTAAGTTTAATGTTTCGAGGGAGGTGGACAAAGTGGTAGTAAGGTTGTATTCTCAGGTGGTGTGTAAGAGGGATAGTTTCAAGTACTTAGGGGCCATAATTTAGGGGAATGGTGAGATTGACGAGGATGTCTCTCACCGGATTGGGGCGGAATGGATGAAGCGGAAGTTCGCCTCGGGGGTGTTGTGTGATAAGAAGGTGCCGCCCAAGGTTAAAGGTAAATTTTATAGGGTGGCATTCCGTCTGTCCATGTTGTATGGAGCGGAGTGTTGGCCTGTCAAGAACTCTCACATTCAAAAACTGAAGGTGGCAAAAATACAGATGTTGCGCTGAATGCGTGGGCTTACTAGGGGGAATAGGGTTCGGAATGAGACTATTCGGGATAAGGTTAGTGTGGCTTCGGTGGAGTAAAAGATATGGGAGGTCCATTTGAGATGATTCCGACATGTGATGAGGAGGGGCACGGATGCTCCGATTCGTAGGTGTGAGAGGCTTGCTTTGGATGGTTTCAGGCGGGGCAGGGGTAGGCCAAAAAAATACTGGAGAGAGGTGATTAGGTAGGACATGGAGCAGTTACAGCTTACTGAGGACATGACCCTAGATAGGAAGATCTAGAGGACGCATATTAGGATAGAAAGCTAGTGACTTTTTTGGTAGGTAGGATAGGGATTTACTTGGACGGTGCAGTATTATTGTTATGATGCATTACGATTACTTACTATTCTTTGTTTACTACTCCTTATAGGTGGTGTATTCATGTCATTCCATATTGTTCCATGCTTTGTGTATGTTTTTTATAACTTATCTTATCTTGAGCCGGGGGTCTATCGAAAATAGCCTTGCTACTTCTCTGGAGGTAGTGGTATGGACTGCGTACATCTTACCCTCCCCAAACCTCACTATGTGGGAATACACTGGGTTTGTTGTTGTTGTTGTAATATAAATAGACCAACTTAGGATTTTTGAGACTTATTTGATCATATTTTGAGACTTGTAACATTTGGAACACTTTAGCTCTCTCTTAAGAGATCCAACCGAAACTAGGGAATACACGTAGATGTGAAGATTCACTTGTGTTTGCATTGTTGGCTTGATACGTTGGTGTTTAGAGGAGGTAACGTCCCTCTTGTGTCAATTTTAGAGTTAGGTTTGTGTCGTGGGTAGTGTTAAGGGTCCAAGAGTGTAGCAATTCTTAGGTTCTTAAGATTGTCCCTTCATTTGGTCTAACTATCTATCTTCTATTATTGTTGCAAGCTTCAGATTTCTTGTTGTGGTTAATGTAACCCACGAGTTCTTGTTGGTGTAATATTGTTGTTCTCATATTGTGTTGATAATATAGTTTGTGGATCGCTGAAAATTAGGTGTAAACACCACAATACTTTGTGTTCTTGTTATTGTTTGTTGAATCCGAGAGGGGTCACTCAAAGGGTCCTCGGTTCACTTGAATTTGTGAACTGTTTGAGTGTGTGTTTTGTGTGCTCTTGGTCGATCTTGTATCAATGTTGCACTGGATTTTCGGCCATAGAAATTGTTGACTTGTTGTCAATCTTAATGACAGTAGCTTCAATTTGATTTTGCTCTAGATCACGTAGAATTTTCCGTAACCATAGAGCCTGATTAGTTGCACCAGCAAAAGCGATGTATTCTGCTTCTGCAGATGATTGAGCTACCACATCTTGCTTCTTTGAATTCCATGAGAACATGCCTGAACCAAGTGTAAAAGCATATCTAGAAGTGTTTTTCATATCATCAACACTTTCTGCCCAATCACTGTCTGAATAACCCATCAATTGCCCTTGCTCTTCCCTTTTAAACCAAATACCATAATCAACAGTTCCCTTGATATACCTCGATGTTCGTCTAGCGATACAAAGATGAACTTGACTTGGAGAATGCATAAACCTCGACAAAAGACTTGCCGCAAACATGAGATCAGGTCTTATTGCTGTCAAATATAGAAACCTACTAATTAGACTTTGGTAAACTGTTGGATCAACCCTATCACCTCCTTCGAACTTCGAGATATCTTCATTGTGGACTAGTGGAGTTGATACAAGCTTAGACTTCTCCATCTTGTTCTTTTTAAGAATATCACATGCATATTTTCTCTGGGAAATGAAAATTCCATCAGTAGCTTGATAAATCTCCATTCCAAGAAAATAATTCATTTCACCTAAATCTGACATCTCAAACTTGGTCTCCATTTCTTGCTTGAATTGACTCACCATAGCTTCATTGCTTTCAGTTATCAGAAGATCATCAACAGAGAGTGATACCATAAGCACATCTCCACCTTTAGCCTTCTTCACATACAAAGTGGCTTCATTTTCACTTTTATTGAAACCACAATGAATGAGATGATCATCAATCTTACTGTGCCAGGCTCGAGGAGCCTGTTTTAATCCATACAATGCCTTATGTAATCTGTAAACTTTATCCTTCATTCCTGCAACTTGAAAGCCTTTTGGTTGGTCGACATAAATTTGTTCCTGCAATGACCCATTTAAGAATGACGACTTCACATCCAGATGATACATCTTCCAATTTGATTGAGCTGCCAAAACAAATAGAATTCGTATCGTATCATGTCTTGCAACAGGTACAAATGTGTTTCCATAATCTAGACCTGCAACTTACGTGTAACCTTTCACAACAATCCTTGCTTTGTATTTATTAACTTAACCATATGGATTAAGTTTGGTTCTATAAATGCATTTCACCCCTATTACATTTTTGTCTTTGGGTCTATCAATTAGCTTCCAAGTGCCATTCTTCTCTATTATACCAATCTCCTACTTCATAGCTCAATCCAAACTTTATTTTTTGATGCTTATTGATAGGTATTGGATTCCAACATTGCAATATTTCATATATCTCAGAGAGGGACCTTATCTTCAAAATTGGCGAATCAAGTGAGGATTCACCATCTGATTCTTCGGCTTCTTCCAGATAGATTTTCAGAGCCAAAGTTTCAGGCAACGGATGCAAGTTTAGATAACCTGCATTTTCTTTCTCAACTTGCTCCTTATCCTAATTCCAATAAGCATGATCATCCATTACTACATCTCCTCTGATGAAAATACCTTTTGTTTGCAAGTTGAAAACTCTATAACCTTTGGCTTGTAATGAATAACCAATAATGATCCCCAATTCACCTTTTGGTTCAAGCTTGCTTCTTCTAACCGAAGGAACATGAGAATAACATATCAAACCAAAGATTTTTAAGTGCTTGGTAGATATCCCTTTTCCACTCCATGACTCAATAGGAGTTTTATCACCCACAACTTTAGTTGGTAGCCTATTCAACAAATAAACTGAAGTAGAAACAGCTTCTGCCCAAAAACTTTGCTGTAGTTTCTTTTCAAGCAACAAACATCCAGCCATTTCAACTACCGTCATGTTCTTCCTCTCTGAAACTCCATTCTATTCTGGTGAATAATTTACTGTCAGCTTATGATTAATCCCTATATCTTCACGATACTTATTGAACTCATTTGAAGTGAATTCACCTCCATTGTCTGACCTCAAAGCCTTCATCTTGTAGCAACTCTGTCTTTCAGCGAAATCTTTAAACTTATTGAAGACTGAAAATACTTGAGATTTGTTACTCAAAAAATACACCCAAGTCATCCTTGTTAAGTCATCAATGAACAACACAAAATATTTATTTTGATCCAAGGATGATGTCTTCATAGGCCCACCTACATCAGTGTGAACAAGTTCAAGTTTTTTATTTGCCCTCTAGGTAGCACTTTTAGGAAATGCTTTCCTGTGAATCTAACCCATCTGACATGACCCATAAACTTCTTTAGATAGTGAGATCTCAGGTAAATTCTTAGTCAATCCTTCCTCATACATAGATTTTAAAGTAGCATAGTTAAAATGCCCATCTTCTGTACCATAACCATGAATCGTCCAATCTTACAAAATTGGCACTATTAAACTTTCCATCTATTGGAAAGATCCTATCCACTATTTCTACTTTGTCAATCAAATTATCATCAATATCAAAAATCAAACAATGCTTTCCCATAAAAAAGTAAAGAGTAACCTTTAGACATCATTTGGCCAACACTCAACAGGTTACATGCTAAAGAAGGAACATACAACACATCGTGTATATGCTTTGTACCTTGTTTAGTTTGAAAGGAAACTGAACCCTATCTATATGCTTCTACTATTGCACCATTTTCCATCCTAACTTTAGCTTTAAGTGACTTTTCAAGTTGTGAAACATGAGCTCATTATAAGAAATATGACTCGTGCACGCAATGTCTAGGAACTATTTGGATTGGTTGGTTGTGTTTTCTTCATGAGTAGTCATAAACAAGCTTTATTTCTTTTCTGATTCTTTAGTGAAATTTGCCTGCTGAACATGGTGTTGTTGTGGTTGATTCTGCTTGGCCCTGCAATTCTTCTTAATATGACCTATTTTTCTACAAAATCTACACTAAATTGATGGCTTTCCTTTGAACCAACAATCCTTTTCTTGATGATTGGTTCTTTTACAGTGGATGCAAGGTGGAAACTTTTCTTTCTCTAAAGATTCAGTCTATGGATTTCTCTTTGCTACTTTATCTCCTTTCATCCTTCTATTATCCTTCACAGGTTGCTTGCCTTTATGCTTTGCTTGAAATTCCACTTCTGCTACTTCTTCATCTCTTATACTTGTTCTTGGGCTTGCAACTTGCTAATTAGCTCTGCGACGGATAAAGTCTTCAAATCACAAGATTTCTCTATTGCTGAAATCTTGGACTCGAACCTTGCTGGTAAGCTTATCATCATCTTCTCCACCATTTTTGAATCTGGAAAAGTTTCACCAAATACTCTTATCTTTTTTTATGTTAGAATGATGTAAATATTGTATATTAATGTAATCATATATTGTTTTATATTAGTGTAATTACATAGATTTGATTTAGTAGTTAAAGAGAATAATAGTGACTTTAGTAAGAGCAGATTTGGTGGGATAGAATAGCGGATTTAGAGGGATAGAAAAGCTGATCTTTAGGGATAGGAAGACGGATCTTTAGGGATGTATATCATTGAATATTTTCTATTTAATGACAAGACTCTCAATATTGAGAGCCATTCAGCAGAAAATTGACATGGTATCAGAGCCTTCTCTTGGTTGTCTTGTTTCATAGAGTTCATTTATGGTTTCTTTCAAAATTTATTTTGAAAATTTTGATTTTTGTTGATTGTTCCTCGACAATTAACACCTAGGACTTTGATCTTGGTCATTTTGGTTGTTCTTTTTGAGTTAGTGTTTCTAGTTTTCATAATTATGAGTTCATATCAGTTTAAATCATTCAGTGTTTGTTTCACTGAAAAGAATTTTTCATCATGGGAGTTTCAGTTTCAGTTATTTGTCATCGAAAAAGAACTATGGGGCCTTATAGATGGAGTCGATCCTGCTCCGACTGATCCTACAAAGTTAGGTGAATGGAAGATTAAAGATGCTCGGGTGATGACATGGCTTTTAGGGTCAATTGACCCTCTTATTGTTTCTAATCTCAGGCCTTACAAGATAGCTAAGGCCATGTGAGATTATTTACAAAAGGTTTACAACCAAGATAATAGTGCCCGGTGCTTTCACTTAGAGTATGAAATTGCTAATTACTCTCAAGGAGGTCTTTCTATTCAGGATTATTAGTCTGGATTTCAGAACTTATGGGCTGAATTTACAGATATTATTTATGCCAAAATACCTTTCAAATCTCTCTCTATAATTCAGCAAGTTCATGAGCAAAGAAAGCGAGATCAATTTTTGATGAAGTTACGCTCTGAGTTTGAGAGTGTTTGCTATAACTTGATGAATCGTGACCCGCCTCCCTCGCTGGATGTTTATTTTAGGGAATTGCTTCGTGAAGAGCAGCGTTATGTCACACAAAATGCTTTCAGAAGAGGAAATGATATCGTTGTTGCATTTGCTGCTCAAGGTAAATGTATGAGTAGGGATATTAATAGAACTCAATACTACAATTGCAAGGAATATGGCCATATTGCTAGAAATTGGGGCAAGAAGTTCTGTAATTATTGTAAACAACAAGGACACATTATCAAAGAGTGTCCCACACGCCCTCAGTATCGTAAGGTAAATAATTTTTATGCAGCAATAAATGGTTCCACTCTTGAGAAATCATCTTCAGGACCTTCAGGACAAGTTCTTACTTTTGAAACGGTACAACAAATGATCGTATCAGCCTTTTCAGCATTGGGATTACAAGGTATTGATGTTAAATCTAATTTTTGGATTGTTGATTCTGGTGCTTCCAATCATATGACCAACTCAACAAGCATGCTAAAAATGTTTGTAAGTATCAAGGTTCATCACAAATACAGGTTGATAATGGTAGTAATTTACCCATTACCAAGGTTGGGGATATTGCTCCAACTTTCAAGAATGTTTTTGTTTCACCGAAGCTCTCAACTAGTCTTATTTTTGTTGGACAATTTGTTGATGATAATTGTAATGTAAATTTTTCTCGTAATAGTTGTCTTGTGTAGGATCATGTGTCGGGGACGATAATTGCGAAGGGGCCTAAAGTTGGAAGATTGTTTCCTATACAATTTTCCATTCCTCCTGTTATATCTTTTGCTTGTACTTCTACGGCTAATAAGACTGAGCTTTGGCATAAGCGTCTAAGACATACAAATTTTGTTGTGTTGTCTCATTTATCAAATTCTAGTTTATTAGGAAGTAAAAATTAATTTTCCCCTGCTTCATTTGGTTGTTCTACTTGTAAATTAGGCAAAAGTAAAATTCTTCCTTTTCCTAATTTGGGTAGTCGTGCTACAAAGTGTTTTGATGTTGTTCATAGTGATGTTTGGGGTATTTCACCAATTGTTTCTCATGCTCAGTTCAAGTACTTTGTGACATTCATAGACGATTATAGTCGATTTACGTGGGTGTATTTTCTTCGTACCAAATCTGAAGTATTTTCCATGTTCAAGATATTTTTGGCTTACATTGAGACTCAATTTTCTACTTGCATCAAATTATTAAGATCTGATTCTGGTGGACAATATATGTCAAATGAATTCAAAAAAATTTTGCTTGACAAAGGAATTGTCTCACAACGCTCTTGTCCATATACACCACAATAAAATAGGGTCGCTGAGTGTAAAAATCATCATCTTTTAGATGTCACTCGTACTTTATTGATTGAGTCCTTTGTCCCATCTAAATATTGGGTTGAATCTTTGTCTACTGTTGTCTATTTAATTAACAGGCTGCCATCTAAAGTGTTAAATCTCGAGTCTCTATATTTTCATCTTTATCACAAAAATCCAAGCTATGATAATTTTCATACATTTGGTTATATTTGTTTTGTGCATCTTCCTCATTCTCAGCGTAATAAACTTTCTGTTCAGTCTACTAAATGTGTTTTTATGGGTTATAGTACTTCACAGAAAGGTTTTCTCTGTTATGATCCATGTTCTAATAAATTTCATGTTTCTAGAAATGTTGTTTTCTTTGAGAATCAATATTTTTTTCCTACTCATGTTGAGTCATCTCCTGCATCTCTTCTTCTTCCTACTTTTGAAGATTTGTCATCTTCTTCTAAGAGGTTCAAACCCAGATTTATGTACGAATGTCGGCGGCCAACTATACCCCCTCCTGATATTGATCTGCCACCAAAAACTGCACCATAACTAGAATCTGAGAATTCTTCAAGGCCTGCTCCTCTTGAGCCCACTCGATGATCTACGAGAGTATCTCGTACTCCTAATTGGTATGGATTTTCATATACTTTATCCACCATTTCTGTTCCAACTTGTTACTCACAAGCTTCTAAGCATGTATGTTGGCAGAAGGCAATAGAGGAAGAACTTTTGGCTCTCAAAGAAAATGACACATGGGATATTATTTCATGTCCTTCAAATGTCCATCCAATTGGATGTAAATGGGTTTATTCAATTAAATTTCATTCTGATGGAACTCTAAATTGGTACAAAGCTCGGTTGGTTGTTCTTGATAACAAGCAGGAGTATGGTGTGAACTATGAAGAGACTTTTGCACCAGCAGCAAAAATTACGATGGTGAGAACTATTGTTGCCATTGTTGCTTCACAAAACTGAACTCTTCATTAGATGGATGTCAAAAATGCTTTTCTTCATGGTGATCTCACAGAGGATATTTGTATGAAACCTCCACCAGGTTTGTTCTCATAGCCTACATTAGATGTATGCAAGTTGAAGCGGTCTTTGTATGGATTAAAACAAGCTCCCAGAGCTTGGTTTGACAAATTTCGGTCTACTTTGCTCCAATTATATTTTGAGCAGAGCAACTATGAATCATCTTTGTTTCTTCAGAAAACATCCACAGGTTGTGTTTTCTTTTGGTATATGTCGATGACATTATTATTACAGGAACTAATTCTTCACTAATCACTAGCCTGCAACAGCAACTTAATGATTCTTTTCATATGAAAGATCTTGGTACTCTTACACATTTCTTGGGTTTGGAAGTTCATCGTGATTCATCCGGTGTGTTTCTAAATCAACACAAATATACCCAAGATTTGATTTCTTTGGCAGGTCTTCAGGATTCCTCCTCTGTGGATAATAGTAGTTAAAGAGAATAATAGTGACTTTAGTAAGAGCAGATTTGGTGGGATAGAATAGCGGATTTAGAGGGATAGGAAAGTTGATCTTTAGGAATAGGAAGACGGATCTTTAGGGATATAATCATTGAATATTTTCTATTTACTGACAAAACTCTCAATATTGAGAGGCATTCAACAGAAAATTGGTAGTTTACAATTTCCAGAAGTTTGGCAGAGTACTCTTTCACAGTATCTCCTTCTTTCATCCTTAACATCTCAAATTCTCCTTTGAGAGTTAAGAGTTTGACAATTTTCACTCCGCCACTTCCATCAAACTCCTATTTTAACTACTGTTAGAATTTGGAGCTTAAGAGAAGGAGAAGATAAAGTTTCAGCAGTAGCTATTTCATTCATTCATACATTCATACATCCATCTTACAAAAGACTACACTTATAGCTACATAAGTCTTACAAGACAAACCTCACATAGTATCTTACAAGACACACTATCTTACAAGACACACTTTTCAAAATAGGGACTACCATTTATTTTTAAATAAAACCAAACATAATATTTAAAAGAAACTATTAAACAAAAGACTATCTAGGAAAAATCTCATATTCTAACAACTACTGCTTCCTTCTCAATATCTGATTACTTCAGCTAATCAACCTTCTCGATAACTCTTCGCATTCATAACATTGTATCATGACAATATGATGATGATGTGAGAGACCAAGCATTTTATGATGGTAAGACATCGGGTTTGAGTCCCAACTTTTTCTTGTTAGACGTTGCTGTTATGAGTGTGCATTGTAATTTGCATAGTGAACTTGGACTCAAAATACTGCTGTCAGTGCAGTATTTAGTATATGTACATATCATAGCTTACAAATCACTATTTTCAACACAATTTTGTCTACCGCCCTCCAATACATGTTCGTCCAGTTGTCATCTATCAAATATAACAACAAAAATACACCAGATATCCCTGTTACAAAACCCGAGAATATAACTAGAACAAAAAGGATATTTTCTTGATCGTATCTGTTCTCCTTTGTTTCATTGGTAGAGGGTCCGTAGTTGTTGCTGTAGTTCATCCCATCATGAGTACAACACAAGTATTTGGTCCCGACATATGCTGTTCCATCTTGATACAAAGTGTCAAACTGTGGATTGGTTGGAATCCTTCCGCTCAAATTGTTATAAGACAAGTTGAGATACGCGAGAAAATTCAACAATGTTAATGTGACTGGAATTTCACCTGTTAATTGGCTGTAACTGAGATCCAATGACTCGAGGGAAATCATCTCGCTTATAGTCTGTGGGATCAGCCCGATAAGATTATTATGTAAGAGATTCAGGAATGAGATTCCATTTAAAAGGCCGATTTTCTGAGTGATTTTACCGAAAAGAGCATTACTTGATACATCAAATCCAGTGTTGTAGGAATACACTGACACATGAAATCGCGTCTGTCCTTTGGTGACTATTTTTGACTGAGCACCAGTGAACTTGAGGAAGTAATAATAACCTAAGATGGTCGTCTGATTTTGTGTTTTCGTCATCTTTTTCAATCCTTCAATATTCTCAAGAATCGGACCGGACAACTTGTTCCTAGACAAACTAATAAATTATAGATTTTCTAACTTCATTACCCCTTCCGGTATAGATTCATTGAATGAGTTTGATGCAAGAACAAGGATAAGGAGGTGGTATAGGTCACCGATGAACTTTGGTATCCTTCCTTTAAATCTATTGCCTGCCAAATTCAGGATCTCCAGTTCTTGAAACTTCTCAATTACTGTCGGAAAAGAACCTTCAAACTCATTTCCATTCAGTTCAAGGTAACGAAGGCTTGTAACACGTTCAAGTTCTTCCAAAATACTTCCAGTGAGCTTGTTTTGTCCAAGATTAAGGTAAATATGAGACTTGCAGTTCCCCAAACTGGGAGGAACGATGCCTGAAAGGCTATTATTAGAGAGATCAAGAACCTGGAGAACATTAGTTGATTGGAAAAATGATTCAGGTATTGTACCGTGAATTTTGTTTTCGGATAATGATATGGACCTGATTGCTGAAGTTTCTCCCATCTGTGCTGGAATTGAGCCTACAAAATTGTTAAGTGATAAATCGATGACATTAACATTCTCGAGCTAAGTAGGGATAGGGCCTTCAAGTTTGGTTCTATCTAAGATTACTATTGATGGGAAAAGTGAAGATTTCATCTGAATCGATGGAGGTATGACTCCCTCGAAGTTATTCATCGATAAATCTAGTACTGATAGGGCTGGTAGATTGAACCACCAGTATGGTATGGCTCCTGATAGACTGTTGTTTGCCAAAAGTAAAACCACGAGGCTCGTCAGATTTGAAAAGAACTCTGGGATTTCTCCTCTCATGTTGCAAGATGTAAATTCCAGAAGTGTGGGCTGGAAAGTTTGCAGAATGGGTTGATACTGAACATCGTTTTCTACTGACAATTCGTTAATTCCAAAAGAAATCATATCCAATTTGGACTTCTGGATCAAAGACAGCGGCACATTACCATTCAGGTTATTATTCTGAACAGAAAGATATGAAAACTTAGGAAGCTGAAGTATGCATGAGGGAACGCTTCCTGTTAGCTCGTTCCATTCTACATTTAGGTACTCCAGTGAGAGGATTTGACAAATCAAAGTAGGAATATACCCTCGTAAACCATTCTAGATCAGAGATAAGTATTGAAGGCTTATCAAACTAGACATGGATACACGAAGTTGGCCTGTGATGTTGTTGTCATTGAGCGTTAGCCTTCTTAACTTCTTAAGTTTTGTAACTGAAGAAGGTATAGACCTCGAGCATCCATCAGCTTGGAAAAAAGTTAACGAAGTTGAATTTGTTAAAGAAGGAGAAAGCGTTCCGCCTACATGAGTGAAACTTTTGTCGAGAAATTTCAACTTTGACCACGAGGCTAAAAACATTGAAACAAGATTTACGGTCATAGCAGGATTTCCAGAAACATAAAGTTCTTTGAGTTGAGGAAGGTAAGAGATATGGCCGTCTAAATTGTTGGCACTAAAATCAAGAGCTGAGAGGGTTGTGAGGTTCGATAATATATCAGGGATCATGGATGTTAGAATGTTAGAGTGCATATCTAGAACAGAAAGGCAAGTAAGGTTAAGTAATTGCCCTATCGGAATTCTTCCTGAAATGTTGCAGTTGGATAATTGAAGTAATATGAAATTTGAAAGACTCAATACTAGTTTAGCCCAATGAAATGATTCTGAGGCCTTTGATAGACCAACACCTATCATTACTAAATATCTGAGATTTCGGAGTCCTTCTAACCACCTTAGATTTGGACAAGACAAATAACCATAGCTTATAAAAGATAACAGTGAGCGAGAATCTAACTTTGGCGGTAATGTCAAGCTAACAGTAATAGAAGACAAATCGGGTACTAAATTAGCACACGAAAGATCAAGAGACCTTAAAGATGTAAGATTTGAGAATTGTGTGTGTAATACCCCGTGAGGTTCCTCGTCGTTTAAGTCTTCCGAACGAACTAAAAGAAGCCATACCCTTAGAATTTTTAAAAGTGTTCCAACACTTAGTTTATTTTTGAGCCTTCAACTTCGATGAATTATTTCGCGATTTCCCGACATCCTTTTTCGATTTTCAAGTTGCGATGGGGTAAGTCAATAGTACATCTCGGGTGAGTTTCGGAATTTTTGGACCTCGTTTAAGGCGTGTTTGGATTTTGAACCAGTGAGCCTCCGCGATCTAGGGGCGCCACCCAGGGTTCTCCCCCGCTCTAAGCTGGGTGCCGCCCCACCTAGTCCCCCGCTATAACCCAGGTGCTGCCCTGGGTTCTCCCAGGGCCTAAGCAGGGCGATGCTCTGGTAATCTCTGTGCTCCAATAACTTTTCAATCTTCTTTCGTTCTTTAACACTACATCTGGTTCCAATTGGCCAGTATAGTATCCCTCATCAGTTCTCTGCAGAAATAGAGACACAGAAGCTCCGAAAAAAAATCAAGATCTACCAAAATTCACCTGTTAAATTTCCAAAATAATCTAAGAATTGGAATCCCCAACTCGATATCTTCAAGGAGCACCTATCAATTTTACGGATAGAGTTCCGAAATCAAAAGTTCATCCAAATTCACAAATTTGAGGTATGTGGGGTTTGAACAAGAATAATCCTTTCGTTCTTGTGCCCAAAATATTAATTTTCTTAAAGAATCTTGTATTTTCAAGTTGGATTATGCTTAGTTTGATATATTTCAAGTTTATGAGATTTGAGTTGATTAAGTTTTTGAATTATATGATATCTCACCTATTTTATGTTGTGAATTGAGAATTTATGAATGAATTGTATATTTCTACCATGATCAAAGTTTTGAATGGTTTTAAAGTCAAAGTCTTGAATTACTACTACCTTGAAGGTTAATATTACTTGAATATGCATATATGCTTTAAGTCCAAAAATGAGTTGTTGATATTTCCTTAAGAGTTCCAAGAAGTGTATTGAGATTTTAAGACCATGTTCTTGAAAGTTTTGAATTATTATATCTATATCAAGAATGAGTTTGGTTTTGAGAATGTTATATTTTTAAGTTTTCCTCTAGCAAATTGCTTACCAAGATTTGAATCAAGATTGATTTTTGATATTGAATTAAAATAGGAATCCACAAATTTCATATGATTTAAATGAAGAAAAATATGACTTGGTCTTCATTATAGACCATTGAGTTATTTTGAGGTGGATTTCCTAAGAGTTCTGAGCCAAGTATGGGAGTAGTATTTAGCACCGAGCGGGAAGTGTGGGTTCAGCGCATCCTACTTCCCCAGAAATATGTGCCACCCGTAGGATTGAGATTTGTGGGCCTAAGTCCGAGTTTGTGATCACTGAGTTGAGGTTATACTCCCTAGCAAGAGTATAACACTCTTCCCCAATGTGGGCCTTCTTCCTTAAAAGGACAAAACGTTGGACTCCATGTGGCTCACATAGTTTATGTCGGTTAGAAGAAACTCCCAAAGCAGTCCCCTACTCTAATTAAGCTAAAAGTATGAGTTTGAAAGTATTGTTTAAAGATTTCTTTAGTTTATGAGTTTTGCGAATAAGAAGAGAAAATTTAGATTTTTGAGTTAAATATAATGACTTACGAGATTTATGGTACATGTTTCATTATTCATGACCTATGATATTAATATTTTAGATTTTTATTCAAGCTTTGTGAGTCATTATTATCAGCATGCATAATTTCTAACAAAATATATGATATTGTTTATTTAAATGCATACACCCACATATACTCAGTACATTCCCAAAGTACTGGCCCACATATACGTCTATGTGCTACATTGTTTCATAATGTAGGTTCAGGTGCTCAGTCCCAGCAGCGTCGGTGATTCTGAGTGCCTTCGTCTACATTTCTGCAGTGGTGAGTCCTCATGGTTCGAGGAACAAATTTCAGATATTCAGTATTTTCAGAAGTTGTATTTATTTCCTTTTATTCGAGTATGAGTCGGTTGGGGATCTGTCCCAATGGCTCCCTATTCTTTGAGTTGTAGAGGCTCTGTCAAACTAGATTGCCAGTTGTGTTATCAGAATTTTCAGTATCGTGTGATTTGTACATTACATGTGATTGTGGATTGATGAGATTTACTTCCAATTATCTGATTTAAATTCTTAAAATAAGTATTAAGTGCAGTAGTAGGCTCAGAGGGTTAGCTTGGGGCTACTTGTAGCCTTAAACACCGTGTGACGTATCGGGTAGGATTTTCGGAGAGTTACAGTGTGGTGATGGAATCTTGAAACATGAAATTCGATAGATTGAGATAAGTCAATTTTGTTAAGTTCGATTTCTCAACAGGTAACTTGGGGGTTTGGGCCACAGGTGACAAAAGAATTTTAAAATGAGGTGTAGGTGACACAATTCTTAATTATTAGATGGAGGTGACAATTACTTTATTATGTATTAAGAAAGTTGGGAAAGTTTTAAAATAACCCACAAGTTTTTAAATTTATACTTTGATCCCAATGTATACCAAAAATAACGGGAAACGGAGGAAAAAAAGGTGTCTTTCTCTCTCTTCTCATCCATTGTTGTTTTCTCTCTCTTAGCAATTTTTGTTGTTAATTATTTCTATTTCTGCTGCTTTATTCATCATCTTCTGCTTCATCTTCTTCTTGTCGACCGTTTGTTGTTGTTGTTGTTGTTGTTGGTACAGTGCTACTGCTGCGATCTGACCAATTTCTTAGGTCAAATTTTGTTTACTACATCACTTTCCACTATGACATTACTTCATAGGTTACTTTGGTAAGTAAAATTATGATTTTTATTCGTATTTGTCATCTGGGTACACTTCTGTTTTTCTAACAATGGATAGAACCCCGATTATGAATCCAGCACAAGTGCCCACAATTTAAATAGATCAATCATCTGGTGCATCAGATGAGTAATCTGTTGCATCAGACTATTTATCAATTGCATTATCGTATTATCTATTGCATCAGACGTATTATCTGTTGTATCAGGATATTTATCTATTGCACCAGACTAATTATCTGTTGCATCAGAATGTTTATCTGTTGCACCAGAATAATTATTTGTTGCAATGAATGATTAATCTGTTTGAAACAACACAAATCAACCCCTGCCACAAACCCAACAGATAAATCTTGTTATTGCTACTGGATTCTAAATTATTCCTTTTTACGTCGAATCATCGAAATGTTTGTTGAGAAGATAATAGACAAAATAAAAATTAAATATGGATTAAAACGTCAAAGATCAAACATAATTTATTTATTAAACTAATAAAAATACATATAATAGGCTAAAAGATAAATAATAGTCTAATTATTATTACTATCAGCATCATCATTGCCAGTCGTCCAATCTTCAATCGGAAGTAGCAAGGCCCTCCTCAGCCTGCGTATCTCGCGGATCATTCTTGATCTAAATCCTCCCAATTCCCATTGCAGATCATGAAGTTGATTCCGAAGTTCATTCACGGCGTCTTGCAGAAAAGCAACGTCCCACACTGGGTCAGCCATAATCCTATCTTCTAGAGTGTAATATGAAAGATGAGATGCAATAAATAAATAGAGTGTGTATTTGAATGAACGATTGAGTAAGGACGGACCTATTTATAGAGGATTGAATTTGAATGAGAGGCAAAAAGTGCGACTATTCACCTTCATACATTAATTAAATTTTTGATTAAATTAAGAAAATAAATATTGTGATATAAGTCATGACTTTTCAGATTATTATTATTAATTAGTCTTTCGAAGAACCATTTTTATTGAGTTGTGGCAACAAATTCTATATCTGTTGCATCAGATAACACATCCGTGACAATAGATATATTATCTGTTGCAACAAATATAAAATATGTTGCATCAGATAACATATTTGTTGCAACATATAATCTAACTGTTCACCTCCATTTATTAATTATATTTTTTATTAATGTGAAAAGTAATGAATTAATTAAATTAAGAAATATTGTGATAGACCTCACTTTGTGGGAATACACTGGGCCTGTTGTTGTTGTTGATAAGAAATATTGTGATAAGTCATGACTTTTCAGATTATAATTATTAATTAGTTCTTTCCAAGAACTGCTTTTATTGAGTCGTGACTCGATATAGGTTGCATCAGATAAATCAACTGTGACAATAGATATATCATCTGTTGCAACCATAGTGAACCTGTTGCATCAGATAATTTAATTGTTGCAACATATAATCTACTTTTTTAAAAAAAAAAAATTATATCATCATATCATTAATCCAAATTTGCTTACTTTTTTATTTTATAAATAAAAAAAATACCTTTTCAAATTTCTTAATAAAATAATAATAATTTTATTATATAATAAATAATTTAAAAAAGAAAAATGGTGAAAATTCACGATCAGTTATTAAAATTGTGGTTATAAATTATATTT
Source organism: Capsicum pubescens (assembly GCA_030864215.1). NCBI lineage: Eukaryota > Viridiplantae > Streptophyta > Magnoliopsida > Solanales > Solanaceae > Capsicum > Capsicum pubescens. Next base: position 20,542,000 of record CM061543.1, read on the forward strand.
ATTATTTATTTCCTTATTATTTATTTACGAAACATTTTTCATATTGAATAATCGGAACTCCGAGTCATGTCTTTCTTTTCACCCTCTCAATAACAACAATAGCCCTTTTTTATTAATAACCGCCAGGTACAACATATGATCGATCTGTCGTAGCAGATTAACCTCTAACTTTTGACACAAATTGCTGCTCAATCCCTACCACCAACCGTCGACATGTTGAGAACAAGGAATAAACAAAATGATTATTATTAAATACTAAATAAGAATTAAAAATTCAAAGTCGACAACAAAATGAAATGAGTGTTCATAGATTTTTGAATCCCTTGGGTAGATTTGATATACAAAAGGAGGAAAATAATCGCTAAAATAAAAAACATTACCTAATTATTATTACTACTATTATTAGTATTGTCAGTCAGACATCTTTCATTCATCCGGCAGCCCTGCTCCAAAGTCAGCCAAATGTCTCTCTGGAGTTTATCAATCAAACTGCCTTTGAAGTTCACGCAAGGACTCGATATGAATATTCTTGTATGAATCTGGATTATCCATTTTTGTAAGGAGGGACCTATTTATAAATTATTGTATCTCAGAAAGAAAAAAAATTACTTTAAAATAAATCTAACAGATGGGTAATCTGTTACAAAATATATTCTTTCTGTTAGATAAATTACAATACAACATACGGATAATCTTTTTGCAACAGATGTATATATCTGTTTGATTTCTGCAACAAGTTGATCGTTGTCGTAACAGATGTCTCTAATTGATTGACAATATAAACAGATGTGTCATCTGTTGCAACAAGCTAGTCATCTGTTTATTCAATTTAAGCCATGGATGAGCTAGGAAGAATAAGGTGTGTGCATATGGATCCACTATCATATGTGTAGGAGTTAAGTATGTATTACTGATAAGGTTACCGGGATAACACACACAAAGTACAATGTTTTTGTGAATGCAGTTTTTAACCGATTAGGAATTGATTATTCAAACAAGATCCTGCATTGTACCGTTAAGTTTGATGGGTTTGAAATTGATAAGGCTGAGGACCTCATGAAGATGGTGCAGATACCCTGTTACGAATTACTGACGATTGGTGCTCGTGTTTATCGTGTCAAGTTTTGATAAAGGATCAATATTTATCATCACTGCAAAGAACCAATAGCGATTGGACTTATTTGCATAGCAGATATCTTGTCATCTATATTGGAGAAGAGCAATCAACAGAAAGGCTGAGAGATTGAGCTCATTCGATTTGTGCACTAACTCGGTCATATTTTTTTGATAGAGTAATGAGCTTAGAGTTACGTAATGTTTGATAGGCTTGGTAGAGCCGGTTTAGATCACACACTACGTAAATCCATGCTTACTAATTTATTAAATTGGCTGAGCAAGATGCATGGAGCAACGCTAGATAAAAGTGTGTTGTTCAACTTTTGGAACCACATCTTCAACGTGCATCAACATATTTTGACCTAAAACAAACATAGAAACCCTCTATGTATCCTTTAAGGCTTCTAAAGAAAGTGTTCTGGAGGGATTCTAGAATGCCACAACTTTGAAGGTAGTGTTCCTGATCGAACTCACAAGAGACGAGGAACTCTTTACCAACTTCGAAGAGGGCAACGACCAGCTTGAATACAGAATCAACAAGCTGGAGGCAAGCTTGAAAATTATCGGGATTCACATACTACAGCAAGCATCTGATCTTCTCCAAGGAATGTTAAAAGCATGTCAAGGCAAGAAACACAATCAATTATAACCATATTTCTAAGGAAGCAATGATACTCTATTTTCCTTTCAATCTCGTTTGTGGTTCCGATCAGGTCAACAACGGTGGTCAGATGATATAGTCTTCCATCAACCACCCATTTTCCTTTGAAAGCATTCTCCTACCGCACATTCTGGCATAAAATCATCACCTCGAGCGAGCAACCCAGCCATATAAATTTTGGTTAGGGCAATAAATATATTGGTTTTCCATTCTTATTAGATGCAGTGCTAAGATTCGAAGGCCCTCTAAGGGTCCAATGCACCCTAAAAGTTAGTCCAATCGTTATTGAATCTCTTTACAATGACACAAAAATTAGATCCCTTCACAATGATTGACAAATAAACATGAGCAACAACCAATATTAAATCTTAACAGGCTATCAGAACCATATTCATGGTCCCTCAACCTTATCAGTTCGGACCTACCAAACTTAACTGTAAAATTGCAGACATCTTGTTTGAATGATCTATGACTAATCAGTAAAAACATCATTCACAAAATTAGTGCACTCTATGTGTGTTTCCACGATAATATTATCAGTAATACATACCTCCCACATATGAAGTGGTTCCATCTACAAACAACTTATTCCTCCGATCCTATCTTTACTGCAGCCTCTTGAGATAGTCCGTCAAAAGTTGATCAACTGTCAGTTCCTTATATCTACAAAGAAGAGAAAAAAATTGATGTCACAAAAATAACATTATCCATTTGTTGCAATAGATGTGGAGTCTGTTGCAACAGATGTGGAGTCTGATGGAATACATCAAACCAACCTTTCTGGTGGTTTTATTTGTTCCAACAGTTTCTCCATCTGTTGCAACATCAACAACAGCATAAACATCAACAAAAACTAAACAATATTTGTTCCAACAACATCATCAACAACAAAGAAGCAACATCCTTTGTGCCAGAACCATCAACAATACCACAAGTTCCAACAACGTCAACCCCACCAACAACATCAATAACTGCATCAACAATTATGAAACAAATAAAATACATACAAAAAAAAAAAATACTGCCAACAAGGCTTTTAAACTTCTCCCAACAGATGACTTTTTTCTCATATTGTAATAAAAATTCTCGGATTGTTTATTCAACACTTACAAGTTTCTTAAAAAAAATTTAATAAATATGATATGGGTAAATAGTAATTAAATTAAAAAACAGATGTAAATAACATGCAAAGAAGAAGACGAGAATGAAAGAGCAATAATGAACCATACCTTAATATCAAAAAGGGGATCAAAATAGAAATTTAAGTTGAGGAAAGATATGGATGGGTTTAGATTCGAAAAGATCTTTATGAGAAGAGAAGAGAAAAAAGAGAAAAAAGGTTGTGACCCTAAAGAGGAGAGAGAAAAAGATAAGAGTTGAATAAAATAAATTGCAGCTGAAGGAACAGATGAGATAATTTCTATAAATGTATTGTGTACGTAGATGTGGTGGTTTTTAATATTCATTAATTAATATTCATTAATTTCATTAATAATTTGAGGGGCATGAGGAAGACTAAGACTACTGACATTGAAAACAAAAGACAAGACTGCTCAATGAACTCACTTTTGAGATATCCAAGAAATATTTTTTACCGCCTTTAGTAGTAAGTACTACTACTTGATATTATCTACTCGGACCAAAAGCTTCTTGCTTTAAAATTAAAAGAGATAAAAAGATTTTCAAACAGATATGTCAACTGTTACAACATATATAAATATCTGTTTAGAAATTTGAACAACTCAGTCATCTGTTACAACAGATATAAATAGTTGTTTAAAAATCCCAAAAGCTCAGTCATCTGTGACAACAAATGAAAATGTTCATTTGATAATTAATAAAATAAAATATGTCATCTGTTACAACAGATTTAAATATTTTTTTGAAAATTTCCAACAGCTCAGTCATCTGTCACAACAGATACAAATATCTATTTGATAATTAAATCAGATATGTCATCTGTTGCAATATATATGTACCTGTTTGAAAATTTTCAACAGCTTAGTCATTTTTTGCAACAGATTTCATAGCAATTTATTTAGGTGGAACTAGGGATAAATGAATGAGCTCGCAGGGTCAACTACAAATCCAATCGAGTCTTTGCAATTGCATGGCGTTGGTATTGGGTTCATACCGACCTGAGTCGTCGATCGATCACTCTGAGTTGAAATGAGTTCTCATCAACTCAATGTTAGGATAGTGATAGTACCTAAGTTGATTTAGGTAGAACTAGGGATGAAAGAGTGAGCTCGCAGGGTCAACTACAAATCCAATCGAGTCTTTGCAAATGCATGGCGTTGGTATTGCGTTTATCCCAACCCGAGTCGTCGATCCATCACTCCGAGTTAAAATGAGTTCTCATCAACTCAATGTTATGATAGTGATAGTACCTAAGTTGATTTAGGTGGAACTAGGGATGAATGAGTGAGCTCGCAGGGTCAACTACAAATCTAATCGAGTCTTTGCAATTGCATGGCGTTGGTATTGCGTTCATCCCAACCCAAGTCGTCGATCGATCACTCTGAGTTGAAATGAGTTCTCATCAACTCAATGTTAGGATAGTGATAGTACCTAAGTTGATTTAGGTGTAACTAGGGATGAATGAATGAGCTCGCAGGGTCAACTACAAATCCAATCGAGTCTTTGCAATTGCATGGCGCTGGTATTGCGTTCATCCCGACCCAAGTCGTCGATCGATCACTCTGAGTAGAAATGAGTTCTCATCAACTCAATGTTTTAAAAACTATATCTTTTAAAATTAATTAAGATCAATTCGGACCAAATTAGCAATTTCAAAACTTGTCATCCTTTTCCAAAATTATAAATCAACCCATACAAATAATCCATTTGCGCGAAAAACTTTTCATTTCAAATCTTAAGTTCTCGCTCTTCTCTCTCTCTCTCGAGGTGTCCTCTCCCTCTCAACAATACAAACAATACAAACAACAACTACTCAACATATTGTTCAACCCTTCAAAACAGGTCGATTTTCTTCCCATTTATGACTACATATAGTTGTTTTTTACTTCATTCCCGCTTGTATCCATTGTTTTATCTATCTTCGCATGTAACAGAGTTCGAGAAGAGTTCTACATTTGTTCTTTATTCTAAAAAATAGGGCTTTTTAGTTAATAATAAAAAAGAAGACTTTTAGTTGTATTATCTTCGAGAATGGGTTAACTATTTTGAGTTTTGATGCTAAAAAAGTAGGAAGCACCCGAGAAAACCCTAGTTTTTCTCTCAGTGTTTTGTTGACTGTCATGGTATTATTAGATGGTATTTGTGGTGGTGTTGGTGGTTGTTGGTGGTGGTGTTGGTATTTATATTTTTTGGCGGTGGTGTCAGTGGTCTTGGTGTTGGTATTGGTGGCATTGGTGGTGGTATTGGTGGCATTGGTCGTGTCATTGGTTGTGGTTGTGGTGGTTCATCTGTTGCAATGGGTGAAAGATCTATTGGGAGATATTAAATAGGTCTTCAAACAGATTGTGTGTATAAGCTTGACAAGGCCCTGTATTGTCTGAAACAAGCTCCTAGAGCTTGGTATAAAAGATTGTCAAAATTCCTTTGAAGCGTGGTCACACTAGAGGTAAGATTGACAACACTCTTTTCTTGAAAACTAATGGAAAAGATTTGTTGGTGGTGCAGGTTTATATAGATGATATCATCTTTGGCACCACAAATATAAATATGACCCATGACTTTGCAAAATTCATGAGTTATGAGTTTGAGATGAGTATGATGGGAGAGATAAATTTTTTCTTGGGATTGTAAATCAAGCAAACAGCCTTTGGAACTATGATACATCAATAGAAGTATGTCAGGGAACTTCTTAAAAGGTTTTTCATAAAGAAAGCTAAAGAGATCAACACACCAATAGCTACTGCCACCAAGATAGACATGGATGAAATAAGTCCTTATGTAGAGCCAAAATTGTATAGAGGAATGATAGGATCCTTACTTTATCTCACAGCAAGCATACCTGATATTGTATTTAGTGTAGGATTGTGTGCAAGATTCTAGGCAAATCCTAAAGAATCTCATCAGAAATATATGAAAAGGATCTTTCGATATCTCAAAGAAACAACTCATCTTGGCCTATGGTATCCTAAAGGTAGCAATTTTAACTTAGTGGGTTATTTTGATGCTAACTATGCAGGCTATTTAGTGGATAGGAAGAGCACCACTAGGATGGCACACTTCCTTGGATAATTTTTAATTACCTAGTCCACGAAGAAGCAAAACTCAGTAGCTTTATCTACTGCTAAGACTGAGTATGTTGTTTGTTGGGTCGTGTTGTGCTCAGTTATTGTGGATTAAACAACAACTTATGGACTTTGAGGCGGATATGGGTTGTGTTCCCATTTATTGTGACAATACAAGTGATATTAATATTGCCAAGAATCCTGTCCAATATAAAAGAACTAAACATATTGATATTTGACATTATTTTCTTAGAGATAATGTTGAAAAAGGTTTTATATCAATCATGTTTTGTTCTACTGAAGATCAAATTGCTGATACATTCACTAAGGCATTAGGCAAAGAATATTCTGAAAAGAATAGGTTAACCTTGGGGATGATTAAAATTGCATAAATCCCCCCCAATGATTGACTAGAAAAGTCAATGTGCTCCTAAAGTGTTTGTTGATTAGTCCAGTCTTACACATTTAGTTGTGTGTCCTAATTCTAAGATTTTAGAGTAAATTGACTCATTCATGTATTGGTTTTGTAGAAATGCTGAAACACTCAAGCAATTTTGTCCATCTTGTTCACAAAGTTAAGGTACAATTACATTTTACCTAAAGTTGCATAAAGAGAAACAGGGTTACTACATGGTTTCTTGTTACTCCCTAAAACCGCCAAAAACCTAAAAGTCCTTCATTTTTCAAAAAGCTGCCACCGTTTTCCCATCATCACTGAACCCTCCATCATTACGTTTCTTCACCAAATACAGCCCACCCACATTTCAACTTCTTTCACTTCTCCTTAAATACGTTTCCCTTTTCTCCTTCATCATTCATTCACTCTACCAACTACAAATCAAACCCTCAAGTTTCCTCTCAACTATGGCATCTTCTTCCTTCTCTGATTTCTAAAACCTCCATGACTCCATTACCTCACCTTCCATTGAAATCGTCCTCCACCCTACTGCCATTGATATTCCTCCTATTCCATCCACCATTAAAATAAAATTATCCTATTTTGTTACTCTAAAAAATCTCAAAAACCCATTTTCTCAATTTTCTTCCAGTTCTTAATCCATTCCTACACCCACTTCACTATCTCCTATTTCTCTCTAAATTATTGATCTAGATGATGTTCCAATTGCAAGTTTGATTCCAAGAAAATTAAGGTTTCACTCAAAGAGAAAGCATTCCCCTTCTCCCATTATTGTTGAAGATCAAAATCCTATTGAGCCTAGTCCCTCTGTAGCCATTCCTAGAACTTCTCACACTCGTGAAAAAAAATAATGGGAAAAAACTTCTTTAGTTGAAGCCCTTCAAGCAAGTAAGAGGAATCATGTTGCTCCATATGCTCCTCCTCCTCCTCTTTTCTCCTCTCCAGATATACTTTTTTGTTCAATGCGTAAAGGCAAGATGGTGAAATGCATAATTCCAAAACTCTCTGTCTTTCGTACACCTTCCTCTAACCCAAAATCCACCTCTACTTCAAAGCCTTCATACTCTTCCAAGTCCATTGCTAAAAGGGCATCTTCACGTTCAAAGAAACAGATTGAGACACCCGTTCCATCTGACTCATCTGAATCTGAGTCACTTTATGATACTCTCCTTTGCTCCCTCTATTGAGCTAGATCCTGATTTTGAGTTTGATGTGGAAACTCCTACTGATCATGCCTCTCAATCCGCTCATATTATACACATTCAAAAGTGTAAGTTAGCTAGAGGACGCATTATCACTGGTTTTGGGGGCCCTAAGATGGTTGTTCTGGTATCAAAATTAGAGGCTCTAGGGTGGTCTCAGTTGGCCCTTCCAGGTGATCACCAACGTAAGTTTAGGAAAGATGAAGTCTATGAGTTCTATACAAATGGGGTAACTCTTGGGGAAATATTTTCTATCACTGTTTGAGGGATCACTATAAATTGCTCGAATTTTGTGTATTCCTATTGGAGGTTGGGGTCATTATGTCAAGGTCACATGGCCTCCGTTTGATAATTTGGCATCTTCCCTTGACATATCTCGCAAGTTTTCTTGAAATCCTCATCTTGCAAATCATTGTAGAGTTCTTAAGAGTGAGATGTCCCCATTCCATCAGCTTTACTTTGATGTTGTCCATAAGATACTTATTTCTCGACAAGAAAAAAAGACTGTGGCAAATTTCCTTGACCTTACTCTCATGGATCTTCTTGACTCTGAAGTTCGAATTGACCTGCCACGACTTATGATTTAGCACATGCAACGGGTCATACTTAAAGATGTGAATGGTCATGCCTTGCTAGATGAATTTTGGCTCACTCTCATTTTTTAGGACTTCAACGTGCCTGTTCAAGTGTGGTCTTTGCAAACCACTAAGGATGTCATTGGGACTGTGAACCATATGGAGTTACCTGTTTCTATGAGGAGTGCTGATAACCTTGTGCAAAGGTTACGTAATGCTCTTGCTGCTAAGCCTGTCGAATTGGAGGCAACTCAAGCTGCACTGGATGCTGCTCAGGTTGCTCATGCTGCTGAGAAGATGGAGCTCCTTGCTCAAATTGACTCTCTTAAGACTTCTATGGAACGTGAACAATCTGAAAATGCTAAGATTATTCGAAAATTGACCACCCTTATCCCCTCTTCTTCTTCTACTTAGTTCCGCTCTTAGTGCCTTAGGACTGTTTCTCTTGTTTCCTTTACTGGCTAACTTATTATCTCTTTAGCTATTTCTGGGTAATTTTGATTGTATTTCGCTCTTAAATGAAATAGACCTACTTGCTTAATTGTGTTCTACTTCTGTTTTCATAATGCATAAATGATCTTTTACTCTGAATTTTGTTTGTTTTAATGATAGCCCAGTGGCCATGGGTTATTAAATATTTTTACTTTTTTGGCCTAGCTTTTTAATATGTCAAAAGGGAGAGGAATAGATTGTGCAATGCTTATAACTCAATTGACCAACCTATTTCATTCTGTGTTCTTTTGTTTCAATTCCTTTATTGAGTGTATCAGGACTTTGTGATGAATATTGTGCTGCTTAGTTTGTCATTATAAAAAAGGGAAAATTTGTTAGGGAACTGAAGTTTTGATGATGGACATATGAATGAAACATGTTGTGTATGCTGGCCCACATAAGTGGAGAAAGAAAATTTATAGACAAGGTTGTTGATAAATTAAAATGGTTAAAGACAGAAGTGGATAAACAAGAAAATTCAGTTACAATGTCAACACTTATCACATGGAGAAAAGAAGTTGAGGAGAAGATAAATACAAACTTAGAGATTGAGTTGATCAAGGAGACACAACATGATAAGGAGTGTGATTAACTGATGAAGTCCAAGTGAAAGAAGAAGTCTACATCATCTAAAGTACTTCATCAGAATTGGCTTAAATAAGAGAAACGACATCCAAGAATCTCACTCACGCACAAAACAAGAAAAGCATCAATCAGCAAATTCGTTCTACATCTTGAAAGAGTCATAAGAACAACCTGGTCCTTCACTTAAAGTCTTAGTCTTTGTGTAATAGGTTGGTTCTTGAGTTGTAATGAATTGTAATTCTAGTCTCAGTGAAGTATAAATTGAGTTAGGACTATTGTCTTCAAGTTGGGGAACTCGAAGACTTGGGAAGACTCATTTTGGGAAGATTTGTGTTCTGGTAGAAATAGGAGTTAGAGTTTAATTCCTAGTTTACAAGAGTTTTGTAGTTTGTTGATTGTTGAGGCTCAAGAGTTTTTAGTGAAGAAGGGGTTGAATCTTGTAGAGGTACAGGTCGTGATTTTTTATGCCTTTTTGAGCCAGATGTTTTCCACGTAAAATCACTGTCTCTTTATTTACTTTACTCAAGTGAACCACGCTAGCATACTTGTTTCACTGATAGGCAACTACTAGAGTAAATTATTAAAAGTGTAAACAACATAAATCCTAACACTTTGCTACCCAATTACCCTCTCTCCCAACTTTTATATTAATTACTTAATAACGCGGATATGATTCATAAGTTTGGTCTGGATACATAACCAACAGATACATAACTATCAAACTAATTGACTATAAAAAAGAAAAATAACAATAAAAGAGTAAATAATGGAGCAATTAATTCGATTCTAATTGAGCAATTATATCTCTTTAATTCTTCCGTCACAAGCCTTTTATTTTTCCCTTTATACTGCAAAGCTTCCTCCTTTAATCTTTCAATAGCTGTAACAATAATTAAAAATAATAAATAAATAATTAAATTCCTAAAATAATTCAGAAAATTGAAAAAGCAAAAGAAAAAAACTGACCATCCTTTAGGAGAATCATACAAAAGGTCAGTTCACGTTTGAAAACTTCGATTTTTCTGAGTTCTTCTTCTAAAACAACAATAAATTGATTGAGCTTTGTTAATTTGTTGGAGATGTCATCCATGACAGAAACTTCAGTTAAAACATCTGAAATTATTTTTGGAACATAAATAAAGTTCAAATAAATTTGAAAATATCGGATGAAAAAAATAATACAAATCAACTTCAACATTTACTATGTATCAGAAGTAATGATATATCTCATACCCATAATGTTTAATGTATCAGGTGAAAACAAACTAAAATTCACATACAATTTTTAGAATGTATCATATAAATCTAAAATCTCGACAAAATTAGATATATATATGATAATAAGTATATTACATGTATCAAGTATAAAAGTGAACCATAATCACATATATGTTGTATTATGTATCATAAAGCATTACCCTTGAATTTATGTATTAGATGCGGTATATTAAATGTATCAGATGCAGTATATTGAATGTATCATATCTATAAAGAAACAAAAATCACATGTAAAAATTTATGATGTATTAGAACGCATGCATTGTCACGAAAATTTATTTTTTGTAACTTACTTTTTCCTCTTTACAGATGCAATAATCGATAACTTCTTCATCATAGTCGGGTCATTTTCATATTTCAATCGATTTTCACGAAAATTAATGTCTTTCATATCATAATGAAATGGTGGAAATTAAAAAAGAAAGTTAATGGTTGATATATTTGCATCGTCAAATATTTGGATCGACCATTACTATCTTGCACGTTGCACTGATGGACTTATGGACGTTATTCATGGACTACTGGTGTTACCATTTCCAACAGCTACTTCACTCAACATGTTAATGAAATTGTGGAAATTGTTAGATTTAATTTAGTAGATGAGAACATGCTGGAAATTCAAAAGAAAGTTAATGGAAATTGTAACTTGAATATTGAAGTAGAAGATGAAGATGAGAATATGGTGGAAATACAAAATGGGTGAGTTGAGAAAATTGTGAAGATATATTTCCTGATTTTTGGGCTTGATTTGTGGTACAATAAGGGGTTGTGGTGGATTTTTTAGATGTATTAGAAAAGAAGCAACTATTTTGAGTAAAAAAGGAATTTTTATAATTAGTTTGGTTGGATGGGATTTTAGGTAATAATAGAAACTTAAGGTGTGGTTATACGTAATTTATCCTTATTAAAATCAGTAGGTACTCATCTTAACAGTGAAGAAATAGAGAAAATTGTGGGATGAAACTGCATCAAGAAATCCACCATTGAAGGAGAAAGGAACCGCATAATCGATGGGTAAAGTTGTATCCGGAAAAAGTGGGTGTTTTAGGATGTATTTCCACTTTTAATTAAAAATAATAGAAGTTGAGATATTTGTAATTTTTACAAATTAAATTTTTTTTCAGTAATATTAATAACATAAGTTGTGCTTTTATGAAATTTTTTCATAATAAAACTATTAACATTATTTAGAAAATATTGCTATTTAAAATTTTGCCATCACAAAATCCATAAAATATTTCATATGAAAATATATTTATATGAAAAATTATAGAAAATCAATATAGTGTGAAACATTTTAATATAAATTTCACATATTATTACACATATTTCATATCAAATCATTATTTTATAACTAAATTTTGTTAAATTCGATCCAATATGAAAATTTTACATAAGTACAGAAAATCCTATATATTAAACTTTCTATATATACTCTATTAATATGGTTAGAGAAAAATGAGAATATGATCCAATTTAGCTAACAGTGTTTCCTTCTCTCGATCACCACACAACAGGTGTCATATCATCAACTTATGCAATTTCGATTGAAAAAATAATTTTATGAACGAAATTTATTATTTCTAGCTGATCAAAAAATAAAAATATACATGCTTAAGTCCGCCGCCTTTAAATTTTTTCCAACATACCCTAAAATTTTGTCCGTTCCAAATCTCATCCTTCGAGAAAATCCAAACAATCCGCCCACAAAGATCAGAAAAAACTCAAACATTCCCGCCACATAAAACCCTACTAAAAGTCCATTTTTTAAGAAATAGAAACAGAAGAAACAAAGACAACAGAGAAACAGAAAACACAAAGGCAATTTTTGACAAAAGAGTTCTTTTGCATGCTTTGACAAAATTAGGAAAAAATATACCCCACAGTTCCGAAGCACAGAATTGCTCTAGTTACATGCACAATGATCAATTGGTGCATGTCTGTGACTGTGGTAAAGATTTGCAAACTGGAAATATTTTTTAATCTACAGTGATCCTGACAACTATTTTTGCTGTTAAACAATCGTTTAAAGACCTAACATTGTACGAATACGATGAGATGATGAAGATGAGAGTAATGAGACTAATAAGAGTAAGGACTATGCGAATTGGAATAAGGGTAGCGCTCGAAGGGTAACGGTAACCCTCGAAAAGATAAGGGTAGTAGATGATGAAGAGTAGGATAAGAGTAGCAGATGATGAAGAGTATGAAGATTGATGATAAAGAAAGTTGAGAAGGATGTGGTATTTTAGTTTTGTTTCTATATCAATATTTTTAAGTATTTTTGAAACACTATATATTTTTGGGTACTTTTTTCCTATATCTTAATTCAGTATAAATAGTGTTTTGCTATATTTTAAAGTAAAAAAAAAAAAAGATTATTTTGTTAAATTTTTGTCAAACTACGCAAAGATATGATTCAAGTTCTGGCATGATACATAGGCAATCCTCCAAAGGGTTCGAGCAAAATTTTTCAAAAAAAAAGGTGCGCCTAGAATAGCCGGGATGAAACACAAGGCCCTCCATAATAGGCTGAAAAATGCATATAGAAGTATAACATACAAGGTCATTATAATGTGTTAAATATGTAACACTCCACATTTACTACTTGATACAGAAAAGATAAGGTAGTAAGGTGGTTGATTTGTGGTTAAAGTGGCTTCTCATTCGTACAACACAAGATACACAGGAAAGAAAAAATGACCCACAAAGAGGGTATATAGTCTGACAATGAGGAAGATCAAGGTTATTTGATTCCACAAGAATTTTCATCAATGGAAGAGAATAGGTTATTGAAATAGAAAGCGAGGCGAGTTGCAGAATAATTCAAAACTCATTGCAAAATAAAGAGCAAAAAAGAATAAAAAAACTGAATAAGATAAATGTCTTGAGTTTACAAGAGACGAAATGAATGACTTTTAATGCTAGACAAGATTTAGGAACGATTAATATATTGTCACAATTAACAATGTGACATACGTATATTTTCAAGACGTTTAAAAATAATTTGAGGGTGCAATATTGCACCTCAGCAAAGATTGTCCCTAAAAAATAATTTTCACTAACTTAATACAAGAGATATAGATATATATTAGATATTAAAAAATGAGCGTATTAAGCCTACTAACATAATTTATCCAAAATAGTTTAAGTTAAGTATAAGTTAATAAAAATGACCGTGGTAGAATCACGGGACTCGAGGGGTGCCTCATATCTTCTCCCGGTCAACAGAATTTTTTACCCGGTCTTCTGTTTTCGCAAACCAATAAAGAGTCATTTTCTTTTAATTAAGGATTCAATAAGGTGACTTGTAATACCATAACTCGATCCCAAGTGGCGACTTTGAAGAAAAAATTAATCTCGATTCAATATCGTCATTTTAATTGAAAAACCTTTGACCCTCGGGCGAAAAGGAGTGTGACATCTTGGCGAAGTTCATTCCCCAGCAGAGTCACCAGAGATGTCTTACCCCTTTTTCACCCGAGGACCGAAGTAGAAGGGGGTTTTCAATTAAAGTAACCGTTTTGAGTAATGATTATTTTGATCCATATTTTCCTCTCTAAGTTGTTGTGTTAGTATTATGTGTTTGATTTAATTAATTAATTTTTCTTTCACTTATATTTGCATGCATGAGTTGCAAAATTATAGGTTATAACACAACTACACATTAATTGCATGTCAACTAACACAATTTTGCATCTTTTAATACTATTAACTTAAAAAATTATTTCATTTTAAAATTTAAAATCAATCTAATTGACATTATTTCGAAAATAACAAACCAATTACAAATAAAGACATATAGCATGAAATACATAAAATAAGCACACTAAATAATATAAGAAGCCATCGAAATAACTTTGTCCATGCTTCAATTTATAATAAAACTTATAAAATAAATAGTACGAAAATTGATAGAAACTCGTGTAATGAATTAAATCGAGAAAAAAGACAAGAACATCGTCATCAAAAATTCAAACGGAGACTTGAACTCCTAAAAAAGGCAAAATTTGTGATAGAAATTTATAAAAGATGAGACACATCAAATAGGAGATAAAATCAAATATTCATCAATATGATAATAATTGATACATACTGCATCAATTCCGTCTTTGATTCAGACTCAATCTTGCGAAAAATACAAAAAAAAATCCAATCAACGGCAATGTCGATTTCTCCAACAATGATAAAACAGTTGATATTCTTTAGTGCTATTTAAAATTTTTCCATCACAAAATTCATAGAATATTTCATATGAAAATATATTTATATTTAAAATTATAGAAAATCAATGTAGTGTGAAACATTTTAATATAAATTTCACATATTATTACCCATATTTCATATCAAATCATTATTTTATAACCAAATTTTGTTAAATTCGATCCAATCTGAGAAATTTTATGCAAGTACAGAAAATTCTATGTTAAATTTTCTATATGTACTCTATTAATATAGTTAGAAAAAAAAAAAAAAAAAAGAATCTGATCAGGTGTGCTTCCTTCTCTCGGTCAGCACACCCCTATTAGTATAATTCTAGGTAATTATATACAGGTTATTGCTGGTCGTTTACGGCAACAGGTGCCATATTAGCATCTTATGCAATTTCGGTCGAAAAAATAATTTTATTATCAAGACTACATCTAATTGATTGCTTGCAGAAGTACTTTAACGAACTACATGAGCTTGGGAAATTGAAACTGGGAGGAAATATCATCAAATGTACATGTTTTTTTTATCACTTTTATAATTACATTAACTTAAATATTTTTTTCTTCGTAGATTAAATTTAAAACAAGAAAGTATCCGATATGTGGTTTTACCAGACGAGGTTTGTCAAATTATCAACTTTATGGGTTGAAATTGGGCAAGTCAAGATGAATCAAAGTAAATGAGTTGTATGGGTGAACCTCTAGTAATAGTTTATTTTAAATATAAATTTTTTGCATTCACATTTAGAGATCTCTTTATCTAACTTACTTTCTTTTCTTTGTAGATGTACGGTAGAATAATTAACTCCTTTGACAGAATTGAATATGGCTTTGAGAGAATAGAATACGAATATGAGGATGACCCAATATGATAAGATATTATATGTGATACTCTTGTTCCCGATAGCATGCTACGCCACTTGGGAAAGATCTGAATAGTTTTTATTATGTTTTGATAATCACCCCATTAAATTATTTCTTATTATTATGTTTGAAATTTTGCAAAAAATTTACCTGCGCCTTACCAAGAAAGAAAAATGACCAATTTCAAAGGGACAGACAAAAGAGATTACCGCTTCCATTCCATGGCACGTTCTACTGATCATTTGTTACTGTAGAGAAATGTTGTGGATTATCATCTGATTTTCAAAAAGGGTATAATTATATTTATTAAACTCTTTTTTCTCATTTTTTTTGAACAGAACTTATAAAAAAAATTTATGTCAAGGATTAATTATATTACTTATTATTGAAGTCTTTTGCATTATATTATTGTCAGATCAAGTTTACATGGATTGAAAAAAAAATATTTCTCGGTATCAACGATCAAAAAATGTGTTGTAAGTTTTACTTTTTCTGTTAATTACTTTTCTTCATGATTCATTTAGTTTAGTTCGATTTAATAAATATATTGTTGTCAATTTACTCACTTTTTTAAAAATAAAAAGAATAATTTGTTGTCTTGAGATTGAATTTAAAAGTTTTAAAACGTAAATTAAAATTAAATCTGTCAAATGAACCGGATTGGGCCAAATCAGCCCGATTAAATTGCTCAATTAGGGGTCCGGATCGGTCTGACCTGACACCGGCTAAGAGGGCGCTCTCTAATCCACGTTCCTGGGCTAGGCCGTCCGGTTCAACGTTCCCAGGCTAGGCCGTCCGGTTCAAGTAGCCGGTGGACCATAATTCCTTCACTTTTTAAAAATTACATATATTTCTATTTTTTGTTATTTTAACTAAACCTACATAAACATCCTAAAAGAAGGCCTATTTTTTTTTTTTCAGATACATCATAGCAGATTGAAGACGACGGTTTTCTCGGTTTGCTCGACGACTTTTTAGGGATGGTTTCTTCTTACAATTTTCTCCAATTATTCAGAATTTTGAAAAGAGTTAGCCCCCTCCCCCGCACACACTATTCTTATTCACTCTCATCGTATCAAGTTCAATAATTTATAGCAAAAATCAAATTATTCTTCGTCTTATGAAATTTTATTATTTTTTTTTTCTAATTTTTATCAACATTATTATCCAATCTTTGATAGCACATACGTAATAGCACAATGGTTTTTAATTTTAGGAAAAAAGTTCAATAAATTATGCCTTAAAATGTCGGTCGATCTCTTGGCATCACTCATTATTAGTTGATCTAAGGTTATTCCATTAATATTATCTTTTGGATAATTACACCATCAAAATAATATCTTATTATTATGTTTGAAGTTTCGCAGAAAATTTACATGTGCCCTACAAGAAAGAAAAGCAGCAATTTCAAAGGGACAAACAAAAGGATTACCGCTTCCATGTCACATCGTATTGATCATTGATTACTATAGAGATATGTTGTGATTATTACCTGATTAAAAATAGCTAGGTAAGAATTGGGATTTATGGGATACAGGAAAGTAGCACGTCATGTTTGTGAATCTTTAACATATCCCATTATATAAATTGAAGTAGACCAATTTAGGCTTTAATGTTAGTATAGTTTTAGAAGATTTCATTGAACTAAATTTTCTTATTTCAAGTATCATGTTGTGAATTTTATACTGATACGTTTTCATTATTTTTGGTTGGCAATGTCTTGTAGTAGTTGTTTACATGCATCTCTTTTTGGATGCCTACTCGAACTTATATTTCAACTTTTGCCTATTAGTCAGTAATAACCAGGAAAAGATTAACCTTCGGCCGAAAAGACAATTAGATTTGCGACCTCTAAAACCAACAAACGAGTGATGAGTCTAATAAATTGAGGAGAAACAAAATCACTTTTTTTAAAAGTTTTGGGAAAGTATGATGTAATCAAAACTATCAAACAAAAGCAACAACCTAGAAAAGATTTAAGCTATGATGTTTCACCTTATTTTGAAACTGATAGTTGTCTTTGTGTGAGAATGTAATCCTGTTGTTAGGAAAAATACTACAATATTGATATTGGAACTGAAATTATTAATAATAAGAGAATAGTCACAAATACTGTGTCGTGGCAAGTCACTGCCTTGAAAGCGATTTCGGCTCGACTTTGGTGCAAATCTTTCTAGCCGGTCGCTCTTCAAGGTTTCACAGCTACTTTCAAATACGTGCACGAGGCTGGAAGTTTGGAGGTTGCCTAAACCAATTGCCCAAAAGTTAATTAAGAATTGAAAGCCAAGATTAAGGCAGAGAACTGATGAAGGAGAGAGTATTTTGTTTTCTATGTTTTCTACATCTTTAGTTCTCAAATGATGTTCTTTAAATAGGTATATCATTTACGTTTCATCCATCAAAAGAGCAAAAGAAGACACACAGAGTTAATGTACGTAATGTAACATTACTCTTGAATTAATGACAAAGTCGTAAAGGCTAGTAACTTTCAAGACTTCTGAATGTCTCTTCATTCACAAAGTTACATTTAATCTATAATTCAATGCAATGCTATCCCTCAGTTTAATCCTACATCTCAAAAAACTTAGCTTTGACATGTGTTAGTTTTTATTTGTTGTACAATGTTCTTACTTTAGAAAGTCTGTCTCATTTCACAGGCGCTTCAATTGCTGAAATTATTTTTGGAGTCTAAAACAATTCTGACAAGTCTCTTCATGACCTGAGTAAAAGCGGAGAAATAGCTAGTCTTCAGACATATGTAACTCTATATTTAAGTATATTGTAATCTTTTTCCTCCCTTGGTGACTCAAGGGTGCCTTTCATTTTATTCAATTCAATTTGTCTGCTCTTTCTTTTTTATCTTTTTGAGACAGTGGCGAAGCCAGGATTTTAATTGAGGGGGTTTAGAAGTAAATATACGAATCAGTCGAAGGGGGTTCAACTTCTACTATATATGCATAAATAATATATACAACCATGTAAAAATAGTATAATTTTCCTTCGAAGGGGGTTCGGATGAACCCCTGAAACACATGTAGCTCCGCCCCTGATTGGAGATACTGAAGGCATCTTTTGAGTCGAAAACAGTTCTCAAAAGTATTCCCATGAGTGGTGCAAAGCGGAGAAAAACATATTAAAACAGAGAATAAGCCTTTAAGACATACTAGAGTTTGTTTTTTCAGTTTATATTTTTTGTCCTTTTAGCGGTGTCCTTTATATTTCAGCTATCCATTGCTTATAAATCTCAGTACTATTTTGTCTAGTTTGATACTCTTTTTTATTATTTTATCGGCTTAGTTTCATCTTTTAATTAGCATATTATTGAATTTTAGATATTCATCAACCATCTCCAACATTATAGCTACGTCACACAAACTATTTGAAGAGAATTTACCTACATAGAGATGTAATAGAAAAAGTCGTGATTTTTCGATTATTTTTAAGCTTGAAAAATGTGGGTTGCGCTCAAATGTACTTAATGTAGCAGTAAGCAGTGACAGTCAAATCAACAGCCATTGAAAGTTGCGCAAGCTTGAGCTTCTCCAAGTAAAAGAAAACGGAGGGAGTATTTTCTGCATATTTAATTTGGCTAGGCCATTAGCAACATAGCTTGCTTCCCTTAATGCAAATAGTTTGGTGAAGCCCCTGGAGATTACCAGTGATACCTTTTTTCAGCTTATCCACCATAATTTGAGGGTCAAATTCCATGATACAATTTGTGATATCCTGCGGCCTTTTGCATCAATGGTTACCAAAAGTACTTGTTGTCATCAATGCATGTACATGAAAGGCTTCCCTGGCCTATAAAAGGCCATGCGTTTATTCTCATGGTGATCCTTGATGATTCTCCAATTGGAATTGGCCTCCATCTTTCCAGATTTCTACTAAAATCATTCCAAGAATTATCACCATATCCTCTTTTGATCTCCATAGTTACAAGTATAGCCTTTGTTTCCAAATATTCCAACAAATGACAACATAGGTGAATTGTAAGGTCGTCTTGTTAATTCATATCGACAGGTTTATTGCTCCACCACTCTCTTGGCCTAGTATTCCCTCCATTGGCATTCCTTTTAAATATATTTATTTCAAATTTATTGTTTATTTTTACAAATCAAGGGTGTTATATTACTTTTTCTCATATTACTCTCAATATTAAATAATTAAAAAATAGCAACAGTAGATTCAAAGTTGTAAGATATCATTAATATAATTAATTTTGTAAAATAAATTTAAAATTTATATTTTTTTTATGAGTGTAACAAATCAAAATTGATAAAAAAAAATAAAACAGATGAGTATTAAACACTTCTATTAATGATACCAAAGGGAGTTTGAGTTTGAACTTTGATGTGGACTACAAGAAATTTATTGCAACTCCTCATGTGCCTACACACTATCCGAATCGAGACGTTATTACTCATTATATCTTCACTTTTAATTGTCCATATTTCAAAAGTAATTTTCACTTTCATTTGTTTCTAGCATATGAAGAATAGATAATTATTTTTTTAATATTTTATATTTGTAACTAATTACTTATTCCATAAATTATTTTTTCATAATATAATACTAAACATTACTTAATTTAATACCGATATTATGAGAAAATAATCATATCAAACATTATTTTAAGATGTGCAAAGTCAAAAGTACTTTAGACAAGTAAAAAACTAGAATTAGGAGTACTAGTGTGCCATTTCTTTGGACAAAATGTTACTCCTTCCATTCATTTTACTTGTTCAATATACTAAAAATAAATGTTTAATAATACGTATTCAATTTGAGAAAATCAAATAATAATTTATTTATTTTTACTCATTTTACCCTTAAGCATTAAATATGATTCATCACTTAATACATTTTTCTAAAAAATTAAATTTATTATATTCAAAATATAATATGATAAATTAGTTTCCTATAGTATTTCTTAATCTATGTATCAAATCAATAGGGGATAACTGTTGATGTACGGAGGAAGTACGTTTCATTGAGTTATTCGTTGCCAATTCCTTTAATTCTCCACCTCCTATTTTAGAGATTAGTGAAGAAAAATTTTGATTAGTGTACCGTCTTGTCAACATGCAATTAATTGAACTGTTAGACTACTGTGTTAATTAAGTATGATGATTAAGTAATTGTTGGACAATAAAATTCTCGAGTGTGAAAAATAAATACGCCTTTTCAAATATAAATTCAAGGGCTTGAAACTTAATCTTGAATTTGAACTTGATTTGTTGAACTAGAGGGACCTCTGATTCGCCTTTTCAAATATAAATTCAAGGACTTGAAGCTTAATCTTGAATTTGAACTTGATTTGTTGAACTTGAGGGACTTGATCTTGACTTGTGCTTTAATTCAAGGATTTTTGAGCTTGTTCTTGAATATTGTGGTCTAAATCTTGAATCTTGATGAACTTGATTTGAATGCCTGAGCATTTTAAAGAAATTATGACTTGATTTGAATGCCTGAGCATTTTAGAGAAATTATGACGTTTGATCCACGAGTTTTCTCTTGCTACTTGTTAGAATTCTGGGGTTCGGCCCTCTTTCTGAATTATGAGCCCCTATTTATAGTTGTAGGAAAGAAAGAGTCATGATGAATATGGACTTCCTTTGACCAATCAGATTTAAGTGATGCGACGCCTTTTATGGACTTTTATTTCATGGGCCTGCTGCATCAGTTTGACATGTGGCACGACCCTATTGGCTCCTTCACTTGACTTGGCATGCCACGTCATTTGACACGTGACGCTTATTTGGGCCTCTAGAATATGACAATATTCGTGGCGCTTATTTGGGCCTCTAGAATATGACAATATTCTTGGGCTTTAGCAAAGTGAGCTCATTATTTGTAGCCCAAATTAATGGACTAGCCTAATAAAGATTACTTTATTTAAATCCATACATGTTTGGACTTAAATAATTAATCCAATTATATTAATCCAAAATATTTATTTGGGACTAATATATTCTAAATTTAATATAATCCAAATTTTGTATGAATAAAATTTCGTTGCATACAAAATGTCCCCTCTTCAAAACTTGTCGAAGTATTAATTTATTTAAATCGGAGCTGAGTCTCGAAGTAAATTGGATTCAGATCAAATTAATATATGTAATGGCCACATATTTCAAAGAAATAAATATGGTAATGATTATATTTCTTGACCTAAACTATCATATAGTAATTATTGACATTTCAAAGTCCAATTTTCCTTATTCTGTAATCATTAATCACGTCTGAGTCACTATTTATGATTTTAAATTATGACGCCACAGCAAGCAAACTTCAACACGGTTTAGGAATTGTCATGTTGCCGCCTCAACAGTTCATCTTTTATCAAAATTGATATGATCTTTTCTAAATTTATCAAGGATTAGGAGTATGAACCGTCCTACAATTATTATAAATACCCATAAGCGTACTATATTTTTTTTTCTTATACCTACAAAGCTTGCACGATATCAATAGTAGTGGCCGATTGAAATCAAGAGCAAGGTAACTTCTTTTCTTATACCTGCAAAGCTTGCACGATATCCATAGTAGTGGCCGATTGAAATCAAGAGCAAGGTAACTTCTTTTCCTTTTCTTTGTGATTTCTTTTCTTTTCTTATCTTTTCTTTTCTTCTTCTTTTGTAGGGTTGAAAACAACTAGCAATACGCATTAATGGTGGCCATCGGCTTAAGTGCGAGAGTTTAACTTCGCTTCCGTCAACTTAAGTCCGACCAATTTTACTTGAAGGCGGTGGACATCGGCTTAAGGTGCGAGAGTTTAACTTCGCCTCCGTCACCTTAAGTCCGACCAATTTTGCTTGAAGATGGTGGACATCAACTTAAGGTACGAGAGTTTAACTTCGCCTCCATCACCTTAAGTCCGACCAATTTACTTGAAGACGGTGGATATCGGCTTAAGGTGTGAGAGTTTAACTTCACCTCCGTCACCTTAAGTCCGACCAATTTTGCTTGAAGATGGTGGACATCGGCTTAAGGTGCGAGAGTTTAACTTCGTCTCCGTCACCTTAATTCCGATCAATTTTACTTGAAGGCGGTGCAATGGTTTTCTTTAAGTATGGGCCCTTTCACCGATGTATTTATGCAATGATCTTCTCTAAGTATGGGCCCTTTTCAATGTTCAGCTTAAGGCGTGAGAGTCTAACTTCGCCTCTGTTACCCTAAGACCTGACGAATTCGGCTTCAAATATACCTGACTATATTTCATGAGAGCCAAACACATGAAGAACCCCTTTTTTTTTTCTTTGGCTTTTTCTTTACCGATATATATATATATATATATATATATATATATATATATATATATATATTCTCTCGAATCTTAACTTCGTGTCTAATCCAGTTTTTTTTATTTATGCAACTTGCAGAGATGGTTCGCTTTAGAGACTACACATCTTCACCCTCTAAAAGCAAGTATCTTCTAATTGAAGCCGATGACGGTACCGTTTTAACCAGGCTATTAACTGAAACTCCAATGGTAGGAAGGTATGCAGATTCGTGGCCACCCTTGCAAAATTCTCTCCATATGTCGGATTGGACTTCAGAACATGACATTGGTGCTAATCGATTAGTTAAAGTATGACTTCTTCGTACTCCCAACCAACGTCAATTGAATATTGCGAGCACCCTTCCTTGCTTAGGACGTCGGGTACTTAAAGGAGAAGTACGTTGGGGGGTACCATGGAGATAACCGGTGAATATCGTCATACTCAAGGATATTGGGAATGGACCGAGGACATATTGGATAGAAGTGCACAAACCTTGAAGGCAGCAAAAATATATGATGTTGTTTATGCTTCACTGTTTACCTATGATCGAGACTCGAACATATTACAGGCATTCTTTGAGGCTTGGTGTCCAAATACCAACACATTGCTTACTTCGGTTGGAGAGCTATCTATATCACTTTGGGACTTGTACAAAATTGGAGGTCTGCCTATCGGAGGTATTCCTTATGAGGAAGTGGTGCCCGAAGCAAAGGAGCTCACAGGTGTTGATGAAAAGAATGAGAAATTTATCCCTCATTCTTGTGAATCCTTGTTTATAGCTTTTCAGCATCTTCAAGAAGGAGAGGCTTCTAATCCGAGAGTTCCTTTAAGCAAATGGATAAAATTTTGGTGCAAAAGGCTATTAAGATACGAGTCAGCCCCACCGAGGAAGGAGAAAAAATCTGCTCGCTTGAAGTCAACCCAACCCAACTGGGACCATTCCAAATGCCGCGAAGTGGTCAAGTGCAGATGATGCCACGTTTTCTAAACTTGGAGTGAAGTATGAACACAGAACCGATACATATTTGGCAGCGTTCCTATCATGTTGGTTGTGCACCTTTGTATTTCCCTCTAGGGATGGATTTTTCATTCGTCCGAGAACTTTTAGAATTGCAGCTTTGATGGCGGATAAGCAAACTTTCAGTCTTGCCGTTCCAGTCCTATCGAGCATTTATAATGGTCTTAATAGAGTCTACAAATCTTTATAAATTGACCAGCTCAGAGTATCATTTCCTATCCATTATGTGTATGGTTGGCTTGCTTACTCTTTTAAGATACATTTTCCACTTTCTAATGGACCATCTGTTCCATTGATGGCGGCATATTTCGGCAAGGGTGGGGCAAGGTATTTTGATGGAGAGTTTGCCAGAAAATGCATCCATCAAGGTGACACTATTACTTGGGCTTCCACTATGCCGAGCCAGACCGCTTCTTGTCATTTTGTGGATGATGATAAGGGTGACGAGTCAGAGATAAACTACTTCATGAGCCTCCATTTTAACTTACTCCCTTTTAGATATGGAGGTTCATTCATACTTGAGCCATACAGTCCACATTGGTTTAGCCATCAATTTGGATTTTATCAAGGCCTTCCCGGAGTCTTAAAAGATGATATTCGCAGTGCTTCATTAGATGAAGGCCTTAAATTTCATCGAATTTGTGTATTGCATGGCTCTATGTCAAAAGCAACTTTCCCTAAAGCCACACCCAATGTGCAAAGATATTTATCCACGCCATATAAATCTTGGTGGGATAAAGTTCATGGGAACTTTCTCGAAGTTAATCTACAATCTTTGGTGAATGTTGTAGGTTCGATTATTGACACTCCTCAAGAACATGGTGAGGGGGTCCCAAATATGGCTAAGCCTCCAGTTTTGAAAGCTAAGGCAGTAATTCCATGCAAAGTCAAGGGACCTCCACATGCAGAAACTCAGAAAGAGGATTCATCTTCCCTGGCTCAATCGGCTTTCGATAAACGAACCTTTCAAGATGAGAGCGATAGTAGTCACGAAGATCGTTGTTGGAAGAAGGTAAAACCATCTTTGTTGAAGCAAAGTGATTCTAATACCCATGTGGAGATTCTTGCTAGTTCATTCAAGACTTCGCCAGCTATCGAGAAGGTAATGACTCAACTCTTCTACCATTTCACAGTATATGCATTGCCTTTATATACCCCTCATATTATGTTTTTCTTTGTAAGCACAGCCAAATAATGTCCAAATTTTGGAAGATCCTCATCAAAGTAAGCCACAAGATAGTAGCGAGTCTGTAGTAGGTCCAGACTCGAGGGAGTTACTTTTGTCATCCAAAGAGGCTACTTCTAACTCTTGTGGTAAAGTCAAAGTAAATGCGGAGTCAAACTTTTCCAGGCAACCAGCAGTAACCATGTCTGTTTTTTATGGCAAGAAGGTCGTTTCAGAGCTTAAAAAGGAGTTTATCATGAAGGCTTGGTCTAGTATCCGTACCAAACTTCCAGGCCTTACTACGAATCGTGCTTCTTCTATCCAAGATGACATTGAAGTCATACTTAATGACATGAGTGGAATGGGGGAAAATATTTCCCCCTTGCAGGATTTATTGGGGTCTTTCTTTGGGATGGCGACTTCCTATGACCAAGCACGATCCACCCTTGTTGATAAGACCACAACAATTAAAGAGTCAGAGCCATATTTAAAAACCAAAGAACATCTTGAGCTTGTATTGAGGGAGAGGGATGAGAAATCTGAAGAAGTTTCTGCCGCCTACAAATCTCTTGAGAAGGCGAGAAAGAAGGTGAAGAAGTTGAAAACTCGCCGAGATGCTGCCAAGCAAGAAGCTGCAGAGATGGAATCCAAAGTTTTAGCTGCTGAAGAAGAGTTTTCCAAGTGTTCTGATGCCTCCCTTGCAACAACAAAAGCCTTAAAGGTCGTGGAGAATAAGAAACAAGTCTTAGAGGCTGCTTTACAAGATTTAGTCAATTATAAGTTGTACTTTGATTAGCCTTAGGATATGTCTTCCTTCAAACCTTCTTGTTGCTTTCTTTTACCCATTTTTTATTGAGTAGTCGGATCTATTAGTCACAATGAAAACTTTTTTTCTTTATATTGCACATTTATTTTAATATTTCCTTTGAATTCCAACCCCAAGAATTACTTGCTTATTTTGATGCATTGATGTCGCCATATTAAACTCTGGCTTTTCTCTTCCAAAATTGTTGCTCATTGGTTTTATGTCTTTGTCTCACAACCGAGTTGAACGTGCAACTTCAATTTGAAATCCTTAAGAATTAAAGTTTTTGACTTCATAATTGATAATTGCACGTGTGGTAGATCTATGCCCCAATTGTAAGCTTTGGGTATTCCAAATCCTATCAAAAGAGATTCATTTTCTTTTGATGGGTTACCCCCATTGTGCCACAAGTATTTGTCATAATTCCAATGCTTAATTGAGATGTATGCATACTTGACTTTCGTACGACGGATCAAACGGGGACAAAATGCTTTTTTTGACACTCATGCAAATGAACTCAGAATGAAATTTCAAGTGCCTACGTACCTCAGTAAAGAGGATCAGGTCACAACGTAGTTCTGGGTGTGTTTTTTTTTGAGCCGTTCACAGTTTATACTCTTGCGGGCCAGGAGTGGACATGCAGTTTATACTCGTGCCTTAAGGAGTGTACATGCAGTTTATACTCGTGCCTTAAGGAGTGTACATGCAGTTTATAGGAGTATACATGCAGTTTATACTCATGCCTTAAGGAGTGTAATCTCCCTTCAAGGATAGTATTTCTTCAAGAACTTGGCATTGATGGGGTCAATCCTCACGCTATCTGCATCAACTAGCTTGTAAGCACCATTTGAATATGTCTCTTGTACGGCATATGGTCCATCCCACTTTGAGGTGAATTTGCCCTCAGATTTATGAGAAGTGATAATGGGCCTTCTTACTACAAGAACTTGATCTCCAACTTGAAAGCACCTCAAGCGAACCTTTTTTATTGAAAGAATGAGATAGCCGGGATTGATAGCATTCAAGATTTTGTTGAGCCTCCAGCCTCTTCTCATCAAGAGCTTCTAACTCCGCAAGATACAACTTAGAATTTTCTTCATCGGTGAGCCCTTCTTGAATAGCTAGTCTCAAAGAAGGTATTTGACGCTCAAGTGACAGGACTGCTTCAACTCCAAAAGCAAGTGAGTATGGGGCTGCTTATGTTGGTATACGCTAAGTTGTCCTATACGCCCATAAAGTTTCTTCTATTCGCTCATGCCAGTCTCGTTTGGATTTGGAGATGACTTTCTTCAACAAGTTGCATAAAGTCTTATTGAAGGCTTCAGCTAGACCATTGGCGGAAGCATGATACATTGAAGACTTTCGCTGCTTGAAGCCAAAGAGGTCACAGATCTTGTTCATCAACTTGTTATCAAACGGCTTTCCATTGTCAGTTATTATATATTGAGGGATTCCAAAGCGGTAGACGATATTCACTCGGATGAAGTTCGCAACATTTTCTTTCTTTACTTCCTTGAGAGAAACATCTTCGGCCCATTTTGAGAAGTAATCTGTTGCAGCCAAGATGTATAAGTGTTCACCAGAAGACTTTGGTAGTGGACCAACAACATCCATTCCCCAAGCATTGAATGGACAAGACGCTACAGTTGGATGTAGCATCTCTGGAGGTTGATGTATGAAATTTGCATGGAATTGGCAAGCTTTGCATCTTTTTGCATAGTCCAAGAAATCTCTCACATCGTTGGCCAATAATATCCCATCCTTTTAATGTGAAAATGGAGCTTCGATCCAGACTGATGTGATCCATAAACTCCCGAGTGCGCTTCAGAGCTTGAATTACTTCTTCATCTCCCAAACACCGTAAGAGTACTCTTTCAAATGATCTTCTGTACAGTGTGTCTTTATAGTAAAGGAAGCGAGGTGCACGACGACGAATGTCAGTCTTTCTCCTTGGATCTTCTGGAAGTATCTCATAACATAAGTAATCAATAATAGGTTGTCGCCAATCTTCTTTTACAGCTTCAGACACGGAAACGAGGTATTCAACCTTGTTTTCCACATCTTCATCTGACGGCGGTACTATCCATTCTTGGCGGACAGTAACTTGGGTCTGATTTGGAAGAGTTAGGGTTGAGGCCAGAGAAGCTAGGGCATCAGCTTGCTTATTTTCTCTCCTTGTCATATGTTGGAGGGTTACTCCTCCAAGCCACCCCATCAACTTCTGTGCATAATCATAGTATGGTCGTAGCTCAGACTTTCTAACTTCATAGCTTCCCAAAAGTTGTTTGATCACCAATTGGGAGTCACCAAAGACTTATAATTGCAGTTGTTTCATGTCCACTGCCATCTTAAGTCCAAGTATTAAAGCTTGATATTCAGCAACATTATTAGAGCAACGATTTATTATGGTAAAAGAGTATGGGGTGACCTCTTCTTGTAGAGTGAGGAATACCACCCCGGCACCAGCTCCATCTCGATGTATGGCACCATCAAAGTACATCTTCTATGGGGGTCTAGCTTCAATGAACATTTCATCTTCATCAGAAAGTTCATTGCTCAGTTCCCAATCATCAGGTATCGGGTGGTCTGCTAAGAAGTCAGCCAATGCTTGTCCCTTTATGGACTTTTGGGGAACATAGACAATCTCAAACTGTTGAAATTGAAGGTACCATCTTGCAAGTCGGTCACTAAGGACAGGTTTCGACATTACAAACTTGATGGGATTTGCCCTAGACACGAGACAAACCACATGAGCTTAAAAGTAGTGTTTCATCTTTTGAATTGAGAAGGCCAATGCCAAACATAACTTTTCAATAGGAGAATACTTTAGCTCATTTGGTGTCATCATTCTGCTCAGATAGTAAAGAGAGTTTTCTTTGCCTTCACTATTTTCTTGAGCCACTAGTGCTCCAACCGACCTTTCTTGTGCCGCGATTTAGAGTATCAACGGCTTCCCAAGTATGGGTGCCGCAAGAAATGGAGGTTTCATTAAGTACGATTTGATACTCTCAAAGGCATTACTACAAGCTTGGTCCCATTCGAAGGGAGTGTCCTTCTTCATAAGACGACTAAATGGTTGATATTTTCCAGCCAGGTTTGAGATGAACCTCCTTAAATATGCTAGCCTTCCTTGAAGGCTTTTTAACTCATGAATATCTCGAGGCTCGGCCATCTTCAAAATTGCATCAATCTTAGCTTGATCAATTTCAATTCCTCAATGTCGCACAATGAAACCAAGAAATTTTCATGAAGTATCTCCAAAGGCACACTTCAATGGATTCATCCTAAGTTGATATCTTCTAAGTAACTCGAATACCATTCTTAGGTCTTTTAAGTGGTCGTCTCTCTTTCTTGACTTCACCACTAGATCATCCATATAGCATTCAATATTTTTATGGAGCGGGCTGTCAAAGATGTTCTGCATAGCCCTTTGATAAGTGGCGCCAGCCTTCTTCAAACCAAAAGGCATCACCTTGTAGCAATAAATACCTTTAGGCGTACGAAATGCAGTGAGTTCTTCAACCTTTGGCGCCATACGGATTTGATTGTAGCCGGATGAACCATCCATGAAGGACATTGCCTCATAACCAGTGGTGGCATCAATCATTAACTCCGGTATGGGGATTAGAAAATCATCCTTAGGGCATGTGTTGTTGAGATCTCGAAAGTCGACACAAACTCAAATTTGGCCATTCTTCTTCCTTACTGGAACAATACTTAAAATCCACATGGGATATTTGACTTTACGAATAAAGCTAGCTTTAATAAGTTTGTTAACTTCATTTTCGATCAGTGGAACCAACTTCGGCCTAAAACGTCTTTGGGCTTGCTTAACAGGACAGGCACCATTCTTGACTGCTAACTGATGGACCGCTACTTTTGGATCTAAGCCAGACATTTCCTTATAGCTCCAGGCGAAGACATCCATATATTTTTTGAGTATGTCCATTTAAGCAATTTCCTCCTCAACTTCTAGAAACGTACTTAGGTAAGTTGGTCTTGGTTATTCATCGGTTCCAAGATTAACTTCCTTTAAGGGATCTATTTTGGCCTTTACTCTTTCTTCAAGTTGCAATGGATCATCTCCAGCATCTTCCTCCGCTTGAGGATCATCGTCATTGACGGATATATGATAACACCAAAAGGCATTTTCTATCTCTTCATCAATCTTTATTTGAGACAAGACGTCTTTCTCGTTATGGATCATAACATGATATGAGGAGCCAACACTCTCTTCATCTTCTTCACGTTGCTTGGTATAAACCACAGTATGCGTCTTCGCTTTTACACCTCGTTGCATGAAACTACCAGTTCCGTCTGTCGCTTCATTCTAGAAGGAATCAAACTTTGGAAATCCTTCTGGATTTTAAATGAAGAGTGTTGCATCTTTCTTTGACGGCTTTTTTGATGTTTGTTATTTTTCTTCTTATTTGTAGGACCCAACCTTTCGAGCACAGAAGTTCTTGTGGTTGATTCTCCAAGTCGATCAAATACGGAGGGTCTTTTATTAGCGGCAGTGGATTTTTCTTCCACGGTAATGTAATTATTGACTGCCCTTCTTATGGAGATGCGAATTGGAGGTGGCTGCGCGTATCCTAGCCCTTCACGCTCTTGCTTGGTGTTACCCTCCGATGGAAGTTTGCCCAACCTTGATGGCTCATTAGGATTGTATCCAGCCTTTACAAATAGCTTGTATGCATTTGGATCAAAGCCCTCTTTTGTACACTTCGTAGGGAGTGCCATATCTGGTAGCGGATTTTGAGCCACAGATTCCCCAAGTAGCCTTGAGGATGGATTTATTGCATTAATATTCCTGATAGGTAAAGTTAGCCCCTTTAGCACATTATCTTGGGTATCAAGTGAGTGTTCTTCTTCTTTCTTTACCTTTACCACGTAGCGAAGAACAGGAGATGCCTTCTTTTTCGTAGGAGCGACGCTTTCTTTATTCGAAGTGAAGAAGGACTTCCTGTTGGCGAATTTTTCGATAGTCACCGCGATCTTCTTAGATGAAAGATCGTCACACTTGGTCTTGGTGACATCTTCAATCCTTTTCTCATCTACAATATGATTCTTTAAGTAGAATTTTGCATCGGCAAAATGTGACTCAGCTTCAGTGAATGGCTTTTCATTAGCGACTATCGTTCTTTCCACTCCATTTTTAAGGTACTTCAAACATTGATAGTAAGAGGACGAGATAATTTTGTTCCCGTGCACCCAAGGCCTACCAAGCAATACATTGTATAAAATTTTGGCATCGATTACATGCATCAATGGGTTTGATTAAAAATCATCCATACTAATCCCCAACTTGATAGATCCCATGGAACTTTGGACCCTTGGTTGAAGCCTTGGATCATTATACGACTTTTGTTCAGTTCTCTAGTAGCGATGCCAAGCTCCTTCATCGTACGAATAGACACGATATTGACTCCAGATCCTTCATCTATCAAGATTATATTAATCTTCTTTCCTAGAATTTGACCCACCATGTATAAGGGACGGTTATGTAGGGTTTCACCAAGAAGAAGATCGTTATTTGTGAATGTGATTTTTGTATCACACACATATGCCTCTTCGCCAAGAGTTTCAGCCAACCTTTCGGAAGATGAAGGAACTTCCATGGGTAGATTCTCACCCTTTGCCCCCTCTTTGGAGGTATTAAAACAAGATGCCTCAAGGTTGACTTGGGCAGTCTTTACACGAAACCAACTCGGCAAGAATTCCTCTAAAGTCACTGGACGCTGAAGTTTTTGGGGGTGAAACTCCGTCACCCTCGTCTTATTTGGGAGTTCAATCAACTTTTATTTCCTTAGTTTCTTCACCACTCTCCTTCTGGTTGGCTGCTCATACGTCTCCTTTTGCAGACTCATCTTCTTGCGTCTGCGTCTAGTCACTAGAGTCCAACCTTCATCATCATCTTCATCAGTCGAAGACCTGTCAGACTCTAATATCTCCTCATTATGCTATTTGACATAAATTTTAACCAGGTCGAGCGAGCCAAAAGTGATAGAGATTTGATGAGAACTGGTTGTCTCATCGTCGAAGAAGATTTTCTTCTCTTTTGCCAGTTGCATAACTTTATCTTTAAAGACAAAGCATTTCTCTAGAGGGTGACTTATGAGCCTGTGATATTTACAATAATTATGGTCATTGGTCCTTCCGAATTCATTGGTGATGATAGGCGAATTTACGCGCCTATATCAATATATTTTGCCCATATTTTAGCCTAGTTTTGAGAACAAATTATATATTTCATGCACTTTTAGTCCTTTTTCCTGTAAGTGAGCTAACGAACATGATTAGTAAAGTTTCAGGTATAAATGATGCATAATTCAGCATTTTATGGCTTACTTGACGCTAAAGAAAGATCACAAAGGAAGGAAAGGGAGTTTGGACGCCTAAAGGACCAAAACTGCTGCATGGAAAATCTGTCCCGGGCTAAAACAACATTTCTGAAGACTTTGGGAACTTACAGACACAAAGCTGGATTTTGACAATGATACATTAACCTAGTACAATTAGGTTATGTATTTCATTATTTTATGTGGAGTATGATAATGTTACCTTAACCTAGTACATTTGGGTTAAGGATTTCATTAGTCTAGTAGGATTTGGTTATTTATTAGCTTAGTAGGAATAGGATATGGGTATTATAAATACCCTATCATGCTAGAGATTTTGATACACCTTCTGACCTGCTAATCATCTTTCTACAACTCTTCTAATCTTTCCATCAATTCTATTTTCTTCTATTCTTCTATTCTTAAATTCCGCAACAAGAGAAACGTTACTTTGCAAGAAATCACACCTAACGCCTACCACTCTGGTGCTACATGAAATTTGATCATTATTGTGGTATAATAACAATGTCAATTGTGGTTTTCTTCGCATTCATGGGTAACTAAACTTCTCTGTTGGGGTTATGGAAGCCGAATGAGTTACTATCAATTGCTGTGAGTTTGTGAGTTCGAGGCACGTATATTGCTTATATCATTATTTTCTTCATCTTAATCTACATTATTTGCGGTTGCAAACGCAAGAATACGCCAGTCTAACATTTAACTTTTTCGAGAGAAAAGTTATTTGTCTGGAAAAGAGATAATGTCAAGGTAGTAGGACACCCTTTCCTATTAAAAAGCTAGTGTCGTAACTGGACTAACCTCTTGGAGAATTCGTACCGTTAGACACGCTTTAAGCTTGAGAGAGTTAAAGTGAAATAGTCCTTGTTTAGGTCGAGAGACGCTTGGATTTACCATCGACTACAATCCTCTATAAGCGATTGCATGTCAGAATTCTACACACTCATAGCCAATAGAGACGTATACCTCAGAAGGTGGACATAACCCCAACGCTTCAATTCTCATTGTTTACAACCAACGTAACAATCTTTCTCTTTTTACTTTATTATTTTCAGCTTTTGTTTACATTACTTGCACGACAAGAATCCCCCCTTCTTACGAGACTTGCACCAAAAGTTTAGTAATTTTACTTACTTGTTGGCCAAGCTATTCCCTGTGGGATCGACACCCAACCCAGGTTGGGTTCTATATTTGCTAACGACCGCTTTACACTCAAACGAGAGCTGTAGATTGAGCGTTATCAAAAATTGGCGCCGTTGCCGGGGAATACAAGTGTCAATCAAGTTCGTGATAATTACTAGACCCTTTGGTCTAAGACTCTCATACTTTTACTTTTAGTTTTTGTTTTTGTTTACTGCAGGTTTTTATTTTAGTGCATGCCCCATACTCGAAGTTCTGGTCAACCGTTATTACCAATCAATCCTGAACCACAACGCATTGGTAGAATGGAAGCACAAGCTGAAATCGCAAGGATGGCTGCTCAACAGGAACAAGCAAGATTGGCTGCCCTTGACGCAGCCCAGGTTCAACAGCAGAACATTGATAACCCTGCACGAGCACCAAATCCTGACGATGAGGATTTAGGTGATGACGAGTTACTAAACCCTAGGCGTGATGCTGAAATCGTAACACCTGCCAACAGAAGAGGTCGACAAGCTTGGTATAGACATGATCGCCAACCTATGCAGCCAGCTTTCGACGATGATGATGATGATCTTGATGGTGCCGGAGCCACTGGAGCTATAATTCCACCACCATTAGCGCCCGGAGCCAAGTTCAACATCACAAACACCATGATTCAGTTATTGAAACTCAAGGGATTATTTGGTGTACTAGCAGGCGATGATCCGAATATGCATCTCATCAACTTTATTTCTACATGCAAGTCTTTTGACAATCCTGGTGTTGGTCAGAATGCAATTCGATTACGACTATTTCCATTGTCTCTGTCTGAGGAGGCAACACTATGGTTGAATGGGCTGACTCCTGATTCAATTACAAATTGGAGGCAATTGAGAGACGCTTTCCTAGAAAGATTCTTTCCGCCATCCAAAAGGGCACAATTGAGAGATGAAATCAGCAACTTTCGTCAGCTTCCAACTGAAGCTCTTCACGAAACATGGGAGAGGTTCAAGACAAAGCTAGCGAGGTGCCCAAACCATCACATGACTAATGTTCACCTCATGGAGATATTGTATAGAGCCTTGAATTCAATAACTAAGCCAGTGGTGGATAACGCAGCTGGAGGATCTTTTATAGACCTCACCTTTGGTCAAGCAAGCAATATGTTAGATCGCATGACGAAACAAAGTAGAGCTTGGCATACCAGGGATTCTGAGGTAGCAAGCCCCACTTTATCTATAGGCATGACTGCAGACCAAAGAAGAAGACAAGAAGAACGTGATCAAGATATGGCGCACATGAAAACACAGATGGATCTTCTTACAAAGCATTTATTATCAGGGAAGACCGATAAAGTGAAAGCTGTGGCGCTAAAAGGAAGAGACGAATCTGATTCGGAAGAAGAGGCCAACTACTTGAACAATCAGGGGGGTTTCCATGGGAATACCCAAGGAAACCAAGGTCGGAACTATTATGATAATTCTGGAAACAAGGACCAAGGTAGTTGGAGAAAAAACAATGAAAAGAGTGGTGTATATGTTCCCCCTGGTAGACGTGATACCACCACATCTAATTCTGGAAGTATGAAAG
This sequence comes from Capsicum pubescens, assembly GCA_030864215.1. NCBI lineage: Eukaryota > Viridiplantae > Streptophyta > Magnoliopsida > Solanales > Solanaceae > Capsicum > Capsicum pubescens. Next base: position 20,576,946 of record CM061543.1, read on the forward strand.
ACATGATGGCTAAATTATTGAAAGGAGTGGAAGCAACGAGCGCGGGAGTTACTGAGGTAATTAATGATTTGTCCTCCATGAAACAACTAGTTGATTCTCATTCCACTTCAATCAAGCAAATAGAGCAGCAACTGAGCCAACTTTCAGCAGCACTCAATCAAAGAAAGGCTGGCACTTTACCTAGCGATACTGTGCAAAACCCAAGGAATGATGGATCATGCATGGCCATCACTACCAGAAGTGGTAAGGTGCTGGAACCTTCAGCAAAAGGCAAGCAAGTGGTTGACGAAGTTGCGGACATGGATGAGAATGTAAAAGGAGAAGATGTCGCAACAACCAATCCTGACGTCAAGGATGTCACGCCCAGTGACGTGCAGCCTGCAAAAATGGAAAAATAGAAGCAAGAGGAGAAGAAAGCCATGGAGAGAACACTTCCATACCCACCACCACCTTTTCCCCAAAGATTGAAGAAGGTGGCGGATGACACTAAGTTCAGCAAATTTATGACTATGTTGAAGCAGCTGACCATTAATGTTCCATTGGTAGAGGCACTTGAACAAATGCCTGGGTATGCGAAGTTTATGAAAGATCTTTTGACTAAGAAGAGGGCAGCAAGTTATGAGCTGAAGGATGATGTGCATCATTGTAGTGCAATTGCTACCCGATCGATAGTTCAGAAGAAGGCCGACCCCGGAGCTTTCACTATTCCTTGCACCGTCGGATCTTTGAACTTTGCCAAAGCATTATGTGACCTAGGAGCCAGCATCAACTTGATGCCATTATCGATCTACAAGAAGTTGGGGTTAGGAGATCCTACACCAACTAATATGAGGCTTGTTATGGCGGATAGGTCGGTAAAACGACCGGTTGGTATTCTATGCGATGTCTTGGTAAAGGTTTCTTCATTTATCTTTCCAGCAGACTTTGTCATCTTGGATTGTGAAGCAGATTCAGAGGTTCCCATAATCTTGGGACGCCCTTTCCTTGCTACAGAAAGTGTGCTCATTGATTTGAGAGCTAATGAACTTTCATTCCGCATAAATGACGAAGTGGTTTGATTTGATGTTTGCAAATCAATGAAGCAACCCAAAGATCTGAGTGTATTTTCTGTGGCTGATGTTGTCTTTGATGATGAGAAAGAACGACTTGAAGAAGAGCAAATTCTTGATGATCCTTTGGAGGTTTTGCTCATGAAAGGAGAGAATGAGGATGCTGAAATTTCTGAAGAAGCTATTTGTGCCCTATCGGGATTAGGGACATATCGCTATACTCCCAAGAAGCTGGATCTTGATCTCAAGAATCGACCCACACCACCAGCCAAGCCATCTATTGAAGAACCACCCACACTAGAATTGAAGGAGCTGCCAAGTCATTTGAAGTACGCATTCTTAGGAAGCGGAAACACACTTCCAGTCATAGTGGCAGCCGATTTGGGTGAGCAACAAGTTGCAGCTCTTATTGCGATCTTACGCAAGTATATTAGAGCCATTGGATGGACCATTGCGGATATTATTGGTATTCCACCTGGGATTTGCACACATAAAATTCAGCTTCAAGAAAAGTGCACACCCACCATTGAACATCAAAGGCGTTTAAACCCACCTATGCAAGAAGTGATGAAGAAGAAGATTATCAAGTGGTTAGACGCAGGAGTTGTATATCCTATCTCTGATAGTACATGGGTAAGTCCTGTATAATGTGTTCCCAAGAAAGGAGGAATGACGGTGGTCGCGAATGCAAAGAATGAGCTTATTCCACTCAGGCCCGTTACTGGATGGAGAGTATGCATGGACTACCGCAAGCTGAATTCTTGGACACTCAAGGATCACTTCCCCATTCCATTTATGGACCAAATGCTAGATCGATTAGCGGGGAAAGGATGGTTTTGCTTCTTGGATGGTTATTCAGGTTATAATCAGATTTGTATTGCCCCCGAAGACCAAGAGAAGACAACGTTTACATGCCCATATGGTACGTTTGCCTTCAAACGCATGCCATTCGGGTTGTGTAATGCACCAGCCACCTTTCAACGTTGTATGATGTCTATTTTCTCTGATATGGTTGAAGACACTTTGGAGGTATTTATGGATGACTTTTCAGTTGTCGGTGAGTCTTTTGAAGCATGTTTGGCAAATTTGAGCATGGCATTGCAAAGATGTGTAGAGTTCAACCTTGTGCTGAATTGGGAGAAGTGCCACTTCATGGTAAAAGAAGGAATCGTTCTTGGGCACAAGATCTCTGAAAGAGGAATAGAGGTTGATCGAGCAAAAATAGAGGTAATTGAGAAGCTACCGCCTCCAATTTCGGTGAAAGGAGTTCGTAGTTTTCTTGGCCATGCTGGTTTCTATCGTAGATTCATCAAAGACTTTTCCAAAATTTCTAGTCCATTGTGCAAACTATTGGAGAAAGATGCGAAGTTTGACTTTAATGACAATTGCTTAAAGGCATTCGAATGCCTTATAGGAAAACTCATTGAAGCCCCTATCATGGTAGCACCAGATTGGACGCTCCCGTTTGAGGTCATGTGCGATGCTAGTGGTGTAGCCGTTGGTGCTGTTCTTGGACAAAGAAAGGAGAAATTATTTCATCCTATCTACTATGCGAGTAAGGTCCTAAATGAAGCCCAAAGGAACTACACTGTTACTGAACAAGAGCTCCTAGCGGTTGTGTATGCGTTTGAGAAGTTTCGTGCCTATCTATTGGGTACTAAGGTGATCGTCCATACAGACCATGCAGCTCTTAGGTATCTAATGACAAAGAAGGATGCAAAACCAAGGTTGATTCGATGGGTATTGCTGCTGCAAGAGTTTGATTTCGAAGTCAAAGATAGAAGAGGTTGCGAGAACCAAGTGGCTGATCACCTATCTAGACTTGAGAATGAACATGTGGCGCAACCTGAAATTCAGATTGATGATGCATTCCCTGATGAGGAGATATTAGCTACAAAAATGGAGAAAGTACCATGGTATGCCGACTTTGCAAATTTTGTAGTGAGTGATGTGCTACCTGCCAAGTTATCTTACCACCAAAGGAGGAAGTTTATGCATGATGTTCAGCACTACTATTAGGATGAACCTTATTTGTTTCGAAGATGCGCGGATGGGATCATTCGACGATGTATATCCCATGAAGAAGTGCCTACTATATTGGAAGCATGCCACACTTCGCAAGTTGGAGGACATCATGCAGGCAATCGAACGGCAAGAAAAGTATTGCAAAGTGGTTATTATTGGCCTTCGATATTCAGAGATGCATACGACTATGTGAGAAGGTGTGACCAATGCCAACGTCAAGGTGCTATTTCAAAACACCATGAAATGCCCATGTCCAAAATTCTGGAGGTAGAACTCTTTGATGTGTGGGGTATTGATTTCATGGGTCCATTCGTGAATTCGTTTGGAATGAAGTACATCTTGGTTGCTGTGGATTATGTTTCGAAATGGGTTGAAGCAGTAGCATTGGCCAACAACGAAGGAAAGCGTGTTGTAGCGTTCTTAAAGAAGAATATCTTCTCTCGCTTTGGAGTACCTCGTACTATCATAAGTGATGGAGGATCTCACTTTTGCAACAAGCTATTCAAATCTGTATTGGCCAAGTATGGCGTCAAGCAACACAAGGTAGCTACGTCTTATCATCCCCAAACTAGTGGACAAGTAGAGGTTTCCAATCGCGAGATTAAGCAAATCCTTGCAAAGACGGTTAATGCAAATAGGAAGGATTGGTCTCGAAAGCTAGATGATGCACTATGGGCATATAGGACTGCATTCAAGACACCCATTGGCATGTCTCCTTATCAACTAGTTTATGGGAAGGCTTGTCACCTACCCATCGAGCTTGAATACAAGGCATTGTGGGCATTGAAGCACTTGAATCTGAATTGGGATGATGTGAAGAATCTGAGGTTGGAGCAGCTGAACGAATTAGATGAGTTCCGTCTCCATGCATACGAAAGATCAGATTTATACAAGGAGCGGATGGAGAAGTATCATGATCAGCGGATTGTTCGACGAAACTTCCAAAAGGGTGATATGGTACTACTCTTCAACTCCAGATTTAAACTCTTCCCAGGTAAGTTAAAATCTAAGTGGTCTGGTCCATTTAAAGTTATCCAAGTCTACTCGTCTAGAGTAGTCGAATTGTAAGGCAATAAGGGTGTTGTCTTCAAAGTGAATGGACAACGTGTTAAGCCTTATATCGGTCCTCTTGACTCGATGAATGACATGGCCATCACTTATCTCGACGAAGTCTAAGTACTCGAGATTACTACATCGAGCCACGACAATAAATAAGGCGCTAGATGGGAGGCAACCCATCGTTTATCGTTTATCGTTTTTCATTTTTCATTTCGTTCTAGTATGTGTTTTGCTTTTGATAAATAAAAATCCAAAAATAAGAGTCGTGCCACGACCAAAACTAAGGCGCTTGGTGGGAGGCAACCCATCGTACTAATCGTTTTCATTTGTTTGAGCGAATATAGGTGCAAGAAGTAGTCAACGAGGAGATTGATTTCAATTGACGATTTGGACGCATTGTATGGTAAAGTTGGTAAGTTAGGAAGGGTGATGCATAAGGCTATGGATTGAGCCTTTCTCACGCCAAAATAGGCTTCGAGGAAGGCTAGGCCTTGGTAAAACTAGGCCACGAACGATGCACAACCTATCCTATAGCCTAAGGTCTCGGAATCTAGTGTGCTATACACTATGCGCCGCCTATTCCTAGGTATGCTTTTGACTATGCGCCGCCTATGCTATGGCATTTAGTCTCAGTATCTCATATGTCATAGACTATGCGGCGCATATGTCCCAATATGCCATAGACAATGCGCCGCATATGTCTACAAATGCCATAGACTATGCGGCGCATATGTCCCATTATGCCATAGACAATGCGCCGCATATGTAGGATTTTTGTCTCCAAAACCGATTGTAAATGGGTCATAACCCGACCCATACTCTTCCTATATAAAGGGGACTTAGTTTTATAACACAACCACAATAGAAAATACCCTAAAGGCGCCGCATACTCTTCCAAATCTTCTCAAAATTTTCTTCTTTTGCTCTTCCAATTCACAAAACCATCTCCACAAGTTTCAAGCAAGTAAGTACCCTCTTATTCTTCATTTATTTCTTGTAAGTACTACGTTGCTATGGCTATTATTAATTGCTAAATTATATAAGATTGTTGGTGATGTTCATGTGTTTGGATTGTTGTTGCAAAATCATGTGAGTGAACATATACGTAGGAAAATCTTGACTTGTTTCCGACTTGAATTTGGTTTCAATAGCATTGTTATGATATTTGCGGAATTGCTATGGCTATGAATATTGCTTAAGATTGTTGTTTGGACACTTACATGTTAGACTATCCCGGCCATCGGGATAAGACTTATAGTGCCTACCGACTTAGGAGGTTGTGATTGTTGTGAGAATAACGATTCCATGTAGTAACCCCTATGTAGGAGTGTTGCTATATATACCATGAAAGTAGTTCAATGGCTGCAAGTAAGTGATGCATAGCTGATTTTCTTGTCGGAATACAATCCTAAAACGTATCTCGACGAAATCTGAGTAAATCGACTACTTTCACCTCACTGATTTGTGTTAACAAAACTAAGTGTGGGGTGGTACCCCTAATGCTTGCTTATAGATTGTATCAAGTGAGACTGTGCTGCAACTAACACTATTTCTAGTCTCAGGTACAATGGCACCCAAAGCGAGGCAAGGCAAGGAGAAGGCGACCACTTCCCAAAAGGGCAAGAAGAGAAGTCGAAAAGACCAAGGAGAATCATCCTCAGCACAACTACCACGCAGAATGTTCGGAATAAAATGGGTTCTTGAGGAAGCAGCCAAAGCATGGTACAGCAGCAACAAAGAAAGAAAATATGTGCACGTCGACCTGATCAACAAGGATACCTTAGCAAAGAAGGAGCCGCGTATGTTGGCAAAAATAATGGCTTTGAAGTTGGATTTCATCTTCCGCGACATGGGAGAGTGTAATCTTGATCTAACAAGAGAGTTTTATGCCAACTGGTCGCCGAACACAACAGGCAATGAAGTCAAAATTTGGGGCCAGGTGTTACAGCTCACCGCGGACTGGATCAACTCTTTTCTTGGCTTACCTTCGATCGACACAGCACCATTCAAAGAGCTGTGCAGCAGGCCTCCTTACAGAGTAATACGACACACGCTTTGTGGAAGCAGATCAATGGCAAGGTGGGGCAGACATAAAGAAACCGGCCGACACAACACCTTCCCTTATGCTCCACTAAATAGGGAAGCAAGAATCTGGATGCGCATTGTCAACTCATGTCTTATTCCTGGGACTCAATACACCAAGATATCGAGAGATAGAGTGTGTTTGGTCTATGCTTTGATGACGAATGTCCCTATCAACTTTGGGGCAATCATTCGATCTACCATGAGGAAGGCCAGACTCCACAAAAGGTCCCATTTCACATTTGGCAATTTGTTGACAGCAATCTTGCGGAAGGAGGATATCGAAGAGGAACCAGCTGATCATAAACTCCCACACAATCCGAAGAAGGTTGACCTCACAAAGGTCAAAGATGCTGAATCAACACATGGCATCAACCTTACTACGGCAGAGAGACATGCTCGGGATGAGAGTTTCTCCCGCCATATGTACGGCATGATGAGGTTTACAATGATGAGCGGAGGTCGTGTTCCAACTGCTGCAGAGCTCCAACAGCTGGACCACGACTATCCCATGAACATGCATGCACGGGAGATGTGTGGAGTGGGCGTATACTTTGAGGAACCTCTAGATGATGATGTGCCGACTGATGACGATCGACGCTTGCCAGACTCTGACGAGGAGGAGAACTCTAACGACGACTCTTATGATGATTCCGACGAAGGGGGTATGACCCCCGACAATGAGGAAGAGTCCGACTAACCAGGTTCCTCGTATTTATTTTCCACTGAGGACAGTGTCCCGAATAAGTGTGGGGTGGTGGTATTGCATGCTATACTTCTCTATTCGCATCTATGTTTGTTTGTTTTTGTTTCATTTTTGTTTCGTTTTGTTTTTTTAGTAGTTAAAAAAAAAATTTAGCTTCGCATGAAATTATTTTGATAGGCAGCATGAGATTATAACAAGAGTATGTGCTACAATTATGACTATTGAGACGTTTAGGCTCTAGTTGTGACTCATTATGTGATATTGTGTGGTTCAATTCCTTCCCTTGTTGGGTCAAGAGTCTATATTACCGCCAATAAAGTCGACCATGTGCCTTGTGTGTGTGAGATAATAGTATATTCTATGTTTGTGGCTGATGCTAGAACTTGCCTGGTATGTATGCAAAGCGAAAATAAGGAGTGTAAGTTTAGGATATGATTTAGGCATTTCTTTGGCAACCCATATTTGTTTACCTTCAGTTTTACCTACCCATGGACATCATCCTAGTTAAATCATTTTGAGCCTTTAGCCTATTTTCTTTGACAACCTTGTATGTAAGCCTAATCCATTTTTTTCAAGACTGTAATTTGATCCAAACTCCTAAGTGCTTTAAAGTGAAAAAGTCATGTGACAACATAAGAGGAAATTGGGTGAGTATGATGCTATAAAATATAATGGCGCTTGAATGTGTTATGAAAAAGAAAGTGCTATCATAAGAGGTATGTTGTGAAAAGAAAAAGGAAAAGAAAGCTGAAAAGCGAGTTGTGCTTAAAATTGAAAAACAAAAGAGGAGAACAAGGGTGGTATAACAAAAGAAATAAGAAAGGTTGAAAAAAAAAAGTGTCAATGATACAAAGTGATGTATTAAAGCGCTTAGGAACTTAGTCACTATTCCTGGCCAAAATAGTCCTACCTGTCCCTTAGCCTACTTTACAACCATCAAAAGACCTATTTGATCCTAAGCTTAGCACTCTGACATTTAGTGGAGCATTACACTAAGGGCAAGCCTATGGTCATCAGTTGTTTAATATGAATTCTTTGTGAGAGAGAGAGCAAGGATATTTTGATACCCATGTTTGAAAAATATGCTATACTTGTGAGTGATTATGGGTAATATATTGTGAGACACACATGGTTGATGAGTTTTGGGTAGTCGTGTATGATTCTTTGTGCCTTAACCTTTGAATATGAGTTGACCACCATCACGAGTCTATGCTAGAGGTTAAACTGTTTCTACTAATGATCGAAAAACTACTCTTTGTTGATAATTGTTGTGCTTGTCTTAATGAATATTTTGTGTTGTTGCTGTAAAACCCTAAGTTGATGTTTAGAAGGACATGATAGTTTGTTCGAGGACGAACAAAGCTCTAAGTGTGGGGTGTTGATGATAGGCGAATTTACGCGCCTATATCAATATATTTTGCCCATATTTTAGCCTAGTTTTGAGAACAAATTATATATTTCATGCACTTTTAGTCCTTTTTCCTGTAAGTGAGTTAACGAACATGATTAGTAAAGTTTCAGGTATAAATGATGCATAATTCAGCATTTTATGGCTTACTTGACGCTAAAGAAAGCTCACAAAGGAAGGAAAGGGAGTTTGGACGCCTAAAGGACCAAAACTGCTGCATGGAAAATCTGTCCCGGGCTAAAACAACATTTCTGAAGACTTTGGGGACTTACAGACACAAAGCTGGATTTTGACAATGATACATTAACCTAGTACAATTAGGTTATGTATTTCATTATTTTATGTGGAGTATGATAATGTTACCTTAACCTAGTACATTTGGGTTAAGGATTTCATTAGTCTAGTAGGATTTGGTTATTTATTAGCTTAGTAGGAATAGGATATGGGTATTATAAATACCCTATCATGCTAGAGATTTTGATACACCTTCTGACCTGCTAATCATCTTTCTACAACTCTTCTAATCTTTCCATCAATTCTATTTTCTTCTATTCTTAAATTCCACAACAAGAGAAACGTTACTTTGCAAGAAATCACACCTAACCCCTACCACTCTGGTGCTACACGAAATTTGATCATTATTGTGGTATAATAACAATGTCAATTGTGGTTTTCTTCGCATTCATGGGTAACTAAACTTCTCTGTTGGGGTTATGGAAGCCGAATGAGTTACTATCTATTGCTGTGAGTTTGTGAGTTCGAGGCACGTATATTGCTTATATCATTATTTTCTTCATCTTAATCTACATTATTTGCAGTTGCAAACGCAAGAATACGCCAGTCTAACATTTAACTTGTTCGAGAGAAAAGTTATTTGTCTGGAAAAGAGATAATGTCAAGGTAGTAGGACACCCTTTCCTATTAAAAAGCTAGTGCCGTAACTGGACTAACCTCTTGGAGAATTCGTACCGTTAGACACGCTTTAAGCTTGAGAGAGTTAAAGTGAAATAGTCCTTGTTTAGGTCGAGAGACGCTTGGATTTACCATCGACTACAATCCTCTATAAGCGATTGCATGTCAGAATTCTACACACTCATAGCCAATAGAGACGTATACCTCAGAAGGTGGACATAACCCCAACGCTTCAATTCTCATTGTTTACAACCAACGTAACAATCTTTCTCTTTTTACTTTATTATTTTCAGCTTTTGTTTACATTACTTGCACGACAAGAATCCCCCCTTCTTACGAGACTTGCACCAAAAGTTTAGTAATTTTACTTACTTGTTGGCCAAGCTATTCCCTGTGGGATCGACACCCAACCCAGGTTGGGTTCTATATTTGCTAACGACCGCTTTACACTCAAACGAGAGCTGTAGATTGAGCGTTATCAATTGGGATGCTTCATCTCTGGGAGTTCGATGAGCTTATGCTGAAGGAGTTCATCGAAAATCTCAGCAACATCAGAATCAAGGAAGGGATATTTCTTTTCTTGCATTTCCTTTAACGTTTTCTGATTTAGACGTGCTCCAGAAGTTGTCTTTACACTTTGCTTCTTGATCACCTTTGTGGTGACTTTCACCGGAGACACATCAACATTCATGGATTCATTGTTATCATTTTTGGGGACAAACTTACCCTATCTCTTGGGTTCTTGCTTATCCTTTCCCCTTCGAGGGTCATGGATAGACGCTCCTTCCTTTCCAGCAGAAGACATACTCAATTCTATGTCGTGAGCACGAGTAGATAACTCTTCAAAGGATTTTGTCTTAATGCCTTGAAAGATGTAGAGAATCCCCCAGTGCATTCCTTGGATGCACATCTCTATCGCAGAAGTTTCGCTGAGCCTATCTTTACAGTTTAGGCTAGCATTTCTCCATCGATTGATGAAGTAAATGACTGGTTCATCCTTTTTTTGCCGAGTATTTGTGAGCTCTACCATGCTCACTGTATGCCTTGTGCTATAAAAGCGATTCAGGAACTCATGTTCCAATTGCTCTCAACTATCGATGAAATTAGGCTCAAGGTCCGTATACCAATCAAAGGCATTTCCCTTTAGGGAACGAACAAACTGTTTGACAAGATAGTCACCGTAAGTTCCAGCATTATTACATGTCTCGACAAAGTGTGCGACATGTTGTTTTGGATTACCTTTGCCCTCAAATTGTTGAAATTTGGGGGGTTGATAGCCGGCAGGTATTTTGAGGCTATTTATTCTTGCAGTGAAATATCACGTCCCAAATCCCGTTGGAGCGGACTGGCATCCGTAGCCGAGGAGGCCCGGGAGAACCCGTTCATAACCTATACTTTCACATTTACATTACTTATGAAAATTAGAAATTTGGGCAGCACTTCGTTGTAAATAGAAGAAAACAGTACCTGTATCAGCCCAGCAGACACGCATATATATATATATATAAAAACAGTAATTGGCCGTCAGAGCCATCACGTCTATCAACCAAACACTCCTATGGCTGTACAATATGTCTACAAAAGCCTCTACATAGATACACAACTGAGTTAGGGTCGGGACAAACTCCCGCCCATAAAAGACTTTTATACAAATACCAAAAATACATATAGAAACGACTTGGGATGCCCCGAAACAACTGGAGCTCACCACTATCAACAGAATGTCCTGGCTCTTACTGCGGAGGTGTACGACCTGAAGTACCTATTCCTGCAGGTAGAAATACAGGTCCCCCGTGAGGGACGTTAGTACGGAAATATGTACTGAGTATGTAAGACAGCGAGTATCAAGATGAGATACAAAAGATCAACAGAACCCAGATACCAGTGAATAAACAGTATGAGTAGACCACACTTAAAAGAGCTGATGGGATACCTGCACATTACTTTCATATCATTACTTCCCGTATTCCTTATCAATACATAACATATGTCATACAATGGCCAACTGATCAGTGGTACTAATACGATACATCAGGGACCACCCCTGGAATAGCATATATACATAATCTTTATAATACAATGGCCAACTGATCAGTGGTACTAATACAATACATCATATCATCAATTTAAAATAAAGACATTCCATTTCTTACTTCAATTAATCTTTGAGATTGGTTACTTTGTGGTCACACCTTATGGAACTTGAAACCATGATACCTCAATAGGAAAAACATGTAAATAGGTAATCAATATCATGAAAATGAAGTAGAGAATCATGGATACCTCATTAAACCATTTCGGAGTCAACAATAGTATATGGACATTTTTTTGACTAGCCGGACATCTTAAAAGTGAAAACAAGTTCAATTGGTAGTGTCGAAGATCATATGATGTTATTATGGGTCGTAGGACAATGTTGGAAGCTTACTTGAGAGTGCCATGGGTCATTATTCATGCCAAAGATTAGATAGAGTATGTCTTACATACCTTGATATAACCACTTCAATACAAGTTCAACTTGACTTCCCGTACTCTTCGAACACTTATCTACAATAAGTCATTTGTGGCAAACTAGTATTAGCAACCAAACCTTACCATTTAGGTATTAACTTCACCAAATAATGTCTAGAAAGTAATCCTTTAACTCATCAATAAGAGTGCTACATACATCCTCTTATACTCTTATTACATTCACATATCATGCATTTTCATGCAATATCCCTCAACATCACTCTTAGCCTTTATTTCCCCTCTTAATCACCATCCACTACCAACATGATCACTAGGCATACATAACCACTAATATAATGATATATCACCACAATTCATCCTCCATAATCCAATACAACAACTTCCATAATTTACTACTAACAATTTATACAAAACAATTCATAACTATGTTTCTAGTTATCTTCCAACATCAAGACAATACTCATAATCCCTTATCAATACTTATTCATGAATAAGAATCAAGAATAAATAATATTCATACCTTAACAATGAACTCTTGTATTTAGAATCCTCCTTACATAACCATGGGGTGCTTCTCGAAGCTACCAATTTTTCGTCCAAGAGGTAATAGAAAATGACCATTTTGCCCTAAAAATTTAAATAAATCCGAATCTGTCCCCAGTGGACAGTTTTGACAGGCTGAAGTAAATCGATCATAACTCTTTGCTCCGGTATCAGATTTGGGTGAAACCAATTGCATTGGAAATATAATTCAAAGGGATTTCATTTTCATATAAAGTATACCACCCAGTTCTTCCTGTACAAGGAGTTATGGTCGTTTAAAGTTGACACAAAAATCTGTCCCAAAATTCTGGTTTTTTTTTGATAGGCTGTAGTAAAACGGATATAGCTCCTTACTCAGACATTGGATTTGGATGAAACCAATTTCATCGGAAAGAAGACTCTCGGAGATTTTCGTCGATATATAGAAGCTCACACAGTTCTTTTTGTACAAGTATTTATGATCGTCTAAAGTTGATCCAAAAAAAATTGCCTAGCGGCAGTAATTTTCCTGCAGATTTACTGTTCACAGGCTTTCCGGCCACCGTTTTGAAATTTCGAATGTGCTCGCTTATATGAAATACTCCTTTATTTTGGGAAAACTTTATATAGTTGGAAAGCTTATTCCAATACCTACACATACAACTATTGACGGGATACTTCCGAACACCATAAACTTAATTTAACCCATACGCAAGCCTTTAGGACTCCATATAATCGCGATAAGTGTACGAAAAAAATTTACGGGGTGTTACATTCTCCCCCCCTTAAGAAAATTCGTCCTCGAATGTTAGCATAGTTACTCAATTAAGACATTTCCAAGCTTACAATTAACATATTCATCATCATAACATACTTGCATAAAAATAAACACTTACCTGTTATTGTTCTTCTTCCGTCTCATGAACTTCCTCCTCATCGTTGAATAGGTAAGGGTACTTAATCTTCATCGCTTTCTTGGCTTCCCATGTGATCTCCTCAACTTGTTGATTCCTCCAAAGTACTTTTACCGATGCTATCTCTTTATTCCTTATCTTTTTAATTTGGCGATCAAGAATAGCAATAGGCATTTCTTCAAAAGTGAGATCTTCTGTAACTTGTACATCTTACGTAGTAGTGATGTGCGATGGATCTCCGATGTACTTGCGAAGCATCGAAACATGAAATATGGGATGAACTGCTGAGAGCTCTTGAGGTAGCTCTAACTCATAAGCAACTTGTCCAAATCTTTGAATGATCTTGTACGGACCTATGTATCGTGGACTTAACTTTCCTTTCTTGTCAAACCTCATCACTCCTTTCATTGGTGATACTTTCAAGAATACCCAATCGTCGATAGAAAACTCAAGTCCTCTTCTTCTAACATCCGCATAAGATTTGTGTCGACTTTGAGCTGTTTCAAGCCGTTGTTGGATCACTTTAACCTTCTCCATTGCTTGATAAACAAGATCCGGTCCAAACAAGACCGCATCACCTGCTTCAAACCATCCTATTGGCGATCTACACTTTCTTCCATACAATGCTTCATATGGTGCCATTTTGATACTTGAATGATAGCTATTATTGTAGGCAAACTCGATAAGAGGTAGGTGATCATCCCAGTTGCCTTTGAAATCTAATACACATGCTCGTAGCATATCTTCAAGTGTCTGGATGGTACGTTCCGCTTGTCCGTCCGTTTGAGGATGAAAAGCCATACTTAGATTTACTTGTGTCCCCAAACTCCTTTGAAAAGACTTCCAGAAATTCGCGGTAAATTGGGCTCCTCGATCGGATATAATGGAAATTGGAACTCCATGTAACCGAACGATCTCCTTAATATACAACTTCGCATACTCTTCCGCCGTATAAGTTGTCTTAACTGGTAAGAAGTGCGCGGATTTGGTAAGCCTATCAATGATCACCCATATGGAATCAAACTTCTGAAATGTACGAGGAAAACCCGAGATGAAATCCATATTGATCTTGTCCCACTTCCAGACTGGAAGATATATACATTGCATGTAACCACCGGGTTTCTAGTGTTCTACTTTGACTCTTTGACAATTCGGACATTCAGCTACAAATTCGGCAATATTCTTCTTCATGTCATTCCACCAATATATTGCTTTCAAATCTTGATACATCTTAGTCGACCTTGGATGGATGGAATACCTTGAACAGTGTGCTTCTGTCATAATTCTCTTTCTTAGCTCAACTACATCAGGTACACATAAACGATTCTGACATTGAAGCACTCCTTCTCGCGTAAGCTTAAATGCCTTTGTCGTGCCACTCTGCACATCCTCCTTAAGCTGCAATAAAATTGGATCTGCATACTGCTTCTCTTTCACTTCAGCTATCAATGAAGATTCCGCTGCATTACGTATAATAACCTCTTCATCTGGAGTTTCGAGAAGTCGAACTCCCAAATTAGCTAGTTGGTGAAGATCCTTAATCATCCCCTGCTTTTCTATAGATGCCATTTTAGACTTACGACTCAGTGCATCCACTATCACATTCGCTTTCCCTGGATGATACAAGATATCAACATCGTAATCTTTCAACAATTCAAGCCATCTCCGCTGCCTCGAGTTTAGATATTTCTGACTGAAGATATATTGCAGGCTCTTATGATCGGTATATATGTCAACAAGAACCCCATATAAGTAGTGGCGCCATATATTCAAAGCAAATACAACTGCAGCTAGCTCAAGATCATGTGTGGGATAATTCTTCTCATAAGGCCGCAACTGTCTAGAGCCATAGGCTATTACTCTACCATGTTGCATTAATACGCATCCTAAGCCAATTCTCGAAGCATCACAGTACACTGCATACCCTTCTGTGCCTTCAGGAAGTACCAATACCGGTGTAGAAGTCAACTTGCTCTTCAGATCTTGGAAACTCTTTTCACGGGCATCATTCCATTGAAACTTGGAGGCTTTATGCGTCAACTTAGTCAAGGGTGCAGAAATAGAAGAAAAACCTTCAACAAACCTTCTATAATAACCTGTCAACCCGAGGAAACTACGAATCTCCGTAGGCGTCGTGGGTCTTGGCCAATTGTTCACAACCTCAATCTTCTGAGTGTCAACTTTTATGCCTTCACTGGATACAATATGGCCCAAAAACGCCACTGACTTGAGCCAAAACTCACATTTAGAAAACTTCGCATACAGCTTACGATCACGAAGAATCTGCAACGCCTGCCTTAAGTGATTAACATGATCCTCTTCTGATCTAGAGTAGACCAGAATATCATCTATGAAAACTATCACGAACACATCTAGAAACGGCTTACACATCAAATGCAAAGATGGACAACGTACCTGTAACCACGTCTGGAGAAGCCTCTAAATTCTGCCGATCTGCTAGGGCATACACACGGTTCTGAGCTCCGCTAGAACTAGCTGCTCCTCTATCACCTCTACCGTGACCCATAGGTTGTGTACCCCTACTCAAAGGAGGCACCGATGATGATGCAACAGCTGTTTCGGTAGGTCGTGTTATACCACCTGTGGTCCTACGTGGGCAATCTCTAGCCATATGCCCCGGCTTACCGCACCAAAAGCAATTGTTCGTTCCAAGCCGATATTCGCCAAAGTGAAATCTTCTACATATGGGGCACGGGTGTCGTGGAGGTCTCAATTAACTCATACTCCCTTGCCCCTGATACCCCACTGTTCGCGAACTCTGATTTTCACTGCTTTGCCCGAACTGATTACCTCTGAACCTTTGAAATTACGGTGGAGCACTAATTGCAAGATAAGAAGATAACGGGCTAGGCAATCTATGAGAGAACGAAGGCCTAAAACCTCCTTGAGATGCCATAAACTGCCCAATAGATCTGGCCCGCTTAGAATATCCTTTTTCTGATTCCTGGGTTCTTCTTCTTTGCCTCTGATCTTCCATTTTCTGAGCGAAAGCTTGTATCCTCGCTATATCCATGTCCTTGTTCAAAGCAGCAATGGTACAATCTCTAACCAAGTATGGTTCCAATCTATCCACATAGTGATGAACTCTGTCATCCCTCAAATCTCGATCAACAACATTAATAGATGGCCCTTCCGGAGGAGAAGAAGCTCCTGATATATGCTCAGCTTGAGACTCACATTGTTCAGCTTGTGCCGGTGGTGACTTACTAGTACCTTCTCCGGCCACTACATCTACTCGCTTCCACTTATTCTTTCTCCTTGTAACCGACATCGTTACTATAATAAATAAAAAGAAACAATTGGATTAAGCGATCGATTATGACTTTATCTCTAATATGGGCTCTATTGCACGATCTAAGAAATGGAGAATGGAAACAATCCCTAAATGTCCAATAGCCTCCTGTTTATAGATGTGGTGCACAACACACCGATAAACGAGATTCTACGTAGACACGGCTTTGTAGACTCACTAGGACGAACTTCTCTGATACCACTTCTGTCACGTCCCAAATCCCGTTGGAGCGGACTGGCACCCGTAGCCGAGGAGGCTCGGGAGAACCCGTTCATAACCTATACTTTCACATTTACATTACTTATGAAAATTAGAAATTTGGGCAGCACTTCGTTGTAAATAGAAGAAAACAGTACCTGTATCAGCCCAGCAGACACGTATATATATATATATAAATAGTAATTGGCCGTCAGAGCCATCACGTCTATCAACCAAACACTCCTATGGCTGTACAATATGTCTACAAAAGCCTCTATATAGATACACAACTGAGTTAGGGTCGGGAAAAACTCCCGCCCACAAAAGACTTTTATACAAATACCAAAAATACATATAGAAACGACTTGGGATGCCCCGAAACAACTGGAGCTCACCACTATCAACAGAATGTCCTGGCTCTTACTGCGGAGGTGTACGACCTGAAGTACCTATTCCTGCAGGCAGGAATACAGGTCCCCCGTGAGGGACGTCAGTACGGAAATATGTACTGAGTATGTAAGGTAGCGAGTATCAAGATGAGATACAAAAGATCAACAGAACCCATATACCAGTGAATAAGCAGTATGAGTAGACCACACTTAAAAGAGCTGATGGGATACCTGCACATTACTTTCATATCATTACTTCCCGTATTCCTTATCAATACATAACATATGTCATACAATGGCCAACTGATCAGTGGTACTATTACGATACATCAGGGACCACCCCTGGAATAGCATATATACATAATCTTTATAATACAATGGCCAACTGATCAGTGGTACTAATACAATACATCATATCATCAATTTAAAATAAAGACATTCCATTTCTTACTTCAATTAATCTTTGAGATTGGTTACTTTGTGGTCACACCTTATGGAACTTGAAACCATGATACCTCAATAGGAAAAACATGTAAATAGGTAATCAATATCATGAAAATGAAGTAGAGAATCATGGATACCTCATTAAACCATTTCGGAGTCAACAATAGTATATGGACATTTTTTTGACTAGTCGGACATCTTAAAAGTGAAAACAAGTTCAATTGGTAGTGTCAAAGATCATATGATGTTATTATGGGTCATGTGTCGTAGGACAATGTTGGAAGCTTACTTGAGAGTGCCATGGGTCATTATTCATGCCAAAGATTAGATAGAGTATGTCTTACATACCTTGATATAACCACTTCAATACAAGTTCAACTTGACTTCCCATACTCTTCGAACACTTATCTACAATAAGTCATTTGTGGCAAACTAGTATTAGCAACCAAACCTTACCATTTAGGTATTAACTTCACCAAATAATGTCTAGGAAGTAATCCTTTAACTCATCAATAAGAGTGCTACATACATCCTCTTATACTCTTATTACATTCACATATCATGCATTTTCATGCAATATCCCTCAACATCACTCTTAGCCTTTATTTCCCCTCTTAATCACCATCCACTACCAACATGATCACTAGGCATACATAACCACTAATATAATGATATATCACCACAATTCATCCTCCATAATCCAATACAACAACTTCCATAATTTACTACTAACAATTTATACAAAACAATTCATAACTATGTTTCTAGTTATCTTCCAACATCAAGACAATACTCATAATCCCTTATCAATACTTATTCATGGATAAGAATCAAGAATAAAAAATATTCATACCTTAACAATGAACTCTTGTATTTAGAATCCTCCTTACATAACCATGGGGTGCTTCTCGAAGCTTTCGAGATGGCGAACACAACTACGGAACCAATTCGAATTTTCTACGGTTGAATCACAAAATATTTGAAGTTGAAATTAGGCTAGGGTTTTACCTTCTCTTAATAATTGGATGATATATGATATATATGAGGCAAAGTTTATGTTTATAAAGACCAATTTTTCGTCCAAGAGGTAATAGAAAATGACCATTTTGCCCTAAAAATTTAAATAAATCCGAATCTGTCCCCAGTGGACAGTTTTGACAGGCTGAAGTAAATCGATCATAACTCTTTGCTCCGGTATCGGATTTGGGTGAAACCAATTGCATTGGAAAGATAATTCAAAGGGATTTCATTTTCATATAAATTATAGCACCCAGTTTGTAACACCCCGTATTTCGGGCTAGAATAAAAAAATATGACTCTGATGCGTTGATAATCCCCGAGCCTTAAATCCTATGCCAATTTGGCATGTTAATAAAGTTTGTATTATGTGAATCCATTTGAGCATGAATTTAGACCATAGAAGTCCTTCAACTCAAGGACGAGTTAAAACTATTTCGATCGATTAAGTTTTAGTGGACGTTGTAATTTGTGTCAAATTATATTGACCATAACTCATTGTATATGATGAACTGGGTGGCCTACTATATACCAAATTGTATATAATTGAATAAGCTTTCCAACGATACCAAATTTGCCTAAAACGGACACCCGGTGAAGAAGTTATGGCCTTTCAAAGTTGAATGTGTCGCCTATGCACATATAGGCGATGCATAGGGCGGCGCCTATGCAAATATAGGCGATGCATAGGGCGGCGCCTATGTAAATTTAGGCAATGCAAAGGGCGGCGCATAGTTATGGTTTCAGGTGACGAAAACACTCCGTTTTGAGTTACTTTAAGTGCAAGTTAGTCCTTACAAAACCCAAAATCGTCCTTACCCACTCTTAAACGGATTTGGGCCTATTAACAACATTGAAGCCTCCTATAAAATCCCAAAATCTAATCCTTCAAGAACTTAAGATAAGGAGCAACTAGGTTTTGAGAAAATAAGCTTGAAGGACCGATCATTCTGAAACTTCTTCGTGAAACAAATTACAGATTCGGAATCCTCTCGACGTAGGCTTCGATAGACACCAAAAATTCTTGGAGAATAAGGTACGCAGGGTTTTCCTAAAATCTCATGGGCATAGAAATCATGTTTTAAGAATTGGGTTTTCGAATTCATGTACATACTCATGTTTCAAAAGCTTTAATGATATTGTTTTGGCCTTTTGGCTTTCCCCCAAAGTGATTTGAAAGTTATATGTATATATATATATGCGTTTGTCCTGAAATATGAATTTAGAGCATGATTTTTATGAAATCTCTCTCTTAATGTAAATTTTTCCATGTTTCACGTAATATACAATGTTTTGAACACGAAAGAGAGGGTTGTGAATGTTGAATATGCATGTAATGAAAGAATGCATGGTTTTGCCAAAAATGCACATGACCACCATATGTTTGATGAAAGTTTTGCATGGATTTGACTTGAGTTTCGGAACATGACATCTTTAATGCAAATTACATGTTTTGGTGGTCTGAACTATGTTTTGAATGAAAGCTCTTGCTTAATACATTATGGCTCAGAAATAGGACTTGCAAGTCTTGGTATGACGATACCAACTCAGACAAATGCCATAACAGACACAGACTAGTTCAGAAATCAGATTTTTATCAGACTCTCATGATTTAGAAATTTTAGAATGATACATGTTCAGAAAAGGCTAAAATAGGGCATAAAGAGAGCTTAGGTGGTTCCCTGAAGAAGGCGGGAGTTTCAGACAACTCTTTGCCTAAAACCATGGTTTGCCGACCCGGGTATATTATTATGCGCTGACTTAAATGTCCTGTGGCGTATCAGACTCAGATACTCCAACCCTTGCAGCACACTTGGGTTGGGGGCTTCCCCGCCGAGTCAATGGCGGATTCCATACAGCCCGTGGAATATTCAGAATTGTAGGGGAATACCACCTAACTCAGAAGTAAAACACAGATCATGATTTGAAATGAACAGACAGGTTGCATGTTTTCAGAAAGTGCCCATGTGTTTTTCAGAAATAGTTTTATACATGATGTCTTGATGAAAAATTGCTTTCCCTTAATATATATATATATATATATATGTATGTTCCATTATACTACTTTTGGATTGCTTCGCGTGCCAGTACTTTTGTGCTGACCCCCCTCCTTCCAAGTTCTGAGGCACAGTCTAGGGGTCCAGCTACTCAGTAGACATTCTCGGGCTTGCAGACTTGATCTCACAGTGGTGAGCCTTCTATTATTCGGAAGGCCTAATTATGTCAGACACTATCTTATTTATTATGTTTTTGGTTTACTGGGGGCCTTGTCCCAGCTTATTTTCAGACAAAGGTTTATGTTCTTAGTAGAGATTTCGCAGACTGATGTCAGATAGTATTAGTCAGAAATGTTGCAAAACTTGACCATGTTTTCCGTACTCAGTTTCAATTCCGCATTTTATTATGATTATGAATGTTGTGCATGATAACCAGATAGAGAATGGGTGTTCCGGGCCTTCATGGTTCGGGATGCTCGTCACGGCTAGGGCCTAGGCTCGGGTCGTGACACAGTTCTTCCTGTACAAGGAGTTATGGTCGTTTAAAGTTGACCCAAAATTCTGGTTTTTTTTTTTGATAGGCTGTAGTAAAACGGGTATAGCTCCTTACTCAGACATTGGATTTGGATGAAACCAATTTCATCGGAAAGAAGACTCTCGGAGATTTTCATCGATGTATAGCAGATCACACAGTTCTTTTTGTACAAGGAGTTATGATCGTCTAAATTTGATCCAAAAAAAATTGCCTAGCTGCAGTAATTTTCCTGCAGATTTACTGTTCACAGGCTTCCCGGCCACCGTTTTGAAATTTTGAATGTGCTCGCTTATATGAAATACTCCTCTGTTTTGGGCAAACTTTATATCGTTGGAAATCTTATTCCAATACCTACACATAAAACTATTGACGGGATACTTCCGAACACCATAAACTTAATTTAACCCATACGCAAGCCTTTAGGACTCCATATAATCGCGATAAGTGTACGAAAAAAATTTACGGGGTGTTACATGAAAGGCTTGGCATATGCAAGGGAAGGCTTGGTGACAACATCATACTTGTCTTTGAGGGTCCCTTCAATAAATTCCCTCAATTGCCCAGTCGGGATCATTCCCTCAGCAGAAACTTGCACCTCTTTAGTCGATGGTGTTTGTTTCACAGGGTTTTCTATCTCATGAACCTCTGGAGATTTTCCCGATGCATGGCTAGATTCTCCGTCTATCAAGCCTTCCACCCTATCCACTATCTTATCAATCCTAGCCTTTTGATTCTGAACATAGTTGGTCAAGCCTTCAATTGCCTTTGTCAGATTCGCAAGTTGCTCCTCCATAGACGAGGCATCAGTTACCATTTCTTGCATGATTACCGGAGATGTTGGAGAGTAACACGGATTATCACATAAGTTGATTTTTGAAGTGCTTAGCTTATATGGTGTAAGTGGAGATGATGCATTTGTTGAACGACCATCGCTCTTGGCTGAAGAGTATTTGGAATCGGAATGCTCAAGTAGAGCTAAAGTCTTTTTCAGCGATTCGGCCACACTGCTTCCTCCTTCTGAAGCACTTGCATTGGATTTCGTTCCTTTCGAGGTTGAATATCCAAAAACTGGAGCTGGAGCGGACGACACTGGATATGTTTGTTGTCCTAGCAAACCTGCCTTGCTTCTTGTGACAGCTCCCAGGCTTCCAAAAGTAACACCAAGGATGTTTTCTACTTCAGCAGAGAACTTTGAATCTGCAGCCTTGGAAGCAGTTGATTGAGAATTGACCTTCTTGGAAGTCATTTCGTTGTTCTTAAATTTTGAAGTATGAAAAGTTGAGATGAGAGGTAGAGATTGTCCCACTGGGCATGCCAGAATTTGTTGGACAATAAAATTTTCGAGTGTGAAAAATAAATAATTCGAGACAAGAAAATATCGCAACAATCAATTTTATTGATTTCAATGCGAGTGTTACCATCTCTATGAATCCTCTGATTCGCCTTTTCAAATATAAATTCAAGGGCTTGAATCTTAATCTTGAATTTGAACTTGATTTGTTGAACTTGAGGGACTTGATCTTGACTTGTGCTTGAATTCAAGGGCTTTTGAGCTTGTTCTTGAATATTGCGGTCTAGATCTTGAATCTTGATGAACTTGATTTGAATGTCTGAGCTTTTTAGAGAAATTATGGCGTTTGATCCACGAGCTTTCTCTTGCTACTTGTTAGAATTCTGGGGGTCCGGCCCTCTTTCTGAATTATGAGCCCCTATTTATAGTTGTAGGAAAGGAAGAGTCGTGATGAAAATGGACTTTCATTGACCAATCAGATTTAAGTGATGTGGCGCCTTTTATGGGCTTTTATTTCATGGGCCTGCTGCATCAGTTTGACATGTGGCACGGTTCTATTGGCTCCTTCACTTGACTTGGCATGCCACGTCATTTGACACGTGGTGCTTATTTGGGCCTCTAGAATATGACAATATTCTTGGGCTTTAGTAAAGTGGGCTCATTATTTATAGCTCAAATTAATGGACTAGCCCAATAAAGATTACTTTATTTAAATTCATACATGTTTGGACTTAAATAATTAATCCAATTATATTAATTCAAAATATTTATTTGGGACTAATTTATTCTAAATTTAATATAATTCAAATTTTGTATGGATAAAATTTCGTTGCATACAGTAACCAACCCTTTTTTTCTTCTTTTTGGTTAAAGTAAGCAACCTTATTTAAAGGTAGGTCCTCAACATATGAGTTTAATGGCCTGAGTGTTTTAAAATTCTGTCAATCCTCTTTATTCTCAGATAGCTGCAAAGCTGCAATGGCGACTTCAAAGACCAAATTGAGCATGAAACTTTTGATTGACCCTTAAAGCTAAAAAAGTTCTATTTGCTGAGGTTGACAAGGACTTTGTAGATTTTCTCTTTCACCTTCTTTCATTGCCAGTAGGGGCAATCACTAACCTACTGAAGGAGAAAGGAATGAATGGGTGCTTCCCTAACCTCTACCAAAGCGTGGAGAGCCTGAGTTACACCTATATTCAGTCTAAGGATATCATTTTACGACCCAAGTGTCCTGTTGGAGTCTCTTCAGTTCCTCTTCTGTTGTTTAAACACTTGCCTACTCAAAAGGCTCTTTATAAATGTTTGTCCAACTGCCCTTATGTCACTGAAGATTTTGACTCTAACTGCCCGAATTGTAAGAAAAGTATGATGTATACTGTGAAGATTGTTTCACCCGTGGCAGCCTCTAGAAGTGGTTTTGTGAAAGAGGCGGTGAAATATATGGTGATGGATGACTTGGTCGTTAAGCCCATGTCCGCCGTATCTACATTACTGCTCTTAAACACTACTTTAATGTCAAGGATGTTGGTGCCCTGCAAGAGGAAGTTGTACATTTTGGAAAGGATAAGGTACATCACTTTAACTATTCCTTCCCCTCAATTTATCTGTTTGGTGTTGTAGCTTGTGTACTACTTTTGCAGTCTTGAAATATGTCAATTTATATCAATTTTTCTTTAAGATTCCACGTTAAAGACTTCAAAGTGTATAGTTAAAAATATAAAGTTTGACTCTTGAAGCTGTAGCAAAGAGAGTACTATTTTGTTGTATGCATGGTAAAAATATAGTCATGGTTGGTTTTTATAGGTTTCATTGTTATATGCTTGGATTCATTAATTGTTTTCTTATTTATTATATATAGCTATTCCATAAATTATTTGAGTTAAAAGCTTTACTTTGGTCAACTGGGCTCTAATAGTCGCTCTACCTTAGCTTGTTTTGTAACTTGTGAGTTTAGTGTAGTGGAACTCATTTTGTATTTAGTTTTTTTTTTAAAGTTTTATGCCCCCCAAACAATAAAAGCTCATACGAGTGTGGTTCCTATTTTTCCATTTTGTAACAGCGCCATTGAGCTGTATAATCCTGCATTTCAACAATCTTTTCTTTTATGTATGTGTTTTTTATTTGTTGGAGAGTATTCTCAGTTTAGAAAATTTCTACTATAATTTTGCAGGCGCTGAAATTATCTTTGGAGTCGAAAACAATTCTGACGAGTCTCTTTGTGAGCCGAGTAAAATCAGAGAAATAGCTAGCCGTTAAGCATAATTGAGTTGGATGTTTCAGTTTAGTAATTTTTCTTTTAATGGTTATCTTTCCTTTTGCTTCCAGTAATCGTAAATTCTGATTTGTATTTTCAGTAATGAATGCAAAATCTTATTATATCTTATTTATGTTTTTTTTTTTCTGAATATTCTATGCCCAAGCATCTTATATTCAACTACATACGAAAAAGGATCAAAAATACCCTTGAACTATCTTAAATGGAGCAAAAATATCCCTCGTTAATTTTTTGACTCAAAAATGTCCCTCCGTTAAATTTTTGGCTCAAAAATATCCCTCTCTCTAACGAAATAACACCAAGCACGCCATGTGGACAAAAAATGCCACATGGCCAGTTCATGTCAGCGTCCACTTGGAAAATCAACCCCAATTAATACCACTAGCCATCATCATTGCTTTCTTCTTCTTCATCATCTTCGAGCATCGATTTCTCGAGTTCAGCCATATCGAATTCAGTCATAACAGATGAAGCAATGAGTTTGTACTTTACTTGATCGATACAATTCTCCAATGTAATAATTTTTTAACTTTCATTTCCATGTCATTATCAGTTAACAAAATGTGAACTTGATATCGTCCAAGTTCGTGCAACAATATTAGATCTTATTTGGTGCAGAGATTTCTTGAAATACTAAGGATTTATTGTAAGGATTTATTGCAATCCAGCCATTTCAAGATTTTAAGACGAGAAAATTGACTAGCATGACATCTGCAAATCAGGAGCTGCTTAATCTTCACCGTGTCTCATGAGTTTTAAGAATTAAAACTGAGATTGGACTCGATATGGCTGAACTCGAGAAACTGATGCTCGAAGATGAAGAAGAAGAAGAAGAAGGCAACAATGATGGTTAGTGGTATTAAATGGGGTGATTTTTCACGTGGATGTTGACGTGGACTGGTCATCTGATGTTTTTTGTTCACATGGTGTGCTTGGTGTCATTCAGTTAGAGAGGGGTATTTTTGAGCCAAAAATTTAACAGATGGGTACTTTTGACTCAAAAAACTAACGGAGAATATTTTTGCTCTATTTCAGATAGTTCAAGGGTAACTAACTATAATTATATATAGCTACTTAGTTTGTGGGATTAATTTAAATATTTAAGAGATGCTTGGGAATAAATAGAAAAATAGTTTTTCAAAATTGTAGTGTCTAACAGAAATACTTTTAAGTAAATTCTTTCTAATAGGATGCAATTAGTGATACCCTGCACTTTGCACCACTAGATATAAAAAATTCTTGTGAGTGCTTCTACATGATTGCTGCTGAAAGCCTTCACTGGCCTTGTGACCATGTAGTCAGGTTTTTATAAAAATCATTCAACCTCTCTCGTGACATGATTAGACAACGATTTAAAGTATATTTTAGGTATGTTACATACATTTTAATCTAAGATAACTATATTAAAAGTCTTTTATACGTTTGAAGCTCTATGTGAAGCCAAATTAAAACTTAGGTTGAGTTTTGTACATCGGTAGTGTATTACAGTTTTTATACCATTAGGTCTTACTAGTATGTTATAACAGGTTATCAACTAAAATATAATTAATTTTTTATTTCACAAGTTATATTTTAGGTATGTTACATACATTTTAATCTAAGATAACTATATTAATAGTCTTTTATACGTTTGAAGCTCTATTGAAGCCAAACTAAAACTTAGGTTGAGTTTTGTACATCGGTAGTGTATTACTATTTTTATACCATTAGGTCTTACTAGTATGTTATAACAGGTTATCAACTAAAATCTAATTAATTTTTTATTTCACAAGTTATATTTCTTTTTCTACTCCTTTTTCTTCTCCTCAAGGTTTCTCATATTCCTCAATATCTTAATTACTTGTCTCATAATCCATTTACTATTCCAATATCTTTGTTAATTAATCTCTAGAAACTTAAATGTTGAATATACAAATGATAATTTAATTTATCAATAAAGTTATATCAATATTAACTTCTTATCTTGTTCTTTAATTTTTATTTGTTCTTCCTCTGTATTGATTCTTCGAATCATTTTCAATCAAATCATACTTTTAAGTTTTTTTGTGAATTTTACTCAGGGTTTTGATAATTGCATTTAATTTGTATTGGTGATTATATTGTTGTCAACTTTTCTTGCCAAAATTTCATAAGGAAAAGCAATGAAAATTTAGCTATTATTTGTGGCATTGAAGAATTTTATACTTCTGATTAGTATGAAGTTGAGAAAAATGGATTAAAAATTTTAGATTTAGAAAAAGAAAATATAGTTGACTAAGAAGATAAATATAAATTAATTTTGATAGAGCTCGAGAGGACTCATTTTCTAATCATATTGAAAACAAGACAATTGCAATTTATAGTAGTTTTTATAGTTTTTGAATTTATTAGTTTTAAGTTTAAATTTTTTTTAATTTAATATAATTCAGTTTTAAAAATTAGTGAAATTAACATTTAAAAAACGAAACACGCCAACTAAAAAGTAACGGAGGATGTATAATTTTTTAAAAGTTTAACATAATCTGTAGTTTGGGATTTATTATTTTGCTGTAAATATTAACAATAGTTGCATATCACTGCATAAATAATTGCAAAAGCTAAATATGTTTGCCAGTTAATTAATAGGGGATAGTACATATAAACTTATCTATAACCAAATATCAGGGTTACTCATTTTGAAGGCAAATACTTGAATTTTTCTAGGTAAAAACTTCAATAAGGAGTATTTTACTCCTAAAATAACTGTATATTATCAATAATTAAGAAGAAACTACAACTTGGTTAAACATAAAGTCTCCTGATGCATCCAGAATACTACCTCTACAACAACACTACTTGCAGTCTGCAGCAGTGAGGAGCCCAACCAGAATGACGACTTGTGGTTCCAAACTGAGTTTGAAGCTTTTGATTGACACAAAGGCTGAGAAAGTACTATTTGCTGAGGCTGATAAGAATTGTGTGGATTTCCTCCTTCGCATTCTCTCTTTGCCTGTGAGCACTGCCATTAGGCTTCTCAACAAGGATGGAATGAGTGGATGCTTGTCTAACCTCTACGAAAGCGTACAAAATATGAATGACACCTATATTCAATCGAAGGGTATCCTTTCAAAACCCGCGTCTTCAGATAATCTTTTTATATTACTTGTCCCACACAGGAGAAGAAGACTTTTTATGGATGCAACAACAACGTTGTACCCATGACTTCTTATGTATGCAACAACAACAACAACAGCGTACCCGTGACTTGTTATGGATGCAACAACAACAACAACGTACCCATGACTCTTATGTACGCAGCAACAACGTACCCATGACTTCTTATGGATGCAACAACAAAAACAACGTACCCATGACTTCTTATGGATGCAACAACAACAACAACAACGTACCCACGCATATGGGGTATTATGGACAAAACTACACTAGTTTTTATTCCTGTTCCATGTCTGTGACCGAGGACCCTAATGCTATCTGTCCAAATTGTGGAAAATGTATGTCAAAGAAGTTGAATTATATTGCTTCTCGGGGAGTGAAGGGAGCTGTGGCTACCAAAGGTGGATTTGTCAAGGAAGCGGTGACATACATGGTGATGGATGACTTGGTGGTTAAGCCTATGTCAACCATATCTAGCATTACACTTCTCAGCAAGTTTAATATCCAGAATGTGAGTGTATTGCAGGAGAAAGTGGTATCTTTAGGAATGAAAGAGGTATTCCGTTAAATTTGTATGCTCGTATATCATGTCCTTTTAGTCTGGTGAATTTTTTTTGAATTAGTTTGTACTTCTCTGATTTTGCAGGCGCTGAAAATGCTGAAGGCATCTTTTCAGTCAAACACAGTTCTCACAAGTGTTTTCATGAGCGGTACCAAGCGGAGTAGAACAGAATAAAACAGAGAATAAGCTATATGACATAATGGAGTTAGGATGTTCCAGTTTATAAATCTTAGTGCTACTTTGTTTAGTTTGGGATTCTTTTCAATGTCTTATTATCTGCTTATTTCATCTTTTAATTATATATCTCTTCAGCTTTCTCAAGCATATCATCGAATTTACATATTCATCAGTCATCTACAACATTATAGACGTTCTGTAAATTATTTGAAGAGTACTCACTTACGCACAAATGTAACTCTAAAAGAGCGAAAAAGCCATGGAGTTTTCAATTATTTTAATGCTTCCTGCTTCTGTGCATATCCTCTTTTGATCGTCATACTTACTAGCAGACCTTTATTTCCTAATTTTCCCACAAATGACTACAGGTATGACTTGTAAGACCATATAAATTGACAGATTTAATGCTCCAACACTCTTTTTGCCTAGAATTAACAGTGTTACTACTACCATTGATCCCTAAGGGTGCACCAATGAATTTCCAAACTTGAGTAGCTACATCAGTGCCCCCAAAAAACATGATGAATGGATTCTTTTTCTGCTTAATGACAGCATACACACTCAGTGTTCAAGTTGATAGCAAAACTAGTACCTTACGAAAAGGCAACATTTTTCCCTAATAAAATCTCTAAGACAGGAAGGAGAAGTTGAAGGAATTTTGTTGTGCCATACCTTGCTAGTTGCTACCAAAATTGTCTGTCCCTATGTTTATTGAGCGAGATACTTGTAAAGTTGTCCTTGTATAGAAGAGTCCATCTGTGAAAAGATCCCAAATAGCAAAGTCATCTTTGTTTTGGTTGCCAATATTTATCTTTTATCCACTACTTTCAAAAAGAAACTTTTTGGAACATAGTATAAACTTGTTTAGGCTTTCAATAAATATTAATTGAAGGGGGACAAATATTTATCGTAAGGTGCACAATTAATATAGAAGGGAGGGACTACTGGACAAGTAAACATAAATGGAGGGAGTATTTAGATAAAGTGTGCCACTACATTGAAAGAAATCTGACCTTTCATTGAATGTTTTGTTGCCAACATTTAAATGAAGAATCTTGATTAGCGTAGTAACACGGCCACATCAAATGTTTGATGACTATTAGACTACTGAGTGAAAAACATGAAGGTAGTAAAGAAACTACAACTATTTAATTAAGCTTAGATGCTTCAAGAATACGTACCAAATAAAAAACTCAATAAGGACAAGACTTGCAGCAGTAGAGCCAACCAAAATGAAGACTTCTGATTCCAAACTGAGTTTGAAGCTTTTGATCGACACCAAGTCTAAACAAGTCCTATTTGCAGAGACTGATAAGAATTGTGTGGATTTCCTCCTTCACATTCTCTCATTGCCGGTAAGTACTGTCATTAGGCTTCTCAAGAAAGAAGGAAGGAGTGGGTGTTTGCCTAACCTCTACGAAAGTGTAGATAATATGGAGGACACCTGTATTCCATCGAAGGATATTCTTTTAAAACTGAATTCTTCAATTGGAACATCTTCAAACAATCCATTTCTATTACTTGATGACTTTCCCACTCCTGAGAAGACTCTATGGATGCCACAACAATACAACATACACGGTGTATACCACAAAGCCCCTCCGAGGGGCGGCTTACAGGATGACAATGCTATACAGCATCACCATAAGTGAAGGAAAACTTCATAGTAATGTTTACCTTTATGTATGGGTTTCCCAAACCCAGATTCCCGATGTTTTTTAGTAACATCTAGCATCACAGATTTTTTCTTACTTTTCTCCAGCAGCTCTGATGTGGAATTTTCAGATAAAATTTGGTTCACGACCTACCAATAGTCACTACACGAGCAGGAACCTCCTTTGAAATGGTGAAAACGAGTGGCATCCCTCACAATGATTTCTCTCCCTACAAGCTTGGAGATAAATTTGATTGCCGAGTGACAGTCATTACAAACGCGAAGGTTCTTCATGATCCTTAAAGTAGTGCTCTCCGGGGTATTTATCAACCCAAATGCAATTGCAAGCTTCTCACTGTGATGTCTAAGAATCTGCTCTTTCACCTCATAATCAAGATCATGCAGCACTGACTCGGTGTCTGGAATGAATCCCATCTTTTTGATATCTTTCCAGATTTTTTCCATTGTCTTGTAAATAGCATCTCTCTGCGGATGAAGCCCATCTTCTACCCCAAAGACATGGACTATGTTTTTTATTTGGATCCAGCTAAATCCTTGTTCTTTCTTGACCTGTTTATGCTTCATCGATTTTCTGATCTTAGCAGCTTCATCCCATTTCCCACAAGCGGAATACACGTTAGCAAGTGCTGAGTAGGCCCCGCTATTTTCAGGATCAATCGAAAGCAATCTGTCAGCTGCAACTTTTGCTAGCTCCACCTTTTTGTGAACTCTACAAGATGCTAAAAGAGAACCCCATGCAATCACATCTGGTTCGATTGGCATATTTTCAATGAAATCTTGTGCTTCTTCTAGCAACCCGGCACGACCAAAGAGGTCAATCATGCAAGCACAATGGCTTGACGTGGGTTCAATTCCATGCATCTCTTTCATCATTGTGTAATAACTACGGCCTTGAGCAACCAATCCTACATGAGCGCAAGCAGTAAGAACACCAACATACGTTATATGATCAGGCTTCATTCCAAGTGCAAGCATATTCTCAAACAATTGTAAGGCTTCATTTCCAAGTCCATGCTGAGCTAAAGCCAAGATCATTGAAGTCCAAGAGACTGTGTCTCTATTCAGGTGTATCATATCAAATACTCTCCTTGCACAGGTGATATTTCCAGCCTTGGCATACATAGTTATCAGGGCATTGCTAACAGAAACTGATAATGCTTCCCCTGCCTTAATGGCTGCCGAGTGGATTTGTTTACCATGATTTAAGGATGCCACGCTTGAACAGACACTTAACATTGCTGCTAGAGTATAATTATTGGGGTCTGGCCCTTCTTTGACCATTAACCTAAAGAGTTCCATCGCATCATCATTAAGGCCATTTTGAACATAACCGACAATCATGGCTGTCCAAACAACTACATCACGGTCCTTCAATGAGTCAAAAATCTTCCTTGCTGGACTTATATCACCAAGCTTTATGTACCCATCCAGTAGTGCTGTAAATGCAATTACATTTACACTGGACTTTCTATTATCTTCTAATATTTTTCGAGCAATGTCTAAGCCGCCACATCGGGAATACATGCAAATCAAAGAATTCCCAACTGCTCCTGACGTGTCAAATTCAGTTCTGATAAGACGAGCATGGATTTGTTTTCCTACATTTAATTCCCCAAGCTTAGCACAAGCTGATAAAACACTGGCTAAAGTATATCTATCAGGTTCCAACGAAGATTCTTCAAGCATTTTAGAGAACATATTAAGAGCTAGAATGTCGAACCCATGCTGACTGTAGCCCGTAATCATTGAGTTCCATGAAACTATGTCACGCGCATTCATTTGCTCAAATTGTGCCAATGCTAAATCAACCTGACCAGCCTGCATATGCAACGAGATCAACGTATTCCAGCTCGAGGTGTTCTTCACTGTTATCCTGTCAAAAACAATACGAGCTGCATTCGTATCCCCTGACTTGGCATACATATTCAACAGAGAATTTGAGACAGAAACATAACCACTCCACCCAAACTTAACAACAAAAGAATGAACTCTCCGACCCTCGCATAACGCTCTAATTTCAGCACACGATGCAAGAACACTGGTAAACGTGTACTGTGTCGGCAAAACACCAGCCCCAACCATCTGAATAAACATCCGAATTGCAACCTGAAAACGGCCAACGTAATTGTACCCGGCAATCATAGTAGTCCATGAAACAGAATCCCTATAAGGCATTTCATTAAATATTGAACGGGCTTCATTAATTACACCTTGTTTCGAATACGCAGACAAAAGGGTATTCCAAGAAGAAATATCTCTCACAGGCATTACATCAAACACTTTACGAGCATATAAAAACCCAGTTTTCGCATACCCATTGATGAGATTATTCATGAGAAAAGCAGTTAAATGGACGCCCGATTTGATTATACGACCATGGATTAACTTAATGGAAAATCGGTCTTTTGATTTAAGGCTTTCTTGGATAAATGATACGTAGAAATGTGACTGAGACCCAAAGGATTGTGAGTTTTGATTATCCATTCCAATAATTATGCAATTCTAGCCTTGTTATTGAGCCTCAACAAATGGAACCTTCTTGTCTATCAATAGTTTCCTTCTCGACTATCGTTTGTTCTGGATGAGTTATTTGACGATATTTGATTCAATTACAACCCACCCGAGTTCCTCTAAAAAGAAATCATACAATTTTTTTTGAATCTTTTCTCTTAATTAACAGAGTATATCACTATATGAACTTAGTCACATAAACTTACGCAATTGCAGTATGACTACAAGGGCTGTTTGTAAAGTAGATAAGATAATACTGAATAGGTTGTATTAATAATATTGGGATTAGTAGTGCAGGAATTAGTAATATAGAGATTAGTAATATTGGATTATTTTTTATGCAGTGTTTGGTTTGATGTATTGAAAACAATATGTATTGTTATATTTTAAAAACAATATTGTTTGTTTATAAAAATACCCTCAACATATTATAACTTTGTGTATTTTCTTTGCAAAAATTTATTATTTTTTTTTTAAAATAAAAAATGTTAACAATATAACTAATTATTTACTTTAGAATTTTAAGATTTAATCATTCACTTACAAAAATTATTTTTTTAATTATCTTTTTTCTTTATTTGTTTATTATTTACTTGATGTTCCCACTTTGTGATATTTTTAAGTAGGAGGGAGGTATGTATAACTTTTGGATGAGACAATAAAATTATTATTAACATAAAATTGTATTCTATAGAGTGTTAAACTAAGTAGAAAAATTATTTTTATTTATAAATATCCTATTTACAAAATTAAAGCTTGTATGCAATTTGTTTTTGGATTTTGACCAATAAATATTTTTTAAGTTAATGGACTAGTTTTTTTATAACTAAAATTATTTGAAGGGATATTATTATTTTAATAAATTGAAAAGAAGTAACTCATATTGAATAAATTGAAAAAGAGTTAGAAAAAAAATTAAAGAAATTTGAGGACATTTTTGTAAATAATAATAAAATATGTAAACTAATTTATTAGTACAAATATAAAAAATAAAATTAAGAAAATAAAAAATGTTTAAAAGAATTTGAAGGATATTTTTGTATTTACACATACTAATCCCATGGTATTAAAACCTATGTATTACTAATACTGTCATATGTGATGTATTAGTAATACACCCTATAATACCATGTAGGATGTATAACTAATACATGGTATTAGTAATACATTGATCCAAAATTCTACCAAACATAATATTAGTTAGTATCACACTTAATACATGAACTATTTTTTCTAATACGGCCTACCAAACGACCCCTAAAAGATACAGTAATGTTACTCCCTCCGTTAAATAATAGGTTGCGAAAAATATTTATTTCAATCTAGTTTCCCCTTTTATAAGCTTATGAAAATATTATTATGTTCTTTTTATAATATGTTTATTATTAAATGACTAAACTAAGGGTATATAATCAAATTTATATTTTAAAGAATAATTAATAAGTCTAATTTGGTAAAATAAATTCCAAATAAATTTTTTCACTGTATTTTAGTTTACATATTCCCTGTATTAGTATTAATTAATTGCAAACTCCTCGTATACTACACATTTTGTGATCAACGAAGAGATTCTTGATTAGTGTACCGACTTGTCTACATTGTTGTTGGTGACTGTTAGACTACTTTGTTATAATGATGAATTAAGCAAGCGGAACTATTTATCAGTAAGGTCCCCGAAAAGTGAAAGTTACTTGAATGCGTTAAAAAAAATAGCGAAATGGCCACTGAGGAGACCAAATTGAGTTTGAAGCTTTTGATTGACACCAAGGCGAAAAAAGTACTCTTTGCTGAGGTTGACAAGGAATTTGTTGATTTCCTGTTTCACATTCTTACATTGCCAGTGGGTACAGTCACTAAGCTTCTTAAGGAGAAAGGAATGAATGGGTGTTTGCAAAACATCTATGAAAGCGTAGAGAATCTTGATGACACCTATATTCAGTCGAAGCATGTCATTTCACAGCCCAAGTGTCCTCTAAGAGTCTCTTCAGTTCCTCTTCTATTGCGTAAAGACATTCCGACTGTAATGACTCTTTGTAAGTGTAACTCAAACTGCTTTTATACCAGCGATGATCCTAGCACTATCTGTCCAAGTTGTAGACGCTGTATGTCATCTAGTTTGACGTATGTTGCTCCACCAGCGGTGAAGCAAGGTGTGACAGCAAAAGGAGGTTTTGTGAAGGAGGTGGTGAAATACATGGTGATGGATGACTTGGTTGTTGAGCCCGTGTCCATCGTTTCTAGCATTACTGGTCTTAACAAGTTTTTTAATGTCAAGGATGTTAATGTATTGCAGGAGGAAGTGGTGGATTTTGGAAACGAAGAGGTATGCCACTTTTATTTGTATTTAATTTATATATGTATATTAATTTAACTTATTTTTAGAAATTTGTTTATCTCCATATGTACCATTTGTAAATTCTATTTGTTGAACTAGTGTCATTACCTAAGAAAATTCTATCATTTTGCAGGCTCTGAAGTTGCTGAAATCATCTTTCGAGACAAAAGCAGTTCTGACCAGTGTTTTCTTGAGCCGTGTCAAAACGGAGAAATAGCTAGTCATTAGACATATTAATGGAATTGGATGTTTCTCTTTAGTCAATCTCCTTTTGTTGGGGTTCTTTTGTTTATCTTCTCGTTGTCGTTGATTTTGAACTTTGTTTTCACTCGTGATGAGTATGATCTGCTGGTTCTGTTATCGTTTGAATAATCCTACTCTCTAGTTAGACTTTTCTTTGGGTATGTTCTGTTCTCAAACGTCTTATTTTTTAAGATATTTCTAGCTTTTCTATGTACATAGTATAAACGGATGCACACCTTACAGGTCGCCCTCAAAGAAAATAGTAATATCAATGCTTAATTCTTAGTTTCTGAGGACATTTATGAGTTAACAACATGATCAGTTTGGACTTTCTGTTCCTTCTTAATGTAATAGTTAGTCCTTGTCAATTCATTGATTGTTCTCTATGTTCTACGCTCTAATTCGTACTTAGTTGACTTGCTTATCTTAAAGTTTGATTTCTTGATTCCGCAGAGTTATAATCTGGCCTCCATTATGCGATATTTTGGCCCGAGTACCTTCTGACGTTAGGAGTCGTTCGGTTTGAAGTATTAAACATAATAATTTTGAGATAAGATGAAGTAATTTTGCGTTTGGTTGGAGATATTAGATAGTCTGAAAATTATTTATTTGGTCATCCATGCCATAGTGATACAATAAATTTCTCATATGCATGATGAGACTCTTAAATTTCAACATACACACAAAAGTCAAATACAATGGGATATTAAATAAGAGTATACCTTCTGTCATAATAAGTGAAATTGTGTTCACTTTGTCAAGAATTCCAACGAGAGAGAGGTAAAAGAAGACAACTAAGAATCTTCTTGTCTGTGTCTATTAATTTGATGGAGTCACAGTCGTATTTATAAATATGTTGCCTAACTTATAGGCAAATAACTTTAATTTTAGAAATTTCTTATAATTATTTCTTGTCATCAAATGAATATCCTATATGCATAACTTGGAAGAAATCAATACATATATATATATAAAGGAGAAATAAGACAAGGATGATGTGGCATCTCTCTATGGCCATCATTCCTATTCATCTTTTTTCTCCTTTTTTAAAAAAAATTTCTTCATTTTTTTCATTAATCAATTTGTTTATTAATTAAAAAAATTATATCATATTTACTATCCTTATTATATCTCATGAGTTATAAAAAAAACCTCCATCTATTTGTATTCTCGACTTAATAATATGTCTTCTCAACTTTCTTCTACCTATTCTTATTGTTTGATCAATCTCACAAACGATAGTTGTTTAGAAATTTCTCCAATATTGAGACTCGAATGTAATGATACGTATTATGTGAGGTTTTGGAATTCTTATAGTTTCTATTATATAATAATTGGAATCATAGAGAAAAGAAAATGATAAAACAAAAAGGACAAAGGAAAAAGAATCGAGTCTCACTCATTTTCAGGTAAGATTTACTTAGCTCGCTCCTTGCTCGCGGAGCGACATACCAATAAAAAGAAAAACGTTATCGTAAATGCCAATAATCTATAGTGTTGTTTGATGCTCATTTCCATTTCTCCCTCTTCTTTTTAATTAGCATATATCTTTTTCTCCTTTTCAAACTTTTTCACAATAGGAATATAATGCGGCCTTTACAATCTTTTGTTATGGTTTAATCTTAGTTACTAGCATTTTATATTTACCAACTGCACAAGTATTTGCAATATTCATAAACAGTTCACACAACAAAAGAGTATGCAATTTACGTATGATGTAGCTAGGTACATCAATGAAATTAGATCCAACAGATTAATATAACCATTATAATAAAAAAAAGTACTCTTCGTTCCTTAGGACTATTTTTTGTTTCTTATCTTTTTATATTTTTAAAATCTAAAGGCATTATTTTGGATGTTATTCTGATTCAATGAATTTAAATTTATAATGATAGTATGATTTGACGATTCTTTGATTTGTTGTTTTTGGCAGATAATAAGCATTCAAGATTGGCGTTATCTCTTTGGAAAAATGTTGTTTTGGGACCGAAAATGGAGCTTCATTTTCTTCTCTAATAGATAGGAGAAATGAGTATAATAAAAGTAGGTTTTTCAGAATATTCTTGTATCAATTGTATTATTTCGATATAAGTAATTTATATAATTCATTTCCTCTATTTTTGATGAATAAATAAATAGCATGAAAGTTGTGTCTTTCATATATTTTACAGATAAGTGTTAGCATATTTATCGATTAATTGCTAAAGTTAAGAACCAAATCGATAACGATAATTAATTTTTAGGCCATTTACATTTTTTTTTAGTTTTGTAATTTTTTTTTATAAAGGGATTTTTATTCCTCCGTATAAAAGATTTGATAATGTTATTTTCTACAATCCAATTTGCAAGTAGTTAAACGATCTCATTTACTTCAATTTATATTTATCTATAATATAAAAGGTGATGTGACACCTCTTTTTGGTAAAGAAATTTTGTTTAGCTTTTTTCTCATTTTCTTAATGTTTTCTCTTATTTTATTAATTTTTTATTATTATAAGAGACATCTTCATAACTCACGCCTTTCATCTTCATAACTTCTATTCTTAATTAGTAGTAGTAACTATACTTTTTTATTTCTCTCATTTTTTTTATGAATTTTTTTTGCAGCCTCTTGCAAAAAAATTAACAAACTATACCTACATTATAAGTTAATACTATTGAATTAACTTTGTAATGATTATTAAAATTGTAATAGTTAAATTGAAATAATATTCAATAAAGTTAAGAGTACTTATTGGGTTGTAGAATAAAGTCTTTTCATATTCCAAAGCTAAGTTTTAATTTTTCCCAAATTTTCTTCTAACATATAGTACTCTTTATCTATAGTTTAGCTTTTCCAAATTATCTTTTGTTGAGTGATGTTTATCATGTTATATATATCAAGTGTTGTTATCTTATGTTAAATTGTTAGTTTTGCATCATATGAAAAACGATAGTATTTGTTGCCTCTTAACAATTTTGGAGTTTATTTCAAATTATTTGTGTTTTAATGCTAATTATTGTTCACATCGTTGTGATTACATAAAATGATTTCCAATGTACATCAATATACCTGATAATTGTAACTATGTAGTTGTTAAAGTGATGAAAAGCATTGGGTAAGTGACAAAAAATAATATTAACATCTTATTTTCTTCAATTTCCAAATTTATATATTTAGTTCTTTTTTTCTTATTCTTTATATTACCATAATTTTTTTTAATTATCCCTTTAGATCATATATTACTTGACTCATTTTATAAGAAATTCCTATATAATTTCTAATAGGAAAAAATTATCAAACAATTTCCAATCATGATCCTTGCAGATTCAAAAATAGAAAGACGAAGGAAAAGCAACTAAGTATAAAGTGGATGAAGAACGATAAAAACGAAAAGAGAAGAATTAAACACTAAAAAGAATCATAACTTATTCTTTATATTTAATTATTTGAACATTCATAAATTTAATAAGATATTATACAATCGCGCGAAGCGCGGCCTATTTTACTAGTGTAATAGTATGATTTATTAGTTTATTTGGATGACAAGGTAAATCTTTTATAATTAATATGTGGGTCACATTAAAGTCTCAAATGAGGCATGAATTTTTCTAACATTCTCCCACTCGTTCCACGTAGCAAAATTTGATAATTCTTTATGAGTGAAAAGCAACAAGACCATAAATGTATATTCAATCAACTTAATAGATGTGCAACAATCACTTTGTCTAGAATATGTTAATACTAGAATTATGGTAATCTTGCTCTCAATTAAACAGTTCCTTCTATGTATTACAATATATAATATATATGTTCTTAATAAAGAATTCAATAATTTTGTGAATAAGCTTAATATAAGTCATTTAAAGTCCAATTTTATCTGATTCAATTACTCTTGTTATGTTATAATATATGAAAATCAAAATATACACTGCCATGTATAACAAAAAATTGATAGTATTTAGACAAAATGTTAGAGAATATAGTATGACTACAATAAGTTATTAAGCCTCGTAAATGTTATATTACTCTTGAAAACTTTAGTTGTTAAACCTTTAGTCGTAAGATTCGAAATCATAATGATAGTATAATTCTTTTGATTTCTATTATTTTATTATCATGGAGAAAAGAGTATATAATAAAAGATTTATAGTCATTTTATATGGCATATTTTCTATTTTAGTTCATTTAAGAGAAAATGTTATCTTAATGATGTATTTCTTTCGTTTCGTTTTAGTCAAAAAAAATTTTAAAATATTTATTTCAATTTAGTTGTCTCATTTATGTAATCAAGAGAATTTTATTAGGTATGTTCTTTTAATATTATTCATATCATTAAATGACTACACAAAGTGTATATACTCAAATTTAAATTCAAAACATAATCAATAAGGATAATTTGGTAAACTAAATCCCTAATAAATACTCCCTCTTATTCAAAATAAATGAATTTTTGAGTTACTTTTTAATGTCCAAAATAAGTGAATTATTTATTCTTTACTAGACATCTTGAAAATTTCTTCTAATTTTATCTTTCATTACACTTTCTAGGTTGTGAGTTTCAAGAGAATTATTAATTGACTTTATTTTAATACTCTCTCCGTTTCAAAATAGTTGGCCCTTTTTGACTTGATACTCATCTTAAAAAAAATATTTATTAGAGGTTTATTTTACCAAATTAATCTTATTCATTATGCTTTGAAATATAAATTTGAGTAAATATACTTTTTTTTTTTGTTAAAACCATAAGTAAAATTGAAAATCTACTTTTTTTGAAATAGTGGACATGAATGGATAAAGTAATATTTGATGACTGTTGGACTTCAATAAAATGAAACTGCAACTATTTAAGCGTAGGACAATAGGGCATCCTGAGACCTGAATGCGTATTTGAAAAAAACACTTCCACACGTAGAGCTATCCAAGATGACGACTTCTCATTCCAAATTGAGTCTGAAGTTAAGCTGTTGATTGACCCCAAGGCTAAGAAAGTGCTATTTGCAGAGGCTGAAAAGGTTTATGTTGATTTTCTATTTCACATTCTCTCATTGCCTGTGAGCACTGTCATTAGGCTTCTCAAGACGAAAGGAATGGATTATGGCTGTTTGCCCAACCTCTACGAAAGCGTAGAAAATCTAAATGATGGGATTAACTAGAATACACTGTCGGTGGATAGGTTTTTTTACACAGACAAGGAATCTTAATGCTTTTTATGGGTTCTATTTTTCAACTAATTTTATCTTTTACTAACATTTTAGAAAAAAAAAATAGTACTCCTATAAGGTAACTTGTACTCTTAAACTTGTTTTATGGAGTTTATTTCCAGGTATGAAATGACTTCAACAAAATTTGAAAGGATTCCATTTCTAGTCTTCATCATCATTAGTTTTAGGTATCGTTTGTAGCTAGACCATTGAGCAAAATAGAGGAATACACTTTCGAAGACCGAATAATAAATCGTAATTCTACTGGTAACTTTCGAATCATCATCTCTTTCTCTGTTTCAGATTTTAAAAATGGAACAAGTATGATTTAATTTACAAAATGAATAAATCAAAAAGAGTGTTTCCTATATTTCATAAGTAAGTTAATTAAGTAATTAGGTGTTTACATGATTCAAAAGTAAGTTTAGATGTAAATCGTTTTCGTTGCAATATCACTCACAAATATAGTTTCATCTCAATAGATTCAAAATAAATTCTCTTAAAAATCTAAGAAATAATCTTCCACTTTAAAAAATATGCACGCAGTTCTTGCAATGGAGAGTTGATGTTTTGACATTGATAGAGAAAGATATGAAGCCATAGATGAGGGGGAGTCTAGGAGAGAGAGAAGGAGACTGTATTGTAGATGGAGATCTGCAAGGAAGAGAAAAATAACGTGAAGTTAATTGACAATATTACCCATAAAAGTATTAGAATTCCTTGATCGTGTAAAAAAACCTATCCACTGATAGTATATTCTAGTTAAATATCATTTAGGAATGGAAGAGGTATTCAGTTTATTACACTTTATTCGTCTCAAAATGGGTAAAGTACCATGTAAACTGGAATAGAGGGAGTGTAAATTTCTTATTCTTATTCTTTCTTTGTCCCCTTATATTGTAAGTCCTGTTATTTTTGGAGATGTTCTTAATATAACTCCTACCAATTATGCAGGCGCTGAAGTTGCTAAAGGCATCGTTTGAGTCGAAAACAGTTCTGACAAGTGTCCTCATGAGCAATGCAAAGAAGAGTAGAGCTTTGTAAAATAGAGAATAAGATAAAGTAATTGGTTGTTTCTGTTTATAGTTGTCCTCTTAATTAGTGGTTTATTTTTGTTTGTACTTCCAGTTGTGCATTGCTTATCAATCTTAGTACTACTACTAAATCTAGTTTGAGAAATATCATCTTAATTTTTCTCACTACAAAGTTCGAAACCACACACTCTCTTAATTGCGGATAAACATCTTCCCCATCATCATCATCATCATGTGGCTCACCCTCGGTTTCCTCTCCATCTTGAGGCTCGACCTCATTCTCTTCTCTTTCAACACCCACCTCCTTACCAAGGTAATACAACCTTCCTTTAGGATTACACAGCGTCGGTTTGGACATTCATTGGCTTTATGTCCCCAACCTTGGCACTTGAAACATTGGAACCCTTTAGGATTAGGATACTTGTGAGCTTCTTGCTTTGGAGGAAATTTTTGGACTGTTTTGGGCTCGGGCATGTAAGACCCCGAAAAATTTTCTAGCTTAATTGAGTCCTTTAGGCTTGTCAAGGGGTCCCAGACTTAGAAAATTCTAGCTATGTTTCTAGACTTAGTTTATTTTTGGACTTCGAAGGTTGGCAATCTCATTTCGTGAACTTAATGTCCTTTAACGGTCTGTATTTTTGTTAATTCATGATCAGAGAGGTCAATAGGTGTTCCTGAATAAGTTTTGGATTTTTCAAACCTCATTTAGACCACGTTTGGTGTCCCAAAATAGTGGACCAATGCGATCTTGGCGCGTTGCGTCGCTTATCACGTTGGTTAACATTGTTGCAGGGATTGCCAGTAAAACTACTGAGGCTTGGTGCGATCATGGCGCGATGCATCGGGTATCGTGTCGATATCCAACTTCAGTTAATAAATGTCCGTATTTTTAAGGGCAAAAGGGTCAATTTTCCACCTCTATATAAGCCTATAACACGGGATTCAGCTAGGTTTTCACCAAAATATAGTTGTTTCTCTCAAATTCCCTCAAGAACAAGTCTAGGGTTTTCAATTGAAGGTCCTAATCCAAGAGATTCCACCGTTAATTTTCAAGAAACTTCCATCCAAGGTATGTCAAGTGTTGATTCATGGGTTCCTTTCACCCATGAAACTGAAGAAATCCTTTTAGAAATATAAACTTTGAATTCTATGGTATGAATTGAATTATATCCATGTTTATATTGATGTTCGATTTTCAAGTTAAAGTCCTTAATAAATATCATGAAAATATGTCAGTATGTGTCTTGAAAACCTATCAATTGTGTTTTTACATGGAATCATGATGTGCTAATTTGATGATCATGACTATTCCCTAAGTTATGCATCCTAGGTGTTTGATAAAATGTCTAAGAGAAAAAGAATTATGCCTTATGACTCAATAGAACCTAAATGATAAATCCATGTTTTACTCTTATGTTCAAAATGACTCCCATGCTATTGTTATGCATTGTAATGGATTGATGTAATGCTCAGGAGATTAGGCTTATGAAATGATGACATGTTTATATGCATTCTTATTCATATATAAGCTTATGGTATGCAAATACTTCATGATAATCTCCAATGAGAGTACTATGAATTGTTGACTATGGTTATGTGTCATGAAGTGTCATGTTTTGTCAGTTTCATGCTATCGAGTCCTCGGAGTACTTGTACCCGATAATTTAGTTGTGTGCCTAGAGCCAGTGTCAGTGTTCACGATATTCTTAGCCAAGACATGATCAGTAGAATTCAGTCAATCACATAACTCAGAAAAAACTCAGTAAATTCAGTATCAATCCAGTAATCTCAGTGAACTCAGTCCAGTTCAGTCCAGTGTAATCAGATCAGTGTCCATTCAGATGGGAGTAGGATTCAGCACCGAGTGAACCCAAGGATGAAAACATACACTGCCAGATGAGGGTGTGATTCTTAGAAGCAACCTTGTGTTCCAGAACTATGTAGCCAGCATAGGTTGAGACATCAACACTTACAGTTGAGGGTTGATGGGGTGGATTAACACTGTCAGATGAGGGTCCCACCGTTCTCATAGATTTATGGGTGGTATACTAGTAGTGGAAGGAACACCTAGCATTGGTCTATCCCATTATTATGGGTGGTATCCCAGGGGTGAAAGTAAATCCTAGCATGGGTCTATCCCGATTTATGTACTGATGAGGAACGTATCTGTAATACCCCGTACTTTTCCTTGCTAAATTTATCTCCTATAATGTCAAGGATTAGCTTCAAAAATGAATAACTCTTGGTACATGTAGAATTTTTAAGCTCTAGACCCACCAATATGTAGATAATTGGCTCAGCTTTCCAACGATACCAGTTTCGCCTCAATTCGATACTCGGTTGAGAAGTTATGACATTTTTAATGGAGACAGTGTCTCAAAATGGGCAGCACCACATCGCAGTGACATGCAAAATGACATTTGTCAAATTCCAGTGGACCACCACGATTGACAGCATCGTGGTGAAGTTCCATTTCCCAATTTTCAATTTTCAGTGGCTCACTGCGATGGTGGCGCATCACGGTGATGGCCTAAATGGCATTTCAGTGGCTTATCGCGATATCTCCACATCGCGTTGATTTTCCAGTTCCTTGTTGTCAATTTCCAGTAAGCTATGACGATAGTGGCGCGTCGCGGTGGGTGGCAAAATCGAGAATTTTCAGCTTTCCAAAATTTATTTTAAAAGGGTAGTTTGGTCTTTTCCCAAGCCCCAAATCGTGAATAACATAAGATTAAACCTATTCTAAGTATTCTATTCTCACTTTTCATCAATTTACTCTACAAGAAAATCCTAGAGCTCAAAACTTAATCTCTAAGAAATCCAATTCCCTCCATTATTTTTCCAAGATAGCTCAAAATTAAGCATTTCCAATTCA
The DNA here is from genome assembly GCA_030864215.1 of Capsicum pubescens. Taxonomy (NCBI): domain Eukaryota; kingdom Viridiplantae; phylum Streptophyta; class Magnoliopsida; order Solanales; family Solanaceae; genus Capsicum; species Capsicum pubescens. The sequence goes on from CM061543.1 coordinate 20,621,283, forward strand.
AGAACTTCAAGAGGTCATCTTCAAAAGCACAATTAGGAATTCAAGATCAAGCTTTTTAATCAACTTCATCAATTAAGGTAAGTGGAATTTTGAACAAGGATAAATCTTTCATCCTTGTGCCCAAAACTAGTTTTTAATTATAAATTCACATGATTTTACATAAATTTCAATTTAGGGTTCATAACAATTTATTGTTAATTGAAGATTTTGAGATTTCAAGTAAATTGGGTGTTGAATTACATGTCTACTTTCGTAAATTCATGCGGGTGACCATATTTTCCAAATTTTGAGTGGAATTATGAATATTTTCATTGTCAAGCATGAACTTTATGATGATCTAACATGAGATTGATGCATGGGTTATCAAGCCCTAGTTGATTATTGCTATTTCAAGTATGATTATGCTTTTAAGCATCTCATGATATGTTTATAGACAACTTTAAATAAAGTTTTGATCTTTCGATCTCAGTTTAGATATGAAATTCACTTTACAGCTTAAATATAATTTTGAATGAACAGATACACAGTTAGCTTCCAGTATGACATATTATGACTTTTAAAGGTGGATTTCCTACAGAATGAGCATACAGATTAAAGTGAGTAGTATTTAGCACCGAGAGAAAAGTGTGGGTTTAGCGCATCCTACCTTCCTAGAACTACAAGCCAACATAGGTACAGATTTAGTATTCCCATTTCTATATGAATGATAGTTACAGATGTGATCACTTAGCTCAGGTTATACTCCCTGGCAAGAGTATGACACCTCTCCCCAACGTGAGGTTTTCCCCTTAGGAAAAAGAAACGTTGGACTCCATGATAGCTCACATGATTTGTGCCGGTTAGAAGAACCTCCCTGCTAGTAAAAGTAAATAAATAGCTTTTGAATAAAATTCCCTACTAGTAAAGAACAATAGAAAAGCTTTTAAAGGAAATTTCCTAACAGTAAAGATCTTCAGAATAGTTTTTAAAAGTATTTTCCCTACAATTTTAATAGAGAAGAATGACAGATAACAGTTCAACTTTTAGACTTAAAATGTGATTGCTCACCAAATTTACATAGTATGTTTTGTTATTCATGATCTATGATTATCAGCTTTCAGTTATTCCAGCCATGTGAGTTATTATATACAACATGCATATTCTATGAATTTTAATAACATTGAGTTATTACTTTTACTTCTGCATTCACCCCCATATACTCAGTATATCCTAAAAGTACTGATCCGCATATACGTCTATGTGCTACATTGCCTCATAATATAGGTTTAGGTGCTCAGTCTCAACAGCGTGAGTGATTTCGGGCATCTCTATTTACATCCCGATAGTTGGTCAGTCCTCATGGTTTGAGGGCCCATTTATCCAGATTTTTAGCTTTCATAGTATTTGAGTAGTTGCTTTAAGTTTAGTCTAAGTCAGTTGGGGGTTTGTCTCAATGACTCTCTAGTTTCTTAGTAGTAGAGGCTTGTCGGACTACTAGCTATTATATTCAAACTTTCAGTATTAGTTATCCAGACAGTATATTCGGTTGATCTCAAACAGTTTTGATAATATTCAGTATTTTAGCATTTCTATCTGATCAAATTACTTTAATATAAGTTATAGACTTAATAGCAGGCTTACAGGATTAGTTTGAGACTACTCGTAGTCTTGAGCATCATGTGACGTCTCGGGACCAGGTTTTGGGGAATTATAGTATCCCAGGGGTATAATACATAGCATGGGTCATCCTCTTTTACCACTGATCAGTTGGTCATATGTATCACATGGCTTACAAAGATTATAAGGCAACGAAGAGTAAAGCAAAGCAAAGTATGTAACGTACAGGCTTCCACAAGTGTAAGTAAAGTTGGTCGTTCATCCTTATCTATACATTTATATATTGATCCCTAATTTCATTGATAACTTATTTCACTCATAGTTATTTCATGCCTTACATATCCAGTACATTACTTCATACTAATATCCCTTACGGAGGACCAGTGTTCCATGTTGCAGGCATAGGTTCTTAGCTAGTAGATCTCCATAATAGAAGCACAAGATACTCAGCGGTTGTTGGTGAGCTCCAAGTTGATTCGTGGCCTTGTTGAGTCTTTAGTATATATCTATATTAATGGTTTTATAGTCATTGATTCCATTAGAAGCTTTGTATACATTGTAAAGTTGTTATATGTATTCATAGTTACACATGTCATCTGTATCGGTTCAGCCAGTAGGTTGGTGTTGTACATACAACTTCTTATCATCAAGTGTATTTGTATAGTGAGTCATTTTCTCATCAATTTTATTAGTATAATATGCGTTCCTATAGTAGTTATCTGCCTCATCCAGGATTAGGGTATGACAAAAGAGGTATTAGAGCGGTTTATACTAGGGAGTCTACAAAGTCGTGTCTAGTAGAGCCTTACTTATGAATGTGTTACACGTCACATTTATAATTAGAGGGATACTTGGATATTTAGTAATTGTTACTTTCTTTCATAATCTATATCTTGTGATAGAGCAATGTTAAAAAGTCTATTCCCACTCGTACTTTGATCTTTGTTATTCATACTATGACTACTATAGCTAAGGTCAACGGTGGCAAAAAGGCTAGCACCACTAATGTACAAGATGCAACCTACAACGAAGGGTCTTAAGTTATCAAAATTCAGATTAAGATGAGCCAATTTAGTTGACCCTCACGGCCTGCAATAGAAACATTGTAAAAAATTTTGGGTTACTTGAACATAAGGCTGGATTTGTACTATTTGTATTTCTTGGTTCATTTAAGTGAGATATAATGGGGTTGTTAATATTTTTATATAATAAATGGTTACCTTAGTCATAAAGATTGGCTGCAATATTTCCTAGTTTAACCTCTTCAGAGGATGTGAATGGTTCTTGAGTCCGAGGTTTCCTCCATATCCTTCAATATATACGATTTAGTCCTTTGGAGGACATTTAGGGCTCATTTGTTTGCACTTAATGGAGGTCTGAATCTGAATGGCTCAGACTTCAGACCATTAAGTGCATTTATTTTATATTAATATTTAACTCTTAATGAGTTTGATAGGTCTAAATTATTCAGATCTAGAATCAAGTCTTAATAGGTCTGAAGAGGTATTCTGGTGTAGGATAATATTCACCGCTACTCTATTCATAATCATCAGTCACCACCACTAACCACCCCTGTCACCTCCATCATTGTCAACACCCACCCACCACCACCAACCACCTTCACCATCACAACCACCATCGACAATGAATATTGCTACCAACCACTACAACTACTATCACACCTACTACCTCTATTATTTCAATTATATTCACCTCCGTCAACACCACCACCATCATCAACCACTACCAATCAATCCCTACTATCGACCAACTCATCTATCACAACTAGAACCACCGATAACTACCACGAATACATCACAACCTCCACACATTCTTTGGCCGCCACCACCATTATAACTAGTAACGACACCTCTACCATCATTTCAACCATTACCATCGCTATAATTTATCTCTACTAACAACCATATCCACCATCACAACTAACAACATCTCTAACTAGCATCAACACATTGTCAAACCAACATGCATTCATTTTTCAGCCATCACAATCAACACCTCCAACTACTAATATCAAGCAACGTCACATCACAACCACCATACAACTATCAACCGCTACCATCATAACAGTCACTACAATACCAACTAGCACAACTATCACCACCAATATTACTAATTATTAACATCAATCATTGCCACTGCAACCACCATTATAAACCATCTCTACTATCACTAACAAATATAAATATTTTTTTTCAATCAAATAATAATTTTGTTGTATTAAATTACATACTTTTCTGATATATAATTAGTATTTTATTTGAATTGTATTTTTTATTTTATTAGATACACAACTAAATTTTTTTGCACATTCAAATGTTGAAAAACAAACAGTTTTAATCTTTCAGTTTTCAGATCTAGAGATAACATCTTAATCATTTAGATATGCATTCAGATTCAGATCTTTGAATCTTAAGAAAAATAAATGCAGCCTTAGTATTTGTTAGTAAATATATAGGGTTTTATAGTTGCACACATTTTGAAAATTGAATCTACTGAGCTAGTTTTGTATTAGTTGAAAGAGGCCAGTAGCATAGTCAGAAAGGTGTCAATGTGCTAGTATTACTAGGGATACCCCTAATTAGTTGATAATTACCAAACACCTACTAAATATTATTTTAGATTTTAGTAATTATATTTTTATAAGGTATATGTGCATGACCACCCCAACTAGGTAACAATAATATGCACGATTTCTTTTGTTGTTAGAAAACTCTAGGATAAGCATTTTCAGTTCTTCTATATAAGAGTATGTGTAAACTTGATTCCTATTGTGTTTTGGATATAGAGGATTAGTATGTGACTACAACTTAAGGTTGAAAAGGGAATATTGACTGGTTAGACCTAAGTAGTGATTATCTAGGCTATTTTACGTATTAGAATACATGTAGCGAGTAGTTTTGGTTTAAAAAAAGGTATTTGTAAGAAATGAAGCAGGTAAGAGTATCACTCAAATGACTCTATATGAATGCATGTTTTGATGCCTAGTCTTGTTAAATGCAATAATAGAGAGGAGATCCAAAGATATATGTACTTGACCTAACCTAACATCTAAGGATGCATCTGTATTATCTCTATTAAAATAAGAGAAAGTTTGTTATGCATATGTATAGAGTTTTTATGGCTTATTAAACTTTCAACGAAGTATCAACTACCATTTGTTCACTTGACTCCCTGATATGGAAATTCCCTTGATGCATAACTTATCTCAATTATTCGACTAAAGGTATTGAATTGCCATCACTTGTTAAGACACCAGTTGTTAGGCCTCACTTGTTATGGAAAGATTAGTTAGCATGGATAGATATATATAGTTAATCCCATCAGTTAGATGAGCGGTTGTCTTTTGTTGAGGAGCCAATCTCCGTATTGGCTAGGGATATTAAGAGGTTGCACCTAGAGTGATCCCTGTGGTTAATGTCCAGTGGCGACATCAACCTATAGACGAGGTTACTTGGGAGGTCGAGTCTAATATGTATAGTTCTTATCCCCAACTCTTTGTTGTTTCATGTTTTTCTTGTGCCTTTAGTTCGAGGATGAATTAGATTTTTAGTTATGTAATGACTTGAATTTTTGAAGAAATTTGTGATTTTATGTCATTTGACTATCTTACCCCTCCTTGTAGTTATGTTGTGGTATTTTTGGAGTATGGGGGTGATAGGCACGGTTCCCTATGCATTTTAGTACCATTCATGCAATATTGTGGTTTTTGGTGGCTTCTAGAGACTTATTTTGGACTTTTGGATTATCTTTTGATCCTTGTGATGGATGATTGAACAGACTGCAGCAGATCAAAAACGTCAATTTTAGGATGACAACATGGTTGGTGTGGGTTTATGGTCTTTAAATCTCATTTTGACCCTCGGTTTGCAAAATTATGCAAAATCTTATATTGACATTGAGCCCGGGGCATCAAATTTAGTGTGGTTACATAGTTTGTTTGTGTATATAACATGACCCAAACCGAGGCCTTGTCGTAATGGGCATCTCAAGTCTAGCCAGGACTGGAGACCACACACGATTCCCAACCTAAACAACCAACATATACCCTGAGTCGGATGAATTACGAACATATAACAAGATAGCATTTTTGTACAATTTCAGACTCTGGGATTGGTCTACGACCGTGACCAACCCAAGCAAGTCCAATCATCCAATGCCAACCAACAATCACAACCTAATCGATATAACAACCAAATCCATGTCCATAACATAACATAATAGGATGGAACAATCATAATATAATCAAATGGTATCATCCTCAATACCAATGCCAATACTAAGGATAACACCACTACCGATACCACTCATTCCAACCCATAGTAGTTCCACAAAGACTCTAACCAAAAGAAAAACAATATCTGGTTGGGACATGCCCCCAACCATAGCCAAAACCAATATCCATAAAATAACCAAATTATGTAAAAACATCCATGATATTAAAGGGAGACTTTCAGATGTATGGAAGCTCACCACTTTAATCCAACAGTTGATCCCAGATTCGATCACTAAGCGGGAGGAGTGGTATGGCCGGTTCCTGCATCGCGTGGGGATACAGTCACCCGAAGACGGGTTAGCGGGTAAGTGCTAGAAAGTACTCAGGATAAGGATAAAATAATGCCAACCTTTAAAACCAAGTAAACCAACCATATGCATCCACAATCACACACATACATATTCATCCATGCTGGGAAAGAAAACTGGGTTTAGCATGCTTTTAAAACCATTAACCTGGGTATGTAAAGCTTAACCACCCTAGAACAGCCCAAGGGCTATATGAGTCCAGTGTAACCATCTGAACGGGCCTCGATGCATGTAACCGCATGAACCGGAGATACAATAGGGGTAGGGGATTTTGGTGCACCCTTTGCCCTACATGATACATATGTAAAAGTGTACCTACGGAATTCCCGTGTACCCTGTAAGTATCATATATAGTCACCATGACCAATCCTCATATCGGCAAACGTGAGTTTCCAATGTCCGTCCATTGGACTCACACCTTCATGGTTAGCTATCATACCCTGCCATTATTGCCCAATTAAAACCATTACCGTATAACCAAACCACTATTCCATTCATTATTAACTAAGGCTATAAGTAGTGGTATCTTCATACCGACTATAGCTTGCAAGCAATGTCCTTACCCAACCATTTTGAGAAGTAATGATTCCCATGTACCCATAGATTACATTATTTAGTTGCTTGAGGGATTCCCATGTACCCCACAAGATGTTAATTATCATGTTTACTTGGGGGATTCCCTAGTACCCCACAAGAATGTTCAATTAACCATAACCATGACAACCAAGACCTTACCAATTAACCATTCCAAACCATTTAAACCATTTGTACCATTTAGGGTTCCATTACCAAGTTGTACCATACAATAGTTACATTAAAGTCCAATAATATAGTAAAAGCATTCTTATAAGCAGTTTATCAAACATGTTGAGGGCATAGTGGTTCCAAAGCCAAACCAAGTACCAATCAACCATTCCTATGCAACCAAATGTTCAAACCATCATTATAATATGAAAACCATAAGTAAAAGACATGTGAAAACCATAACCAACCATTATAACCAAACCCCCAACATATATTTGAAAACCCAAAATCATACAACAATTAAGCCATGAAAATAATTCATAAAACATGCCTTTAGTTTGAACCAACAATGAGGTAGGCGTAACATGCCTTATATTACGAAGAAGATGAGAAAAAATCACCCATATGATCCTCAATTGACCACCTTGAAGAAAACCCTAGCTTTTGTTTAACCTAAGAGCCTTGAGAGATTTTGAGAGAGTTTTTAAGTGCTTAAAATTAGCATATTAGGGTAAATGATGCCCCAACAGAGTTATAAGTTGTGGGTTCCCATGGATTTATAAGGGGAAATATCCAGAATACACCCAATCTAAACTGCATAAAAATCCCGCAGGAAGGTACGACCCACCACACGACCCATACCCTAGGGTACTAGTAGTACCCACCACTCGTATACCAAGTAGAATCTCACCCCCATACTGACCGACCTACGACTCTTAATTCCCACTTGTACCCAATCATTTGATTGGTACCCATAAACCGTATCCATTCCAGAAAATAAACCCAACCATCCAATACTGGACAACATACGATTTTCAACATAGCACTCGTACCCTAGGGTATGACTAGTATAACCTAATCGTACCTTGGATAGTAACCAACCAACTCACACTGTCTAAGATACGACCAAGACCAACCAAATCATATCACAACAGACGACTGGTACCCTAAGTTGTATGATTTCCAGTAAGTTCAAAACCCAGGAAATTTCTAAAGATCAAAACACAGGGTTTTTCAGTCTCCCCCACTAGGATCATTCATCCCTAAATGACAAACAAGGCAGTACAAACACTATTTACATTCTTTAGATGCCTCTACTCTTACCTTCAAAACAAAAAACAAAGATGTAAGGAAATCAGCCTTTCCTTAACAAAGACCTAAAAGAAATATGTGATCAAGAACACATACCTTCCGTACGAATATCCAAAGTAGAAAACAAATGCAGATACTTGGAATTCATATCCTCTTTCACTTCCCATGTATCCTCTTCCACCTTATGGTTCCGCCATAGAACCTTAACCGAGGCCCCATCCTTGGTCCGCAATCGATAAACCTACCAATCCAAGATCTCAATCGGGATCTCTTCATAAGATAAAAAATCCAAATTACCCAATCCTTCCAAAGGAACAACCGATGAAGGATCACTTACAGACTTTCTCAACATAGCGACGTGGAATACCGAATGAATAAAGCTCAAACTAGAAGGCAACTCTAATTCATATGCCACATTACCAGCCCATCTCAGAACCATATAAGGACCAACATACCGTGGACTGAGCTTCTCTTTTTTCCTAAACCTCATTACTCCTTTCATGGGAGACACCTTTAGGAACACCCTCCACAACCTTAAACTCTAAGTCTATACGTCTTACATCCGCATAGGAATTTTGGTGACTTTGGGCATCCTTTAGCCTATCCCAAATCACCTTCACCTTTTCCATAACCTAATAAACCAAATCCAGGCCAAACATATCCACCCCACTAAGCTCAAACCACCCAAAGGAGATCTACACCTCTTGTCATACATATAATGACCCTTCAGGTCATTTTCTATATTTATGCTTATTTCTACCGTTTGAGCTTCTCCATAGATGCCCCAAGTCATTTATAACTTATTGGGACTAACGATTTTGTTATCGGGCAGTTCATTTGATTTTTAGAGCCAATTCCTTATTTTTAAGTCTTTGTTAGTTTCAAATGGCACCCGGGCGAAAACTTCAGCGAAACAATCTCGAATACAAATTTCAACTTCACCAGCAGATCCAAAATATTGATTTTAGAATAGGTAGACCTTTGGTTCGGGTCCTAATATACCCAAGCTCATTTTGACCTATTGGTCGGAAAGTTGAAAAATCAACAATATGGATGTGGGACCCATATTTTACTGAAACGACCTCGGATGCAAAATCCAACTTCACTAGCAGATCCGGAATATTGATTCTAGGATGATAACATATTTTGGTGTAATTTTACGACTTTTAAATCTCATTTTGACCCTCGATTTGGAAAATTATGATATTCGAGTTTGGAGCATCGACTTTAGAGTGGTTACATAGTTCATTTGCATATATCAAACTCCGAATAAATTTCGGGCACCTCGTTGAAGTCCTTCCATAAGGGGGAAAGTTGTGCAAATTTTTCTGCACTATTTAAAGCAGTTTTGAGCTCATTTTGCTCATTTTTCATCTTTTCTTTTGAGATTTTGTAACACCCTGAGTCTGTACCCTGAACGCTACGTGGTGCTAGCGACCCCGAAGGACCACCAGCTAACTCATGACTGGTACATGCTGTGAGCACTGAATAATTATAACTCTGTAATAACAATGTAACTGATATAAATGCAGAAGTTAGGCTGAAAATGCCATAAGGTTTATAACTGGAAAATCAATACTGAATACTGAAACAATTTTGTATGTTAGACTATGACTTTGTGATTTTCTCTATAATTAATAATTAAAGAATCCTAAAATATATGATAGTAGAAAATTAATAACTTTAGCTCAATAAAATAAAATTATTATTTTAATAATTTGTTTCTTCACGGAAAAAAGGTATTACTAATTCCATAATGCATATTGTAAAATAAATTATAGTAGAACACACAAATAAAAAAAAAGTAATATAGAGAAAGTCTGGAATAGTAAAGTTTTAAATACAATGTTTATTTACCAAAAAAAAAAGTAGTATTATAGTTACTTTAAAATATTTAGTCACGTCCATAGTTTAGAATTAAGTGTTTAGGTTTATTTGAAATAAATATGTTAAATAATTTATGAAAGAAAAATAAATTTTTTTATAGTTTGGTGATTTTCTTTTAAGAAATATTTTTTGAATTTGAATTTTTATAAATTGAGAATCATAAACAAAAATAGGTTAAAGTGATTTTGACAAATTACTTTTTGAAGAATAATGAATGAGAAAAGATGTGGTGATGAGTTATTATATTTTCCTTTAAGTATAGTTTTTATCTTAAAAGTTTTATGTTATTCTTTAAAAGTTGTTTACATAATACTCTAACATACACACATAATTTATTTTTTTATAAAAAAATATTATTGATTAACGCAAGACACACGTGCAAAGCACGTATGTTTGACTAGTATTTAAAAAAATGTGATCGTTGTACATGAAAAATCATGGAAAGTTGAATAAACTTTAGCGCATCGTGAATCCGGAACCAAAGTATGCCCTGCAACTAAAAAAAAGAACCATTCTATGTCATATAAAAAAAAAATACTAAAATAGGCTTTGTGCACTTATTAAGTGCACAATGCCTTTCTATTTTAACGGCAAATCTATTTACGGCGTCAGAGAAAGTCAAACTTAGAGTGTGCACTTTTTAAGTGCACAATTCATTTTTTTATGGATTGTGCACTTATTAAGTGCACAATTCTTTTTAAAATAGATTGTGCACTTATTAAGTGCACAATATTTTTTAAATAGATTGTGCACTTATTAAGTGCACAACCTCTATTCACTTTTTACGTATGACATTTTCATTTCATTTATTTATTTTTTGACTGTGCACTTTTTTAGTGCACAATTTATTTATTTATATTGTTCACTTTTTTGCACAATCAATGGATTGTTGTGATTTTAGGCTTGTTGAACAGGACTAACAAACAACAAAAGGAGCTGAAGGCCAAAAGGATCTTAAAGCTAATTTTGAGCATTAGTGTGATATGTAATCTGATGATGTTCATTTACCTTTTGTGTCGTTGAAAGAGAATCGTCTATGTATGATGTTGTATTTTGACGAATATAATAGTATTTCACTATTAAAGTACAAATACTCTTAACATGAAAAATTTTATGGTGGATGAGGTGGATCATGTCATATTTGTGTGAGGCTTTTCATTATTTGACAAGTGCACATTGTGGGTTCCGTGTAATTATTATCCTTTTCATTTTTTATTGAAATGTCATACTTTTTTATTTTTTAATTTATTTACACAAAATCAAATAACATGAATAAAATAGGGTGAAAAAATTATCATACATTTTTTTTATTTTTTTATTAATATAAATTATCTAACTTTAAAGTTTATCACACATAAATCACTCTTTTATTTATTTATCATATAAAAAGTCATCCACTTTTAAATTATCACAGTAATCTGTTCTTCTAATTTTTAAAAGGCAATGAACTGATATAATAAAATTATTTATCATTATTTTATTTAATAAGATTATTTTGATTAATAGATTTATCTTACAAAGTAACAATAGAATTAAAAATTACACTTAGAAAACAGGATAGTTTGTCATTAGCATCCTTAATATATGCTTTTTATTATTATTATTATGGTGAAACTGTTTAGTTTGAAAGTTTATAACAATTATTATTACTATTATTATTATTATTATTATTATATTTATTTATGTTTATTTTCTGTTTTAAAGGGCAATTTATTTTATTATTATTGTTGTATTTTAAATAGATTACCCTTTAAAAACATAAAATAAAATAAAAACCATATATGCTTATAACAAATTATCATATCCATACTATAATTTTTTTTGTATACAAATACATATATATAATAATAAACATTTCAAATGTCAGCTGTAAAAAGTGAATAGAAATTGTGCACTTAATAAGTGCACAATCTATTTAAAAAACGTTGTGCACTTGATAAGTGCACAATCTATTTTAAAAAGAATTGTGCACTTATTTAGTGCACAATTCATAAAAAAATGGATTGTGCACTTTAAGTGTGCCCTTCTCTGACGCCGTGAATGGATTTGTCGTTAAAATAGAAAGGCACTGTGCACTTAATAAGTGCACAAAGCCTATTTTGGTGGGGTTTTTTTTATATGGCATAGAATGGTACTTTTTTTAGTTGTAGGGCATACTTTGGTTCCGGACTCGCGCATCGTCCAGTCAGCCTATTAATGATCCATATTTATGTGCTACTCCCTCCGTCCTATTTTATCCATCCCAAATTTCTTAATTTGATTTTCCATTTTACTTGTATTTTTTTACTTATCAAGACAAGATAAGATAATTTTTTTTCCCATTACACCCTTAGTGTAATTGATTTCCTTGTTATTAGCATTCTTGAAAAATGTTGCAAAGAGGAGTACCATTAAAAATATAAATGATGTTTTGGTATTAGTCATCTATCAATATTGAAACTAACAACAAGACACAATTAAAAGGGGCAAAATGATAAAGTTACATTACCAATCATTGTTTTCTTAATAGCTGTGTCATCCCAATTCTAGCATTACCGGTCTTAACAAGTATTTTAATGTCATGAATGTTGATTTATTGCAGGAGGAAATGGTAGAGTCTGGTAAGGAAGAGGTAAGTCACTTCTAATTGGATTTTATTTATGTACATTTAGTTATATAAATTTCTTTTTTCGTACAGTTCCCTATAGGTTATGCAAGGGTACCTATGTATATTTTATCTGTTGAACAGTGTTCTTACATTAGATATTAATAGTACTATTCTTTTGGAGGCGCTGAAATTGCTGTAGTCATCTTTTGAGTCGAAAGAAGTTCTGACAAGTGTTTTCAAGAGCAGTGTACGTGTGAAAACAGAATTAGTGTGTCAGTAGATGTAGTAATACTTGAATAGGGTTGTTGGCTTTGCTCAACTGCCTTTTAATGTCCTTCTTTTGCTTCATTTTCAGCTGTCTGTGACTATGAACAACTTTGTTTTTATTATTGTTGATGATGAACTTCGTTCAGTTAGGACAGTAAAGAGATCATACCTGCCATATTTGGAGTATACTGAGTAGATGAAGAAGTCTCCTCGATTTTGTTTAGAACTCCTTGATATTGCGCTTCAGTAAACAAGCACCCTGTTCTAGCTTGATTTACATTGGAAGAACCTGCTCCATCAGTAACAGTAGAATTTGCACAAGGCTTGAACTCATTTTGCTGAGAATTCTTCTTTATGCTCTTAAAATTAGCAGCAAGGAATCCAACACGTCTATAAGTCCACTGTTTTATGTCCCTTGCATCCACATTCTCCACAAGCTGGTTCTCTTATTTGGTTACCTCCTGCAATAGAATTTTTGTACCTAAAGCCTTGAGTTCTTCGTGCAAGCATCGTTAAAGGTTCCCTGTGGACTACTGCTACATGAAGTGATCTTTGACTCTCCTCCTGTGTTGCAACAGCATAGGCTTCATTCACTTATACTTCTGTGCCTCTTGCCAACAAATTGCTCTTTATGCTACTGTAACTTTCATTAAGCCTCATTAGAAATTCCTTCAATCTCTTAACAACAAATTGCTCTTTATGCTACTGTAACTTTCATTAAGCCTCATTAGAAATTCCTTCAATCTCTGCGATTGAAGGTGGTTAATGTAGGGCTTTGACACTTCATAGTTACATGAAGGCAGTGGTACCATGACATCTAGCTCATCCCACAAATCCTTCATTTTTGAATAATAACAAGTAATTGAATAGTGTTAGAATCGAGAATCCCGGATAGTGCGGAATTAAACAAAGTAATCGTATGAAGACGATAATAATAATAAGTTGAGAAAATAAAGGAGGCACAAATTTACCGCGGTTTGGTCAACTTGACCTTCGTCCACAACCAAAAGAGAAGCAACTTCACTAAACACCAACGGAACAAAAAAAGTGCAAAGATACAAAAGAGAGTACAAAATTAGAGTAATTAAATACTCTAATAGCCCAAATATCCAAAAGAATAACCTCACAAAGATCACTCCAAAGAAGAGGTTCACTCAAAGTATTTCCCAACACAATTCTCTTACAAATACTCTCTACAAATAAGAAAACAAACACAACTAAATCTTCTTCAAATGTTGGTGTTCTTCTCTAGATGGTATATTCCAAAGAGGGTGGAAATGTCTTTATTTATAGGCACAAAACAAACCTACGTTGATGTCACCAATGACATCAACACACTACTTTGTCAACCAAATTTGACAAAGCCAATGCTTGGTAGCAACTTTGTTTGACCAAGTGTGAATCCAAGAAACAAACAAAAGGTCACATTGCAAATAGTTTCCTTGTTTCAGAGAAGCAATTTCTGACCATAGATGATAAATTCTCGACAAGTTTGATCGATCAAACCTCTCCTTAAAGTCCGCCCAAATCTTCTTAGCACTCGAAGCATAGACAATGCTAGGTATCAGTTCACTAGAAACAGTACTTCCTATCCACGATAACACTATCGCATTACGTTTTTCCCACAGTTCTCCTAATTTCCCTTTGAATCGACCTTTTTCACAACTTCCATCAACAAATCCAAGCTTACCTTTTCCTCTTAGGGCTAATTTCATTGATCTACTCCATAATGTATAATTATCCGGTCCTGTCGGTTTGATCGGAATTAGAACCAAACCGGGAGCATCAGAAAACAGCGGGTGATGATGATCAATTGTGACAGACAGTTGCTTGAGCTCGATCAATCGTACCTCCATCTTCTGCCATTCTTCTTCAATTTCAGTAGATTTTTGCAGATGGTGATCTTAGAACCTCCGCTTTGATACCATGTTAAATTGTTACGGATATAGTGAGAAAACTTCAAGCTCAATCATAGATTCACATTGCTGTGAAGGAGAAGAAGAAATTTTACTTCAATATTCTTAGAAACTTCTTTCTGTTACAGAGGCATTAGATATTTTTAGAGAAAAAGACTCAGTGAATGGAGTAAGCAAGCTGTATAACAGCTGGCATTTCACTACACAGCTGGCACCTTTCTAACAGCTTAACTACTTTTATTCCTCTTAACAGTCCCCTTAACCGCCAATGCTTAATCACCTAATAAGGCTCCAACAGAGGAAATTCACTTGTCTCGGGGATAATTAAGAAGATTAATAGTTTAGTAGAATCTGAATAAAAGTGTCTTTCAAGTTTTTGGACTCTTCAGGTATTCTGCCAAAAAGAAAAGGACCAATACAAAGTGAATTGTTTGCATACTAACTGAAACGAGAAAAAATGGCAGCAACTTTTATAGATGAGAAGAATCGTTCATTGGTAATGCATTCGTAGCAGTAGCAGTAGTTATCTAGACTTTTGATGAAGTTAAACTTGGATGGATCAATGAGCTAATTTTTGCATAAGAATACCCTGTTCAATATAATATGTCTGCATTTTCAACGAATTCTTAAGACGCAGAGACGGATCTAGAATTTAAAGATTGTTTATAATTTTTATCACTAGATCAATAACACATTTTGTTTGTGGATTTCCAACTTATAATTCTTATATATTTATTAGTTTTTTCAATATAAATTCAAGAATCGGACAAAAGTTATGGGTTCCCGGAACCCGCACTTTATGTTGTGCATCTGCCCCTGTTAAGACGAGAGGAAATTGAGAGATAGTACAGTATGTGACGGGAGTGAATTGGGTAAGTTGTAATAACAGGCAGTGGCGGAGCCAGACTTTTGATTAAGAGTGTTCATATTTTTTCTTGGGCAAAGAACTGTTTAAAAAAAATAAAAAATCAAGGGTGTTCATATTTTTCCTAGGACAAAAAACTGTTTAAAAAAAAAAAAAAAAAAAAAAAATAAAGCACTACTGCACCTGACACTGAACTATACTTCTCTAGCTTGTCAAGGGTGTACAACAACATGTATATAACCATAAATATCTATATTTAACCTATGTACTCGGAAAAAAATTCCGACGAAGGGTGTTCATCTGACCACCCTTCGTGATTGTGGCTCCGCCACTAATAACTTGATAGTGCAGAATATTTTTTATATTGACAGTACATAAAACTTAAATTCTTTACTAAATTAATCTTGTTAAATGATGCTCTGTAACTCTAAATTTGACTCGTACTATTTCATTTACTTATCTACTTATATTAAGGTAGTCTGGGAAAGAAGTGATAAAATTCTATTAATTTATGAAAGTGAAGTAAATAAAAATATATTTTTAGGATAAGTGCCAACTAAAACGAAAGGAAAGATTTAAATTGCCTAAAACTAAACCTTGAACAAGACTGGCAGCATTTATCAGCATGACGGAATCATAATTAACGATTTACTTTTCGGGCTAGAGAACAGTAATGACAACTTCTTTCTTTTTTTTGCGACCCCTTAAGTTCTCAACGTTTTGAGGTGTGCATGTCTTGATTTGGACGAGATAATATCTGATACATTGAATTATTCATTGCAACTTTTTCAATTCTCAATTTTATTATAATTAGATTAATGAAAATGATATTCTTGATTAACGTTTGGACTACATGAATTAATTTGATGACTGTTAGTTTACTATGACGATGAAGCAATTGTGACTATAAAAGCGTTGGTCCTGAAAGCCCAGTACACATGAAAATTCCCCATAATGACGACTTCAAAGACCCACTTGAGCATGAAGCTATTGGTTGACACTAAGGCTAAAAAAGTACTGTTTGCTGAGGCTGATAAGAGTTGTGTGGATTTCCTGTTTTACATTCTCTCTTTGCCTGTGGCCACTGTCATTAGGCTTCTTAAGAGAAAAGGGATGAACTATGGATGCTTGCCTGAACTCTATGACAGCGTTGAGAATCTAAACGACTCCTATATTCAGTCTAAGGATATCCTTCTAAAACCCAAGTCATCAGTAACGGGTGTCGCTCCCGTTCCTTTTCTATCAATTACTGATGTTCCGGCGATACAGAAGTCCTTTTATACATGTTCCAGCTACAATCACTTAACTGTTTCTGATGGCCCTAGTGCTATCTGTACAGGCTGTAACTCTTATATGTCAAGAAGGTTGACGTATGTTGCTCCGCCTACAGCGACTGGAGCTGTGGCAGCAGCAGGGGGTTTTGTGAAGGACGTGGTGACATACATGGTGATGGATGACTTGGTCGTTAAGCCTATGTCAACCATTTCTAGTATTACCCTTCTCAACAAGTTCAATGTCAAGGATGTTGGTGTACTGAAGGAGAAAGTTGTTAATTTTGGAATGGGAGAGGTAATCAATTTAATGATATTTCTTTGTTTCTTGGTTTTGTTTGGAGATGTTCTTAATGTAACTCTTATCGTTATGCAGGCGCTGAAGTTGTTAAAGGCGTCGTTTGAGTCGAGAACAGTTCTGACATGTGTCTTCATGAGCAATGCAAAGAAGAGTAGAGCTTTGTAAAAAAGAGAATATGGCATAAAGGAATTGGTTGTTTCTGTTTATAGTTGTCCTCTTAATTAGTGGTTTATTTTTGTTACTAGTTCCAGTTGTGCATTGCTTATCAATCTCAGTAATACTACTAAATCTAGTTTGAGAATCTTTTTCCTTATTTTAGTGGTTTATTTTTGTTTGTAGTTCCAGTTGTGCATTGCTTATCAATCTCAGTAATATTACTTTGAGAACCTTTTTCCTTATTTTACTTGCTTAGACGATATTGAATTTAGATTAGTTGATGCAGAGATGGAATTCCAAGCAACCAAAAACTGTTCAAATTGGGATTGAGCCCAAATGTGCTGTTGTAGTGAAAAATATTACTGAAACGATGTGATCGTTGTACATGAAAAATCATGGAAAGTTGAATAAACTTTAGCGCATCATCCAGACAGCCTATTAATGACCCATATTTATGTGCTAACTAGCAAGAGAAAAATCAATCGTTTGGCTATGTGGAGTTGCTTATTCGGCTCCTTGCGCAATAGTATTTGATAGTACATAGATTCTCTTATTTGTACAATTGTGCTGTGCATTCCTCTTGGCGAATGTATAAGAAAGTTTTTGCAAATCGACTAAGCATTAGACTTCTATAAGATATATAGAGAATTTTATTGCATTTTACATCACTGATGGCCAGAATAGCTTCTCATTAATCTAACACTGATAATACCAGGGAAACAGCAAAACAAAAATTGTCATAATCCTTTTTATCTGTACAAAGGAATTCCATCCCTACTAAGAAAGGAAGGAACCCAGACAATATTGACATATTCTGCAAACTGATTGAAACGCGAAAACATGGCTCATTCAATTTGTAATGTAAATGTTGTAGCTTTGAAGTTTTGATGAATGAAACAAGTTGATAGAAGTGTTCCACTGATGTGACGAAGATCAAGAGTGCAAGTCTACTAGATATAGGATTTTAGAATCACTATCAGTTCCAATGGCAAATTACTGATCACGTGAGAAATAGTAGAAGCTGAATTTGATTCAAATACTTGATGATAGTTGAAAAAGGAGTTCTATTTGAAGGAGGAGAGTCACTTCTTAACAAATCCTGAAGAGTCCCATGTGAAGAAGGAGTTTTCACTTCATATCAAATTCTGAAGAATCGAGAAGTTCACTGAAGATAGAAGACTTATCTGTTGATGGACTCTTTGGAGAATTTGTTTTAAAGAGTGGGAGTGATGAAGTACTAATTAATTGCATGCTACTTATATTCGACACATTTTGTGATCAACGAAGAGATTCTTGATTGGTAACCTTAGAATAATTTGTTAAAATTGCTTTACTGACGAAATGGCTACTGATGAGACCAAATTGAGCTTGAAGCTTTTGATTGACACCAAGGCTAAAAAAGTGCTCTTTGCTGAGGTTGACAAGGATTTTGTTGATTTCCTGTTTCACATTCTTACGCTGCCAGTGGGTGTAGTCACAAAGCTTCTTACGGAAAAAGGAATGAATGGGTGCTTGCATAACATCTACGAAAGCGTAGAGAATCTGAGCGACACCTATATTGAGTCTAAGGATATGATTTTAAAACCTGAGTGTCCTTACAGAATCTCATTAGTTCCTCTTCAACTGCTTAACGACATTCCGACTCAAAGGATTGTTTATAATTGTCCCTCCAAGTGTGCTTATTCTACCGATGACCCTAGTGCTAAATGTCCAGACTGTCGATGGCAAGCTATGACAAGAATGATGAGATATGTTGCTCCGCCGATAGAGAAGGGAGTTTATCCGGCCAAAGGTGGTTTTGTTCAGAATGTGATGAGATACATGGTGATGGATGACTTGGTTGTTAAGCCTGTCTCCGCCATTTCTGCCATTACCGGTCTTAACAAGTATTTTAATGTCATGAATGTTGATTTATTGCAGGAGGAAATGGTAGAGTTTGGTAAGGAAGAGGTAAGTCACTTCTATTTGGATTTTATTTATGTACATTTAGTTATATAAATTTCTTTTTTCGTACAGTTCCCTATAGGTTATGCAAGGGTACCTATGTATATTTTATCTGTTGAACAGTGTTCTTACATTAGATATTAATACTACTATTCTTTTGCAGGCGCTGAAATTGCTGAAGTCATCTTTTGAGTCGAAAGCAATTCTGACAAGTGTTTTCATGAGCAGTGTACGTTTGAAAACAGAAATAGTGTGTCAGTAGATGTAGTAATAGTTGAATTGGGTTGTTGGCTTTGCTCAATTGCCTTTTACTGTCTTTCTTTTGTTTCATTTTCAGCTGTCTGTGATTATGAACAACTTTGTTTTTTATTATTGTTGATTATGAACGTCGTTCAGTTATGATTAAATAATGTCTTTATGTTGTTAGTACATTAGATATTAATACTACTATTCTTTATCCCATTCTCCAGTGATAACTTCCTCACAATCAATCTTCCTATTTCTCTTAAATATTTTTAATTACCATGTTCTTTTTAGTTTTTCTAATTGACTAATTTTATAACAACATCTGTTGTGTTTAATTGTGTTACTATTACTATAATTTTTTTAGGATCATATCATATTCGTATTCACTCGAATAAGTTTTCTCTATAGCCATGAATCATGGTGTTCATGAACAGTGCAAAGCGGAGCAGAGCTTTGTAAAGCAGAGAATAAGCAATAAGGCATAAAGGAACAACGCGCGATCTGGATTAGTCGGGGGCTCCGATGCGGGCACCGGACACCGGATGGGAAACCAAAAAAAAAAAAAAAGGTATAAAGGAATTGGATGTTTCAGTTTATAATTATCCTGTTAGTCTCTGTTTTACTTTTCTTTGTAGTTTCGGTTTTGCTTTGCTTGCAAATCTTTTTACTAGCTACTAGATCTAGTTTGAGAATCTTTTTCCTTATTTTGATATTCTTCAACATCTGCTACATTATAAACGTAGTGTCTGTTCCAAGCATATATCGAATATAGAGATTCTTCAACCATCTGCTATGTCCTAACCATCGCGATTCGCGAAGAGAAATTATGTATGAACACATGAAACTCCAAGCAACCAAAAAATATGTAATTGTCGCACATGAAAAATCTTTGTAAGATGAATGAACTTTAGCCCGTTGTTCAATCAGCTTATTAATAGCCCATGCTTCTATGTGCTAACTAACCTGACAAAAGATAATCGTTCGGCTATGCGGAGTTGCTTATTCGTCTCCATGTGCTGTAGTACTTAATACATATATTGTTATTTTTGTACTATAGTACTGACATTCCTCTTGGCAAATATATCAGAAAGTTTTTGCAAATCGACTTGGCATTCATAGTACTATTAAATATATAGAGAGTTTTTTTGCATTTTATACAGATGATAGCCAGACTACCTTCTCCTAAATCTACACCGATAGAGCCGTCAAACACCAAAACAATAATTGCCTAACAAACAAGGAAAGAAATCAAACAATCTTGACATATTTTGCAAACTAATTGAAACAAGGCAGTATGGCTAATTTAATTTGTAATGTCGTAGCAGCAACAGCACAAGTAGCATGGTTATTGCATATTTTTTGATAAAGATAAAATTTGGACAGATCAATGAGCTATTTTTTATTTATTTAATACCGTTCACTCAGGCGTTCACCTACCTTATCAATGGGGTGTTTGGTAGTCTCCTACCATGTATATAGATAAAATCAAAGGTCCAAGGGAGAAGGCATTGAGCTGACCTCCACTAATACAAGAACTATGTTGGAGTCAGCTAACTTCCTAGTCATTAGACAACTATAGTCTATAGTAAGAATGCCATGTTCGAAGTTTCAAACTTTCAAAGTTTTAGTGGTGATACAGTTCTTACTTTTTCTAGACATATACCGCCCATATTATACCTCAACTCATCTTCCGTCTATTTATTTGTATTTTCTTCTTTAGGTACAATGACTATTTATTCATACCGTGTATTTTATTTTATTTTATTTTTTAATTTGGTCCAAGTCTCTAAAAATGGCTTTACTGATACTCCATATTTCTAGACAGATAAATTTGTTTACAAAGAGGTGGTGTGTATTTCTTTTAATTTCTTATTAAGCTCAGATGAATTAATATTTGTGTCTTTTTGCTTTTTCGGACCAATTTTTACAAGAACTAAAATGGAGCTTCCCTCAGTTTAGCCCAAATAATGGAACTCCACCTATAAATTTGGTCCATTTCTAATTGAATTGCTGCGATTATTTATCTAAAAAATTTCCTCTTTTTTTTTTTTTTTTTTTTTTTGCAAAATCTGTGAAGGCAATTCCTAGAAACCCGTTAGTGTATGTACACTAATTTTTAATTCCTTTCATTGAAATTTTTCAATCAACGAAGACATTCTTGATTTGTGTACCGTCTTGTACTGGCATTTGTTTGGAAGAAGATCAGCTATTCTTTTGATTTACTCGATGTCAACTCTTTGATTTCTCCATTATTTTTAAGATTAGTGTAGCGGTGGTCTACATAGACTGTTAGACTACTATGTCATAAATATGATGATGAAGAAACTGCAACTCCATAACCATAGTTCTCGAGCAACAAAAATTGAGGGCCTTAAAGATAAGATCTTTGCAAGTAGAGCCATTCGAAATGACAAAAGTAATATTGAAAGAAAAAAAAAAATGATTTCATAAATGGGATAATTAGATTAAAACAAATCTTTTTTAGCAAGGGGATCAACTAAAACAAAATCGAGGGAGTACTAATTAATGCTAAGGGTTCGTTTGGTGTGAGGTATAAGGAATAAATAATCTTGAAATACAATGAAGGACTATTTTTTCTCATGTTTGGTTGGAGGTATTAGTTAATCCCGCAATTATTTATTCCACTATTTACACCATACTGATGGAATAAGTTATCTCATATACATGGTGGAATGACTAATCTAGGAATTAATTATCCAGAGATACACTTTCTCAACCAAACGACCCCTAAAAGTAAAACATTAAAAAGATATTTTTCTTGATACTCCCTCCGTCCCATTTTATTCGTACCAAATTTCCTAATTTGTTGTTCCATTTTACTTGTCTCTTTTTACTTATCAAGACAAAGACAATTTTTTTTCTTCACATTGTACCTTTAGTGTAATTGATTACTCATTATTATTAGCATTCTAGAAAAATATTGTGAAGAAGAGTAACATTAAGAGTACACCATTAAAAATATAATTGGTGTTTTGGTATTAGTCATCCATTAATATTGAAAACACAATTA
Organism: Capsicum pubescens; assembly: GCA_030864215.1. NCBI lineage: Eukaryota > Viridiplantae > Streptophyta > Magnoliopsida > Solanales > Solanaceae > Capsicum > Capsicum pubescens. The sequence continues at coordinate 20,643,788 of CM061543.1, forward strand.
AGAGGGGCAAAATGGTAAAGTTACCTTACCAATCATTATTTTCTTAATAGTTGTGTCATCCCAATTTAGGACAGGTAAAATGGGACGGAGGGTGTATGTTAAAAGTGACAAATAAAAATAAGGCAAAATGGTTCGGTGGACCCTTGTACTATGTTCGTTTTGTAATGTGGACACTTATACTTACATGTTTGTCATTTGGACCCTTGAACCCATTAAAAAATAATATTTTAAACCCCTCTGACGGTGTGTGTAACACAACCGCGCCACGTCAGCTGCCACATCAACTTCCACGTCACTTTTGAGTATTACATTAAATTTATTTGCCCACATCAGCTGTCACATCAGCCGCCACGTCATTTTTAAGTGTTACATTAAATTTTATGTTATTTTTAATTAAATATTAAAATAAATTTAATTAAATAAATTCCTTTTATAAATTGTAGAAATTCTAATACATAAACACAATAAATTTAATTAAACATCAAATTTATTTCAAATAATTGAAATTTCTCTCCAATTAATTTAAGATTTTAACTATAAATTCACATACACAAACATAATGAATTTTCAATTTTTATTCAAATATCTTTAACAATTTGTAAAAGTTATAAAATTAATCCTAAACAAAACGAAAATTTTAAATTGAGAAAGTCAATAAAAAAATTAAAAAATTAAAACAACAACAATAAAATCAGCCCCGACTGAAGTTCAACCACGACAATTTTTATTTTTTTTTGACAATGAACAACAACAACAAATCAACCACAGCAAAGACATCTTACTATTTTCTGAGAATTTGGGATACATGATGAAGAAGAAAAAGAAGACGAAGAGAGATCCTTGGGGCTGTGGAGCGTTAATGGTGACGGCTATGGCAGCCATGGCTGGACGGGGACGGCCCCGACTGAAGTTCAACCACGACAATTTTTTTTATTTTTTTTTGACAATGAACAACAACAACAAATCAACCACAGCAAAGACATCTTACTATTTTCTGAGAATTTGGGATATATGATGAAGAAGAAAAAGAAGACGAAGAGAGATCCTTGGGGCTGTGGAGCGTTAATGGTGACGGCTATGACAGCCATGGCTGGACGGGGACGGGGGTGAATGGGGGGAGAGGCGTTAATGGTGGTGGTTGTGTGTATGTGTATATCGTGAAGATGTAAAAATTGAAGAATTGGAAGAGGAAGATGAAGAAACGGGAGAGTTGTCATGGTCATATGCCCATTCGACCCAATTAAAAACCACATTAAACAAACGAAAAAAAAAAAATTGTTGTCTCTCTTCCTAAAACCTCCGCTGCTCCTATAACTGTCAGCGCCACCATCTTCCGCCGTCAAAAATCTTCAAGATTCCATAAATGGCTGAACTTCCTGTCAATTTAGAGAAACCCACAAAGTTGAAAATGTAAAAAATGAAGAATTTGATGAAGAATTGGAGGAGGAAGAGGAGGAAGAGGGGGGAGTTGAGTGAATATGTTGTGTGATTGTGTTTTGGTGTATCAGAATGGTGAGGGTTGGGGGCGTTAATGGTGGTGGTGGACGGCGGGGGGTGGGGTGGGGGTGGGGGTGCTGGATGGGGGAGTTTTTTATTTTTAATTATTATTTTTTAATTTTTAAAAATGTATTTAAATTTAAAAAGTTGAGGGACATCTTTTTTATTTTTTTAATTATTTTAATCTAAAATTGGCCAAAAATTGATCCCCGCTCGCACCCCAGAAGAATGTAATCACTCTCCGTGTCCTAATCACCATTTTAATGCCACATAGACAAAGTCAGCGGTCAAAGGATTTAAAATATAGCTTTTTAGTTGGTTCAGGGATACAGATGACAAACATGTAAGTAGAAGTATCCAACTTACAAAACCGACCTAGTACAGAGGTCCACTGAGTCAGTTTGCCTAAAAATATAAATCTATTTTTGATATAATGATCAAATTATTGATGACTGTTAGATTACTGTGTCATCACATATTGATTGATGAAACTGCAGCTATTTAAGCATAGAACTATAGTCTATAGAGCATCCTGAATACATACTCCAAAAGAGCTAAACAAAATGGCTACCGATTCCAAATTGAGTTTGAAGCTGTTGATTGACCCCAAGGCTAAGAAAGTGCTATTTGCAGAGGCTGAAAAGGATTGTGTTGATTTTCTTTTTCACATTCTTTCATTGCCTGTGAGCACTGTCATTAGGCTTCTCAAGACGAAAGGAATGAACTATGGTTGCCTGCCTAACCTCTACGAAAGTGTTGAAAATCTAAACGATACATATATTCAGTCGAACCAAGGGAAGGACATCCTCTTAAAGCCCAAAACTCCAGTTGGGATCTATTCTGTTCCTTTTCTAGCACTTAATGATGTTCCAGCACACAAGGCAATTTATGGATGTGTTAGAAGTTCTTTCTGTTCCGCCTCTCTTACTTATGTTACCGATGACCCTAATTCTCTATGTCCAACTTGTCGGAACCGTATGTCAAGAAAGTTGACGTATCTTACTCAGCATGGAGTGGAGGAGGCTGTGGCTGCTACAGGCACGGGTTTTGTGAAGGAGGCTGTGAAGTACATGGTGATGGATGATTTGGTCGTTGAGCCCATCTCCGTTGTATCTAGCATTACCGCTCTTAACAAGTACTTTAATGTCAAGGATGTTGGTGCGCTGCAGGAGAAAGTTGTAAATTTAGGAATGGAAGAGGTATTCAATTTATAGAGTGTAAATTTCTTTTTCCCCTTATATTGTAAGTCCTGTTATGTTTGGAGATGTTCTTAATATAACTCCTACCAATTATGCAGGCGCTGAAGTTGCTAAAGGCATCGTTTGAGTCGAAAACAGTTCTGACAAGTGTCTTCATGAGCAATGCAAAGAAGAGTAGAGCCTTGTAAAACAGAGAACAAGGCATAATGGAATTGGTTGTTGCTGTTTATAATTGTCCTCTTAATTAGTGGTTTATTTTTGTTTGTAGTTCCAGTTGTGCATTGCTTATCAATCTCAGTAATACTACTAAATCTACTTTGAGAACCTTTTTCCTTATTTTAATTGCTAACTTGCCAGACAAAAATCAATCTTTAGGCTCTGTGGAGTTGCTTGTTCACCTCCTTGTGCAGTAGTATTTGATACATTATACAAATATTCTTATTTGTACAATATGCTGTACAAAATCGACTAAGCATTAGAAGTTCTATTAGACATATATATCGAGTGTTTTCCGCATTTGACATGACCAGAATAGCTTCTCCTTAATCTACACTGATAAAACCAGGGAAACACAAACAAAAATTGCCATAATTCTTTTTATTTGTACGAAAGAATTCAACCCCGGCCCTACTAAAAATGGAAAGAACCCAGACAATCTTGACATGTTTTGTATAACTGATTGAAACGAGAAACCATGGCTCATTTAATTTGTAATCTACTCATAGCAGCAGCGCCACAAGTAAGGATTTCATGATTTTGCGGTTATCCATATTTTTGATAAAGTTTTGATATTTGAATAGAGCGATGAGTTAAACTTTTTTATTTATTTAATACCGTTTAGCCAGGCTTTCACCTAACTAACGTAGCGATGGGGGATTAGGCAGACTCCTACCATGTATATAGATAGATAAAATCAAAGGTGCAACGGAGGGGGCCTAGCCTTCTAGACCGGACCTCCACGAATACAAAAGCTAAGTTGGAGCTAAGTTCCTAGTCGTTAAGACATGTATACTAAGAATGCCATGTTCAACATGTCTGCATTTTCAACGAATTGTAAAGATGGGAGTAAAAACATACCGTATGTGACTTGGAGCGAAATGGGTTAAAACTGTGTATAGGGTAGAGTGGGTCGATCAATGGAGAAGAAAAATCAAATTTCCATTATTTATTATCTTTAACTTAAATCACTCTTTTGTTTTTCTTTAGTTTTCCCTGTAAATAATTGTGAAACAGGGGTTTAATTGGGAGAGACCGTGGAGATTAGGATGCTAATCGTTAAAGAAAGAAAAATACTAGGATACACGAGAATTGCCTAACTAAACCAAGAACAAGACCTGCAGCATTTTCCCGCATACGAAATCATTAACTATTCACTTTCTAATGAGATGTAATCAGCAAAATTTTTGTTCTGTAATCAGAACTTTTTTCGCGACCCCTTAGGTTCTCAACGTATTGAGTTCAGATACAGTGTGCATTTCTTAAGTTGGACGAATTCATACTCCCTCCGTTTCGTATTAGTTGAATGTTTATTTCGATTTAGTTGTCTAAGTTCTCAAATTAAGAGTATTTCATACATATATTTCTCATTTTATCATTGATAGAAATGCAAAATACACTCGCAGTTTTCAAATTATTGAATGGTGCTTAAATTATCTCAATTCTCAAAATTAAAATTAATTGATATACTCAATGTTCTAGACTTAATGCATGAAATGGAGTAATATGTATCAAATTTCAATATTTAATTATTGTATTGATTATTACACTTTAAATGGCATAGAACAATAAATATGTAATTGATTTCTTAATAAGTGTGCAAGGCCAACTAATACTAAAGTAATAGAGCATGTGATACATTGAATTATTCGTCACAACCTTTTGAATTCTCCACCTTATGATGAGATTACTGAAAAGTGAAAAGGATATTCTTGATTAGCGTACTGGTTTGACTACTGGAATTAATATGATGACTGTTAGTTTACTCTTTATGATGAAGCAATTGTGGTTATAAAACGCGTTGGTCTTGAACGCCCATAGTACACATGAGAGTTGTTCATAATGACGACTTCAGAGACCAAATTGCGCATGAAGCTATTGGTTGACACTAACGCTAAAAGTGTGCTATTTGCCGAGGCTGATAAGAATTGTGTTGATTTCCTCTTTCACATTCTCTCATTACCGGTGGCCACTGTGATTAGGCTTCTAAAGGAGAAAGGGATGAGTTATGGATGCTTGCCTGAACTCTATGACAGCGTCGAAAATCTGAACGACACCTATATTCAGTCGAAGGATGTTCTTCTAAAGCCCAAGTCATCAGTCCTTGGGGTTTCTTCAATTCCTTTTCTATCAATTAGTGATGTTCCGACCACAGAGAAGACCATTTATGGCTGTTCCGACAGCGGTTCCTACAGTCATCACTCATATTATTCCGATAGCTCTACTGCAAGATGTACAAATTGTGGCTGTTCTATGTCAAGAAGGTTGACGTATGTTGCTCCTCCAGAAACGACTGAAGCTGTTGCTGCTGCAAAGGGTTTTGTGAAGGATGTGGTGACATACATGGTGATGGATAACTTGGTGGTTAAGCCTATGTCCACCATTTCAAGCATTACACTTCTCAACAAGTTCAATGTCAAGGATGTTGGTGTCCTGCAGGAGGTAGAAGTATCTTTTGGAATGAAAGAGGTACTTGAATTGATCATTTTTTTTCTCTTTAATTTTTTTTTTTTTAGTTTGGTCTATTCTTTCTTGATTAACTCAATTATTCCTACTATCATATTTTGCAGGCGCTGATGTTGCTGAAGGCATCCTTCGAGTCGAAAACAGTCTTGACTAGTGTTTTCATGAGCAGCATTAAAGTGCCCAAATAGTTGCATGTAATTTGGATCTCTCAGTTCACTAGTTGTCCTTTTAACTAGCATGATTTTCTTTTGTGTGTATTTTCCCGTTGGAGTTAATGCTATATGTTCTTATATCCGTTCCTTAATTTACTTCGTTTGCCTAGTTTGAGGTTGTCCTGTTATGTTCTCTGCTTTCAAGTGGTTTTGGTGCCTAAAGTAATGCATATCTCACTGGCTCAATCCTAATGTCTGCTTAAAGTCTTGAATACGTCGTTCTTTAATAACGAAGTGATGACTAATTTATTCATTGGCAGGTCTTTTAGTTACTTTTATTGCCTAATTGGCCAAAAACTAACTAGTCAATTGGCTTCCTATTTAGTTGTATGGACATTGGATGGACTAAATCCCTCTGTTTCATTCACTACTGATGAAAACACCTTGTTATTAGGCATTAGGATTTTAAAAATATAGCAATAAGAATGCAAATTTCGCATTTTGCCAACATCACTACACACTTTTTGACTAAGGACTCCTCCTGTTCAAAATCACTACACACTTTTTTGACTTGTCACTCTTGTTAATATGGCAAATGTGATAAATGACAAGTAGTAATTTAGAATGGATGAAGTATTAGGATGCAAAACTTAGTGCATGCATTTTAAAATAGTTAGAATCTTGTTTACTTGGACACTTTTTTTGAAAAAATATTTACTAGGGTTTAATTCATCAAATTAGTCTTATTAGTTACTTTCTTCATTTCAAAATAATTGAATTGTTGACACACCCTTTAAAGAAAAATATCTAGGACATAATTTGTAGACTTCTTTTCACTTTTAAAATACCGAAAACAGTTTCAACAATTTTTGGGGGCTTTGAAAAACTCACTTATTTTCAACGCTAAAAAATATCTCAATAATTCAATTATTTTGGAATGGAGAGAGTATGTCTTAAAAATATAAATTTGATTATATATACTTTTTGTTTAGTCATTTAATTATAGGAATAAATTAGAAGAACATGATAAATATTTCTTGATTTAATAAAAGAGATAACCAAATTAAAATAAATAATTTTAGAAAACGGTTTAACTAACTTGGTCATGGAGGCAGTAGGATACATGAGAACAAGACTTGCAGCATATCAGGATGACAGAATCATAGACGATTCGTTTATTTATTTTTTTATTTTGGTACACCACGAATTTCTTTGCACTAAATATGTAATGCTTTGAATTATTCATTGCAAATTGCAACTCTTCGAAGTCTCCATCTTTGAGATTAATGTAATTAAAGAGTATTCCCGATTAACGTACTAACCTTTTTGGTTACCCGAAATAATTTGATGACTATTGTGTCAAAAATATGATGGTGAAGAATCTGCAACTCTTTAAGCGTAAGTCCACATCTCCAATACGAAGACAACCAAAATGACGACTACTGCTGGTACCAAACTGAGTATGAAGCTTTTGATCGACACCAAGGCTGGTAAAGTTGTATTTGCTGAGGCTGAAAAGGAATGTGTTGATTTCCTCTTCAGCATTCTTTCATTACCAATGGCCAATGTCGTTTAGGCTTCTTGAGGAGAAAGGAATGATCAATTATGGATGCTTACCTGGACTATACAATAGTGTAGAAAATCTGAGTGATACCTATATCCAATCTAGGAATGTCCTCTTAAAACCCAGCCCTACGCTTGGAAGGTGTCGTAAAGATTCATTTCTGCTTGTTGATGATGTTCCGACAATAAGGACTTGTTACGGATGCACGTGTGATTCCGGCTTTGCTGCTGATAGCCCTAGTGCTAGATGTCCAGCTTGTGGGCGTACGACAATGTCTAGAAAGTTGACATATGTTGCTCCGCTGATATTGAAGGAAGGTGTGGCAGCTACAGGGGGTTTTGTGAAGGAGGCAGTGAAATACATGGTGATGGATGACTTGGATGTTAAGCCCATATTGTCCACCATTTCTAGCATTACACTTCTCAACAAGTTTAATGTCAAGGATGTCCGTGACCTGCACGAAGAAGTTGTACATTTTGGAATGGAAGAGGTTATCACTTTAATTTGGATTTAATTATTACAATAGCAGTCTTAAGTGTTTTTATTCTATCTATTGCTTCATATGTCACTGCTCCTGCTGTTTTACTGGATTGTTATCTCATGCTTTTGTGTTTTTTCTTATTTCCTTATAATTTGCTAAAAGTTTTTAACTTTGAGAAGTTCTATCATTTTGCAGGCGCTGAAATTGCTGAAAGCATCTTTCGAGTCGAAGGCTGCTCTGACAAGTGTTTTCATGAGCCACGTAAAAGTGAAGAAAAGTATTAAACATCTTAGATGTGGATGTTTCAATTTTCTGATTGTCCTAGCGTGTCTTTCTTTTATGTCTTTTCTTGGTGAGTTGATTGTAATTGCTCGCTAGGTTCTCATGTCCTTTGCTAAATCTTAGTACTTAATTTTCCTAGTTTTAGTGAGTTTTTGTTATGTTCTCTGTTTTCCACCTTTTAATTATGAAGTATCTAATCTCAAGCACATTTTTTCCTTTGCCATTGATCATTTTATTCCTGTGGCAAGAAACCAGTTGCCTTAGCTGAGTTATATATTGCCCTCCATTGGGTTTTTTGGGACAAGTGTATCCAACCAAGTAACTTAAAGAACATCACTGTGCTGTTTCAGATATTTGAGTGTTTTAGTCCTTCATTCTTTTTTTTGACATAATATTAGTGGACTTCCCTTAAACCAGTTGCTTTTTATGTGTTCGTTAAATGTAATTGATACTTGTTCCAGTTGTGTGTTTTCTTTTTTCGAATCAATTTGTACAATACAATGGCTAGAGCTTCCTTATTTTTAGTCTAAGACTCTAAGTAATGGAGTTCCACCTACAATTTCTTTTATTTCTTACTCCATCTGGTTCATGTTAAGTGACTTTTTGTGATAGTGCGCACCCTTAAGTAAAATAGTCTAGGACATATTTTAAGTACTGCTCAAGTACAGATAAATAGCTATTCATTATGGATGTTAATGGAATTGGATGTTTCTCTTTAGGCAATTGCCTTTTAGTGATTTGTTTTCTTTTGTTTCTCTTCCTTCCGTCATTGATTATGATTTGTAGGCTCAGTTATGATTAAAAGATCTTACTTTATCGTAGCTGAAAGTTGTTTTGGGGTATGAGCTATTCTCAAGCATCTCTTTAGAGAGATTATCAGCCATCTCCACCATTATGAACGATGCACAAATATTTCATATAGATGATTTCGATTATCACTGTCAAACAAATTAAAGCAGTACAATAAATTAAAGCGATACCGATGTGGCAGTTTTTATCGACAGTAACATGATTGTTTTGTACTTTTTAATCACCAATTCGTGCTTACTGTATCATAAAGGCTCAGCGGAATTACTATTTGGCTTGCTCCCATTTTGTGAAATTTCAGCCTGGTTATGTACCTTCTTATTGTTAAGCTTTCTTAGACTTACTGGTGCTTCTGCATTATTTAGTGCTAGGCACATAGAGTGTACGCTTGTTTTACCGTGCGTCTTGGCAATTCTAATTTACCTGAGAAAGCTCATGCCAATTATTAGTATAAAGAGAAGCTCATAAAAAATTCTGGTACGGTCATAGTAGTGAAAGTTCAGTTTCAAATAACTGTTTTTCATTACAACATCTATCTCTCGTAAAGTTGATCTACTTAGACCTTGTTCTTCCTTCTGCTAAAGAAAAACTTATGATGCTATAGAGACTTTGATAGCAACAACATGATGAATGTAGGGCTGGGGAGAATTAGAGTGTACGCATCCCTTACCTTTCCCTCGATTTAAGACGAAATAACAGTCAGACAAGTTACTTGCAACAATAGATAGAGTAGCAAAAATCGAATAACAAGAAACTACTCGCTAGGGTAGTCCTACGAGTGCTAATAAGGAAAATTAGACAGTGTACTCTATTTACTAGTAAGAACGTACTACTACGTACTAATCTTCTACACTAATACATGTCCAACATATCTTCCAATCTAAGATCATGTTCTCTATAAGCTACAACTATGTCAATGTCCTTTCTAATCACCTCTCCCCAAACATAAAAGCGTAAGCAATTCAACTAGTAGTAGGCTAGTAGCTGGTCAAAGGAAATTAAATGAGTGCACATGAGCAATGAACCGGCAAGTGTCTCCTCTATTGTGCCGTACTACTACTGCTAAAGCATTAATGTCTGTAATGTTGAGGTCGGTGTGCTAAGATTAAAACAGATTTCAATTTCACTGTCTGCTTGCCGCATGTGGTATGGGTTTCTCTCTTCTTCTTTTTTTTTCTCATCCGGTGTCCGGTACCCGTATTGGAGCCGACCAATCCGGATTTGCGCTGGATAGGACCCCATTCGGGGATAGCGTTCCCTACCAAAGATTTTTTCATATCCAAAGCTTGATCCACTGCACCACATTCTTTGGTGGTATGAGTTTCTCTCATTTACCGTATGACCACTTGTTTCACTTTTAATTATGACTCTCTCCGTTAAATATTTACTTATCATGTTTCGCTTTACGAAAATCAACTTAATTAAACTTTAAAGCTAAACTAAAGTGGATTAATCTAAAATTTAAAACTTAGATGTTCGAAAATTATATAAAAAAAGGTTATAAGTTTCAATCTTTCTCATATTAATATGATAAAAAATATATCTTCAAATGTTGGTCAAAAAATTTCACACTTAGACTCTGCTAAAGGTGACAAATAAAAATAAACAAAGAGAGTATATGCAAATGCCTCTCGAGCTTCATCGTTTTTAGTCTGTCATCACTTATAGTTACAGTCCAATCTAATTATATACTTCCTTCGTTTTACATTAGTTGACTTTTTTCCTAAAAATATTTGTTTCATTTTAGTTGTTCAAGTTTTAAAATCAAGAATATTTTATACATATGTTTTTCATTTTACTCTCTATAGGAATACTAAATGCATCCACAATTTTCAAAATTATTGAATGGTGCATAAATAATCTCAATTCTTAAAATTAAAATTAAATAATTTTTACTAGTTTCAATTATAAATACTCAATATTCTAGAAGTAATGCATGAGATGCATGGAGTATATGTATCAAATTTCAATGTTTAATCATTGCATTAATTATTACACTTTAAAAAACGTACAAGAGTAAACATGTAAAATGCATCTATACTTATTGGTTTCTTAATTGATCGATATGCCAAATTCATAGGATTCAACCAATACGAAAGGAAGGAGTACTTGTTAGTGTTGGTAGAATGGATAAATATTATAGCCATCCAACCCGTTTGGTTAAAAATGGGTTAGGTTCGAATTTTGGATGAACCTATATATAAAACACGTAAAAAGTGATAGCTGGCAAATGCATGTCTGTTTAAGAATGAAGATATGTTTAATTTGTTTATTGCCCATTTCTTTTAGGTACATTTTTTTTATGTCCAATTGACCAATTGTATTCTCCTTTTTTTGTTCTAAAGACACTCATCCATGATCCAACCCCTCATCTGTTTTGCATTTATTTGAGGCTCTGCCATCATTCTTCAACTACCATTTCGTTTCATCTACTGTACTTAATAATTCACCGGCAGTTGCAATATTTCTTTTTATACTTTAACCAAAAAATAATAATATTTCTTTTTATACTTTAACCAAAAAATAATAATATTTCTTTTTATATTCCTTAGCACTAGCCCAACGCCCCATATTTATGCTTCTTACATTCAATGCCTCTCAACTGCCTAGTGGGAAAATGCAAATCCTAGATTTATTACTCCACCTTCCAATTTTACTTGTTTCGGTATTCACATGACACGCATTAAGAGCACTAAATAAAATGATAATTTTATTATATCGTCATAAGAGTATTAATCTAACACTTTGGAAAAGAATATCATTAACAATAAGGGTAAAGTAAGAAATAAGAAATGATAACTAAGTGGGTGATTTTAATGTATTACCCTTTGAATGTAATGAATTTAAAGCTCTAAGAAATACATTAAGTAATGAGTAGTATTTATTATTAAGGGTAAAATATACATAAAATGATAATAATTCATTGATTTTTCAGACTGAATAAATATGATTGGACATCTGTTTTTAGTATTGGACGGAGGAGTATGTGATAATTTATTTCTTGGCTTTTTGAACTTAACAAGTAAAAGTAGATGGAAGGAGCATTAAATACTTCTTCCGGTCATTAGTTATAGTCCACTATTAACTTGACACACAGGTTAAGAAATTGTAAATGATAGAGATAATGTTACTCCATATTAGTGTTGAATATAATAGATGTAATGCTTTGGCAAAATGCACTGAGTGACACATCGTATTTAATGTTAAGGGTAAAATGGATAGAAATGAGATATTACTGTTGAATATAAAAGATGTAATGCTTTGGCAAAATGCATTTAGTGACGCATCGTATTTAATGTTAAGGGTAAAATGGATAGAAATGAGTAAATTTGTTGTATATTTATTTCTAGCATAATGGACAGATAAAAATGGACGGAGGGAGTAACTGTTGCCTTTTTGGTTCTATTTATAGTCCAAACCTTCCAATATACTTTTGCATCAAACACCACATTACTAGTAAACTCACAAATTTGGCCTTCCAATATCCTCCTGTTTCTCTATTCTAGACGTGAATAGGCTTACTTGCTCCCCCATTTTCACTAAGAAAATCAGACATGGCCAAGCTAGTTTCAATTCTCCTTTTGGCCCTCCTCGCCATCTCCATGCTTGCTACCACTGTTCTGGCTGCAAATGGCAAACACCACCATGCTGTAAGTTAACTTCTTTTTACTGAATTTTCCCACTTTTCTGTAACCATTTGTTATGTAGTAATATCTTTATTGTGACAAATTATTTGTGATTTACAGAAAAAGTTTGGACCGGGAAGCTTGAAGCCCTCGCGTAAGTGTTTCGTCTTTTATTTCACTCTCAAAAAAGAATGACATGATTTGAAGTACGAGAGTCAAAACATCTAATGTTCCGCGAACCCAATAGCTTCTATGAAATGTATATTTGACTGTGAACGCAGTTATACATTATCTTGAAATCATAGGAACCCATAAATTTTAAATTTTGAATCCATAATGTTTATGATAACTTTTAAGTCTTGGTTGCTTACATTGCTTTGTATTTTACCAGAATGTCTGCCACAATGTACAAGGAGGTGTAGCAAAACACAGTACCACAAGCCATGCATGTTCTTTTGCCAAAAGTGCTGCAACAAGTGCTTGTGTGTTCCACCGGGTACCTATGGAAACAAGGCTGTTTGCCCATGTTACAACAACTGGAAGACAAAGGAAGGAGGACCCAAATGCCCTTGAATTACACTTCTAGTTCCTCTATTTTCTTCATCTAATATGTCTACCTAATCTTGTTGTTTTGTCTGCTCTTATTGCTGTTGCACTTCTATCTGACCCTACTGGCGGTTATATGTAACATGACCATATTTCCAGCTTAAATGGAACAAAAATATTACTCTTATTTAATGTTTACACTTTTGCAAGTTCCTTTGGACCAAAAGTTTGGTGTGGTCAAATAATAGATATGTCTAGCCAATTATTTTGGTCTACTGTTCTGTAATCTGTATTTCTCTTCTGCAATAACAAAACGTTGCATAGTGCATTAGCTGAAATTATATGAACCAAAGCTAAGTCAAATCATATCCCTTTTCGAGGAAACAAACTGAATCAGTGTTTAAGCATCCTAATTAATCCTCGTAGGTAATTAGGTAATGTGCTTACCTATGTTATAACCTTTCCAATCTTTGAAGTAACAGTCAATGCTTAGAAAAAAGGTGCTTCAAAACTTTGCTCCAATTTTCTCTTTTACAATTACCAACAGCACTTGCCTAGTTTGGGTTGGGTTCAATCAACATTGGGTACACTAACATAGATATTGAGGAATTCAATCTATAAAGGCTTATGTCAATAGAAAAAAGGAATATAACATAAATCCACACCTTAGACTTACCATATTTACACAAGTCAAAATCTCATCCCTACAAAGTAATTACAAAAATTCTAACTTTCACTTTCTCTCTCAAAAAAACACTATACATATATAACACTACTCCTTCATTACAAATCTCATACTCTCTTCCCTCCTTATGAATTTGGATGAAGACGAGTCAACAATAGGAGTTCGAAGATTCGTCAATGGGGTACCGGTTCAAAAATTGTCAGTGATGTAAGAGACTGAGTTGGGGTCTATTTGGTCGCTACCCTGTCAGGGTTTACTAGCGACGGTTGCCTGAAACAGAGAGAGTTGGTGGTGGAGTACGGAGTGAGTTCAAAGATTCGTCATTGGAGATTGAAGATGATGATGTTAATGGAGATACATAAAAATGAAACATCTATTAAGAGAGTTCGGAGATACGTAAGAATGATGTATCTAATTGAAATGGACAAAAAGATACATCACGCGACCCCTCCACTAAATGTACAAAAAATATGTACCTTAATGAATATTTGATTACAAATACATAAGAAAGATTGTTGAGAATAAGAATTGTATAGATGCAGGGTAGTCAATGGCATTGTTGTAATTAGGTGTGAGGTTGTTAGTTAGACAATTAGAATAAGCTGATGTGGCATCCAGCTGTACAAGTCAGTTAGCAAGTTGTATATATAGCATCATGTTAGTTATAGATGATAACAGAATAACAAGATATTTTCAGTTTCAATTGTGAGCAAATCTTTTATCTAAAAGCTTCCATATGTGCTTCAATGGAGCTTCACTGTTTCAGTGAGATGATAATCACTCATCAGTGATAAATTCAATATGGTATCAAAGCTTCAACCACTATTGTGAGTTGTGCGATCGAACATTACTGCTTTTACATTTATTTATTTTTTGAGAAAGCTTGAAGAAAACCCAAAAGCTCAACGATGGCGGGAGTGAAATTCAATCACAATCACGCATTGTTTCTTCATCCTTCAGATACTACTAGAGTTTCTATTATCCCTATGCAGCTTACCGGATCTGAAAATTACTCAATTGGAGCAGAGCCATGCGAATTCAGCTCCTGGGTAAAAACAAGTTAGGTCTGGTTGATGGAACCTGGAAAAAGTGTTGGGTTCGAAATCGAGAGGGCGTCATGCAGAAACTATTAGTTGCAAACTATCGTGGTGATAATTCAGACGACAAAGAAAACAATACTAAAAGCATTAAATTATTATATGTTTTGGCCAATCGGCCTACATATTATAAGACCTAATATCAAAAATATTAAATCTATTGGGAGAAATCTCCCCCTAAACAAAGATTCTTTAATGACTACATTGTGGATGTTATTGTGTTATGGTATGAGAAGGGGTCTTCTATTTATAGATGTCCAAAACTTTTCCTCCAAGAAAGAGGTTAGCCAAATATGAAAAAGAATTATATTTTTTCTTTCAGGAAAAGTAAAAGTAATTATGGTAACTTTTATTTTCCTTCTAAGAAAAAGTAAAACTTAAATATAGTAAGAAAATCAGGGCAAAAACCATTACAAGAAGGAGGATTTTCCAGTTGAGCTGGCATATCAATGGTATAGATGCAATGCTATCGTTCAAGGTTGGATTATGAGTTCCGTTGCAAAGGAATTACATACTGAAATAGTCTATGCAGTTGATACGAAATCAGTTTGGGATGATTTGAGGGAACGTTTCGACAAAGTCAATGCATCTAGGATTTATCATTTACAAAAGTCGATTGCAACATTAGTGCAAGGTACTGACAGTATTGTTGTTTATTTTTTTAAACTTTAAAATTTATGGGTAGAATATGAGTCAATGATGTCGGTTGCATATGATTGTGCGAAAGCCAAGGAATTTTGTGCACATATTCAACAACAGAAGTTGATGCAGTTCTTTATGGGGTTAAACGAGAACTACGATCATCCTCGCAGTCAAATCCTGATGACAACTCCTACTCCCAGTCTTAATCGAGCATATGCTATGCTTGTTGAAAGAGAGAGTCAAAGAGCTATGAGAGGCATGTATATGACAGGAGAAGGTACTGAAGTTGCAGCATTGTTGGCTAAACGAGGACCAGGTGATGATAAGCGTATTTACACGCCTAAAGTACTATAATTTACCCATATTTTAGCTAAGTTTTGAGGACAAAATATATAATTCATGCACTTTTAGTCCTTTTTCCTGTAAGTGAGCTAACAAACATGATTAGCAAGTTTTCAGGTATAAATGATGCAGATTTCAGCATATTATGGATAACTTGACGCCCAAGGAAGCTTCACGAAAGAAGGAAGGGAAAGCTTGGACGCCAAGGACCAAAAGTGACGCACGGAATATCTGTCCCGGGCAAAAACAACATTTCCAAAGACTTTGGGGATCAGCAGTAACTTATTAGGATTAGGATAATGATGCAGTAACCTAGTAGGACTAGGATAAGTAATGCAGTATCCTAGTAGGAATAGGATATGGGTGTTATAAATACCCTATGTTGCTGAAGTTTTTATTATCATCTCTCTCCTTTCATACAATCAATTCTACTTCTAGTTCCGAAAACAATTCTCTTTCAATTAATTAATTTCTCTTCGTCTATTCAATTCTTAATTTCCACAACAAGAGAACCGCTATTCTAAAAGGAAATTCACGCCTAACGCCATACCAAACCCTACTACACGTGAGATCTTTATTTTGGTATAATGATAAAGTCTATTGTGATTTCCGTTGCACTCATGAATAGCTAAAACTTCTCTGTTGGGGTTATGGAAGCCTTATGAGATACTATCTATTGCTATGAGTTTGTGAGTTCGTGACTCGTATGATGCTTATATCATTATTCTCTTCATCTTAATGCAAATTCTTGTGGTTGCAAATGCATAGAATACGCCAGTATAGCATTAACTTGTTCGAAAGAAAAGTTATATGTCTGGAAAAGAGATAATGTCAAGGTAATAGGGCACCAACCCCTGTTAAAAAGTTAGTGCCGTAACTGGATTAACCTCTTGGAGAATTTGTACCGTTAGATACGCTTTAAGCTCGAAAGAGTTAAAGTGAAATAATCCTTGATGGTCGAAAGACGCCTGGATTTACCATAGAATACAATTCTCTATAAGCACATGCATGTCTGAATTCCGCATAACTCATAGCCAATAGAGACGTATAACTCATAAGGTGGACATAACCCTAACTCTCAATTCTCATTGGTTAAACATCTTACTAAACATTCTGTCTTTTTACTTTGCTATTTTCTGTTTTTACTCTATTATTTTGTTTACATTATTGCACGCTACAAAATCCCCCCTTTTACGAGACTTGCACCAAAAGTCTAATAATTTTTGCTTACTTAGTGACCAAGTATTCTCTGTGGGATCGATACCCAACCCAGTTGGGTTATATATTTGACAACGACCGCTTACACTCTTACGAGAGATGTAGTTTGAGAGTTATCACCAGGTCATTATAAATCTAAGAAAAATTGGAATGCTATCTGTGATTTTTGCAAATTAAAAGATCATGTTAAGGATGACTGTTTTAAGCTTCATGGTTATCCTGAAGATTATGTTCAAAAGAAAGGCAACTTTCATTCTCAAGTGGAGTATTTTCATCCATGAAAGCCAACCTACAAGTCAACCACAGGAAGAATGAAGCATACAATGTCCACATTGATACTACCGATGCGCATCAGAACAGACTTAACAGAGCAAGAGGTAAAACTAACTTTACTGATGCAGGTCCAAACTGCTTAAAGAGTTACATACCAAGGGCTCCACAGCTGACTCAGGACCAACATGATAAGTTAATGTTAATGCTCGATAAGCAGATGCCACAAATTGATATGGCTAATATGGCAGGTATTGTTCATTCTCTCATGACTAGCATAGAACAAACCAATTGGATAGTAGATACCGGTTCAACTAATCATATGGCCTCTAGTTTAAGTCTATTACATGATGTTAAAAGGGTCAGTACAGGGGATAATAAGCGAGTTCATTTGCCTAATGGAGAAATAGCTACAGTAACACACATTGGAAAATGCATGGTGATGAGTTCCCAAGAAATACAACATGTGATATTTGTGCCCGAGTTTAAATACAATCTTTTGTCAGTTTCTAAGCTAACTAAAGAGCTTAGTTGTTTTGTCTCCTTTTATCCTGGTTTCTGCTTGTTCCAGGACCTTTTCAGTAGGAAGCTGGAGGGGATTGGTAGGGAACAACATGGTTTATATCTCCTGACTCCTCACATATCTGCTGATTTTGGTTGTGTCACCAACAAAGTAGAAAGTATGTTCAATAATTCAGACTTCGTGTTTACTGCTCAGAAAGATAAATTGAAATCTGACATCATGCTATGGCATAGACGACTGGCTCATGCTTCTAGTATATCATTGCACAACATGCTTGGTTATAGTTTAGATGTCTGTAAATCTACTTTAGTTGGTTGTAATGTTTGCCCCTTAGCCAAGCACACCAGATTACCTTTTTCTTGCAGTGATAATAAATCTAGTTTCGCTTTCCAGCTTTTACATTTGGATGTATGGGGCCCATATAATGCAGAAATATTTGATGGTAACAGATTCTTTCTGACTATAAAGGATGATTTCTCTAGGATTACTTGGGTTTTTCTACTCAAATTTAAGTCTGGTGTGTTGATCATGTTAAAATAGTTTTTTAAACTGGTTCAGACTCAATTCAAGGTTGTAGTTCAGGTGGTGAGAACTGATAATGGAGGAGAGTTTACTAGTAATCTCATGCAGAATTTCTTCACAGATTTAGGGATTGTATGCCATAGGACTTGTGTTTATACCCCTCAGCAGAATGGTGTGGCTGAGAGGAAATACAAACATTTACTTGAAGTAGCTAGAGCTCTCAGATTTCTAGGCATATCCCTCTGTCAATTTGGGGTCATTGCATCTGCAACCTCCTATGTTATTAACAGGTTACCTTCTGTTGTTTTAAAAGGTAAAATCTCCATATGAGGTGTTCTTTGGCAAGAAACTTCAACTTACTCATTTAAGAACTCTTGGTTGTTTGTGTTATGAGAGTGTGTTGCCCAAGGTTGATAAATTTGCCCCAAGAGCAATCAAGGTTGTCTTTATGGGATATTCCTCTATATCTAAAGGTTACATCTTATTTGATCTTCTGAATAAAAAGTTTATTGTCAATAGAGATGTTCATTTTGTGGAACATGTTTTTCCCTTCAAAGATACTACCTCTCCTCCTAGTTTTTCTACTTATTTTCCATTTGACTTTCCTGATTTGCTTCCCGATGACGCCACTTCTATAACACCACCTCCTACCTCTCCTCAGTCTCCTTCACCTGTTGTTGATTTTTCTCCCACTTTCACCTCCTTACATCCCTTGGTTGCTAGTGATGTTGATCATATATTATCTTTAGCTCCTAGAAGATCGCAGAGACTTACTAAAGCTCCATTGTGGATGACTAATTTTGTCACTAAAGGTTCAGCTCACTCAGTGACATATCCCATTGCTGAATCTGTTTCTTATAGTCATCTGTCTGCTCCATATCAGGCTTATCTGAGCTCATTGTCTTCTATTCAAGAACCTCAGTCCTATCAAGAGGCTGTAACTGATAGCAAATGGCTTGAGGCTATGCAATTAGAGATTCAAGCTCTTCAAGATAATGGTACTTGGGTTTTAGTCCCTTTGCTGAAGGGTAAATCCCTTATTGGCTGTAAATGGGTGTACAAGGTTAAACTGAAGGCTAATGGTGAGGTTGAAAGGTTTAAAGCTAGGCTAGTTACTAAAGGATATAGTCAGCAAGAAGGTCTTGATTATCATGAGACCTTTTCTCTAGTAGTTAAGATTGTTACTGTAAGGACAGTGCTATCCTTAGTTGCTCAACACGCCTGGCATATTCATCAACTTGGAGTTACCTCGGGGTTTTTCTAGCCAGGGGGAGTCTGGTCTTGTATGTAGGCTACAAAAATCCCTTTACGGGCTTAAACAAGCTAGCAAACAGTGAAACTTGAAATTATCTGAAGCATTGTTGAAGTCTGATTTTGTGCAAAGTGCTTTGGATCATTCTCTTTTTATCAGAAAAGTAGGCAGTGATATGATGATCATCTTGGTGTATGTTGATGACATGCTAGTCACAAGAAACAATCTGCATCTTATAGAAGCTACTAAGACCTCATTACATAAAGCATTCAAAATCATGGATCTAGGTGAATTAAAAAATTTCCTTGGAATGGAGTTTAGCAGATCAGCAAGAGGTATTCTGATTAATCAAAGGAAATATGCATTGGAGATAGGGGTGTACATAGGTCGGGTTGATTTGGTTTTCTATTGAAAAAAAATAAATCAATTATGTCGGTTTATTAAAACTATAAACCAAATCAAACCAACATAAAATTGGTTTTTTCGGTTTAGGTTTTACAGTTTAGGTTTTAGTCGGTTCTTTCGATTTTTTTGGTTTTTTCAGTTTTTCTCGGTTTTTTTTTTATAATATTTATTTTTGACAATTATATTGTTATTGAAGTTTAGATCAAGTATGTTTTCACTCATGCGCTAATGAAAAACCACAATTATGAAAAATTGAGGAGCGAAAAACTCTCTTGAAACTAAAAAATAAGATGAAGAGTGAAAAGTTTAGGTTTTAAGTTTATATTGAATTTTGGATCATTTTATTAGCAATTAATGGATAAATATTACAACTTAAAGGCCCAAATATGAACATATATATATATACATCTACTTTCTAAATATTAAAAATTAATAAGACTAATTGAAAAGTAGATTATAATTAATATTTTATGTATAAAAAGTTAAATTATATACATGCATATATATATACATCTATAATATATTAAAAGTGGGAATATCCTTAAAAAAGTGAATTGAACTTTTTGCCCTTCATTGAAATTCTTGCTTTAAACAAAATCGTCTTTTTCACTATTTTTTCCTCATATTTAAACAAAATCGTATTTTTCACTATTTCGTCCTAATATTTAAGAGTTAAAAATTAATTAAATGTATTTATGGTAAAAAAAAAAAAACTTAGTAGAAGACATCAGAATTTCTATATCTTTTTCTAATTTAAGAATTGAAAATTAATTAAATATATTTATGGTAACTCTTTCCTTATTTGAAGTCATACAACTGATACATTTTTTATTAGTTTAAGAATTCTAAATCAACTAAATTTGATTTTAAGAAGATTTGAAAAATCTAAAAATAAATATAAAACTATTAGAATAAGAAAAAATTAAGAAGTTTCAGATTTTAATGTTTTAAGTATGTAATAGAATGTAATCAATAAATTTGTAAAGATTTGACTTTAAAAATAAGGAACGATTTTATATATATATATAAAATAATCGTAACACAAATATGGTTTAAATTGATGCGTCTCTCTTATCATGTGGTAACAAGGGAAAGAGGTATACAAATGTAAAAGTGATACCATCAACCACTTGGAATTGGAAAACATATAAGTGTATATGTTTATGTTTACATTATTACATTAGTGTGAAAGATTTTTGAAAAGTGATTTGAACTTTTATACTTTATTAAAAATCTCCGCAATAGATAAAATTATTTAATTTTAAATAATCAAACGTTACACGTGCGAGGCACGTGCGACTAAACTAGCATATATACACACACACACACATACACACACACACACACACACACACACACACACATATATATATATATATATATTATGTCGGCTTGATTTGGGTTCGGTTTGACTTTTTTTTTTTTAACACCAAACCAAACCAAGAATGGTCGGGTTTTTTTTTTCAAACCAACCAAACCAAACCATAAGTGGGTTTTTTTTCTCGGTTTGATTTGGTTCTTCGGTTTGGTTTGACTTGACGGTTTGGTCTGTACACCCCTAATTGGAGATACTCTCAGATTTGGGGTTAGGAAGTGCTAAAACGGCTGGAACTTCTTTGGAATCTAATGTTAAACTTCCTACTCAAGAGCTTGATAGTGTAACAGGAAAAATAGATGATGACATATTGGAAGATACTGGGAAATACCAAAGGCTCATTGGTAAGATGTTATATCTTACTCTAACCAGGCCAGATATTGTTTACTCGGTTCAATTGCTGAGTCAGTTTTTACAACATCCTAAAGTCTCACACTGGGAAGCAGCAGTGAGGGTCATGAGGTATGTTAAAAGAGAATCAGGACTTGGAATCCTACTTAGCAACAAACAATCCAATGCTCTTAACGTTTACTGTGATGCAGACTGGGATTCTTGTCCTAATACAAGAAAGTCAGTCTCAGGCTTCCTAGTAAAACATGAAGATTCTTTGATCTCATGGAAATC